>CAXIVR010000002.1:2067092-2667092 GCA_964035755.1 Teleogryllus oceanicus
GCTGGTGTCATTACCCCTTCAATTTGAAATTGATATTTTAATTTTGGAGGTTACATTACATTAAACCCCTGAGACATTTTCAAAATTTAAAAAAATGGCACTACAGTTTTTGATTAGCATAAGATGTGATTTTCATTCAAATCCCTAATTATTCGAAAATTGCAAAAAAATCACATATTTTCGTCTTCTTCCTAAAATTTCAAATTTGAAGATGATTTGTTTCTTGCTGAAATGTGTTCATCAGAAACTGATCTTCAAAGGCCATGCCAATTTTTCGAAAATATGAGTATTTTTTGCTCAATTCTGCGTGAAACAGAGTCAATTTTAAAATTTAACACCATTACTTTCTCTCAAATAGTTCCAAATTTCTTTATTACAATTTTGTCCTCGTATGTGGGAAAGAACTGTAAAAATAGTGATAATGGTTTTTCGACCTCCTCTCTCTGTATTTTTGAAAATTGCAAAAGAATTCGGAATTGTAAATTCGAATTTCGTGCGTTTCGTTTAACGCCTTGTCAGTTCGCAAAATAGCAACACAGTGGTTTCAAAATTCTTCAAATTCATCCCACTGTTATTGGTAGTGATGATTGGACGATATAGATAATATTCTTACGAAAGGAAATAAATTAAAGGTAGTAAATTTAACTTAGAACTAAGAAACCCACTATTGAAAGACGTTTTGACCGCTGATTATGGAATTTAAAAATCGAAAGCTCATTTAATTTTAATCAAAGCAGAGTTGTGTAAAATTAATCTTGCTTTTGTGTATTATATGCTACAATAACTGTAACAGTTAAATTTATTCTTGTACATTTCATTTGTAAAAGTTAGAAATGACTACTGTACCTGGATAAAGAATTTATTTCTATCGATTAGGGTGTATCATCACATCGAGGGAACATCAGAGTCACTTCGTTTAAATTGATTGAATTTGAATTTTTCAAGTTATAACTGTTATAACTGAGTTTTTAGAATGGCAGCTATTGCAATTTTTCAATATTAGGTAAATCTTTTCAAAAGTGAGAGAAAGTATGAGCTGTTGTAGCACACCTAGTTTGAACTTTGTCACTATTGTAGCCCACGTACGATATATTATTAGTTATTATGACGTGTCTGGATTTATGCTGAAATGGCGGAATTGATTAAATGAATCTAAATATAATATTAGAACAGTTATTAACTAAAAATTAATTGAAAAAATCGAACATAACATTTTAAATTATGTATAGATTAATCGGCGTGAATATAATCGATTGAATTGTCTCCATTAATCATATAAATAATTAGTCGACTTTCATACTAATTCCAATTAATCCCTAGAAACTAACTGTCGAATGAACAAATAAATCGAGTTTCTGTATACCGGAACACAACATTTTCCGAAATGAATTACTGTTTTCCGCCTAGCAAACTTAGATTATTTCAAGGAAACTTAGATCAAATCAATAAATATTAGCCAAAATATTTACTACAAAATATAATTAGAGGATGAACACGGCAATAAAATACAAATGAGTAATTACGAAAAAGCCATTCACAGGGTTTGCAAGCAGAAAAAGAATAATCCCGACCTAATATGTAAATCTGCAATTTTGGCGAAAACTTTTGAGGTTTCACGAGTTGGTTGCTAAAGAAGTTATCATACGTATCTAGAGACTCAAACTTAAGAATTAAAGTTTTGAAACGGTTAAACGCCTTTCAATGAGTGATAACGTAATAAATTGGTCATACGCCTAAACATTTTCGAGGAAATCGCCTACAGTAGTCCACAGACCGGTGAAAAGTCCACAGCGTGCTGGACTTAAATTCGTTTTTGCTTGCAACCTCTCGTAATTTAATCTGGGCAGTCGTACATTCGCGTCGTATTGCGGATGCAAGGCGGCAGCGTGTGGTCTCAGCCCGCTCTAGCTGCGCTGTCCCCCAGCAGCCCCGCGGCCCAGCGGTGGCCGCGCCAGAGACCCTCCAGGGCTCACGGCCCCTCTCGGCCACCGGCGCTCTCCCAGGTGGCGTAATTTATGTATTAATTAAGGCCTTCGTAATTAACGGGGATAGGATGCGCCACAGCATCGGTATAGTAATACCAATAAATCTGCATATAGACGTTGTGCTATCGCTGTTAAGGTTAGTTCTCATTACCGAATTATGATATCTCTACAGTCTGAGAGTTACCGAAGTAATCATGAGATATCGTTTACGGTTCAGGTTTCTCGTTAAATTACGAAAAGAAAGTGGTAGAAAACTCACAAAACCAGTAATGAACTTTTTCATACATTGCTGAAAATGAGTTTTATTCAACTTTTAAAATTGATAATCTGTACAGTTTAATATAGGGATACTTCAATATAACGTATTGATTATATATATATATATATATATATCGATTACTCGAGTAAAGAGCTTTTAATATTAGTCAAATCCAATGCTTTCTTTTGTATGAATATTAAAACGTTGAAAGTTCCCTCACTTCTGCTTCTGAGTCGTTCTTATTATTTATTTGTTCTACATAATTATGTCTTGATATATTGATGTACAAATACAATTTTTTAATTGTAAAATACCAATATTTGGAGGATATAATACGTAGAAACTAGAATTCAAGGATATTCGGATAGGTCATTTTAGGGAAATTTTTAAAATCATTTCAAAAACAAAGAAATAGTTGGCACTATTGGGTAATTAAAGAAGAAGAACGGTACATACACAATATCTAGATTTAATATGCCGAAAAATATTTACTAAGAGAAGAATAAAAACGTGACGGAAGTTTAAAAATCTCAGTTTTTTTTTAAAAAAATGTCTTATTCCTTTATGAACACCCTCTATTGGACATGCATATATTAATGAAGGTCAAATAATATATTTAAAAATTATTAATTCTGAATTTGTCAATAATTTAAGCATTTTCTTTACGAATTAACATAATTTTAATAATTTATGTGTTGTCGCGGAAGACTCTGTGTCTGCTGACCACAGACCGATGAGCTCGCAAGTGGGTCTACTGTATAAAAAGGTTAATATGTATCGCCATGAGGGACATAGTGGGAACTCGGAGCGAATAGTCGAAATCGACATCCCCTGAAGCTGGGAAAAGCACCTGGAGGAAAAAATGGGAATATGACATTTCACGAAAACTCACAATTCCGATAGTTTGAAAAACTGTTATCTAATCTTTCTGTACTAAAAATTACTTTCAGCAAAACATCAGATAATTATTAATTGTTTATAAATAAATTTTAATTTTTCTTTCAATACTCATTTATAGGAAAATGTATTCAACATCAATTTCGCACCTTTTAAATAACCTTACTTTTACAAAGATGCACACCCATGATTTTAAAATTGTTATTACCTGTATTTAATCATCCCATGATTCCGAATTGTTCATCTATGAATTAGTATCTAATGTAATGTAACATGTAACAAAATGTTAGACAAATGGAAACGTAAGAAAATATGTTGCATCATTTTAATTGTTTCGGCCAACATTTTGTAAAATTCGACAATAAAGAAATGGAGAGAGAAGCAATCTTCGTCGTTGTAAATATAATATTTCATGTTTCGTTTCAAAATGTGTAAGACTGTGAAGAAATGTTCTACATAAAACTGATAGTTGTAAGAATTATTACTTCTATGATTTGTGACATTTCGTCAAACAATAATTTTTAAAAAATGTTCATTGCGGACAATAAATATTTGGTAATATTTTTTTATTTGTGTGCTCAAAATGCAATTGAAAATAAATCGATCATCGGGCAAAATGATAACCTAATGGATCTCTGGGAAATAAAAGTGTGTGGTCAACATGCAAAACTTGCAGCCCGGGATGAGTTTTTTTATAATACACCTAGTTATATTTCATTCTCCCGTCAATTCTCTCTGTGGTCACAACTGTGATAGAAATCTGGAATGAAAAAGGTACCCAATGAGAGGTTAACGAGAGAAAGATAAAACATTTGAAAATGCTCCAAGGAGAGGGTACAGATATAAGCGAACGAAGCCAGGAAATAATAAATAGGAAAACATACGTTATTAGATTATATGAATATAACGATCGAAATATATATATATATATATATATATATATATATATATATATATATATATATTGGTTATTTAAGGTCGCATCAACATCTAGGTCATTAGCGACCACTATTGGTGTTTAATGGTATGGTAACAATGACGATGAAACGATATGATAAGATATAAGGGATGAAAGGACGAACACAAATACAACCATCCCCGAGGCGGGACTCGAACCCGCGACCCTTCGGTCCGAGATCACTACGACACTACTGCCTTAGCGATCTCGGCCACCGGGCCGACGAAATATATATGTAATGTATAATGTGTACAAAAAGAGAATAATCGAAGTTACCTGAAATACAGCAACATCAAATTAGAAACCTTTGTCTCGTCCTCTCGCCATCTTCGTCGTATCTCTCTCCCTGTTGTGCTCCTCTCTTTGCGAGGGTTGCGTCGCCATGGGTGCTGCGCCTTTGCCGAGGCAGCTCCGCCCCCTGGGCGCGTCTCGCGGGGTAGTCAGCGTTTTCACGAGTGATTTCCCCTCAATAGCCAAGTCGATTGGCGAGAGCGCGCCGCCGCCGCTCAGGACTACGCGGCCACCCGGATTGCGAGCAACGCGAAGCACGTGGTCCACTGACCACTAACGAGTCGCAGCTGATGTCGCTTTCTTCTTTCACGCACGCCCTTTCTCACGAGATTGTCCAGTCGAATCAAAATGACGTTTGACAAAATTCGAGAATGAGGGATTTTCATTAGTAACTACTACCTGTACCATTTCATAAATACGTGGTGTAGAGCGGGCTTGTGGTGTATTCGTGGTATGGAGCAAGCGCGGACATTTTGTAGAGTTGAAAGCAACTCACTTGTTTGAGAAGATACTAAAAAGATAACTTTTCTGTGAAAGATATGGACTTTATCAGGAATTACGGAATTACCATTTTTATTTTTGGCTTACAATACTATTCTTAGATAACTACTTTAGGCTAACTATTGCTACACATGTCAGGTTTATAACGGCAGCAAATGGGAATATGTTTTTGATTTGTTTTCGGAATTAGTTTGTTGAGGTATGGGTGTATGAAGTTATGTGTTCTATTCAGTTATAATAGAATAATAATAATAATAATAATAATAATAATAATAATAATAATAATAATAATAATAATATGTACGTATGTATTTGCGTTTTGAGTCGGTAGTCCGACTTCGCCGGTTAGCTACCGGTGTCCCCCTTGCCTGGGCCTAGTTAAATTCCCAATATTAATAGTAATTGATTATTTATGCAAATGAGTGTGCGCTCGGTGGCAGTTAAGCAACAAAAAAGAAAGTGCAAAAATTAAAATTAAAACAAAACATACAAGTATTAAAAATGGTAAATAATACAAATGAGCAAACAAAAATAAAATAAAATAAGATAAAGCAGAAATAAACAAGTTTGAAAAGTAGATAAAAAGTGCACATCTCATCTTTTTACTTCATTGCATGTTCCTTCGGTAACCAGTAATTTATACATTGTTACAATAGAAATGTATGTTATAGATAATTATGTTAGAGTATAAAATATTGGAGAGGTGAGCTACGTGTTTGAAGATGTGTGGTATATTTAGTTGTGTGTGTGTGTGTGCGCGCGCGTGTGTGTGTGTGTGTGCGTGAGTGTGGAGTGGCAGCGTGCGCGTGGTGTTGTGTGAGTGTGCATGTGTGAGTGTGTGGTGTGGGAGGTGTGTGAGAGTGTGTAAGAGGTAGAGTGTGTAAGAGTGTGTGTAAGAGTGTGTAGAGGTGTGTAAGGTGTGTGTGAGTGTGTGTAAGAGTGTGTGTAAGAGTGTGTGTAAGAGTGTGTGTAAGAGTGTGTGTAAGAGTGTGTGTAAGAGTGTGTGTAAGAGTGTGTGTAAGAGTGTGTGTAAGAGTGTGTGTAAGAGTGTGTGTAAGAGTGTGTGTAAGAGTGTGGAGAGTGTGAGAGTGTGAGTGTGTGAGTGTGTAGTGGTTCGATAATCGAAAACATTGGTTTTGCATTATTTGTAATTTATTTATACCTATGGTTGACTCATTGGTCCAAACATGGCGTGCATATAACATAAGCGGTCTGATTATCGTTTTGTACAGTATGATGGCATTATGTATTGAAAGACAGCTTAGAAGTCTTAATTTCGCTGTTCGCTTTTTGTTTGTTGTGCTCAAATTGTAATTTGTATATTTCAGTTCAGTTTAGTGTCTAAATTCAGCCCGAGATAATTAACTTGGGCATTGGGCACTCTGTTGTTAATTCTTGAGGAGGAGGCAGTGCAAACGTGATTTAGCAATAATATTTTGGCAGTGAATTTTGATTGGCTTAGCTTAATTTCCAATTTGTTGATCAATTGTTCTTTTTGTTTTAATGTCCTATTTGGGACTCGGTTGTTTTCATCGAGTGGTTACATTTGTTGATTGCAGTTTCGTCGTTGCTGTGACTACTGGGGATTGATTTATAGTAGGTATGTATGGCGGCTATGTGCCGACTTGTATGGTCGAACTGGCTAGAGCGTTTGCCGACTCAGCGCCTCGGTCTGAACGATAGGGTGTTCGAGTCTCGCCGGAACCTTTTTTTTTTTACCCTTGGCTTGTCGCGGCCTTGTGTTGTCGCGGGAGGCCTTGTGAGTCTGCTGACTACAGACCGAGGACCCCGCGTGTGTGTCAGTGTTTAGGGTAAAGGTTAATGTGTGTCTCCATGCGGGACATAGTGAATACCCGGCGTGGATAGTCGATTTCGGCATCCCTTGAAAGAAAGACTTCCGGAAAACCCCTGGAAGGAAAAAAAATGTTTACGGGTATGTGTTGAACAATATTGGAGAAAGATGCGATCTTGGGGGGAGGGTGTTATTATTTTACGTGTCTCTACACTGCTGAACAAATAAAACGAAACTTCTAACATAAACAGTTCAAAATCGCCACCCCTCTTGTTAAGAATTGTAATCTAAGGATGGTTGCGGAAATGTTGCACTTTCGATACCTCTATTTTTATTGGTGTCAGTTATACCAGAATAGGATAAAATTGCACAAAAGAGTTCTAATTTCTGCCTTTCTTCCTACCATCACGAGAACCGCTAGATATAGCAGGTAAGATATACAGAATGACATGCCCTCCTTAACGGCGTAACAAATTGCCGAGCGCAGGGTATTTGAAAACGGTTACGGTCTGCATCTGCCCCTTTACTCTTGACCTTTAACTCCTTGTGCATGTCTACTCCTAAAATAGACTACTAGCAAGCTAGCGGGAATGTGTATCGATCGTCACTGCACACTCTTATTTTCGAATCTGTATTACTAATTTCGAATGGGTGACAAAATTGAAAGACAGTTATGCTGCCTAGCCATTAGAAAGGTTAAATTTGGTTTCGCTGAATAACCTGGAACTCGGGAAAATACAAAAATATCTACATTATAATTTATAATAAACGCATAAAGTGATGGAAAATTATGCAGCCTCTGACCATTTGAAAAATATCTACGGCTTCGCTAAGTACCCAAGATAGCGGGAGAATATCTACAATAAACTATATTACTTGTTTCTTATGCTCGCATAAATTTAAAGAAGCCTCTGGTATTGACGTTTTCATTAGTTGATGGTATGAAGCAGTGGGGTATGGTGATTTTTTTTTCTTGGATAGCAATTACATCTCAAATTATTCATATGGGTAAGACGACAAATGAGTAATTTAAACACTGAACCGATAAGCACACGCTGTATGCAACTGGCCGATTTGTTCCAAAGGCGAGCTCGACTGAAAGAGCCCGCGCGCGCCCACCACACCCGCCAGAATATCTGCTGATCACAGCATTCCCTATGAGACGCTGACTGCAGTCAGCCCAGTGTTTCCAAAGAGCTTTATAGACAAACGCTACCCTATCTATTGGCGACAATAATAATTACGTGCTCATTTTGTAATGATAAGGTTCGACGGACCCAATTTAAACGGTGTTGATTTGGATTACAAGAAAATGATTCTAAATTATTAGTCAATTGGTATTAAAATATAAAATATCCTTGGGAATGATAGGGGAAGCAATGCTTTGCTTGATTCCATGGAATAAACGCCCCTGGTTTGAAGTAAGTATTGATGGTTTAATTGGATACTAAGAACTCGGAGGAGTTCAGGAGGCCTTGTATGAATGGTGACATTTTATCAAATATTCTTCTGAACTATTCTATTTTAAAGTGACTTATCTTACTCGGGTGTGTTAATATATCATTGATTCGGACTATTAATTGATAACAAACAAACAAATCAATTAACATCAGTGCCTCGATCCTCTGCAAGGAGGATATGTCCTTTCAAACAACCAGTTCACAGAATGTTGCTAGTATTGCTTCCATGGGCACGCCTCAAGATAATACTTGTATACAACAGAATGCCGAAATTCAAAGTTCGTTAATGGTTACTGAAGATATTGTTGGACATCAAAATAACCAACATATACAATCTGCAAATGAAAGCTCAACAATTCCTGGTGTATATTATCAAAATAACTATGGGCTTTACAGAACATCAGCAACATTAGATTCTTCATTACCTATGCCTCAAGACCAAACAATTAATTTATCTCATTCATCAACTCATGTACTTCAACAAGGTGAATTTACAGAATTACTTCCAGTTAACTCGATCCCTCACAATCTCCCATCAGCAAATACTTTGTCAAATTGTCAAGCCAAAAGTGAGTCCAGAACACGGAAAAGAGAAGGTTCTTCATTACTTCAACCAGGTAAAAGATCTACAACTTTTAATTACAACACGACTACAACGGGAATTCCACTTCAAAATAAATATGGACTATTAGCAGATCTACAGGACACTAACGAAGAACTCCAACAAAATAACGTCAAAATTAACTTTCAATCAATTGAAGATTTTAGAAAATATAAATCATTTTGTGATACAAACAATATTCAATATTACTCTTATCGTGACCCTACTATTAAAACAATCACAGTTTTATTCAGAAATATACCTATTTTATTCAGAAATATACCTATTACTTAATAAAAAATCGAATTAGAAAAATTTTCCATAGTGTCATAAAAGTTCAAGCAAAAGTATCAAATAACCAACCGATTCAATGTAAGAGATGCCAAAATTCAATCATACACAAGCCAATTGTAGATTAATCCACGTTGTGTGAGGGTACTGAAACCACCATTATTCGAACTGTCCTCTTCAAAATCAACCCTCCTATTTGTTGTAATTGCCTCGAAATCACAATGCTAATTACAAAGGTTGTCCAGTATATAAAGATTTACTGAAACCAAATCAAACTAATAATTCAAATTCTCATATGTTAATAAATCAAATTTGAATTTTGTTCCTCCAAAATTAAATGCACAAAATTTTCCAGACTTGCGCAAACTCAAATCTTCAACGTAACAATCCTATTCAAAAATTCTTCAAATTCAAATACTCCTACACTCCAATTTATAATCACAAATCACACAAATTCTCTTATTCTGATATATTAAAACAAAATCCTTGTACTTCAAAATACACTGATTTAATTTCCAGCATAATTCAACAAATTATTTCTACACTTATCCCACAAATTCAAACTTTATTACAAAACCTCTTAGTCCCACTTATAAATGGCCATTAGTAACAACAGAAATCTAAATATAACACTACTAAACTGGAACTCTAATGGACTAAAACGACAACAAAATATTTTTAATCACTTTCTATCATACCATAATATTGACATAGCATGTATTTCTGAGACTCATCTAACCCCTAAAGAAAAGATGTATTTAAAAGGTTATAAAATTTATAGAAATGATAGAATCTCTGATCATGCTTCTGGGGATAATAATTAAGAATTCTATTGTTCATCAACAAACAATTTTTCCTACATCTGACATTTTAGAATGTATAGCAGTAGAAATTAACATAAATAATACCGTTTACTCTTTATATTCCATTTATAAACCACCAAACAAACCATTTCCTACTCAAATTTACAACTTCATTTTACAATCTTCTAATCCAATTATTCTCATGGGAGACTTCAAACAGAAAAACACTTCTTGGGGTTGCAACTCAACAAATCCCAGGGTATCTGTCTACAAAATATAATACAAAATAATTTAGACATTCATGCTCCCTTTGAACCAACCTATTACTCTAATCACAACAACATAATACCAGATATTTTAGATATAATAATTACAAAAAACGTCAATTTACAATTCTTTCAATCTCCACTTCCTGAATTAGATTCTGACCATCTCCCTGTTAAAATATGTTTTAATTCTTCACTATTAAAAATTAATTATCCTCTTCATAACATGCGAATAAACTGGAATACATATCGTTCATATATAGAATCAAATTTTAACTTCCCAAAAAACTTAGATAATACTAAAAATAGACTCTCTCCTATAAATATCTTAAATCTTATCAAATCCAAACATAACCTAAGACGATTCTGGCAACAAACTCGTCGCCCTGACATTAAAAGAAAAATAAACAAGTTATCACGCATTATCAAATTACGTATAGACCAATATGAATTAGACAAATTTCAAAATTACATTGCACAAATACATCCTAATAGCAGACCACAATGGTCAACAATTAAAAAATTAACAAAATCTTATTCCCCTATACCAATATTAAATAACGGCACTATATCTGCCTATATTTTAAAAATCAAATTTAATTGCAAATCACTTAGAAAAGTCTTTTACCCCTAACCCTATTATAGATCAAATATTTAATAACGAAGTTGAATCTTTCATTTTTTTTCATAAAATCATTCAAAAATCTTTCCCCTAACCCTTACAAACAAAATGATAAAAGAACTTAATTTACAAATTTTATCGAAGCTAACAAATGTATTCAATTCAATGCTTCGTATTTCTTATTTTCCACAATCATGGAAATTAGCTCGTTATCCCCTATATGTAAACCAGGCAAGGATCCTCATCTTCCTTAAACTACAGACCTATTAGTCTCTTATCTTCATTATCAAAAATTTTGAAAACTATTACACTCTCGTCTTTTATCCTACATTAACTTAATACAAGCCATTCAAATTACCAATTTGGTTTTCGTTCTCATTATTCGACTTCTCACAATTACAGTGTTTCTGAATTAATAGCCCAAAACTTTCATCAAAAGAAACATACAATTGAATTTTCCTGGATATTGCCAAGCATTTGACAAAGTTTGGCATTCAGGATTATTGTATAAATTACATTCAATAGGAATTCCTATATATTTATTCAAAATAATAAAACGCTATTTATATAATCGTACTTTTTGTGTCAAAATTAATACATCTTATTCAACTTCTCGTCGCATCTTCTCAGGGATTCCTCAAGATCGACTCTCTCTTACTTTTTAATATATATATGCAGATATTCCACACCTTCCTTTTACCACCATAGCGCTGTATGCCGATGACACTGCACTTTTTCGTATCACAAAATTTACAAAATGCCCGAAACACTCTTCAAAATTCTTTAAATTTATATATTAAATGGACTCAACAATGGAGAATAATAATTAATCCATCTAAAACACAAACAAAATTTTCACGCTTTGCAGACCTACTAATCCCAATCTCAAAATAAATAATATACATATACCTGGATAGAAAACCATATTCCAATTAAATATTTAGGACTCTACTTGATCGTCGATTAACTTGGAAAACAATATTCAAAATATTGCAAATAAAACTTACAAAAATATCAAAATTATACCCATTAACTAATAAATTTTCAAAATTACAAATAGATTGTGGTATATCAATATTCAAGGCAATACTAAGACTATCACTTACATATGCATGCCCAATTTGGTGTAATGCATCTATGTCAAACATGAAGAAAATACAAACTATACAAAATAAATTTTACGGAGAATTCTAAAGGCTGAATGGTTCATCTCCAATAAACAAATACACAAAGAATTACAAATAGAACAAATTAAAACATTCATCACTAACCAATCTTCCAAATTCTTCAACTCTTTAAAAGATTATCCTGTTCATCAACATTTCGATCTGGGAAAAAATTATCACTTTAAACGAATTCGTTCCGCTCCCAAAGATATTTTTCACCCCCCATAAATATTTGTATAATTTATTACTCAATAACACCTTCTCTTAAAACTCTAAATTTATTACAAAAATTAATGAATAGTTATTAAAATCAAAATTTAATTAGTAAGTACTATTAAAATAAAATCATAATTATCTTAAATTATGATTCTAATTTCTGGCATCTCCAAAAAAGTTATGCATACATTTAATTCATCATCCTGAAAAATTTGTAAAATTGAACAGGAAATAAATATATTAAAAAAAAAAAAAAAAAAAAGAACTCGGCAACAAATCGATGTCACTAATTTCGAATTCGCGCACAAATTTTTAAAAAACTGTTACCTTCGGCAATGGCAGAGATGCCTATAGTTTTGTTAGATAACCAGCAGCTCGAAAAAATTCAAAACAATTAATAGTTTTGATTTTAACTAAAAATTGCAAATATGTATTAGTGTTATTTCGCATAATCTCGTACTGTATCAACTTAATTTTCTCCTACTTAGAGCGTGGCTGCTCACAATTGACGTCATGAGGCAGGAATTTAAGAGAGGCCTCCCATCATTAAATATTTGCTTAGCAGTTGTTGCGTTAAGGAACACGGACGTTTTCCACATTCTTATGTAAATAACGATGTACTGTATAAATACTACGTAATTCTAGTATTTGTGATGACTATTTAAAAAGTCTTTCTTTCTTTCAGTGTTTCGTAATCGTGAGTGTTTTACTTATTGTACTTACGTCGCGGGCGTACTAGTTTGTGGAAATTCATTTCGTATTGTATTGTTCAGCAGCATTTTTGCTTATACAAACCAAGCATCTGCTAAAACATTATAATATTTTGCTACTACATTTTACTTTATAGTAGTGTTTATTATACTTATTAGTGGTACTATGTATTACATTTATATATAGTACCTTAACTCACGAAAGTGCATTTTCTATGCCAGATTGAAATATGTCACAACACTCCCAAATCGATAAAATGTGTTATATAAATGATTTCATGCCGAGGTTCATTCTTTTGTTAGACATTTGTCACTGAGAATTTTATTTTAACCATAACAACAAATTATGATTTTAAATACAGTGAAGAACTGTTTTAATTTTGTTATTTTTCTTATGAGTTGAAATGGATAGTTCATTATATAAAAAGAAATAAAATTATTTTTGTAATTTCTACAAAATAACTACGTCTTATTTGTTCACCAACACTGGAGATATTAAGACGATTAAGTCGCTTATTTCTATTCTTTTCCTCAGAATTAAAGTTTAAAATAACCCCTTGTTTAAAGATAAATACCGACAATTTTTTCTAACAACTTTGTCAGTTTCGTGGGCATTTCATCATTTTGGATAAATACAGTTTTTGTGGCTTTGAGGTGCAATTTGTTTCCGCAGATACGAGAATCTCGAGAAATAAGGTAACGCCCATTACGAGCATGGTCACGCTATCCGCCCTGGGAGCGTAATTGCCCAAGGCGACGAGAAGATGTTGCAGTCTTGTGGAGGTGCTCGGAACTCATCAGAAGCGCATCAAACGTGCTGCCAGCTGGCGGGGCCCCTCGGAGTCAGGAAACGCGCCTCGCCCGCGGCTAAATGCGAGTTCGCGTGCCACCGCGCTCAGGCGGCGTCCTGCGTCCTACGGCGCCTCCGACCCCGCACTCAATCCCTCGCCGCCACTTCCGCCCCCACGGCCCTACACCCCTCACCGACACCGCCCCTACAATCCCCACCTCTTCACGTCGTGGTCCATACCGGGAGCGGTGGCTCAGTGCATCAACTGATGTCACTGCAGCGCCCCTGACCGGGAGGTCATTGGTTCCCACTCCCCACGGCGGCAGGATTTGCGACACTAGCTTTTTAGCTAGGTCGAATTCCGTCGCTGTCTGGTGGAGAATTCTTACTACCGATTGCTCTGATCGATAGTTTTCCGTGGTTTCTCCGATCAACGCCAAGGGAATGCCGGAGCAGTACCCTAACAAACGGGCCACGAATCGCGCGCGATCTGTCCCTACTCTTCCTTGTCATATCCTCTCTTCTTACACACACACACACACACACACTCACACTCTCACACTCACACACACACACACACACTCACACTCACACTCACACACACACTAACATGCACTACACCACCACATATTCCGGGAGACCGGTCGGGCGCTTGGAGAGTCCTGGTTAGGGGTAAACCCCACTATCCGACGGTAGTTCGGCGTCGGATCTCGCCATCCAGCTGGGGAAGATCACGGCCATCTCCCGAGAACCAACATGCACTACACTTACGGGACTAATTACCAAAGCAGTTGACGCGCCCGTAAACATGAAAAAATCAATTAATCAATCAACGTCTTGGTCATCCTGTCGACGTCGTCGCAGTTCCTGCCCCATGCTCTGTCACCGCTGCCTCACTATGACTCCAACCGGCCTAGATGTCTCAGGGCATCATCTGATATCTCAACAGTGCCTCTGACCGGTAGGTTCTAGGGGTTCGAGGTCCCGATGATTGTGGCAGGATTTTCGACACTCGTTGCATAGCTAGGTCGAGTTCAGCCGCTAGCAGGAGGAGAATTCGTGTCGACTGTTCTGACAGGTAGTTTTCGGTTTCTTCCATCAACAGCAGGCGAATGCCGAAGCAGTACTCTAACAAACAAGCCACGGACCGCACGCGATATTTCCATCCTCTTCCGTGTTCTATCCTCGCCCCGAACACATGCTTACACATACGCACCCTCCACTACCACAAATATCAGAATAGAACATAGTACTTGTGCCGGGTAGCTGGTCCTTGCTTGTAAAAAATACTTGGTTGGGGAAAACCCCGCAAGCTGTTGGATTGGTCGGCGCCGGATCCCACCATCCATCGGGGAAAGATTACCAGCACCTGTGATAAAAATCATCAACCACACTTACGGGACTAATGACTACCAGTTGATGCATATGGAAATACCAGTCAATCAACCGCTATGGCTCGGTCGTTAAATGACCCCGAAGCTCCCTCGCGCGTCAGAATCTCCGCCCCTCCTCCGCACACACCGCCGCCCAATCTTTGTGGCCCCAGCTCGTTTCTCCCTCATTCGGCGGAAACCCCGCTGCGTTTCCATCATATTCTCTACTGCCCGCTCCGTTGCTCTCCGACATCACTACTCTCTCTGGAGATCGGAAGTCAGCAAGTTATGGCACGCATTGCTGGATATTATATTGTTCATCGACGAGAGATAGGGATATCAATTTTTTTAGAGCAATCAGCATTAAGGAATGGATCTAACTGGAGAGATAAAATATGATGCTACCCGTTTTAAAACCGTCGACAAAGGGTTATAATCCGATAGTCGCAAATGACGCGACGACTAAGAAAACCTTTGTAATCAAAAGTTTTACTGACGTTAATTTCACTAGAGGGAAACTTTAGCACTCGAAAATGAGTGTCAAGTGCGGGAGCAAGTTTAGGGATCAACGGAAACAATTTGCCTAGATCCGTGGGTCTCAGAAGTCCACGTTGAACGCCAGGCTGTGTCAAAGGTGCGAGTGTGCCCCTGCGAGAACGGCACCTTGCCGCGCCAGGTAGTCGCACGGGTAGCCGCTATTTCAGGCGGACCTGCAATCACACTTTTGTCAACTCAATGGCGCGCTCTGCGTGACGTTGAAACTGGTGTGAAACCTTCAATACTAACGAGACGGTAGCATTTCTGATTACATTTTCGCACGATTGTGCCAATAATAGGGATCGTAGCTTACAACCATTCATCTCGTGACCATTAGCTTATCCAATTCGGTCTTGGGTCAAGTGGACCGGACCTTAGCAAACATTACGGACAGCTGCATCTGTTTAAGACATTTTGTGTGAGGAATTGCTTACATTCTCTTCTTTGGCAACCTTGGCCTGTGCGTTTTTGCTCTGCATTTGGATTTCAGAAATCTGATTCTGTTAGTTCCCTTTCTCTGACTAAAAATACATGGGCAGAGCAAACCGACATGCGTTGCTAAATTATAAATAAGAGGAATACTAAAAGTTCACAGCGGTGTAACGCAAAAAGATTTCCTGACAAATGCCAAATACACTTTTTTTCAGTTGATCTTAAACTAAGCAAACCAGATTATTGGAGGCCAAACCTTCAAAGCAAGCGATTCTGTCCCCAGGATACAATTATATGTCTTGGTATTTACTGCATTTATCCCCTTTAACATATGAACAACTGAATCGTTGTCTTAGTGCTAACGTGATTTTCTGCAAGAGATTCTCGGCCGGTTGTAACAAAGCCGATCTTCAAACTCGCGGTGGGTTGAGCACCTGTTGCATGTTACTAGACTTCGCTTTAGAGAATTCGGAACGAATAAGTCTGACCATTTCTCCAGTAGATTATGTAGTTGCTGAAGATTAGTGATGTTTTGAGAGCACGTTTTTGATAGTGATTCAAATACAGGTGCGCACATCAACACCATTTTCTATCTTTACTGAAAACCTGAGCACTTTTGAGCTAAAAAATCCACATGCATTGGCGCCCGTGGTCACCAACGTGGGTTTAACATAGGTTTCTCTCTTCCTTGGCTTTACCTAGTGATGAGGACTAATATTACATTCCTTTCGAATTTTTTCCTTTCGAATATTTTGATGAATATATCATTTTGAGACTAATAACGGGATGTATTAAAAAGAATCATAATTTGTATACTTGCGAGACATCGCATTTCAGGTTGCGGCTTCTTCTTCTTTTATAATGACTCGAACATTTAGTTCTCTATAATATTTGATTTGAAATTTTTGATATATCCGTAAGTAATTAGCTCCCAACTCATTTGACTGATTGCCGAGAAGAAGAAGCCATATGCGGATGATGGGTTTGCCACAGAACATAAAGAGCAACTATATTCAAAGTAATAACAAACTTTTAATATTGAAATTTCAAAATAATTTTAAAATGATAAAAAGCATGTACATCTCTCTCTTCTAAGAATCTTTGACGACTCGAACAGTTAACCTCTGGCTCCACTATCGTTAAGAATTATTTATAAAAGAATACAGAACTAGTAACGTAAACAAATATGTTGTAAGTTCTTGAAAGTTTTTAAAATTTAAGAATTTTTTAGTTCTAAATACAATGATGTCTGAACGTAATTCGAAGAAATTGATTCTGCGTATTTTAGCTCCTTATTGGTCATGTATGCAATAAAACGATATATTTTATTTATGCAGTGAACAATTGAAGATTCTACAAAGTACGATGTGATGCGCCTGTCAAACAGATGAAGGGGAATATCCACACGATTCCTGAAGAACACTAGCCAATGAGAGAACAAGAGGCGCTTAAAAGAATAGCTCAGAATTCAGAATTTTCGAAAATTGCTTTACTTAGAAACAATAGGATGTGCTTATATATAAAATGACAAAATAAAATTAAAACCGTATCTCTCTCGTAGATTCGGTTTTACATGGTCCGGTAGATACATGCCGCCTCTTTTCGCCAATTGAGAACTTCGTTTTGTCACAACTTTTCCTCTTCGTTTTAGATTAATTCCTCCCAGTTTTCTTTATTCTCAAAACTTTTAGTTTAAGCGCTCGTCTCAGATCAACACCAGATGAATACCGAAGCAGTACCCTAACAAATGGGCCAAGGACCGCGCGCTATCTTTCCTTCCTGTTCCTTTTCCTATCCTCAGCCCTTAAGTGTTTGTATAAACACACACGCGTACTACAGTTCCACACGTGTCGGGAGACTAGTCGGGAGCTTATAGCTTGTCCCGGATGAGGTGGTGCCCAGCAGGTGGTAGACATCTCTTTGAGCAGAACTCCGCTAGCCGCAATGTGTAGTTCGTCACTAGATCCTGTGGGAGAAGTTCACCATTATCTCCCGAGGAAACATCTAATGCGGAACTAAGGGCCTTAGAAGTTGTCGCGGCCGGAAACACTCATCAATCAATCATTTAAACACTCATTATGATTTTCCCTCATCCATTTTCACTTTCAATGCACAGAAACATATTTTTCTCCATTATAAAATGGAATGATGCTATTTTCTTTCATTTAAAAAGCACTAAAATTGAGGACATGCACTACAGCGTGGCTTTATGATTAACATATTGCACGAATTCTCTCTATCCTTTCACATTCACGAACACGTTTGCCGTTGTAAGTGGTATAAATGTTTAGATAAAGGAACCGAACGCAGTGTTCTGATTATACATCTTTTGCTCTTTTAACACATTTATTAATTTTGGAAGGTTTACATCGTTCAGTACAAATTGATTAAACGTACTCAATTTCACATACAGGCAGGTTTGGAAATAACATGGGGTGACCATTGAAGTCTAGAGACCATTTAATCTCGATCTCATCTATAAACTACATGTTTTAAAAAAGGATCTGAATTACAGATTATACGCAAGTATGTAGGGAAAAAAGTTGCTATCTATCATTATCATCGCCAACATCACCATCATTTTCTTTATCAAATTTAAAATATAAATTGACTGATATCAAATATATGGTTTGTTATACTCTCATATTTGTATACATTATTGCTGAACTGTATTAAATATCTTCAATTAAAATGTGTTCATTTCAAGCATTTTTTTGTTAAATTTCGTATTTGAAAACCATTTTTAAAGGCGGAAGAGAAATTAAAACTAATAAATTGTACAACGCTCGTGATTCTTCGTATAGCGTAATTGAAACAAGTACAAAATTACCAGAAAATGCATGAAATTTATTGATCCTTTGCATCTTTCCTAATATTTCAATAAAAATAGTAAATTTTTTGTTTTGTAATTAATGGCTTTTTAAAAATGTCATCACTTTTATGTTTCGTTTTCTTCTACTTTTCGTGTCTTTGGCAGTGTGTAAAAAAAGTACTTACGTTTTATTTCATTTTTAATCGATGCTTGAACTTTCTTCATGAATTCTTATCTGAGATCGTTTCGAGCCAAGGGCAGAGTACGGCAAGAACCCCTCCGTTTTCTTTGGGCAAAAGATGATTTATGGCTACGTGTGCGTGTCTGCAGACCTAGTACTGTCAGATGATATCTACTATGGTCGATATTTTTATTGGTGAATGAAAGAAGTTGTTTTTAGGAGAAGTCACTGAATAATTTTGAGCGAATTAATTTAAATTATTCAATAAGCTGTGACTGTTTCAGATGGTGTCTTAAATAGGGCGCTTATTTTTGTGAATCTGGCGTATCAAGAATTTTTTCTTGTTCACTGAAACCTGCAATCCAGCTTACCTCTCTCCTCATTACCATTCTACCGACTTCAGAACCAATCTTTGTGTTTGGATTAATCGTTGATGATAGGCTGCCCCACCCCATGTTCCACTACACTCTTGGGCGAAATCCGCTCCTCCCCGCTCCACCTCGCTTCATTTCACTCCTCCGCTCCACCCGCCCCCCCCCCAACCAACCTCCCCCCCCCAACTATCCTCCACCTCACTTCACCTGGCTCCACCCCGCTCCAACCGGCCTACATCACTCCCCACACCCTCCATCCCCCCCCCCCCCCCCTTCCCTGGTCCCCCCGCTCCAACCGGCCTCATCACTCCCCACACCCTCCATCCCCATCCATCAGTCTCCTTCCCCCTCTTCCTGCTTCTCCTAGCTTCAACCAACCTCCAACCCCCGCTTCAACACCCCTCCGCCCTTCTCCAACACCCCTTCAATCCCTCCACCCCTCCAACTATCCTCCACCGCACTTCACCTGGCTCCACCCCGCTCCAACCGGCCTACATCACTCCTCCACACCCTCCATCCCCATCCATCAGTCTCCTTCCCCCTCTTCCTGCTTCTCCTAGCTTCAACCAACCTCCAACCCCCGCTTCAACACCCCTCCGCCCTTCTCCAACACCCCTTCAATCCCCTCCACCCCTCCAACCATCCTCCACCGCACTTCACCTGGCTCCACCCCGCTCCAACCGGCCTACATCACTCCTCCACACCCTCCATCCCCATCCATCAGTCTGCTTCCTCCTCTTCCTGCTCCTCCTAGCGTCAACAAACCTCCATCTCACTCCTCCCTCCACCAACCTGTCTCCACCCCTCCCCCAACTCCCTCCACCCCGCTCGACTCCCTCCAACCCTCTCCAATCCGCTTCAGCCCGCTCCGCCCCGTGCTCGCTTGGGCAGGGCCACGCGTGTTTACGTGTTTTCGTGTTTACGCCAGCGCGCCGCGCCGGCTGTGAGTGACGGGTGGTGGGGAGAGAGCGGAGCGGAGCGGGGCGGGGTGGTGAAGGAGGCGCGGCTGGGGCGCGGCCAAGGGCGGACGCACCGGTGACACCTTGACGAATGACACGCCGCCGCCCCTCCCCGCGCCGGCTGATGTATCGGCTTCATTCCCAGCGCCCGCGCGCCGCGCGCCCCGTGCCCCGTGCACACCCGTCTACACATGCGCCATTGGCCTCCGGCCCGTCCAGTGTCTTCAGCCAGCCAGCTGCCTCGCGTTTGTCCACTCACCACTGTTATCTCCCTTTTGATGATCTTCCTGACATTTGGGGACCACGAAGCACACGAAAACCCTGTGGAACATGCACTGGACCGGAGACATAAATCGATATGTCAACTATTAAATGTTGCCTTTTTGTTGTTATAATAAATTGTAGTTGCCTTTTGTTGTTGTTTGTTTGCAATAATCCATATATTATATAATTGTGTCTGTGTATCTGGACGACAGTCTTGGACAAAAATACTGTTGAAATAGCAGTTGAATTTCCTGCGCCTAAAAACCTTAATTAAATAAAGAGAGATCAAATTACACTATTCTAGTGCAGTTATAGAATTTTGTGATGAAATCCTGTCTACTTACTTTTATGTTTACAAGAACTTAGCTGTAGGTATGGATTCCTCTTATCTTGAGCTTGAGGGAGATGGTATTATTTTTAAAGAAATTAAGCCTATTTTTTCGCCAAATTTTCTTTTTGCGTGCATCGATCTGTTGCAGTCGATGAGCACTTTAAACGGGATACCTTGCATTGAAAACTGTATTTAGATCTTGAAGAAGAAAGAAATGCATACTTGTGTGTTTGATTCGCTTAGTTTAGTATAAATTACGAAAGATTACAAAGTATGAAAACAAATTTCAAGGAATGTTTAAAAGTAATTTTAGTAATGACAACATCCCCTGTGGCTTGGATAGGGTAACGTATTTGTTATACATATAGACTCTGTGAGTTGAATCTTCTGGAAACTATTTTTTAACATGTCTGTATTCATACGCGCCCCTTTAAAGGGCAAATGTCTCTTCCAATCTGCTGTCCGTTAGTTCGGTGCGTATTTCTGCATGGCGACCCACACGGAATTGCGTAGTTGAGAGCAAAAGAACAACGCATTTCCTTTGCGCTCCGCGCTTTCGATGCTGGTTTTGAAACTCATAATGCGAATATTCAGTGTATCATTTATCAACCCTCTCAGTGCAGGGGTCAAATAGTGACACGGAAGATGTTACAACCGGTCACAACTCTAATGGTGCGAGCTTTTCGCTTTATTTTCGGAAGTCGAATTGCTTCAATAATCACTCGGAATGGTTTAATCATTGTTCTAAGCTGATACAGTGTTCAGCTCGTCTTTTATTTCACTCTTCTATGATAACCTGCTAACTTATTTCAATTCTACAATTCAGGGACCGAAAAATAGAAGAAAAAGTCAAAAATGTGTACTTTTCTGCTATTTAAACACTGTTTCCTCGTTAGTTATTTAGTTAGTTAGTTAATGCCTTATTTTACGTGGCGAGACTCGGGCCATCAGGCCCGCTCTTCCGTCTAACCACGCAAATTTCGTTACGCTCCTTTCACCACCTAGCGGAGAAAGGAGGTATTATCTTGCTCAGAGGCTTCTTTTAGGCTTGATGTTTTACATGCAGTAAATCTACTAACATGGGACAGCCGGCTTTACTTCCCCTCCGAAGGAAGGCGTACGAAGTCTTTCTTCGCCCTTTTGGATTTTTAATCCACGGCTTCGATCGGGTTTCAACCCACAAACTCGAGCACAACAGTCCGGTACGCTGACCGTAATACCACCGAATCCTCGTACAAATACTACTTAAAAGTAAACTAAACCATTGTTTTAGCTGATACGTATTGTATATATTATGTTCTATAGCATTTTCGTCGAGTTAGTTCTGGCAAAAGTGTTCATTACTGAAGGTAACGTTGAAAGATTGAAATGCTAAAATAACTTTGTTGTTGTCATGTAAACTAATTGTGTAGAAGTAATTAAAATGCATATATTAAATACAACAAAGCACATTAAAGGTCACGCATACATAAAAGGTCACGTACGCACAAGCACCGAGATGGTGCCATAGGATTCCACAGGCAAAAACGTGTATAAACTTATCAACCGAGATAGACCTTGACGATGTTCGGAGAGCGTGAATTGTGAATGTCCCCATAAACTTCAAATAAATGGTAGGTACATGGAGAGACCCTCATAACTCTTTAATTTCCTATGTTAACTGTCGATATCAGCTGGCAAGATGATGGGGAAAATCCGAACTTACGGGCAAGACAAAATAATTGGAAAGTAACTTGTACGAAACTATGTACCATTCTGTAGAACCCCTAGTTTCTTTCAATTCATTGTAAGAATAAAGTGAAATTCTCTTATAGAGATGACAATTTTCAATGTTACTTCCTGAATTTCCGAAAATTGCAAATAAATTAAGGGTTTTTAAAAAAATTTATTTATTATTGTTTAAATACAAGTAGTTTTAATTACGTAGGCTTCTGCTGCCAGAGTTTGTATGAGCTATATCAGGAGCTTTCCTCAGAGCTATTTCCCTTTGGAAGCAGTAGAGCTCTGAGGAAGGCCACAAAAGTTAGGCCGAAACGACTCCCACCACGATTAACGTGGATCGTCCGGGATAGTCTAGATCATGATCTATTTTTGCAGGAAATTTTTAGATGAGAAAATAGGAAAAATGTTCGTGTTTTTGATAAAACATTGTATTGTCAATATAAATATTAGAGAAAAGGAAACTAAAAGATTAACTGAACGTTAAGAACTAACTGACACGTGATGCAAATATTACGTTCCATAATACAGTATGTAGAATAAGGTCAAGTGATACGTGCCTGGGATTTTCCCGTATGTCATTTAAAGGCATTCACTCCGTTGATCATTGCCTTACCAATATTACTCAAACGATTACATTTACGCAGAGCCGTGCGCTTCCAGAAGTTGAATTACTTTGGAAACTAATTGATGCTGGAATTCTTGTTTTTTGCACAAGTAAATCGTTTCCGTGTTCTTCGATGTTATACAACACAGTTGTGACTACAAAACAATTGTGAAAGACGTAGCATCCTCTTGCATTTACATCCTCTTACTTCTCCTCTTACAATTGACTTACATCATTGTGTCGCCATCATGTTCAAAATTAAGCACATAGAATAAAAATGAAGCGTAATGAAGCTAAGGCACAATAAGTACATTCTGAGAAACTTCATACTTGGAAACAGAAAAATGAAGCGTACAGCACGAATCTGTTTAATGTGTTTGTATGGAGAATAAAACGTAAGGGACAGCAATAATTATTTTGTAATAATAATAATAATATATAATAATAATAATAATAATAATAATAATAATTCTTATTATTATTATTATTATTAATTCGTGTACAAATGGCAGGAATATGTTTTAAGGATGATAAAATCGAAAAATCAACCATTCTGTGCTTTGAGAGTCTGTTCTCAAATAAACAATTTTCTGAGTTATTCGCAACCTTGCGTTTGTGTTCTATTTTAAATGGTAAGTATACCGCCAGTGGGCACCAGTAAGTTACGAATTGGGAGGGCCGCACCAACATTGGAACAATAGCATATTTTATCTCTTCAACACATTTCTTCAAGGAGGGGAAACTGTATCAAGTATTGTATGACAGATTTGCTACAAACATCATTTAAATCCTTTTCTAAGTCAACCTTTACGCATTGTACTGTTCATTATTAAATAAATATCAACATGTGTAGAATTGATAAATTTGTCTTCTCAAGACCTTTCTGTTTTGTGTAAAAATAAGTATAGTGTGCCATTTAAAAAATGAAATTAGTCCAATAACTTTAAAATAAAATGCTATCAAAAAAACTAATAACTACAACTGATGGCCCACTTTTCCCTGAATTGTTTGGTGAAAATTTCATCTCCATATTTTGAACCATTCAGAAAATATTCGAGGTGGATCTTTTTATTGACTCACTCTGTATTTTCAAACAATCTATCACCAAAAACAAGCGAATTTCGTTATGAACGAAACCTCAGCGATAACAAGGATAATAAGTAAAATAGTCCACAGTAAGAGGTGGCGAGTGCGAGAAAATTAAGTGTAAAGTGTATTGGTATACTCACGACAACTTGAATAATAATATGAATTAAATATGTGGGATTGTATGGGATATGTGTGGGAAGGAAAACAATAGAGAAAGTGTAGCTAGTGAAAGGAAGATAAGAATGGGACAAATGTACATGGTGCGCAGGAAAAATCAAGAAGAGACGATTTTACGGACTTGTGACCGAGAAGAAGACGGTTGAAAGGCGGTTGTTTTATGACTGCACGGAGCAAACGAAAGTGGTCATGAGACAGAGATCGAAGATAGTGGCGCGTGTTGACGCAAGAAGAATTTTGAAAGTTTCAATAATTTAGTAACTAGACGATAATGGTTAAATGCTGGAAAAAGAGCGGACCATAGTTGGGAGTTGAGTGAATTTTGCAGAATTCTGAGTTTAATTTCGAGAGTTGGAATTGGGCGAGTGAAACTCAGGATATTGTAAGAAGCTATATGAAAATGGAATTATATAAGTAGTGAAGAAACGACGAACAAGCTTACTGTTATCTTCTCTCTCTCTCTCTCTCTCCTTCTCTCTCTCTCTCTCTCTCTCTCTCTCTCAATATATATATATATATATATATATATATATATATATATATATATATATATATATATATATATATATATATATAAGTAGTAAGATAGGGAATTAAATATTATTGAAATAAATCAGTTAAGCACGGGCCGGCAAATATTCGTAAATTGTATTAAACAAAGAGTGAGGAATAGCGGGTCTCAATCTTAATGTGCTATTTTAATAAATTATGAATATATGTTGAATATATGTGAAATCTCTATGTTAGAACCTAAAGAAAAATTAATATGAACCAAAATTTAGTCACCAAAAAGATTGAACTACCAAATAATAATCATGAACTGACTGTGAAAAATTAAATTGGATTATTTCGTGAGGAGCTTCAACACCCATTGACTACGTGCTCGTATTCAACTAAACCCCCAAAGCTACATCGGCAGCAACTCGAGGCGAACGCCAGCTTTCGGGACGGCGTGTAGGAGGTGGAGACGACAGGCCGCTGTGATGTCACCACGCCGTCGCCATGGCAACCGGAATAAAATAGCGACGCGACACGCGTACGTTGCTGTGCCTGCGGGCGACCGCCCACCCGCCCACTTTCACTCGACCGCCGCCGCCTCCACGTCCACGCTCAGACCATCCCATCCACGAGAGGGGAGCGCCGACCGCCCAACCTCAGCAGCTTCCTCTCACAGAGGCTGACAGATTGGCTACTTATCATTATTATTATTATTATTATTATTATTATTATTATTATTATTATTATTATTATTATTAGTAGTAGTAGTAGTAGTAGTAGTAGTAATAGAAAGTCATAAAAATATGGAAAAAAAGGAATGCAAAATAATAAGGAAAATTCTTGGTCCGAAATTCACAGACGAGCAGTACAAACTCAGAAGCAAAACAGAAATAAGACAATATACGGGTATTCAGAGGGATATCAGAAAACGTAGACTTATGAAAATAGAAGTAAAGCAGCAACTGATTTGATAAAATGGATCAACGAAATTAAAAGGACCTTAAATTAAAAAGAAGTACCGAAGCGTAGAACAGGAAAAGCGTCGACCGAAGAGAGAAAGAAGCACAGCCAAAGGATGAAAGAAATATGGGCACAAAGAAAAGCTAAGAAACACATCTGAGTACATCCCAACTCTGCTTCCATCTGCGTAATCCCAATTGGGCTTATTCGCACGAAGAAGAAGAAGAAGAAGAAGAAGAAGAAGAAGAAGAAGAAGAAGAAGAGGAAAAATAGTAAACATCACATTCAGAAAGCTGACTTTCGTTCACTTCAATGCAATGCTTCAATATTCAATGCATTTGGATACAAGGTTTGATAGACAGCTTTATACAAAACAACCAACTTTTTAATTTATATACAGCATACAGCAACATATTTGCATACAGCAACTTAAAGAGTTTCTTAGGAAATTTCATAGCAACGTTTCGAGAAATTAATTTTCCCACATCGTCAGACCAAATTGTGTAACGGAGAAAAAATTATGACATAATTACCAAGATGACACTAATAAAAATTTTTGCAAAGAAACATACCACTCGATATAGTATAACATCGACCCACCAATTTAAAACAACAAAAAATCAAAATGATACAACGAAATGAACAAATTAATGCAACAAATAAATCTTCCATGCCAGATGTGTGTTTTCACGCCCTGGTGTAAATACTTATTTGTTTTACTTTATTTTCATTTTGATTTTTTGTTTTAAATTGGTGAATTTCTTCTTGTTCTTGTGTGTTGTTTCTGGTACTTGACTTCTTCAACTTGTTCTTGTACTTGTGTGCCTTTCTACTTGTGTGTTGATTTTAAATATGTTCAGTAATTTATTTTAATTTAGATAAATTTGATTATTTACAGATATGTACCTGAAGATGCGAAAAATTGTTTCGCGAAACTTCGTACTGTGACCATCGGTTTGCCGAGGTCTCGGAAAACGGAGCACATCAATATTCAAGAATAAGATGAGCTGTTTGAACGCGCGCCAACGCGCATGAATACAATCCGAAAATGAAAACTACGAACTATATCCGTAAGGAAGCGTCTCTCGGTAAGTATGCACGACACCTAGAGTCGGGAGAAAGAAAGCTTTCTTTTTCTGAAGTAACAGCTGGAGAGTGAGGACCTACCGATCACGAGAAGGCGGCACCTCGTACTGCTACGGACTTCAGGACTGCATCTACGATAAAAACTCTTCAAGACATTCGAGGAGGGTAATTATCATTATTACAAGGCATTAAAACAATTCATGAGAAAGGATAGAAAGTATAGTAGCGCATTTAAAATCTTTGTAAGAGAGGAGTGTGAATAGCATGAAACTAACAGGGCCATTGTTTCTTCTTTGCAGTTTTTTTATTTTTATCTTCTTCTTCTTATACGATAGACTCAGTTGTCGTGTGTAGATTCTTTTATGGAATTAAAAAGCTAGTTACATTCTATAAAAAGAATACGAAAAAATATCAACAGAAGAAACAGAGACGAGCCACATCGTAGTTGAACAACAGTACTGAAGGGGCGACCGTGCGGTTCTGCAGAGGGGCGGCTTTGCTCCCCGACAAATGCAAGGACAAGGACACCGAGCGACTGGAAGAGTCGACGCCGTAGATTTCTCTACGCCACCGTGAAAAGACACAGTAAGGTCGACCGCCAACGAACAATTTGTAGATATTAGAAGGAATAATTTGTTTTGGAAGAAAATGTAGTACAGGTTCTTTATACCGATATTCTGCTAAACAATAGAATCAATCTTTTCTTTCAAGAAAAACTTAGCTAATTGTAAAGTTGCAACTAGGGAATTTACGACTGGAATGATTAGGCAAAGTTTTAAGTATTCTTTGAAATTGATTTAAATGAGAAAGGAAACAGTGTAGTTAATTATTGAGAAGGTGTAAGTTGTTTCTTTTTTCAGCAGGACAAAATTCTTGTATATGTAAAGTGTTTTATGTTCATTTACTGTAACAGCAATTTAATTAGAATATACTTAAGTAAGTGGAAAGTGATTCGACTTGAGTTTCCTGATTAAATGCATTCAATCCTAACGGCCCACATGACCTGATCCCCGCTATTCTAATTGTATTTTTATTTTGCCACCTTGAAAACCCATTCCTGAGCTAGCCGGCGGAGGGGTGGGTCGCAGTACATGTAACAAAAGCACTTTCAATAGATGTATTTTAATTGATGTGATTTCTGTTTTATTCTATACTAATGATTGTATAAAAATTAGATGATATAGAAAAATAAATAACTAGTGGTGCTATAGAATAGTATAGACTATCTCGTCCTATTTACTTCTCTAATTTCTTTGGTTTGGATTAGCTTTTTGATCTTGCCCTTTTGATCTTTCTAGCTGCGATCTATCGCCGCCCAGAGTAAAGTTTTTGAAATTTTCTCAAATTTTCGGTTTCCTAATAGTAGAACCGAAATATGACTTCAAGAATACCAAAGAAAATTAAAATCTCGTCATAAATAGAAATTTTCATTGAAAAATTTGAAGCCGTTTTTATGGAAATGGCGATTATGCGTTACTGTAAATGTGAAATTGGAAGCTTTTCAGAAATCTATTGAGTTTTCGAAAAACTTCATTTAAGTTACTTGATTTATAAATCTGAAGCACTTTCACTCATAAATGTAATAATGTATACAAATCGATGGAAATGCTCATATTAATGGCGTGACACATGTTGAAAAAATTACATTTGTGTAACTTTTGAAAAAAAAAAGAATACACCAAAATGAACTTTACGTCATATTAAACAGAGCAATTAGCACTATCAATTAGAAAAATTTGAAAAAAAAATTGGAGCCATTTTTGAGAAAATTGAGTTTATGTGGTTCTGAAAATTCGGAATTTTGAGCTCATTTTTACAGAAAACTGTTGAGTTTTCGAGAAACTTTATTTGGCATTATTTAAATCTCATGTAATCATAACTCTAATAATGAGAAGAAATTGCCTCTAAAGTAAATATTACCGACGAGAGACAAGTCAGAAACATTAAATTTTGGTAGTTTTTGAAAAAACGAAAGAATAGAAAAGAAGACGCCGAAAAACTCAAACTCTTGCAATTTTCGAAAATTCAGAGTTAGCCGCAAAACTCGGACCAATGCCATCTCGATAAGTGTATTATACTCTATTCTTACAAGAAATTAATAGAAAAAATTTGGAGCAGTTTTTGAGAAAAAATGGAAGTTGTGCGGGAAAAAATTGAAGTCATTGTAATTTTTTTTTTTCGGACGGATAGACATTTTGCTGATAATCAATTTTTAGGCATCAAGGACCTACAAAACATGTATTCTGACACACCACATGTTAGAGGATTTGCCCCCTTAATTGAGCAACTGGATTTATCCATTTTTTCGTTGTCGGGGCCCGGCCATGAATTTTTGTGTCGAAAATACACCTTTTTTTCGTGCAGCATTACATAAATTTCTCTGTAGTATGTATATTACACCGTATATACGTACGTATACGACAAAGTAAAAAGTAATTTGAAATATATGTAAAATGATATTGAAGGAATAACATGCCACGATAACATTCAAGGGATTATTTAATTTTCAGTGAAATTTCATCTTGACTATATGTGATAATTAGGATGAGCCGAAAATTTAGCACATCTGCAACCACTACATCAACAAAAGGAATTCTTTCGATGATAGTTTCTTTATAGATTCTGACGAATTCACGTTATAAAATGCGCGGTCTCAGGATATATTTGTTTCTCTAAAATACATTTCTATTGTTGTTTCTATCCATTACACTTGTAGCTTGGTTGATGGGTAGAGATAATTAATTCATAATTTCTCTCATGGAAGTTCAATGAAGTGAAGCCGAAGTCCTAGTTAACACTCAATTTTATTGACGTGTTGGTGGAGTTTAAGAAGACTTGTCGCAATTTTACTCTTTTCCGAGGTAATATTTTTTTGTATTAACTAACCTTCTGACTCCCAGCATTCAGGGTAGGTATAATTTTACGGAAGAGTTTATATGAAGACAATGGCATTTATGTAACAGTCATTTCCTGGACCTGATCAGCTCCTATAGGTCAGATTGAATCTGATTCACTTAACAGTACCAAAGGAGTAAGTCATAACTGGCAGAGCCCAGATGTTGATGGCTGAAATCATAGTATTCCCTGATAAGTAAAGGTTTAACAACTTTGTCAGTCACTTCTAACATCTTATTCGGAATTTGTCCTTGATACGATTGTGGCCCAGTCGACGGGTTACGAGGGTTCCCCAAAATATGTTTCTTCGGGTGATATCTGTTTAATATCAGAAAACTGTGATTACTGTTTCTACCTGTTACCAATTATTATTATTAATTATATCATTATTATTATTATTATTATTATTATTATTATTATTATTATTATTATTATTATTATATAACAGTCCTGCAAAGTTGGGCAATGGCCAAAATGCCAAATACATACGTATATTATTATTATTTTATCTTGTAATTCAGGAAAACAAATGTTGAACTACGGAACTGCCTCCATAAACACCTCTTGGTGTCTGACGAATCCAAGATCTAGGGCGTGACAGGCATTCGGGGAAAACCGTTGAATGTTAACGGCAAATCGAAACAATAAAGTACTCAAAGTCAACGGCAGACCAAGGGGAGCGACGCACGCGTGATCATTGTTTCGTGCTACGTCACACCGCCGTGCCACGCCACGGCAGTCGGTCACGCTCCTCCCCTCTCACACGACTCGGCGGCTTCTAGTGAGTGATGCCACAGCCGAAGATGTGCGTATTTTTCTATTTCGAAATTACGAATCCAACGATGTTTAGTATAAATACCAACAACGCACACGAGTATCGATTCCTTGATATAGTGGCGTCGTGGTAGCGAAATAACAAGACACAAGATCTCTTCTAAATCCGTTTTAGTACAGATTTACACTATGTTCAACTCTGGGCTACGTTCGCAATCTACCTCCGTGACTTACACGCATACCGCCCCTCCTCTCTTCGCTAGTGCATTGACCACCCAGACGCTTCACCGCGCCGGTGCCCTGCCGCCAGTGGTACGCACTCGCAGGGTCCCGAGGAATACACATCTGTCTTCCTGGACGAGCGAACGCGTCCGCACATTCACAACAACCCCCCTCCCTTCTGCATCTCCGCTAACTTCTTGGCGGTCACGTGATTGCCCCGAGGCGAGGCTTCGCTCGGTAAACACATACCCGCTCACCTGGGGAGGGGGGGGTGCAGTCTCCACTGCCCCGCTCGCCTTGCGTCATGGGGGTCCCACTCCCCAACTGGTCGATTGCCTTTTGTTCGTCTCCATGTGGCAGCTAGTTCTCCAAAGCCAGAAACGTGGATGGCAACTGGTGTGTGTAGTATCACAAGTAGGGACTTTGAGAACTGAGCGAGACGGGACGCGAGAAGTGCTCTCGATGTGTGGGGTGAGGGAAGGAGAGAGACGGAAGGAGCGAGCAGGTACGCGCGAGATAGAAGGAAAGGAAAGGAACGAGGAAAGAGGAGCGGGAGCGAGGGGAGTTGCGAGGAGGAAGGTGGAGACTTGGATGGGTGGAGAGGGAGGCTAGGAGGGTAGAGGAGAGCGATGAGAGATGAGGGTGGAGGAGGAGCGCTGAGGTGGAGGAAGGAGCGAGGACAGGTGAAGGGAGGAACAGTTTTGATTGATTAATGATTAGTTCTTCCGGGTGGGAACTGACAAGGTCCCAAGGTGTAGTGCCAGCTATCTTGGGAGGTGGCGGTGATATTCCGCGCCCACTAACCTGTCGGCTAGCGGAGATTCCCAACCAGGTATCTTCCAGCAGCGAGACACCGCCCCAGCCGAGACAAGCTCTGAGCTCCCGGCTGGTCTCCCGACATGTGTGATAGGGTAGTGCATGTAAATGTGTGTAAGTAAGGGATGAGGATTGGACAAGAAATGGAAGGAAAGATCGTGCGCGGTCCGTGGCCTGTTTGTTAGAATACTGCTTGGACATTTGCCTGGTGTTCGGAGAAACTATGGAAAACTATTAGTCAGAGCAGGCGGCCTCTAGAATTCTCCTCCAGACAGAGGTTGAATTCGACCTACCTATCGCGCTAGTGTCGACAATCCTGCCACCGATAGGACAAGAATCCTAAGACCTCCCAGTCAGAGGCACTGCAGCAAGGAAGAGTGAAGGTGTCGTGACAGGGGCGACATTTAGGTGTCCTACCAGTGGCCTGAGCAGAAGTGGTCATAAGTAACACATTTCATTTATAACAAGTAGCACAATTTCATTATAACGCATTCAATAACGTGTATTGTTCTTGAACGTTTCCTGGCCATACTGCGGTTGCCCAATACGACGCTGAGCCCGTCACTGCGGAGAAAGGGGAGGGGAGTAGGCAAAGGTGGCAGCGATGGCAGGCAGTCAAACAGGCCACAGGAACGGGGAGGGAGGAGTGAAGCTGGAGGATACGGCAGTGGCGCCACAGATAGGGCGGGAGGACGTGGCAGGACGGAGATCTCTGGTGCCTTACTTTTTCGAGTTGGGCGAACTGAGAGAGTAATGTGCGGCGACGTTATGAGGTGGTAGCGAGGTCCCTCACAAATGTTGTTAATGTTGCGTTCAACGTCGGTCAATACGCAAGACAATCTTAAAGCAGAATCGTCTTTTTGAAAAAAGATGCTTAACAATCAACCTTTGCGAGGACATTTTGAACGTTTTCAAAAGACCATCATAGTGGTATATCGTATTCTAACATTCAAATATTAGCATTTTGTAAAAATGTTATTCTTTTTCAAACATGACATATATTGGCAATGATTGTACACCGATAATATCAATATTATTAATATTAATTTCTATTACCAAAAAATAGACACATCTATTATTAACACTTGAAACACATACGATGGTGATATTTTAATTATCATGAACAGGAATGTAGCAGAAAAGGACATGCAGGAGAGAACCGAATTTTCTACATCGAAAAATGTTCGTCAGATGTGACTAGATACAATTAAGTTTTAAGAAATCATGACGATGCATAAAATACTTTAATATTGAGAAATCAATTGTTGGGAAATTAAACAAAGAAAAATACGCATATTTGAGAAAAAGAAAGAAATCTTCCGAAATGAGGTGTGAATTTACATGCGATTACGAATGACCTACGAATTTCTTTAAATGATTTTCATTCAATAAAATTCAAAATGTGAATGAAAGATGGAGATTACCTAATCACAAAACAAATAAAATATTCACTTTGATCTCTTGTAATACTCTCCTTCTGCCTACTGTGATTAAACCATTCTCAGCTTCGCCCACTTGATACACATTCGATCTAAAAGGTGAATATCTTTAAAACACTACCTTATAAACTAGCTATTACTAAGAAAAATACTTAACTTATATAATGTAGTTATCGGATTAGCCATGAATTATGACATACAAGTATTTATTAATTGTAAGTAAGCACATAAGCTGACGACACTAAATACAAAAAACGTACTGTCTATTCTTATCTTTTAAATCTGCTTAAATACTTAACAATGAAATTATCAGGAAAATTAAGAATTCGCCCTCTTTTCCCTTAATTTATTTTTAAATATTTCAGTGTTTAGCTGCCCATACTAATTTATTTGTAATAATCTTTTGATTATACATTTAGTATTAAGAGTCTCTATGAAAATTTGACATTCATTTCCTTTGTAGTTTATAAAATAAACCAACCTGCTTGCTGAGGGTATCATTTCTGATCATATTATAATTACTTGAAACACAATCATTAAAATTCTAATTGCTGAGAATCCTTTGCAATCTTATATTAAATTGAAGTAAGTAATACATTTTTCTCGTTCAAGATTCACATGCTAAAATGAACTTTGTGAATATTAAAATTGAAATAAATCTTTTAAGGTAAACATTTTGATGCTGCATTCTTGCCACAGAAAAGGACTTGCTGTTCTTTATTGTACTGCACATGGTGTTTTGTAGTACACACAGAAATAGGACAGAATGCAACGAAACAATATTTTAATATGTCTTTCCTTACAGATATTTTCTACAACTGTAAGAAAATTATAAATTAATCCATTTATTAAATGCAACATTTCAAAAGTGGTAATTTCCTTTCTTACATTCCTCTTAAAATTTATCACGATATTTTAACTATGGCATCTTCCTCAACTACAATGAAAATAAAATAAATATTTTCCGGTAAGTGAAGTAATTGGAATATTCTGACAATTATCCACATCTATTTTAATCACTGTAGGCTTGGAGCATTGCAATGAATGGAAAAGTGGTCGTATGTCGGGGCCACACGCTAATCGCTTAACAAGTGGAGTTGAGATTTGCATTAATTAAGTCTAGTCGCCGTTTTCAAATGAGGTAGTCATAGGAATTAAAGCTCCAAATTGTTTGCTATCCAGCTCTTTCAGATAAAACAGCTACGAAGAGATGTAAGATTCATAGAACACGAACCATTTTGTGCAAACTCTGGAAAATTAATTTTGATTATTTGAGCACGACGTTGGTGATGGTGGGTTTATGCAAAGTAGGATAACCTCTCGTTGGAATGGGCAATTCAAAGGACAGCTGGCAATTCGAATCCATGTTTCAGAGCGTGAAACGGAGTTGGTTGTTTTGTTAACTGCTGAATAATTTTATAACATACTGAATATTTAAATATTGTCACCGGGATGCGTTACAGTTAATGCATTATAAACTTGTTGCCCGGTCACAAAAGCACACCTGTAGGTAGGGTTATGAAACATAGAGCAAGGTTGTGATGAGCTCTTGTGTATATTCATTCTTCAACAATTAGCTAATTAAAGTAGGGGCTGATAAATATAATACATAAATAAAAAATTAAATAAATAAATAAACTTCTGTTGTAAAAAAAATAATGCCTAATTTTATTACTCGAGATATACATTTTCTCATATTCAATTTATTGATAATTGACAACAATGTTGTAAAAATATTTGTAAGTTTGAAAAGTTACAATTTGCTTTTATCGTAGTAAATAATTACATCTAAAGTCTCCTTTTAGTCTCGATTGGTTGATGTGTCAGTTTCAACAAAGTTAACAGTTCAACAGCAATTTTTTTACATCTGCGTCTAGGGTACTTTCAGGATACTTACTAATTTTCGTGAAAAGAGGAAGAGAAGGTATATATCATGAACACACTGTAAGGATGTAATATTCTTCAAAAAATAATACTTCTAATATTAATTCAGGCATGTTCAGGAAGCCAATGATCAAAATAAGAATGTTAAAGAAAAAATTGCTGGAACAAATCTGAATTCGTTTAGGATAGTAAACTTTAAACATCTTTGGTGCAGTTTAATGTTAAAACTGCAAATAAAATCCTGAAACGTTGGTAGATTTCAAGAATTATATTCACATATTAGTAGTCCAGTCAACCGGTGCTCAAAAAGACTTTATCCAAGAAAAAACCCGGAAGTTTTTCTCATGAACACTATGTATTTTTTGGAGAGTGCTAATCCTGAATTTGAGGTCTGCCACTTCGAAACATATCGACGTCACAAAGAAAATAGCAAAAAATGTTAATAATGTAATATTCAATAATTCTTTCCAGAGCAAAAGCGTGCCTAAACATGGCGACTTTTTGGACCTTTGGCCAAAGAGAGAAAATCATTTTCCCAGCCTATTATCTCGGGATCGTGCATTAGTTCCCTACAATGTGACTGAAAGCGCATCAATGCTTGACAAATGAATTACTTGAATCATTAAATGATTAACAATCCGTTTCTCGTAAAACAGAAGTACACTTTTAGTAACCGCTCAAGGATATTTGTATACTCAGCCTTAGGTAACCAAAATATGTCGGAAACGAGATAGTTCAGTAAAATGCAATAAATGTTAACCAACAATATGTCTTATTGCAACATTATAAAGATAACTAATGATCCTACATCAGCACATAATTTCCCGCATTACTTGTAAAAGCTACGCAATATTATACTTTTCTATATGAACTTGTTAACCAGTAAAATGTTTTCTCCGAGCAGAGATTCGTGCCCAGGTCATCAGTGAATAAACCAGGAACATCTTGATAAACCACCACTAACGCCACACATTAAACTAAGCTTTCCCAACAGTTAAAACAATTTTTGGTTTCCCGGATTATTTCTAACTTATACAATTTTCGAAATTTAGAAATTCAACGAAATGACACCTGCGACATTTTTAAATGTTTGGTCACTCAGTAAAAAGTAAAGAAAAAATTGAGATTTCTTTCCGAAATTTTTAATAAACCAATATTAATTTCAAGGAGAGATTAAGTGATAATCACTGATTTTTTTAAAAGAATGTACAGAATCTTATTTAAAGATCTAATTTTTTAGGACATATTTTATTTAACAAAAAATCACTATCAACAAGATTGAACTTATGTTTTTAAAATTTTTAGTCACATCACCATCGAGGTTATTGGCGACTATTTCTGTTACTTAATGCAATACAGCAATAAATTCTACTTTTGCAATGTCGATTTTTTGCAATTTTCGAAAATTCAAAGTTCACCAAAACCGGAACCAGGAGAATTTTCGGGCATTCTTTGTTGCATACGAGGAAAAAAAACTTTTTGAGAAAATAATTGTTGAGAAATTGCCCGTATTTTACGCAAAGTTATTTGAAAACTATTCACATTTTCGCATAATTATTTTTTTTAGTTTTCTTTATTTAAAGTCGCTTTTTAACAACAAAGATCATCAGCGACCACAATTAAGTATACATCAATGTATTAAGTATCACATTAAGTTTCACACTTTAAGTATACACAACTGAATTTCAATCGAATAATTATATCGCATAATTATCGTAATCATATAATTATTGTAAAGGCCGTATTTCAAGATAAGTCCTTGAACAATAAAGTTTATTAAGGAAAAAATCTTCAATACTATAGTTGTAGAAATACGTCGAAATGGAGACAACTTGATGAGCTACTGTTAATGTTACTGTTTTTTATATAAGCAATATCTGTTTATGTCCATTTTTAAACATTTAAAATATCACAGGTAATTTGGGTTTATCAATTGTAATTAAGAAGATAGTATCCGCGGAAAATCTTTAGTTTTGATTTTTTAATTTCCATTTTTCTGAAACAGACAAACTCGATTTTTACTGAAATCATGTTCGTTATTGCGGAAAAGGTCTGGAATTTATTTCAGGTGGGTATCATTCTGTTGCAGACGCTTTGTGCTAAGATTGCAGTTTATATCTCGAGGTTAAGATTATATTGCAGGTGCAGATACTGAGTAGTACGACGCTGGTATTTAGACGCTGTGAATGAACGAGTGTAAATTCTTCGGAATTTTTAAAAACTGTACTAGCTGTTTTGTTCATTATCGTCTTCGACTCCATTAAAGACGAGTATATCAGCTAGTAATCAATAAGTTATGAGCCTCTATGCCTGTTTTGTGCATTTAAATAATTTTCTAAGATGTTCCTATTCATTCGAAATAAAAGATGAAGCAGACAAAACAATTTTTAAAGGAAGGTTGAATCGTTTCCGATCGCATCGTTCTCTCCATCACAAGAGTTCTGAGGCTGAGAGTGAGATCATCAAAACCGCACTATAAATTGTGACTAGGAATTGATCTTCAATTAATGAAAACATCACAAATCCCGCATTACAACCATTTTCTCTCTTTTAGATTTAATCCTGCAGTTCTCTCCCCGCCGAGATGTCTACAACTTCTACCACCCACTTCCTCGCCGTGACCGCCGCCAAGTGCACGGGGCGGAGGTGAAGGGCAGAGCGAACGCGCAGATGCAGTGTGGGAGCTGCCATCTGCCTCGCGCTGTCCCGCCCCACCCTCTGCCCCTTGCTGAGAGGCAGGTTACTACAACGGGAGGCCAGCACGTGCGAGGAGAGCCCGAGAGCGGCTCAAGCACTGTGACAATGTGTGATCCCCCTCCCCAATAGGATCGGCTGAGGGAGCTACTACATTGACAGCCATTGTTACATCCCCCCCCGCCCAACCATCTGACGGACCCCGAATCTCCGCTCCTCATTTGGTTTGCAAGCCAGCCCCATGGCCAAGGCGCCCGCATTTCACGCCTTGGGGAACACCACGCGCTATCGCCTTGAGAAATCGGCATTGGAACGGGTAATTATAAAGCCATAAGAGGGGCGATAAAGAGCTTTCCAACTGTTGGGCGTTTACATATCGCGCGATCTGTGTGTATTCAGTCTTCATCATGTCACTTACAACGCTTTAGATATCCCACTTGGATTTCTCTCTCCCGTCGAGAAATCCCTCTTCATGGGTTGTGAATGAGACAGTTGTTCAAATATAACACTTGCCTTTGGTCTTCTCAAATAATACTTTGTTTCGTTCTGTGATGGAGACTTTAATCTGTAAAAACGATTTTTAAACTACTACCTGTTTACTACTATTATCTATAAGCAATACATAAGTACAGAAAATTCCAGGAGAGGGCAGGGCATGAAAAATTTAATACGTTTTATCGATTACAAAAAGTTAAACATCTCGAAAATCAATATTTTACTTTCTGGTATATTAGAAGTAAATAGAAAGTTATATAATGCTGCAATTTTCGGCAGAAAGAATCCTTCATATCAAAAAAATTGCATTACAATAAAACGATATATTGCCCATCTGTTTGTGTTTACTGTAATTTTCTTTGATGGTGGCAAAACCTAAGGAAGAATTCGCAGCACTGATATTCCTGATGTCGCGACTTCTTCAAATTGAAACGGATAGGATCAATCCATTTTAGGTAGTTTAGTACAGGTCGCTCGAACCCCTCGAAAAAATTCTTTTTTCGTATATAAATTTACTTATGGTTTGGCTGTTCAAAAAGTCATTCTACAATAAAAGGTATTGGATTCAGTAAACTCTGGCCTACAAATTGAAATATTATTTACATACCTTCCACGTTCGTATTTGGGAAATATTTACAACCAAATATATGGAACGAGAATGAAATTCGATTTTCGGAGAGTAATTTCTCAAAAAAAGAATAGAATCACTGTCTTATTTTTCTATACTTTAACATAACTTGATATAGATACAGTTTGTAAAATCATTAGTAAATAACATACCACTTGAAATTATATCTCTCAAAGAAACTGGAATTTTGGATTTTTTCCAAATTTTCAACTGTAATATCTCTAGTGGGCGGACAAGATAAAAATATGAATATTGCATACATGCTAGAATGCTGTAATACCAAACTCCGGTAAAAATTTCAACTATGAGATTTAACGTGAAGAATTTTCAAAAAAAATTGTAAACTTACGCATAAAAAGGCTTCATTTTGCATTCTACATTGAGGTGATGTTGTGCCAAGTAGTAATCATATTATTTTAAAGCTACTTTAAAGTAAAATCTACAGTGATTTAAAATAATTAATTATTCTTTATTGTTAATAAACATAAAAGTGGCCTAATATATCATTCTGAGTATTACGTATCCTTTACTTTAGAACAAACACAACTTGACGTCTACGTTTTGAATTCAAGAAATCAGGCCATGTTGATGTTAAAAAGACGAACCGGCTAATACAATTTTTTATAATATATAACAGTTAGGCTTACTGAAAGAAATGATAGTTCATAATATTAAAATCTTAATAATAAATATTTTCAAAACTCGTCGTATTTCGGAGCATGATTACAATACTTTATCTTCTCACGAAGTAAGTGTGAAAAATCAGCCGAGCATTGAACAGAATACAGTCTTTCTCTGTGAAGTATACAGCTTCGATCAGATTAAACTATTCTCTAGCAAAATGAGAATTTCGGAAATCTTCTCCTCACCGACGATATATTATATAAATGGTGCGCTGCCTACATGCCAACGCCATACCACCCACTAAGTCGTTAGTGAACAGATACCTACGTTCCCTTCGCGCTAGGACTAGCAATGGCAACGGGGCATCAGGGCCGCATTGCGCTGCGCTACTGTTCTTCACGTAGAGCTACCCAAAAGACGGCCGCGAAAAATCTTACCTACGCCTACTCTAACCTTATTCACCCTGGAACTAGCAATTGAAACGGGGCATCAGGGGGTGCATTGCGCTGCGCTATTGTTCTTCACACGACGCAACCCAAAAGACCAAGGTGAAAAACCTGACCTACGCTAAGACTGCTTGGTCGTAACGGGGGCTACAGGAACGCATTCCGCTGCGCTTCTGTTCTTCACGCGGCGCGGACGCGCGGCGCATGCGCGATGGCGGCGCAGCGGTCGCCGACGGTAATTGGCACGTCATCTCGCAATCCGTCAGTCGCTTGTTATTTATGGAGGCGGCTGATTTGCTTGGCTGGCAACGCGACCGCCCGGCCAGCCGCCTCCTCGGCGCACGCGCTCTTCCTGCACCCGGTAAGACTATTCGTCTACGGGGCCTCGCGAGGACAGCGATGTGACACCAGCCTTGCTGAAGATAATTCATTAATATGCCTGGCTTTATTTCTATTTTAATTCTGTCCGTTTTTATTTATGGATTCAATTCAAGCGAGGAAAGTAAATTGTTCTTGTCAGGACTCGTAATTGAATTGCCATTAAGCACGCCGCGATTCGGTGATATTTACTCCGTTAGTAATTTATAAACTGCTGGCGTGTGTGTTAGCTGTGGAGCGGAATATCTTAGTTTTCTGGGCGTGTGAACGGACTTCGACAGAAACACATCGATAAAGAAGACTTATGAAAAGGGTTTATTAGTGTTTCAAAGAAGTCCCATTTCTTTCCTCGAGAAACGGACTTAATTTATAGTGTAAATGTGTCATGATAAACCTTTATAAAATGGATGTTAAAATACAGGATATTTAATTTCAATTCAAACTTGAAAGATTATTCGTGTAATCGTGTATCCATTGCTCATTCCTTGGCCGTGTTATAATTCTACCATATGTCAATTTTCATTGCTTTCTGCAATTGAATTCTGTACTTAGAAACATCTTTAGAGACATGACACTAATTTGTTAGAAGTTACATTATTATAATAAATGAATTCTGGAATGAAGTTTCAATACCTTTTATTACTTTTTTGGATTCGATTTTTCTACAGTCCTTCAAGCAGCATTGTAACGATTTAGGCAATTACATTGTTATTTAGAGAGCAACAGTTGACGAAAGTGATGGGTGCTTCTCCCAGTACAGCGGTCTCAACTATCAAATGTCCACGGAATATAAACTCATATGTTGGTCATCACGGACTGAATATACTTGGCCAATATTCTAGTATGGTTCCTTACTAATTCAAGTCAAACTTTATGGTTACTGAACTTGACCTTGTGTGTTATTTGTGACCTTAGTCAAAGCAATGTCAATAGAAGCATTCTCTCCAAGGTAACATAAAAATTTTAACAGAAATCTACTCCATAAATGAGGATTAAATGGTGTATTCCTAGGTGCAATAAAACCAGCAACACCCGCCTTTTTGTAGAATTCTTGCGCAATATTTTGAAGGAAATCGACTAAGACTTGTTAAAATTGACGAGGCTATCGACAGAAAAATGAGCTATTGACTACCTTTGAAGGTGCCGTTTGTCACCCAAAACGGGTTTTAGTTGTTTAAAAACACCAAAATGCACGATTTTTAGAGAAATTTCTAAGAACTTTCTGGATACATCGTCAAGAGAATAATTATTTAATCAGGACACAGGTACGCGTGGAATGACACCTCATTTTTTTCTTGATTGGTGGACCTGAAGTCTAACTGTGCGTCGGATGGACAGGTTGCTTATTACGTATGGAAGTGGCTCAATGACGTGTTCTGAATTCGATACGCCATTTGATTGCATCGGAAAGTTTATTGAAATTTTGAGGAATCAAGCTGTGAGGACACACCAAATTCTTGAATCAAGAGGAGGACACTCAGCCCAGCTGCCTAGCTACACAAACGTAGTTTTAAACCTGTAGGACGTAAGACATCGTTTAAGTCACCTAGGAAACTAAGAGAAGTTGATAGACATCGTCGGTGGCATTCATGGACTCCTCCCCATCTCCAGTTGCAAGTACCAAAAAAACAGCATGCAACTTCTGAATGCCGCCTGAACCCTACAACGTTTATAAGGGTGTGCAGCCGCATTTAACCATTCAGCGAAGAAGATATATAAGTGAAATCGAGAGCGACAACAAGGATAATAAATATCAATGAACATTTACTTATCGTTGCGATTTTACTTATCGATTCTTGCTACAAAATTCAGATATTATTCTCTAGGAATCTTTTGAAGTATTGCTCCAAGGCATTGATTCATATTCTTCAGTGATGACAAGTAACAAAGGACATGCGCGGCTAGCGGCTGAAAGAACACAATTCAATTTTATACTTCCACTACGCTCCTCTACCACGTCCGCAACTCCTCTCTACCGTGTCACGCTCCAGTCCACTGCGTAACGCGCTCCTCTCCACCGCGTCACGCTCCTCTCTACCACGTCACGCTCCTCTCCACCGTGTCACGCGCCTCTCCACCGCGTCACGCTCCTCACCACCGCGTCACGCTCCTCACCACCGCGTCACGCTCCTCTCCACCGCGTCACGCTCCTCACCACCGCGTCACTCTCCACTCCACGGCGTCACGCTCCTCTCCACCGCGTCACGCTCCTCTCCACCGCGTCACTCTCCACTCCACGGCGTCACGCTCCTGTCCACCGCATCACGCTCCTCTCCACCGCGTCACGCTCCTCACCACTGCGTCACGCTCCTCACCACCGCGTCACGCTCCTCTCCACCGCGTCACACTCCTCACCACCGCGTCACGCTCCTCACCACCGCGTCACGCTCCTCTCCACCACGTCTCCTCTCCACCGCGTCACTCTCACTCCACGGCGTCACGCTCCTGTCCACCGCACATCACGCTCCTCTCACCGCGTCACCTCTCACCACTGCGTCACGCTCCTCACCACCGCGTCACGCTCCTCTCCACCGCGTCACACTCCTCACCACCGCGTCACGCTCCTCACCACCGCGTCACGCTCCTCTCCACCGCGTCACGCTCCTCTTCACCGCGTCACTCTCCACTCCACGGCGTCACGCTCCTGTCCACCGCATCACGCTCCTCTCCATAGCGTCACGATCCTCTCCGCACCGCCACCATACTCCTCTTCGACCCACCGCTCCTTTTCGCCCAGCTGCACCCCTTCGTCACGCAATGCTCTCTTCGTCACGCCACGTTCCTCTCTACACGCCCGTTCCTCTTCACGCCAGCTCCTCACTTGACACGCTCTTCTCCACCCGCCACCTGCTCACCGCCAGCACCTCTTCCCACCAGTTCTTCTCCTGCTGAATTAGCTCCATCGTTCTCTGCTGCGCTTCATCTCGCCCATGCCAGTCACTCTACCCCGCGTCTCCCCTGCCTCCCCCAGCTCCACTTCACGCTATCTTGTCCCACCCGCTCCTTTGCCACCCGCCTCCGCTGCCGGGTCTTCTTCGCAACTTCTCCGAGCCTCCCTTCCTTCCACTGAGTGGGGGCTGCGATTGGCTCATCATCGCGCCTCACTTCCCCCTTTACCCCCTCCACCGGACCCAACCCGGAAGGCTCAGTCGAATCAACTCCGGGTAACTTCCAGGCGCCCGCCGCCATGCCGCACCATATAAAAAGCTTCAGTAGGAGATGAGGTGGAGTGAAGGCTGAGAGAGGAGCACAGAGTCTCCTTCTCCCGATGGCGGTCCCGCGCTTGCAGGCGCAGCGCTGTCTAGATCTCCGCCCGCACAATATTCATTCTTCTCGTGGACATTGAAGACGAATCGACACAAGATTGTAATAATGGACTCATGGTGGAGAAATAGTCATTCAGAGCCAATTTTTATAAATGTATGTTCGAATCAATATAATATAGACACTTTGTTGTGTTTCAGTTTTAATTATAAAATAGTTATATTTATTTCAGGTGAAAATTTTATGCGTTTGTGTAAATTGAAAAAAATCAATTTCAGACATTTGTTTGGCCATCGTCGGGACTCGCACCTAGGTTTGGTTTGGTTTGGTTTTTTCGTGTCTCCCGCGGGCGCGTCAGCTGCTAAGTGGTGGTCCGGTGGTGTGATTGCATGTTTTGACTTCACTCCGGGAGGTGGCGGTGGTCTTCCCAGTTGGATGGCGGATCAGCGCCGATCACCGTCGGCTGGTGGGGTTTCCCTCCAAGCAGGACCCACCAGCGCACCGCCCCAGTCAGGGCAAACTCTAAGCTCCCGACCGGTCTTCAGGCAAGTGTGGTAGAGCTGTGCATGTAAATGTAGGTGTGTAAGTACGGGGTGAGAATAGGACAAGGAAGAGGAAGGAAAGATCGCGAGCGGTCCGTGGCCCGTTGTAGGGTGCTGCTCCGGCATTCGCCTGGTGTTGATCGGAGAAACCACGAAAACTTCACCGATCAGGCAGCCGGCCGCTGGATTTCTCACTCAAGCGGCGACTGAATTCGATCTGGCTTCAGAAACAATTATCGAAAATCACTGCCGCGCTATCCAGACTCGAGGCGCTGCAGTGACATCAGTTGATGCACTGAGCTACCGCTCTCGGTTCTCATCTGGGACTTCCCTTCTCCTTGGATGCGCCGTGCCTACACTTATGGTTTAAGTCCCTATATCATCCTGGACATGATATAATCATTCAACGACAAGTTCGTTGATCACGAAACGCAGCTTTGAAACGCCACCCGAAGTATTCGCGCGGGTGGGACACAGCCCTGAGAGCTCGTTGCGACAGCCATCCCTCGGCGACCGGTTGGCGACCCGGCGCACGCAGCGCGTACCCAATGGCCGGCGTGAGGCGCGTGGCGGGGGGAGGGGGCTGGGGCGGGGCGGGGCGGGGCGCGCTCACGACCGGTGCGCCAGCGGCGTGTCGCTCACGCGATGACAGATTTACGAGGCAAAAATGATTTTGGAAAAACGGCGTCGCGGAAAAAAACACACGCGCCGACGTAACATGTGCGCACGCCGCCCGTGCGATGACGTGCGCCTCCATGCGACGCGTCCGCCGCCGGCCGCGCACTCCGCGTATGTTGATGACGGCGCACAGTGGGCCGAATCGACGACTATGGCGACCACGCGCAAGACGACCTTATACAGTAGTCTCTAGGTCATTCATGGGGCAAGACCTCTAGTAACAAGGTGATACGTGACATTTTTAAATCAACACACTCTATAGTCTATCAGGGTTCCGACGACAGTAAAATTGTTTTTTGTGCACCAGCCTTATAAACGATATTTTCACCACGACATACTGCAAGAAATCGTTCATAAAAGGACCTTTTATGGCACAAATGGTGACGTATTACATTTTACGGCACGAATTATTGCGTCATCACACATTCAGCCAATCGTAACAGAGAATCGCGAGGAGATAGCGATAAACGGAACAGCCGGCCACCGTTTTCTTGCAGAGATGTTCCACACCCGAGACGTTACAAGAGAGGTTTTTTCGCAAAATTAAGTTTCATTCTCTTAAAAATTTATAATGCTGTTACACAAAAAAATAGCGTATGTAACTCTTATACAACGTTGCATTCTTGTATTCGTAAAAATTTGAAAACTCGTTCCCTACGTCGCTCGTTTTCAACACATGTACGCATGCAATAAAACTTAACGTTATAAACTAATTGCATAAACTATTATTTTCAGATGAACGCGAAGTGGATGTTTAGTTAAAAGCGAACGTGTTTAATTGAAAAAATGGCAAAAAGAGTGTCTTGCACTTATGTTGATGACGACGCTGGTAGAGGGAAAATGACGTTGAAAGAGAACTAATGGCGACCCTCCCAAGACGACCTTATAAATGAATCTCAAGGTTATTTACAGAAACAAGACCTCCAGGAACAACGTGATATGATATATTTTGAAATAAACGTTTTATAGACTGTTAGGGTTCCGACGAGTGTAAAATTGTGAGATCTAAGTGATGTGGATGTTTAGCGAAAATCAAACAACTTTACTTGAAAAAATGAATACCAAACCGAGAATGTTTTGCTGTAACTTTTAATATAAATATTATGGGATGAACGATAGGTTTAAAGATAGTTTGAAGTGAAAAATCTTAATTTAAAAAGAACAACATGATTGACTTAATACAAAATATTCTCAGCAATACAACTTAAAATGCAATATTTTTTACTGATTCTTTGTGTACTTGTTGTAACGGCCTTCTTCGATGACAGGCGATATAGATTTATTCTTAACTTTTCTGGATCAAATAATCGTGGGAAGGGAGTATGAAAACAGTTGAACGATACATGTTTTCTTAAGGAGAGACTTACGAAAGAAAATTACAGGAGAGAAATAAAAGACAAACAGAATAAAGTTAATATCTACTTAATTAGTAAATCTGAATCATTAAAATTAGGTAAAAAATAAAATCTTACGTGTACCATGGGCGTTAACTCGGTCTAATGATCTCAGGCGCCAAAAAGCTCTTGGCAATAAATTATTATTAACAGTGCAGATTAGAGCATGTTAATTCTTTCTAGTGAGAGAGGTTGGCGGCGGAGACGCAATGAATAAATAACGATGTAGACGTTTGTGATGTTACAAGTCGTCTTCTTCTTCTTCTTCACCTTCTTCTTCTTCTTCTTCTTCTTCTTTTAGGCATAACCCGTTTTAACCTCCTCTGCACTCTTTCCCTGTCTTTCTTAGACGACTCGAACTTTAGGAATACCCGTCACGAAATGTACTCACAATCCTAACAATAACCATTTTCAATTTATGTTGGTGCCATTTTCCTCTTCGTTATTTTACCCTTGACTCACTAATTCGACGTTAAATATATTTCTAATTTTAGAGAAGTTTACTTCAACCTTCAGTATTTTCCAACATTTGGGGGGGGGGGGGCTATTGCATTTAATATCAAAATGTATTTCATTTTAGTAATTCTGGTCTAGTCAAAATTATAATAATGTAATAGGAAAAAGTCAACAGAAACTTTCTGGATCAACGGAGGATGGGCCTCCAAAAAAAGAGGAAAGGGGTACATAACAAACCATCACAGATTGTAGTTTAGAAAATGAAGGACGAGATTAACAAAAATAAAGAGAAAGGACAAGATGAAGAAGAAGATGATGATGAAGAAAAAAGATTTAACGATTTTCTTTTCGCAAATATTTAAATCTGTACGACATCAAACTTTGCTGTCGCATGACATCAGCTGCGTTATTATCAGAGGCGCACTAAGTTTGGAAATTCAGTCGGTACGCGCAGTGGGCGCGATGGGCGCAAGAACACAATCGGCATCATTTGCATCTCTCAGTCAAAATCGAAACTTTCTCATTGTTTTGTCATTCTTCAGTTGCTGTGTATCTAAAGAAAAAACAGACACCTCTTAAAAAGCCGGAAGCTGCATAGTCTCCTTTCTATTTCTGCGTACGTTAGAAATTAGTATTATCAATGTTTGTGTAATTTCCTTGAGTTTTGGATATCTACTGAAATCCATAAGTTACTTCTCAAATTCGAAACTACATGGATTTTCTTTCACTTTCTACGCAGACTGAAATTAGTAATATAGATTGTCTTGTCATGGTAGGTGCGTATGTGGCACGCCCAAAAACCCTAACCATGTGTTGTCATTGACGTTTTACCGTCTACAGTGTTTCGTAAGCCTCACTTAGAATAATAAACCTATTTGTGTTAAAACAGCAATGCTATCGCATTTAACTTGCCAAGGATGCTGTACTATAAATACCATGTGCACTCATTACAGACACGAACTCGATTTCGTATGTTTTTCAGAACAACTGACAGGTTCACTTCTGTATTGGAATAGTCTCATTGAGGGTAACACATTTTTCCCAAACTAACTCCCAAAACTCCAATCACCACTAAACCACTACTTCCTAAAACGTAATGATCCGTTTCAGATTTGTAGTGCCTCGAGTTCGCCCAGATCAATCTCGGAATATACGTTTTTAAGAAAATTCTGTACACGTTGTAGGTGCTAGTGTTGTTCACAGAGAGATGAATTAGAGAGACATTTTGCCATTCTTAAAAAAACACTTTTTCGGTGTTAGGGCGCCTGCTCCAAGCCCTATTTCCGACAAAATTTCAGCATCGATTTTTAACATTATATAATTTTTTCTACTATTTTATACACCTTACGAGCAAGTTACAAATTCCATATGCTACCGATTACGTAAGTACTCATTTACTAAAAAGGTAAAAATCAATATCTGTTTTTCACAATCAATTGTTTTTCATAATACGAACGGTTCCATCATTGATACGATTTTCTTCAAGGCCATTACGATTTCATTATATATTTACATAATTTACACAACATATTCACATCAGACAGATCTGGTTACACTGTGGTCTCTCACAGGAAAATATCGTAGACAAAATAAACTTGCTTAGCACAACATTCGAAGTCAAGAAAAAAATAAAATTCGGTTCCCAAATTCAATTCTTTGTTACTGTATTAAATCTGAAATGACTTTTCTTGAAGGCAACGTTGAGTCTATCGCAACTACAACATCAATCACGTGAGTGTTACCAGATCAAGACAGAAAAAAATACATGCAAGTAGCTAATATTTAAGATAAAAAGAATACATTTCGTCGCTCCTCGAAAAAAGACAACCTGTGATTTTACATTTTATTCTTTTTTAGTATGTCCATATTTTCATTCTCTACTATGTTTGAAAGTGTGCTTTCAAACAAACTACTAATATTTTGTCATCTTTTTTAAAATCTCTTGGATTTTTATACAGACAAATTGGATTTTTTATTAAAAGTGTATAAAGTATATTACCCATAAAATATTCATTAACACTGTATGAAGTGTGATGCTGAAGAAACTTTTTGAAACAGTGAAATATTTATTTGGAAAACTAATATAATACATTTCAAGAAGTTATATATTATATAGAAGTTAAACTTCTATTTTAGGAATTATGAAGAATTGCACATTATAGTACATCAATGAAGAAAGGAGTGCAGAGGATACAGTCCAAAGTTCTTGTGCCTCTTATGGTAAAAAGTATGTTTGGAAACCTTTCACACCGCGCGCATGTTGATGTCGGCGTGCACTCGTGCACCGTGCTCTAGATACGCTGCTGATTCTCCGTAATGCTGCGGTGGTTGCAGAAGCTGCGACTCAGCAATGCTATTACGCCCTGAAAATAATGGGCGCTTCTGAGAAATGTGTTCGTTAATGGTTCTCGTTCTTTAAAGTGGTGTATTCTAGGTCGTATATTCGTGACGGTTTTTTAGTATATGTGTTCGTGAACCATACAAAAGTTTTTGAGGTGAGTTGTCGATTACTTGTTGTGTGAGAAATTTATCTTTTCACAGTGTGAGAAGAACGTAGAAATACTGGCTCGTTTTATTGTCTCTTTCAATCTTGACAATAAATATTTCAATTAATAATTAATGATACAGTTCTGTCTTAAATACAATATTATTGCAAAAATTCTGTTTTCTAAAGATATCATAAAAATACATAAGAAGTACATAAGATTCTTTAGTCAATGAACAAACTTACTTTTGCATCAAATGAAAACATCATTATACTTACCTTCAGACAAGACGCGATAAATGAATTATGCGTAGAGATGTAGTCAGTTGGGGCCACGGTAAATCACTTTAAAAGCACCTGTCGGAGCTTGGGAAAATCCAACGTCTCGGCGTCATCGGAAACAAAGCGCTTCTCTACATTTTTGTAGATTCTGTAACAAACATTGTAAAGAATATCAAACTATTATAATTTCAAGAAAATTAAATGGTCTTAGCACCCATTATCATTCGATGGATTACATGAACGTGAGTTATCGAAATGAGTCCCAATGATTTAGGTAAACATTTCGGATAAATTTTATTTTTGAAATTATCTTAAACACTATCAATTTCAAATTATATATATATATATATATATATATATATATATATTTATTATATATATATATATATATATATATATATAATAAATATCACATTGTACGCAAATAATTTTTGAAAAAGAAATAGTCCTTTAGAAATGATTATTTCTCAATTTCTTCTCGTCATGCCTCTTGATCAATACTTTTTTTAAATCATAATTATGAAATAAGTGAGACCGCGTCTGGATTGGCTTTGCAAATGGCTGATATAATCTAGGGGACCACCACCATGTAGCTTCCTTAGCCCTAGTTTTATGTCATGACCTTCACGATCAACTAACTTTCACAAAAAATCTCAAAATTTTCAGTTGGAAACCTTCAGCAAGCCCTTGACATTCAGCCATCACTTGAATGCCCTTGTTTACTTTCGAATTATCCGTTTTGAATTCCCTTGTTACATCCGTAGCTATCATTCATCAAATATACCGTTCAGGACTGGTTGCACTTTTCAATTAAGACTGGTTGGCAAACCAGTGCACTCTCAAGCTCGCTTTTTGAATGGAAGTTCATAAGCAAGTACCGGAAATGAGAATCCATCAGGATGTATGTTAGTTTTCGCTCAACACTTCTTCCTGCACTCAAGATGATTGCAAGAATGTTCAGTTCTTGTTTTGTAAGATAACCTTTTCTTGTTCTTTATCTATTACCGTTTTGTACCTCATACGAGCCACAAACTTTAGCCGCTCGACAGTAGTGTTTATGAAATACTGAAGAATTACAGTAACAGTGCGATTCTAGGCTTATCAATCCTACCGGAAAGACCATGGCAACTCTCGAATCCACGCCACTACCTTGCCACTCCCTGCCTAGTAAAAATGACTGAATTCAACACAATAGGCATCTCTTCCTCTTGAATTCTGACGTGCCTTCACCAAGAGTCATTTTACTACCAGGATTCTCCATGGTCTGACAATTCAGTCGGCTTAAATCAAACAGCGAGAAAGGTTTCAGAAATTGATCTGCAAAGTCCAGACTTACTATCGGTTACTAAGTACAGTACTATTTGCACGACTCAAATCCCCACTAGTCTTCCTGCATATCTCCCGAAGAAGTTCTTTCACTTCCAAATGAACCAGCAAGAAAAGAGTCGTACTGGGATCAAAACAGAAGTGACCCTGAAATCCTGAGAGACACTCCAGTGAGGAAGGCTTACAGGGAAGAAAATGTAAAAGTAATGGTAGGAAAAAACTAAAAGTCCTACAGAAAGTGAAGAAGAAATATTAACCAGGAAGAAACCATAGAAGAAAACGAAACGAATTAAGTTGCTTTTCATGTAGAAGAATAGGCATATAATCTGCATGGATCTATAGCCAATGCCGAGGATATTTAGAATGGATGACTCCAAATAAGCTTCCCCTCATACTGCTACTGGGGAGAGTTTAGCAGCAGCCGGAAATCTTCCACTTGAAATAAAAGAAGCGCATGAGAACTATAGAAGATAAATCTTGTTCCATTCAATGGTATGAAGGAATATGTGATATCCTGAAAAAATTACTAAGTTTTATAAAGAGGATGCCCTTGCCATTGCATTGAAGAAAAGAAAAAACTGGTGGGATAGGCTGAAAAATTGTACTAAAATTCAAGTACAATATTTTCGATTGCTTCTCCCAAATTGGTGAATTACACTTATGATAAAAACGACAAACTTAGTAGTCGTAAATGGGCTCTAACTTTTTCGTTCATTCAGTGATGTTTGTTTTTCGAAAAAGTTAGTAATCCATTTATTTTTAAAGATTTATTTTCCATTTCTTTGTAGCTTCAGCCGGAAATGTTGATCGTCTTAAACGTTGAAGTTCTTCTTTGCATGAAAGTTGAAACAACTAAATGAGGTTACCTATTCAATATCTAAAAACAGAAAGAAACATTATTTACTAAAGATATAAAAAACTAATTTGAAAAACTTAATATTCAAACTTACTACTTTGTTTCCAATACGAGGGAGGCTGTTCTGCAAGATCAAAAGAAGATAAGCTTGTTTGTATTTATTTGTGAACATAGAATATTGAATAATTATTATTTTTCACAGTGATTTATTTCTCCGTACTATTAGGGAAGTGGTGTGCCACTCTACCCCAGGCTAGTTCCAACGCCAAGGTTTCTGCGAACCAACCTCACAAGTGATGTTGCATACATTAATATGAATTAAACTTTTCAAGGTATTTTCGTCAAGTACGAGTAAACTACATGAAATAGTACAATGTGAAAAATAATCTTCTAAAATTGGATTGATCACACAACTACGTAAAATAATATACTACTGTTAAAAATACTTGAAGAAAAGGCTCCAACAAAAGTCAATTATTATCTGTTTAGGTATAAACCAGCACAAATACCTACACTATATCTCCTACAAATTGTTTTATATCATATACAATAAACAGTTGAGACAATTCTGGAGTAATTTCAAATATAAACACAAACTGCAATATTTTCTACAATTCAATGTGTATCGATAACAAATGCTCAATTTCGTATAATAGAAGCTGAATGGCGGAGTTATCGGTGGCCGGGCCGGAGCCGGGCAGCCGGCGCACAAAAATATGTCCTCCCAAAGAGCGCTACATATGGACGCAACACAAGGAGTTTAGACGATGATAATCGTATTCTAGGTTTACTAGATCTCTAATGCTTCAAGTTAGATACTCACTGATATATTTTACAACTTACATATTTATTTATAAATGTATTAGAAATTTATTTAGCTAACAATATGGTATCTCCTCTGCAAATTCAATCTTCAACTGATTTTAATATATCATTATTATTATCAATTTTTCTTAATCAGCATGTCAACTTATTATAAACTAAATCACGTTGGTGCAATACATTGCAGAGAACAAAGCCCTAGTAATGAAAGAACGACAAAAGTGAATTTATTATATAATAATATCTAACCCGAATGAAATTTAAGTTATTGCCCATTCGATTCTCACATTTTAACTTGTTCTGCTCATGCTTTTACATTTTTCAGATTTTTTACATTCTATACAAGTTTAGAAATAAGAAAACCAACAGTTTTCTGCTTATCTATAGTGTATAAAATTATTCGATTGCTCTTCGCCTTCCTGAGCGTGGCAGTATTCTGAAGCACACTGTACAAGATAAAATGGAGCCGTGGAAGAGGATCAGCCGGAGGGCGGGGCGTGAGGGCGCGGGGTGCGAGGTTGCAATTAGCGGTGGCGGACAAAGCGGGTGGGGGCGTGGCGGGGAGCGGCGGGAGGGCGGGGCGCCCCGCTGCGACCTACGCTAATCCGCCGTCCCGTGGCGGATCCGGCGCCAGCCCGCCGCCGCCCATCAAGTATTCATGCGGCGCGGCGGCGGTGGCGGCGGCGAGGGGAGCGCGGTTGCTGTCAAATGAAAGTCAGCGCCGTTAATGGCCCGTAATGAGCGGGAGGGGGTAGCGCGAGCCGCGACCGGAACTGCCAGCAGCTTCAGAGGCGGCGGCGACAGCTCGCGGCGCGGCCACGCCCGTCGCTTGTTCGACACCCCGCGAGCGCCTGCCAGCCCACCGACGCACTCGAGCAGCGGCAGATACGAGTAATGCAGTGTTTAATATAAACAGGAGGGATATTAAATGCTTACTTCGTTTACTGAGAGCTGTTTCAATAAAATGCAAGCACTAGTATATAACCGGTAAATTACATATGAAGACCTCAGCGGCACGATAACATGATATGCCATTATAAGTAAGTTTTGAGAAAAGTAAAGTAAAGGTTTAGACATTACATTCTACATTGGGATAAAGAACCTTAATTCACATTGGGATAACGAACCTTAATTTATGCCTAAATTTATTATTATTACTGCCATCTGGCGCGAATCTATATAAATTGTGGAAATTTGATTTGGTGTTGTTGACGTTCTTATAAGAAGAAATAAAAGAGGTCATCTTCGTCAACATATTATATCTATATAAAATCATCTATATAAAACCAACGTCTAGATACATCTCGGTGGGTGGAATTACACAAATATCTCCATTTCATTAGAAAAGTGTCATAGCATGTTCATGCCCCAAGGTCTTCATATGTATTGTGTATACATACGTAATAGAAGCATTAGGCAGTTTACATAAGCATAGCTGCTAGACCGAAGATATCTTAGTCTGTACAAAACTATGTTTTAAAAGATTAATCTAACAACTTTCAAATGGAAGTGATATTGATACCTTTCATATTGCTTCTACGAAGATTTCTACATCCAATTAGTATGAGAATAATCGAATTCAAATAATAAACAGACAAATAAACGAAGTGTTCTGTAGAAGAAACATTTTAAGTTCAAAATAAAAAGATTATGTTCTTCCCTAAGCGCTTCAAATTCAACTTATTTTATGACATACCTGAGAGGATTAGAATCAGCTGATACAGTTTGCACTGTATTGGTGGTATTGTAAGAACTTTGGAACATTCAGGTTCGTTGCCCCAAACCTAGTAGGATTTTTTTTCAAAATGTTATGTAATATTAACTCAAGATTCAAAGGTTTCTTTTGGATCTGTCTTTCATTCTTGCCTGAGAATATTTTAAAGAAGCCTCGTATTTTTAATTAAGATGGACTTATTTTATTGATATGTTTGTCCAATATTGAACCTACGTCCAGTAAATAATTATTTATGAAGGCAAATAAATCGTGGTACTTTTCTGCAGATTTCCAATTTAATTACACACACAAGTATGCATGCACTTCCAATGAGCGCTAAAAGTTGTCAAATATACTTCAAATGGACGATAGATTGTTGGTTTTCTATTAGCAACAATTTCTTGAGTTTGTGGGGATAAAAAAATTAAAAAAATAGTCCACGTATTAAAAACGGGATGAATTATGCAAATAGCGCATATATACCACTATTGTTCTGTTGAAACCTGGCGGGGAATAAATAGCAAAGAGGGGAAAGCACGAACAAGGACGAGCTCCACCAAACCAGCAACTGAATCAATATTTGAAAATTATGTTAAAATAAATCACTAATATTATTGATTTATTACTGTAAAATCTGTCTAAGCTGAAAAATCGGAACACAAAAATGTTCCGGTTTAAAGAGATTTCCATCTTATGCAAGGTTGTCCAGTTTATGACACTTGTGGTATCAATATTTCAGCATATATAAATTAGTAAATTATATGATTTTATTATAATTATCAAAATACATTATCATATAACTATTTAGTGGAAAAAGACACCAATAAAAGAATATTAAACAATCTTCGATGAAGAAATGTGTGGACGTGGAGGCAATAAGATGTGTTTCCGAGCGCGTTAACTGCTTTGGTCATTAGTCTCGTTAGTGTAGTTTTTTCTCAGGAGATGGCAGTGATCATCCCCTGCTGAATAGCGAGATGCGGCGCCGACCTACCGTCGGTTTCCCCCTAACCAGGACTCTCCCACCAGCGGGGCACCGCCCAGCCGGACAAGCTCTAAGCTCCGACCGGTCTCCCGGAATATGTGGTTAGTGCAGTTAGTGTAAGTGTGTGTGCAAGGAGAGGATAGGACAAGGAAGAGGAAGGACAGATGCGCGCGGCCCGTAGATCGTTTGGTAGGGTAATGCTCCGGCATTCGCGTGGTGTTGATCGGAGAAACCACGGAAAACTACCGATCAGAGCAACCGGTCGCTAGAATTCTCCTCCAGACAGCGACTGAATTTGACCTAGCTGAAAGCAGGAGTCGAAAATCCTGCCGCCGTGGGGAGTGTAACCTAGGACCTCCTGTTTAGAGGCGTTGCAGTGACATCAGTTGATGCACTGAGCTACGCCCGGTAAATGCTTCTTGTATTTACAAGGCATTCACTTCTGTATAGCCACCAGAATAAAATTTTAAATATAGTGAGAGATAATTGCGTAGCACAAAAGAAAAACAAAATGCTTTTGTTTGTGTGGATGTATCCCGTGGCTAATGGTACTTTCAACGAAATAATCACAAATACTTGGTAGAAGGACACAAATACATGAGTTGCGTATGGACTTCGCAAAAATAGAGAAAAGAAAAAGGAGAGAGAGATGTGAAGTACCCTTAAATTTTGTTAAAATGATTGTAGCACTACAGCAAACTCTCCAACATACCTTTGATGGAAGAAGCAGATTTAAAGGATTTCAAAGCTGCAGTGTATTTATTACAAAACACTAGATATATGCAAATTTCACAAGCACAGTGGCATAGAATTACAAAGGATCAGCCAGTAGTTGTGAAAGTCAAGAGACATCTCAGTAATGTAGAAGTTTGGAAAGACATTTGAGTGATGAAAAAGAATGTTCCAACATTTTGCAGAACAACATTCCCCAACAGTAAAATTTCCAAATAAAAAGAAAGGACTTGAAAAACACGTTACCTTTCCTACAGGGTAAGAACTGGACTTTTATGAAAGAGTATTCCAGCAAGATCAAAAGTTAACAAACTGAAACATTTGTGACAAACCATTATGGGGACATGTTTATTTACAGAATATTTGTCGTTAATGGGTGAAATGGTGAGGGCAAATAATAGGCAATATGGCGCCTTAGTAACGACGTCGTTGTTGTTGTTAGGATAAACAAACATTCATCTGACCGTGGAGGACGACGGCGAGTAGGAGGAAATATAAGAGATTTGGAGATTGGTTAAGAAGCGTCGACTGATAATTAAAACGGAAGTTTGGGCATTTGTCAAAATAAAAGAAAGGTGAGGCATTGTGGGTTTGAAAAGGAGGATAAAATTCATTGGTCGCATGTCGACGGTGAGCAGTTCGCTCGCGAATAGATTAATTTGTGCATGTTGGGATTTTGAAATATTTTCGTGTGGTAGAGCAAGAATCGGAATTGAGGACATATTCGGACTCTGAATATTTTCGTGACAGAACCAGAAGTGAACTTGTGATACTCTAAGATTTGGGGAAGGTGTCGAGTTCCGAATATTTTGCTGTGCTTAAAAATGAGACTTGAGTTTTTCATGAGTGAACTATAATCATTCCTGAACTTATAACTGTATGCGGTTTACAAACGATACGGACTTTGCCTATTTCTGCTATAAACGGAAGATAGAACTGAGAGATTTGTTTTGCGGTGTAATCATAAAAGCACTGGATATTTATACGGTGAGAACGGGCATCAGACATAATATAGTGGAGCTGGAACAAATATTTGAGCGGTGCAAGCGGTGAATCGCAGTGTTCGTTTTTAAAGAAGAGAAGAGATTCGTGGTAATTGACTTCTGGACTTCGGAGTTTCAAAAGGAAGGAAGGCGTTTCTTCGAGGAACCACCAATCAAGAGCACGCGAACACCAGAATCGACGTATAAGGTTCGAACCAGGATATGACTAAGAAAGTTCTCAATGTAAATTTTACATTTTTAATTTGCTATTGATAGAAATAAACATTAAGTTTCTCTTGAAAGAAAGATAAAATGATTTTCATAGGCCAATTCAAGCTAATAAGTAGCTAGATCAAATCTCTGTTTTCAGATTCCTCGCCATTCTGTATAGATGGCAGATCGGGTAATCGGCTATTAATAGATAAGAGCGATTATTTCTGACGTGACCCATCGACCAAGCTAGCGGGATAATATTCAGTTTTTTACCAGAGTAATAATAGTTAAAATATTATCGTAACCTTTTCCTGGCGTCCATGTTATTAGAAATTTGGAAACGGGTTACGACGAATCGCCCAATAATTGTAGCAGTTAGGGGTATGTTTCACATTACAAGGATTGAAGTTATTGTTTTTTCTAATTTTTGATTTAATATTTTTGAAGTGTATTTAGCTTTGTTCCCATTCGACTTGTTTAATATGGTTTTTTAATGAAATGGCACCTTTCTTGTTATTTATTTGAACTTTACATTTAGTTATTTAACGTTTTCGTCAGCAGAACTGGTTAATGTTGGGAGTGGATTGATTCTAATTTACATTGGTTTAAGTGAGTCTTGAAGCATCGGAGATAATGTTTTGGATTGGATACATTTTTGCCTAGATTAAATATTTGTGCACTTGTATAAGATGGGTGAAAAATCTGTTGCTCAACTATTGAATGTATTCATTAATGGGAGGATTTTTTAAATTCTCTGTGTATTTCCTTATTTGGAATAAATCTTGGGCTTGTAATCTTTTCTAGTACTTTGTTTTATATTAATTGTAGTTTCTTCAGATGGGTGTTAGCTAGATTGTTCCAAATTTTACAGGCTAAGTTAATGAGGAATATGATCGTTTTAAAGATGGATAATGCGCATGTCAGACAAAGTAATGACTTGTTATTTATTATGGGTAAAGTTGATAATTTTGCGTATGTTCTGTTTGTTATTTCTTGAGTGTGGTTTTTCCTTGTTAATTTTTGATCTAGCAATACACCTAGATATTTTACGGGTGTTTTATTATGGAGCCATGGAATTGCAGTATTATTAATTTTAATTCTAACTGCCTGCGACTGATGTTTTTTATTAATCAGAATATTTTAGGTTGAGATTTGGTTTACGGTTTATGATTTCTCACTTCATAGTCCAATTAACAAATTCTTCTAATTCCGACTGGATATCTTTGCAAGCGTTGATAATGTTTTAATTGGCATAAGTATCATCCGTGTAATGTGCTATTTCTGAGTGGGTCAGTTCTGGATAGTCTGCTATATATATTTGTTAAACAATAAGGGAAATAGTGGGAAACGTTGTAGCACGTCGGCTTTTATTATGTGTGCTCTCTTGATTTAGTGCTAATACTGACTTTGAATCCTTATCTGTTAGGAAGCTTTTAATAATACTTTGGAGATAATCGCGGGTTCCCAACGTTTGTAAATTGTAAAGTAGTCCACAGTTCCACACTTATTCAAAGACATGTGCAATGTCGCAAAAAATTCCAGCTACGTTCATTTCTGAATTCCTTCAGCAATGTATTCCTTTACTCTTAACAGCAGATGGCTTGTGGAGTGGTTTGGACGAAAACCGAACTGGATATTGGGTAGCGCATTCGGCGACAAATTGGAATAGACGAAATTGTACACTTTTTTCAAATATTTTGGCAAAGATCGCTCACAAGGGCAGAGAATTACGGAAGCTGTTGAAACTTGATAAAGAGCAGAATTCTCTTGTTTTTTGCTACACTATAAATTTATAAAAATTGAAACTCTAAATTATCATTCTTCTCAACTCAACAGTTTGGCTGAATATGAATCGACCTGTTTCAAACAATCCGACAATAAACTTATTAGAGATCTTTTGACAAAAAATCTTCCCCTCAAAAAGAAAATAGACGCTGTAACAGTCCATTTACATTTCAATAAAACAGTATGTGTTTTGCATATGAATCTCAAGTTCAGAAAGACAATCTTGGAAACCAACTCCCCAGCGAGTAACATGTGCAAACAATCCGAATGCGCGCAACCGCGACTGTACCGCCTCCCCTCAAATCACTTCAGTCGCGCTCTATCGCCGGGGCTCCTCCCCGTTCTTCGGGAGCACCTCTCGATTTACGTATTCAAGGCCCAATGACAGGATATGGAGCGGCCGGCACAGCGCCCGCGGGCGGTCGCGCGGCGGCCGACCCAACACCGCCGCCGCCGCCGCCGCCCCGGCCCCGCTGCCACCGCCACCACCCCGCTGCACCGCCGCCCCCACCCCCACCGCCCGCACCGCCCCAACGCCCCACCTCTACCTCCCCGCCACCCCGCCCCGCCGGCCGCACCGCCGGCCACACCTGCCACACCGCCGTCACTGCCGCCATCGCCGCTACCGCTGCCGCCGCCCTGCCCCCGCTACCACCGCCCCCACCACCACCGCCACCGCTACCGCCGCAGCCTCTACCCCCGCCGTCACCACCGCCCAACTGCCTCCACCACCGCTGCCGCCTCCACCGCGCCGCCAACGGCACAGCCGCCTCCGCCGCCACCATAACCAACCGCCGTTACCCGCCGCCACCGCCACCATCGCCACCTACCATCGCCATCTCCACCGCCACCGCCGCCACTGCCCCACCCGGCCTCCGCCGCCGGGGGCAGAGGGCGTCGCGGGGCGGGGCCCCACACTAACGCAGTTAGCGAGCGGAGCGCGGCAATTTGCCACGGATCGCGCTTTGGCCGCGCCCAATATGCCAGCGCCATGACAACCGCATCAACAATTTTTCTTATTGCCCATCGCGCTAAGAATTTTAATAACACTCCTGCTCTTATTAGCAGTGCGGCGCGGCGCGGCGCTGAGCGAGGGAGGGGGTGCGGCAGGGAGCCACCGGCTAATTGACGCTGTGAGAGGGCGCGGAGGGTGAGGGCGAGTGGGCGGTGAGGACGCGCGCGCGGCCCCGAGGGCGGGGGAGTGGCGCGGGGAGATTGAAAACGGCGGCGGCGGAGGGTGAGGACGCGAGCGGGTCGGGAGAAGGGGCGGGGGAGTGGCGCGGGGATATTAGGAACAGGCAATATCTATACGGTATTTCTTCATACTGTACGTGACACTGACAAATAGGAGATTTAACTGAAATGTTTCCTCTGAAATCTCAATTACGTTTCTAAAAATCCTTTTCTAAGCGGTATTACGACGCGAAAAGTAGTTGAAATGAATAATTGAAGCGATAAAAATGGTAAATATAATACCGTGAATAAACACCTTTTAGACGTTTCAAGTGCGAACATGCTGTAAATGGATATTGTTTCCTAAATATTTTTCTTCGTGCTGATCATTTGCCCAAATTACCTTGACCTGTCGGTTATGGACACTTTACGGTAGAAAGCCGCTGAGATAACATTGCAATAAATTTGAGATCTTCGGAAAATACTTTTTTGACACGCACGAATTCGAAAAAATAATCATAAAAGCAGATAAAACTTCGTAATAATTTTTATGATTTTAAATATTTGGTTTTACCAAATGACACTGTCAGACACTGATACCATTTTGCCATAATCCAATTATATTTCCCTTTTCCAACGTACTCGTTGTTAACGAGATTTTATTTTTGTTGTTCCAATTTTTGGACCCAGGAAAACACCAGTATGTACTGGTACGTCCTTTGAAAATATTTTTACTTTTATAGAGGAATTATTGAATTACTTCATTGCTCTACAGAGATTTTGGCGTGCAGTAATTGCTAGTCATTGGTCTCGTATATGGAGTACATGTTCTTTCCTTGGGAGATAGCAGTGATCTTCCCTGATAGATGGCGAGATCTTGCGCCGACCTACTGTAGGCTAGCGGGTTTTCCTAATCACGTATCACCACCAGCGCAGTACTGCCCCAGCCTGGACAAGCTCTAGTCACGATCGGTCTCTCGGCATGTGTTTGTGCATGTTAGTGTTGTGTGCAAAATCGCTCGCGTCCGTGGCCCATATGTTAGAGTACTTCAACGGGCATTACCTGATACATATCGCAAAACCACGGAAAACTACAGATCAGATCAATTGGTCGCTAGAATTCGCGTCCAGACAGCGATTGAACTCGACCTAGCTATGTAGCTACTGTTGAAATCCTATCACCGTCGGGACTCGAACCTAGTACCTCCCGGTTAAAGACACTTCAGTGAAATCTGTTAAAGGCCTGAGCTACCTCAGCCGGTGAGGCACTGATTGGAGGAAACCAATCTTTTACGAGATAATGAAGTTTTGGAAGCCGCGGTTTATTTCTATAAATAAATGAAAAGTGAGGAGGACAAATGATAATCACGGTGCAACTCCAAGCAATGTATCGTAGGCACTTACAGTTATCATTGCAGCTCTTGCTGAAGTGAGCAACAAGAGAGACACAGTATATTGGAAGAAACGATATTGAAATATCAAAGAGCAAGGTATTTCTCAAATTGAACTAATGTGAAATGACAATAGACATGCTCACGTTAGATCTTTGACACTATTATCCAATTACTAAAGGAAACATTTGCATTTTTCATAGGACTTGGATAATGAATTGGAAGATTTGCAGGGCGACTGTCATTTAGAATTACTAGTTTGCGACGATTCACTGTCTGATTCTAATAAACACTTGCCCATATCATCACCCACAGTAGAAGTATGCTTATCGCAGTCTGTATCACTGTCGCTATCACTTTATTCACAAACACGTTCTTCATACATCAGGGTTGATTCCTCCACTCCTCTCCTGTATTTTCAATCAAATTTTAATGATACTTTATTATTTCGTGTTCTTTTTCATTTATACTTCCCGTCGGAGGTAAACCTTTGTCACGAAAGTAACTCAAGACGAACTCGACTATGTTAATGGGATTTAAAACAACTTGCTCTGCGGCCATTGCGAATGTTCTTTCTTCCGTAACAAGGAAAGACAAACATCGTGCGAAACTACGCAGCCCTTTTTTATTGCAGGGCCGCTGACGGAGCTGTGCGACTCATCCGTGACCTTCGGGTCCCTCGCGCCAGCTCGCCCGCACTAATGGCTGCTGAAATGGACCGGTTGAGGTCCCGATATTTTTCCTAGTTATCATTTCTTTTTTTCAATGTTTTATTTGAAGGCAGTACAGTGGAAGCCGGCAGCTAATATTTTGGATATGAGTTCTGATATTGTTAAATTGTATGTAAAAATTTCGAAGTGTTTGTTGTGAAGATCTATTCTCTTGTGAGAATGGAGGAAGATAATGGCCATAGTGTCAAGTTAATGATACCTGTTTTGAAACCAGTAGGAATGTCTGTTTTCAAACATGAGCTGGGATGCGCAGCTTTACGTGTTTGACTTTGGCGCGCTGGCCTGTTTCGTTGGTTTGTACATTATTGTCGATGGTGAGGAAGGGTCATTAGGATGGGAAGACGGAAAATCTATTTCATAATCTAAAATACTAAATTTGTTTTGATTTGTAACTGGATGCGGTGTCTATGTCTTTTGTACAGTGACGGGTGCACGGTTGGTATTATTCGCGGTGTTGCGGACTTGTACCCAACCGTCTGTGTGGAGAACGACTTCTTCCAACCTTCGGATATATATTTGATCTAAATTATTGTTTACGACAATGAAGGCTTTCATAAAGTCAGTTTTGAGAGTGTAGAGATTAAAAAGAGTATAACGAGCAGTAGACACGTCTCGAATGCGTTTTAATGCACGTGATAAAAATTAGAATAAATACAAGAAAACCCAGATTAGAGCAACAAGAACCAAGCTTTATATTTTAAAAGTGTAAAACTAGTGAGAACCCGTCAAAATTTGACGGTGAGATCTGAGATAAATGTAAAATACTGTGCCCAGACTAATGTTCACAATATGTTGCATTGTTTGGATCTTCAGGTTATAACGAAGATATTCTGATGTGTAGTTCCCAAAATTTTGAACACGTATGGTCCATGACCAGGTGGCAATGCAAAATGTCCCACATATTCCAATAATACACGAAATGACACAAAAGAAAGAGCACTATTATACTGACGGATATTATTTCTAAAGGTTTTTGATGTGTCATCATCTATAAACAAATTTGATTAGTTCTGGCATATTGGTCGAAGGTAAACTTATTTTCCCATTTATGCAACACAGAGTAAACACGTTTACAGAATTTCTCTCGCATGGGAAGTACAAAGCAGAACAAAACTGACATTTTCTGCGCTGACTTTCTCAATCTCTGCATCCAGTTAATGTACGTTTGCACCTTTTTTGGCGCGCGTGGGCAACGATTCCCGAATTCGACACTTAACATGAACAACTGCTACTTTAGTACAACCAAACAAAACCCACTGTGAATGTTCTCTATAAAATACATCACAAAAGCAAATACATACGACTGTCAACGCCACAATGCAATTATTACACTGAAACAAAACCGTGACAGATTGTAAACAAATCTCAGCATTAAAAAAAACATCAAGCAGCGCCACCATGAATCAACGTGGAACCACATCTAGCATTTCTAATCTATCGATAATTGAAACAGACAGCCTTTGAAAGAATACAATTGACTACTGATAAGCATACTTCTAAAGAATTACTAATCTAATTAATTTACACCGTAAATACTGGTGAATTAATACAAACTATATCTGATAACACACCTAGGGATTACATTCTTTCATTTAAAGGAAAATAAATGCAATCGGTTCAGTAGAAGATCTAAATGACCAAATGGCGGAATACATTTTTTTAAATTTATAGATTGATGTGTATTCAATAAATTTAACAATAAGTTCAATACAAAAAGAAGGTATCTACCACAAATCTATTGAATCTATACTTACGAAATTTGGCAATGTGGCTACGTAGAATTTCGTCCACTTAAGCTGCAACTGTTTAATACAACCAGTAGATTATACTTTACTGTAATTAGATAAAATATATTATCTGAAAGTTTGTCTTCGATATATAAAATAAAATTTGAATCACAAATTCAAACTATTTGATACACCATCCTCCTAACGTTCAAAATAACGGAATCGTCACTTGTCACAGAAATACAATAAATCTTTCAGTAAATCAATTAGCACAGTGATTTAATATTGTAAATAAACTGAGCTGTGAATAGGTTTTAACACTCATCATCACCTCGTAAATCTGAAGTTGATTGAGGTTTGAGTGTCCGTTTAAAATTCGTAATCTGTTTGTTTGTCTTGGATATAGCAAGAAAATAAGTTGAAATTATATTTTAAGCTAACCTGCAACAAGTCATGAAAGCTCTTAAAACACACTAGGCACAGTCAAGTCGCAAAAAATGGTAGATAATCACAAAATATCAAGAGCACACTAGATGCGTCCGTCTCGTTAGATGGCGTCAACCAATCTCCAATGAAAAGATTGACATGTACCTAGATACCTACCTAGATAACAATTATTAATTAATCATTTTTACAATGATTGGAAGGAGCGTGTAATTGCCATTTTTTCTTTACAAGGCAGTGAAATTCGTTTTTTTTTATTTTCGATGACTGAAAACTAAGCAGAAAGTAAACAATGAAAATATACATTTAATGGAGCAATGTAGGACTTGTTGACTCCAGATAATGTTCAGGACGCCGACATTTCTGAATACAGGTTGAGGTCTTAAGGCAAAAACGTTTTTTCCTTAAAGAACTTTCGAAGCGCAAAGATATTTTATTCTCTCCCCACCTCTCTGCAGAGATAAATTCCTACGAATAAAGTTTGTCTAGCTTCTTGTCCCAGTCATTCCACTCCACCTAGTTAAGAAGTCACACATAGGGGGGAAACGTTTCGCACCCGGAACGTGCGCGATTTCGCCTTCTTCTTCCTTATTTTCTCCTCTCCATCTACACACGCACACAAACTTTCATACATTTACCGGGAGAGGAGGCTCAGGACATCTGAGCTGACTGACCGGGAGGTCCTAGGTTCTAGGTTCGAGTCCCGACGGTGGCGGGATTTTCGACATTAGCTTGTCAGCTAGGTCGAATTCAGGCCCTGTCTGGAGGAGAGTTCTAGTGGCCGGCTGCTCTGATCGATAGTTTTTCGTAGTTTCTCCAATCAACACCAAGTGAATGCCGGGACAGTACTTTAACAAACGAGCCAATGCCCACGTGGGATCTTTCTTCCTCTTCCTTGTCGTATCCTCACCCCTTACCACACACACACACTAACATGCACTTCACTACCACACACGCCGGGAGACCGATCGTGAGGTTAGAGCTTGTCCCGGCTGGTGCGGTGCCCCGCTGGTGGGAGATACCTGGCTGAGGAAAACCCCGCTAGCCGACGGTAAGTCGGCGTAGGTTCTTGGCATCGAACAGGGGATCACTGCCACCTTTTTTTGAAAAAAACATGCACTACTCTTACCTTAGCAGTTGACACTCCCGGAATCACCAACAATCAATCATCAATTCATACATTATACCACCATGCATGTCGGGAGACCTTTCGGAGGCTTAGAGCCTTCTGGGGCGAGTTCCCCGTTTATGGCGATGGCTGAAAGGGGAAACGTCCGCTAGCCTGCGTGTATGATGGCATCGGATCTCACGTTGTAGGGAAGGAGACAACCCGTTATCTGCACAGATATTATAGTCCATTATACCTAACGGACTATAGCAGTTGATGCGCCCGGAAAGAAAATAATAAATAGACACCTGCTGCCTGGCTCGCCCCCTGGCCCTCCACCACGTGCCGAAGGAGCCGGCACAACGCAAATGCCGACTCGCGAATTAGGCTGCAGTCGCGCCGCCATCCACACTGCCGGTTGCCTCAGCTGCTCCTCCGGTGACTTTTACCTGAGAGAAAATTAGAAAAGGATGTTTAACATGGCCGAGATTCCGAATGATTTTTTTGGCTTGTTGTTGTCTTTGAAGTCGTTGACAAAGCTTTGGGGCGCCTTTGCGGTTCTGAGGGCAAGCAACGGCTTTGTCACGCCTAGACTGGCGTCGCCTATTTGGAATGAGAGACGCGCGGCTGCTTGAGTCAACAGGCAATGAGCTGCTCGCGGCACCTCCTAGACAGCAGCATCTGAATATCTCTCTCTCTCTCTCTCTCTCTCTCTCTCTCTCCTCTCTCTCTCCCTCTCTCTCTCGCTCTCTCTCTCTCCTCTCTCCTCTCTCTCCTCTTCTCCCCTCTCTCTCCTCTCTCTCCTCTCTCTGCTCTCTCTCCTCTCTCTCTCTCTACATTTCACAGAAAATGGCGACCAGAGGACTCGTTCCTCTTATGTATTAGTGGATGTGAATGTCGGATTGAGAATAATTGTTGAACCACAGAGTGGTGAAAGCGTATTCTGCGTGATCTCATCACAAAGAAATATTGTTACTAAAGTTGTATAGTGGATGAGCAAATTTCTTTGTGCAAGGACGACATAAAATCAATTGGAGTCAATTATCTATCACAGAAATGTTATATCAGGATTTCCTCATGGAAATGTCGTAAGGACTTTACTTTTTGCAGACGTAGAGAGATCTCCATATAGAAACTTAATATAAGGTGCGTTTATTTGCTTATAACTATATTATATACAGAAACATCATACATTACATCGGAAGAAATATTACAAAAGAATATACAACAGTTATGCCATTGATCTGAAATTATGAATGGAAACATTTGAACAGATTGCAATTAATGTCGGAGAATTTTCATTGAAGTATCGAATCAATTAAAGATCAGGATGGTTTACAATCACTAAATTCAAAACGTTTCCGAATAACATTCCCTAGGTTTAGAAAAGGTTAAAATTAGCCACGATTGTAATGTAACGTTATGCAATGCGGCGAGTGTAGAGGTAGCGTAATTCAAAACTACCATTTGGTGCAGTAAAGTGTGATGAACGTGGCGAACGCCAATTTTCGGAGTGATTTACCTAAGCAGTAACCATTTTGTATTTATTATTACATGTAAAATATTTCCAGTGATTGTTGTGTACGACTCATTTATAATTCGATTATCATTTTCTCTATCTGATAGTGAAACTGTCACCAGGTTATGTCAAATGCAGAGTTAGAATAAATGTAAAATTTAATTATTTCCTGTAGAACATCACTTTTGAACATTCACTTTGGTTTTCAAAAACACTCATCTAGAATTTACATGCCACTTCCCTTTTCACTGAAATATCAAGGTATGTTGCGAATTGTTTTTATTGCATGTAATGAAAGAAAGGGGCTTGACCAGACGCGAGCTCGTACGGTTAGTTGGCGGGCAATTTTTATCAACAAAACAACTGAAGTGAAGTGAAAAAGGCTTGCGCGATGATATTATGTTCTATTTATTATTATTTATTGTTTTTTAAATTAACTACTCTCTTGTACTTTATTGTGAGTCAATGAAAGCTTAATGTATGTGAAGTTCAGATATTCTGCCACCAAGTTACCACATTTAACTACAGAATTAATAATAAATCTAAACAAAAGAAGGGGAAACACGTAGTCACCTTTCTGAAAGAATATTTACTTGATTGCAATTGTCTTATAACCCAAGGTTTGTTCAACATTTTGTTACTAGGAGAAAAATACTGAAAATAGTTAAGAAGGGTTTGGGATACAAAAAATTAAGATTTTTCGATTATTATAACGCTCTTTTCCGGAAGAAATATTTCCCTCCCATCCTGCCATTCCTCTACCGAACTCTTGAAGGATTTCTCTGCCGCCTGCCATGCGCGTACGCCAGAGATGATCGCAATGCGCCCAAAGGATTTGCAGGAGAAGGCCAATTCTATTCTGCTCTTGCTCCGAATCCCAACTTCTTCGCTTCTCCAGATATCTTGATCTTCTAATGCACAATAAAGAACTTTTCTATCAAAGGTTTTATCTACTGACTTTTACAGACGCTACATGTGTTGCAGTACAGTTTGGTGTTTTGACGTGTTCAGGATACAAAAGTTCAATGCAATATAACGCGGATATAACAGGACGTAGTATCTATTAAGGTTAAGTACGTTGCAATTGGTTCTCGATTCAACTTTAAAGTAACTATTGATATTCCGTTAGTTGAAGTTTAAAGTATTTTAGGTGTTGTTTTCATATTGATAAATAAATATTGTCTAGTAATGAGCTTCTTCTAATTTATACGAAAATACCAACGCAACGTTTGGAAATTTATCACACGTATATCCCTTCTCAATGAATACCCGGTAATAGTTACGTAGGTTTAAAAGACGTTCATTCATGAAACCAACAAAATGATTGCGAACAATGTTAAACAGTGTTTTTCAAACTGTGGGTCGCGACCCCCGGGGGGGTCGCGAAGTCTTACTCGGGGGGTCGCCGGCAAAAAGAAAAAGGTAAGGTTCTACACTACATCAAAAACACAATTTTAGTGAGAAGAATGGGCTTGTTTATTTTTCAAAAATTTGTCAAATCGTGGAGCTATTTTGAAATGTTAATAATCAAATCTTTTTCTAATTGAAGTCTATTTCTCTTTTTAGTTTTAATGTCAACCATTGCAGAGAATGTCAGTTCACACAAGTATGAAGTGGCGAATGGCACTAATAATTTTAGAGCTTCCCTTGCCAGTTCTGGATATTCTTGTTTTCTTTTCATCCAAAACACGTCGATACTTTGCGAAAGAACTTCCATTTTAAGCATGCCATCAGCAGCTAAATCTATAAGACATTCTTTCATACTTGTGGTGAGATCAGCCAGTTCTATTGACTTATCCAAGAAAGGGTTTAGAATCCATCTACGCCCATTGTCAGCTTCAGAGTGCAAGTCTGGAAAGTATGTTAAAAGTTTCTCTTGTAAATTATGCAAGCTCTGTATCATGCAAGGAATGTGAGCCCTTACCACAAGCGTTTGGTCTGTTGCATTATCTTCAACAATCTTCTGAACACATGGAAAAGACTCAAATATATTGTTTTGCAGAGAGGTTGACCATAAATGAAGTTTTGCATAAAATGCTTTGACTTTATCTTTAGCTGTTAAAATATTTTCTTCTCTACCTTGGAGGTTCTTGTTTAAATTATTAAGGTGGCTAAAAAGATCTGCCAAAAATGCTAATTTCAAGAGCCAAACAGGGTCAGAAAAATTATTAACATATTCAGATTTAGCATCTTGTAAAAACATTAACAATTCAGCTCTCAGTTCTAGAACTCTTGTCAATACCTTTCCTTTGGATAACCACCTGACCTCTGTGTGATAAAGAAGATTGTAATGAAGCGAGCCCATATCTTCACAAACAATTCTGAATAGTTTGCAAGGCTTTACCTTTGATAAATTCAACAATTTTTATTACCTCCTTAAGCACGTCATTTAAATCAGAAGGTAATACCTTAGCAGCTAGAGCTTGTCGATGAAGAAAACAGTGTGTCCATGATATATTTGGCATTATCGATTTTATTTTCGCAACGAGTCCGCTCTTTTTGCCAGTCAAAGCTTTAGCGCCATCGCTACAAATAGCAATACATTTTTTCCAATCAATGTCGTAGTCGCAAGTGCTTTCTAAAAACATATCGTACAAACACTGGCCAGAAGTGTTTGCAGGAAGTGCTTTGCAAAATAAAATTTCTTCTGTGATACTGTCTTCTGCTTCAAAGCGCACAAACACTACAAATTGAGCACAATCGGAAACATCTGTAGATTCGTCAAACTGTAAAGCAAAATGTGGTCTCTTCTTCAATTTCTCGACTATTTGCTCTTGAATATCATTGGCCATATCGTTTATTCTGCGTGAAATAGTATTATCAGAAAGTGGTATGCTTTTTAACTTGTTTGCCTCCTGCTTGCTGACCATAATTTCAACCATATCTAGAGCTGCTGGCAAAATAAGATTTTCGGGAATTGTATGCGGTTTCCCTGCTTTAGCGACTCGATATGCGACTTTGTAGCTAGCTAATAATGATGACTCGTTGACACTGGATGTCTAAAAACAAATCAAACAATATAAAAATGAATAAATGATTAACCAATAAAAATTAAGCGCGTGGAAGCCTTGCACACCAAAATTAATTATTATTAAGTTGTACCCTGTTAAAAAATATTACGTAGGATTCTATAGAGTATATAATTTTCTACTTCGATTCCTACGTAAGTTCATCTACATAAGATCACGTAATAAATTGGCATAGGATTAATAATTGTTTTAATTTGTATACATGCACAAAAATCACACGAAATGCAACAAGAATTAATAAATTGTAATTTTTCTATTTTTCAAATACTCCATAGGAGCAAAATTCACCCTAATAACAAACAATATTTAAAAATATTGTTTTAAAAATATTACGGAAATATTAAATATTTTATAATATTTTCACAATGTTTATGTAATATTTAATGTCCAACTATTGAAATATTTAAAAAATATTATTTTAAATTTTGCCACAATATTTCTAAAATATTATAAATATTACAAAATATGATTAAAATATGTATAAATATTATTTAGTGTTTCAACTGATTCACTGAAATAGTACAGTTTTGATGTAAATTGACATAAAAATATGCATATTAACATTTAATTAATACTTATATTTTATAAAAAATATAAAAATATTTTGGAAATATTACAGAAATATTTATGAAATATTTATAAGGTTGGACATCTAATATTTTAAAAATAATAAAAAATATTTTTATAAATATTTGTGTAATATTTCCAAAATATTTCATGTTATTAGGGCACAATTCTTAATTTTTTAATAATTTTTAGTGATTTTTTGTGTAAAATAGACAGACAACTATGCTCATAATTTTTAATACAATTGTTAATGATTTTTTCCAAATATTCTTAATGATTCTTTCAAAGATTTTCAATATCTTACGTTAGAAAAAATTATTTATTAAATATTTTTGAATATTTTTCAAAATAAACTTATGTATAATTATATATTATTATATAAATATATTACAGTATGAAAATGTTAATGAAAATTTAAGTATCAAACGTTTATAACCATTTGCAATGAAAATAAAAATACGATTAACGAGAATAGTCAAGAATAAAAAATTATTTTCTTCTATGTTAAAAATTATTTTTGTTATTGACTATTTAATTATTGATGCAAATTTTAATATAAATAATAAATATATATTTTACGTTTTAATTATCGTTATTTAATTGTAAATGCAGTAGTATGCCTATAAATTCAATGAATATAAATACATTGCACGGTTGAGAAAATTGTTTTTGTGCGCGCAGTTATGAACGTTCTTAATATTCCATATATAACTTATTTTAGAAAGTTCGAACGTCAGCTGCAGTGGCCTCGCGGTTGACATTTGGACTCGTGTTATGAAACTTCCAAGTACGATTCTCGGGTGGTTTGTGATGCTGAAAAAGATTGATGAGCTTTTTTATAAATTCAAATATAGTAAAAAATACGTATTTTAATGCGTAATAAAATACGTATTTTTTCAGCAGATCCGTTCTACGTAGGTTCCTTTGTCATTTCCTAAGTAGAATTCTACGTAGGTTCCTGCGTCATTTCCCACGTAGGATTTTTAACGGGGTATGAAAATAACAAAGAAATAAACATCATAAAACATCAACACTAAAAACACCAACAATTGGAATAGATTCGGCGTGAGCTTGTTCGCTTAAGCGCTTACTTGAACGTCTTTACAACACTATGTGGAGACTACGATCGCACTATTTTATTACCTGAATTATAGTATTTTGCTGCTGGCTAAGAGCTTTCAACTTTCGTTCAAAGAAATCCAACGGCTTATCAGCTTCTTTTTGATGCTTGGTTGTGAGATGCCGCATAAGCTTTGACGGTTTCATACTCTCACGTGATAAAACATCGCCGCAAATTACACATTGAGGTTTATTATTTATGACTGTAAACCCGTATTTCAAGTAATTGTCGTCGTAATGTCTATTTTTTTAGGTTTTGATTCACCTCCGACATTGACACACGTACCAGATGTTAAAGGTTCTGATCTTTTTAGAAACTTATCCATTTTGCAAATGCACGGAGCAAGCGAAAAAACAAAATAATCACATCTGTACTCAGCGGCGACCGCGCGCAGCTGAGTTGAGACCACGAACAGGAGAGTAAACTACACTGTAGTTCCGAAATAAAAAGCGTCTGATGACAAATAAAGCGCTGCCATCGCCAGCGTAAATAATGTGCTGTGTGATTGGCTCAGCGTCATTCGCAAGTTTCAATCAGAGTGAGCCAACTCATACCGTGCTATGTGTGCAACAAAGATATCAAATACACTCACGAAGACAGCGCCAACTAGGTCATCGGACGCTTTTTGACTAGTGGATTTTATGTATACTGCTCATAGTTCATTCTCCTACTCTCTATTCTCCTTGGTTGAGGCAAAAGAACATTGCGGGTGGCACGGGCAGTGATAGCAGATTGCAGAGAATCGACTCTAGCGTCGCCAAATTCCCTGCCATCAACTACAAGGCACACATCGATAGCTCGCCTATCGGTGTACTTACGGAAGGGAAGCGTAAGTACACCGATAGGTGGGCTTTCGATGTGTGCCTTGTAGTTGATGACAGGGAATTTGGCAACGCTAGTGTCGATTGTTTGCAATCTGCTATCACTGGGCGCGAGGTGCTTTCTCTCGCCGCAACGAGAATGCGGAGTGGCAACGTCGCTGTCGCCGTCGTCGTCGCAGTTTGGCCCGCGCAAGCTAGCGTCCAAGTCAAAGCCGCGGGTAGCATTACCAACTCATCTCGTACTTACTTTCAAAGCTAGGATTGCCACCTCTCCGGTTTTAGACCGGAGACTCCGGGTTTTGAGCTTCATCTCCAGTATTTGAAAAATTATCTCGTTTTTCTCAATTTCAATACGTTGTTAGATTTTTTATAATTTATTTTATAAAATTGACACAGACTTTTGTTCAGTTGTTTCTTTTTATTTTATTTATTTATTTTAAATAAAATAAAAAGAAACAACTTTGTTCAGTTATTTCTTTTAAATAGTTTATTTAAAATTAAGAAATAAAATAAAAAGAAACAACTGAACAAAAGTCTGTGTCAATTTTTTTAAAGTTCAGTGCTTACCCCCGGTCACAGCGATCACCGGTTTTCTAGAATTGGGAAGGTGGCAACCATATTCAAAGCTCAGTCTATGGCACAAGGGGGTCGCCAAATCAAAAAGATTGAAAAACACTGGTGTAAAAGATTACAGTGGAAGTTTTCTTTCACTCCCCAAAATTGCTCTAAATATCAAAATCGCACGAAGGGTCATGGCCAAAGAACGTCGTAATTCGTGTACCAGTCAAGAAGAAATCAAATTGGTACACACATCGCCCAACGGTTATATTGTTTTCAGTAGAAATGGATGGAATGTGCCAAGTGTCCTTCATCCTGACTGTTAGTGACCCTCTCATGACGCCCTGTTTTCTCTCATTTCTTTTTTGCGCGCTTATTATCAGCAAATTACCGGTCATTCATTTATCTGCAACTATGACGTTGTGAAATGTAAAATGCTTTTGTGTTGTGCATCCTGGTAGGGATTGATCGTTCCCTACCGTTTCGACTATTCATCTTTCCCGAGAGTCTAATCTCAACCAACGTGCACAACGTATTGTATCAAGATCAAATATGTACTCTCATAAAACTGTTGAAGAATAAATAATGACTTTAGGTACTTAACATACACATCAATAAACTCATTTATTTTAGTATTAATTACTTGTTTCACAATAAATAAACAGAGGTTGTCACAATTATCAAATTTATATTTCATCTTAAGATCTTTTCGATCATGTATCTGTCGTAGAAACTGGAAAAACATTAATAGATAAAATTATACATTAAACCAAATTGTCTACAAATTAAAAAATATATAAAAGAGAGCGTGTGCAGATGCGTAAGCAAACTGGATCAGTCGTACCTTGGCTGCTGGGCGGAAAACGAAGTTCTGCGGATTTTTGAAATAGCGGCTCGCTTAAGAAGGCTGGTGGCGGTCGGGCAAGTGTGGGGCAGGGCAGAGGAGGCGCGACCGAGGGGTCGAGAGAGGCGCGGTTGCTGGGCCTGGTGTGAGGAGGGGCGCGGGCGGACGGAAGTGGGTGGAGTTAAGGGTGTACACATTATTGCTAATTTTTAGCAGAGGTGACGAGTTCAGGGATTTGCTGGTTAAGACTAGTATTGTTCTGTTTTTGAGTTGTTGTGGTGTGATTCTAATTTTATTCTGTGCCAGTACCTATTTTCAATTTCTAGGATATGAGTGTGAGTTTGTCAAATGTGTGATTGTTTTTCATTTAAGTGATCAGCGAAGTGTAGGAAACTGTTGTGGTATTGTTTTTCCATGCTTGTTCGTGTTCTTTGATCCGTTGTGTGAATTACGCGCCCAGTTTGTCTACGTATATGGCATTGCAGTTGTTGCAAGAGGGCATAGACTCCACATAAAAAGAGGTAGGAGGAATTGGGTCTTTAGTGTTGGATAAAGTTTTGTAATGTGTGAGTCGTTGAGAAGGATGGCGAATCGGATTGTTGTGGTGCTGGTTTGCTGTGCAGAGAAAGGGTCCTGCACACCAAGGGATGGTGATGTACGTGGCGGCAGTGGTTTGGTGATAGGTGTAGTGGTGTGTTTGCGGATGTTGAGTGTGTTTGTTTTTGATTATTAATTTGTCAATGATATTACAGTCGTATCCATTCATCCTGGCTATATGTTTTTATAGTGTTTATTTCTTTTTCGTGTTTTCAAGGACATGGGATTGATATTAATCGATGTACCATAGCATGGAAGGCTGCGTGTTTGTGCGTGGGAGGGTGTTGTGAAGTGTTGTGTATGATTGTGTCCGTATTAGGTCAGTTTCTGAATATATTAAATTCGTGATGGTCCTGAACAAGCGTGATAGTGAGATCAAGAAATTTAAGGATTGTGTTCATTTCTATTTCAGTGGTAGATCTTATGTTGGGATCTGGGAGTTGATGTATTGTGTAAAATTGTGAAGTTGTCTTGTGGTGCCTGTCCATAGTGCCAACACGTCGTCTACGTATCTGTACCAATAAAGGATGTTTTTAGAAGCGGATGTCCAGAAGAAAATAACATCTTTTCTCAGTTGTCCATGAATATATCACCTAATAAAGGGGAAAAGGGTAAGTCCATGGATAATCCAGAATCTTGACTGTAAAATTTATTTATTGAATTTGAAATAGTTGGCATCTACAACTGGGAAATTAAGTTAAACAGTTCCAGTTTTGATGGGGACAGCACATTTTGATCTATCAATTAGGTCTTTAAGTATAGTCTTGCAGTCAGATGTTGGCACACTTGAAATAGGTTTTCACATCAAAAACGAGTTTGGCGTTCGTAGGGACAGGGAAATGTTAATCTTGTTGATGAGATCAAGACTGGCCCAGGTATTGTGCTGAGGTGTATAATTGACATATTGTTTGAAATCTTTGTTCAGTTTGTACGCAATTCTGTGTGTGAGTGTGTTAGTGTGATACTACAGGTCTAATGGATAGCCTATAGATGCCAACTATTTCAAATTCAATAACAAATTTTACCCAAGATTCTGGATTACCTTAGGTTCACCCCTCTTACCTTTATTAGCGGAAATATTTATGGACAACTGGGAAAATACGCTATTTGCTTCTGGACATCCACTTCTAAAAAACCTCCTTTATTGGTACAGGTACGTAGACGACGTATTGGCACTATGGACAGGCACCACAAGACAACCACGAATTTTACACAATACATCAACTCCTTGCATCCCAACATAAGATTCACCACTGAAATAGAAAATGAACACAAATCATACAATTTCCTTGATCTCACTATCACGCTTGTTCAGGACCATCACGAATTTAATATATTCAGAAAACCGACCCACACGGACACAATCATACATACTTCACAACACCCTCCACGCACAAATTGCGCCTTCCATGCTATGGTACATCGATTAATATCAATCCCCATGTCTCCAAGAAAACACGAAAAAGAAATAAACACCATAAAACATATAGCCAGGATGAATGGACACGACACAATATCATTTGACAAATTAATAATCAAAAAAAACAAACACACTCAACATCCGCAGCACACCACTCTCACACCTATCACCACCAAAACCACCGCTGCCATTTTATCACCATCCCTTAGGACCCTTTCTCTAAAAATAGCAGCACCTCAATAGAATTCGGACTCAAAGCTACTTTCTTCAACACTCACACATTACAAAACTTTGTCAACACTAAGACCAATTCCTCCTACCTCTTTGTGCGATCTGTACCCTCTCTTGCAACAACTGCAATGTATACGTAGGACAAACCGAGCGTAAATTCACACAACGGATCAAGAACACGAACAAGCATGGAAAACAATACAACAGTTTTCACACTTCGCTGATCATGATAGAAAACAATCACACATTTGACAAACTCATTAATTTCCATATCCTAGAAATTGAAAATGAGTACTGGCACAGAATAAATTAGAATCCTTCACATTCACAGCAACTAAAACAGAACAATACTAGTCTTAACCAGCAAATCCCTGAACTTTCGTCACCTCTACTAAAATTAGCACAATGTAACACACTAACTCCACCGCTTCCGTCCGCCCGCGCCTCTCACACAGGCCCAGCAACCGCGCCTCGACCCCGCAGGCCGCCCTCCCCCTGCCCCGCCCACACTTGCCCGACCGCCACCCAGCCTTCTTAAGCGAGCCGCTGTTTCAAAAATCCGCAGAACTTCGTTTTCCGCCCAGCAGCTGCAAGATTTTGACGGAAATCGGATTTTAACCCGCATCTACACCTTCAGCATATATTTTAATTTGTAGACAATTTGGTTTAATGTATAATTTTATCTATTAATGTTTTTCCAGCTCTGACGATGATCGCTACGCGATCGAAAAGATCTTAAGACGAAATATAAATTTGATACCAGACAACCTCTGTTTATTTATTGTGAAATAATAAGGTATCTATATCACCAACATTCTAATTAATGATGTCGGCAAGTCAAGCCTCGTTGGTCTCCAAACTCTACAGACATCGCCGGAAGTTGGACTGGCAAACTTACATATATTGTGACGTAACCGAATGTTAGTTAAAAATAAATACATTTATTTTTGTTGTACTGTTCAGAAGCGTGCATTGCCCCAACCGGGTGCGACCTAAATCACTTCGCACGGCCATCTACGCCGCTCCTTAACGTCGCCGAGCAAGGGGGTGTAGTGTTTGAATAACGCCTCCGAAAACCCCTCGGGACCACCGACCAGGCTCCACGCGGACGGGCGGCATTTTCGCTCCGTGTTTGTTTACAGGAAGTGTGCGAGAGAGAGCGTTCTGGAAAATTCCATCAAAATTACCGACAAGACGCGCGTAATCTGATTAGACAATATTATTTTTCGGCGTAGTAACTTTCGGCCGAAGTAACAACACGTCTTCAAAATTTCTGCGAAACTTCTAGAACATTCATGGAAATTGGGGGGAAAGAGGTTCGTGGGCGCTGAGACGCGCTGAGGGCAGACAGAGCAGGGGAGGTCTTTGGACAGAGAGGCGCAGGACGCCCAAGTCGTGCGGACACAGAGGCAGGACGCTCATGTTGTACGGGTGTGGGACGCCGGAGGTCATCGAGTTGTGTGAGCGCTAGGATAGCGCAGTAGCATGATTAGAGTGCGATTTGTTTGTGGTATTATCGCACCGCGTGTCACATTAGATTGAAAAAAAGAACTTTATCTAGTAATGTTATTTGTTTCTCTGCTCGTTACGCCCGCGCCGTGTATCGCAAATTGCGCGATTACGAAGAGTGATCTGTCGTCACCGATCTGTCGTCACCGCTACCGCCGACGTCCCAGCTGATGTCGTGGTCAACTCTACTCTCTTGAATGGGAGCAGGCTGCGAGGAAAATCCACCCTCCGCCTAAAGGGCGTGCCGTCCAGAAGAAAGGAGCCCAGCTGTGTTGCCTGTTTGGAGGCCGTTCACCCAGCGCGTCACTCCTGCCGCAGCGGTGATTCCTAATAATCTGTCGAGCTCCGACAGACAAAACAAACATTCATTACGCCCTTCAGGCTTACCTGGACTGTTGTCAACATTCAGAAGGTGCAGGCCGCACGTGGCCCCCTTTTTCTTTTTATTTGTATTAGCGCATCTCTTTTTGCTTTATTTGTTTTAAGTAATTTGATCGTATTAGTTTAAGATTGCATAAAAAAAAACAAAAAACAAGGTTTAAAAAAACTGAGCTCAGATATGTCAATTTACCATTTTTTAATTTTCTCATTAAATTTACATTTTTGTCTTTAAACTTTCTTTCAATTGTTGGCCTCTGTCACGTAGCCACGTCCGTCCACAACCTAAATTTCCAGGCTCTACCCGTCACCTGAGCTAGCCAGCAATTACAGCACAGGTAATTGGGGCATCATAAATGTTTCCCAAGTGGGCTCGAATTAGTATCTTTGATACCCCAGTAAAAAAAGAACGCCCTCCAAGATTTAAAGAATTTGTCTTAAAATAAATATTATTTACTTTTTTGAATTACTGTGTATTGCTGCGACAAATTAAATTTGAATTTTTATAATATTAAGCAAGAAATGGATGGAAGGACGTTGCTACGAGGTTAATTATTTGTGGACTGTTAATGATATCAGTTGGATTTGTATTCTGTTTGAGTGTTACTATTTTTTTGTCTTGTGTTGTGGAAAATCGTGTACCGTTCAAGAAAAACATGAAATCATAAGTTATTCAAAATGCTGGACAGATCAGGTGTAGACGTGGGAGGAGGTGATGACAGCTCAGGGGACCAGTCTACGCATGAAATCACCTTAAGTGATCTCATACGAGTTCTAACAGAAACAAACAGAGAATTATAGAAAATTTAAAAATCGAATTAAGGAACCAGATTTCAGGAAGTATGGGGAAATGAATGAGAAAATTAATTTGCGATTTTCAGAACACGAAAAAGTGTCAGGAAAGATTTGATGAGATTAGATAACTGTTTTAGATAGTAATCACAAAACTTGTAAAATTGGAAGAAGTTCGACCATGAAATCGGATCACTGAAAAATCAACTCGAGGGTAGGTGCAGGAGAAATTGAGAACACCGTTGAGAAGCTAGGTCAAGAATTAGAATTCAAGGACCGAAACGAAAGAAAATTTAAAACCTACAGTCTGAAATTCACCGGAAATTACGAGCATGCGACAATAAAATAGAGGCGTGTTGTGAGTCAGTAAATGGAAACATTGCCGGGGTTGGCCGAAATGAACAGCAAATTCACTCAGTTGGAAACAAAACTTCACTCTGAAGTTAGTCAAATTCACGAAAAATTGAAAAATTGAAAAGATAGGTGATAGTAGTGAGGAAAGTTTCAGGGAAAGGGAAACTAAACTAAAAGAAAGAAATATAGATAAAAATGTGATTAATCTGGTAGGAAGAAGTACAAAAAGAAATGAAAATCATCCAATTACGAACGCGTCTGCTGGTTCTGGATTAAAATTTTCGTGGGCTCCTCCTCAGAATCTTTGCTTTTCTGGAAATCGGACGAAAATCCGAAAGTTTTGGATCATTGCCGAAAATTATATGAATTTGACAAAGGCGGTACCGCCTCACTTAAAACCAAGATTTATGCAGGAACTTTACGGGGTAACGCCGCACACTGGCTCACTGCGTTAACGCACTTTTCCGCAGACTTACACGAGGGAATTCCGAACTCGTTTTTCTTTCACGTTACTGGGAGAGCAGCGACGTTACGAGTTCGAGAAAAATTCTCAGTAGATGGGATAAGCAGAAACCAATCATATTTAGATTACGCCATGGGGAAAAATTTCGGCTATTAAACTATAGCGATCCGACGACAGATAAAAAGATTATCTGGCTCCTAACCACACACTTTCCTACTTGTGCAAAACCCAGCAGTAACAGTGTACGATTTGACAATCTTGATCATTTTCAAGAATTGCTGGCGCAATTTGATAGAACGAGGTCAAACCCTTATGAAGAGGTGGGATAAGAAATCACAGGTTTTCGCCCGAGAAGATAATCGGAACAGGCAATCGGGGCGCCGTGATGATCAGGGTCAGAGGAATGGAGGAACTCCCGTCACCGCAAACTCAAATGACCGTAATAATAACACAACTAGTAGGGAATGGACATCAGGATTCCATAAGACCAGTCCGTCAAACTAGAACCGTTTGGGCTTTCTGGGTATCTGGGTTCCAAACCAGATTATCTCAGAATACCAATATTCCAATACTGTGTCAGTCAATTATGCCTTTTTGACCTAAACGACGACTTGAGATGAACCTGTCCAGAGGAACAGGCGAGGAAAATGTCGGTTGTGGGTTTCTTGTTGAAAATCTTAGTGTTCAAGCTTTGATAGACACTGGCAGTGAAATCATTGCAATTTCTAGGAAGTTCTACTCCAAAAGGCACTATTAAGCGAGCGCATTCCAATACCAACTCTGCCCATATTAAATGTTTGTTGTTAAGGTAGGAAGAAAAAAGTAAACCAATTACTATGCAGGCTTTGCTTTCTTCAAAAATCGGAAATTTTATTTGATGTGCCATGTTTGATCGCAGAGGATCTGAATTGACGTAATACTTGGGTTGATTTTTACGGGAAAATAATGGAGTAGTGGATTTTTCTAGGAATCTTGTGAGCTTCATTGAGAATGAGGAAATTGTAATCAAGGACGACGGTGATGACAAAATAGAAATCGGCATTTCATGCGCGTCCTGGAGTATGGGGGATGACGTGAGTGGGGTCATAAGCCGTGTGCCGCATAATGACTTTTCTGACCACGAACGGTCCCAGCTGCAAAGAATGCTTCTCAAATATGTAAATGTTTTTGATCGTCCTGTACGTCTATTAAAGACTTTTGCTTTCGAATTCAGGTCACCGATGATTCACCTTTTAAAATGAAAAATTATCATTCCACAGTCATTGGGGAAGTAGATCAAACTGTTAAATATGCTTGAGGGTATAATTGAAAGATCTGCCAACAGCTTATTTGAACCCTATTGTAGTAGTGAAAAAGACGGGGTAAGGATTTGTTTGGAATGCTCGACGGATCAACGAGGTTACTATCCAGAAAACGAGGCACCTCAGAACACTGATGAAATTTTGGAAATTTAATAAAACAAAAGATTTTTTCGGCTTTAGATTTTCAAGCTCGTATTGCCAAATTCAATTCACTTGAACGACAGAAAATTCACGGGATTTTGTACAACAGGTTGACGTACGTCTGGAAAGAATGCCAGGAAGAGGAAGCCTCGTAAGAACCCTTACCACTTTCACGTAGGTGACAAAGTACTTGTCAGGACCCCTAGAGTTAGTAGTCCAGCCTGCTGGATTATTCATAAATTTTTTCCTCTAATTTACCGGATCATTTGTTATTGAAACGATTCCGTGCCCAAATGTATACCTCTTAAAAAAGACTTGGATGGGCTCCCAGCAGCGTAGTACAATTTTATAATTTGCGACCATTTAAGGTTAAACTATTCTGTAGATTTTATTTAAACCACTGATTGACAATCTCTGACATAATTCTTCCGGTACCTTGGGCTCCCGGCACGGTTGCGGTCTTCGTGTCGCTGAGAAAAATTGGAAAAATTTTGGATTTAATTATTTTATTCTGATTAAATAGTAGTTAATAGTTCTTTTTGCTTTTATTTAAGTAAAGGATTGCGCAAATTTTTTCTTGAATATTGAATGTTGTTTTTGATTCATTTTTTTTCTTTAATTATTCTTAATTATGAATCAATATTCGGTAACGTTTTTTTGTTTTTCAACGAGATAAAACTCTTAATTTTCAAAATTAAATTCTTCAAAACTCGATTTTATCTCTATCCGAAGGAGGGCCGATGTGACGTAACCGAATGGCGGATTAAAAAATAAATACATTTTATTTTTGTTATTACTGTTCAGAAGCGTGCGTGCCCACAACCGGGTGCGGCCTAAATCCGCTTCGCACGGCCATCTACGCCGCTCCTTAGCGTCGCCGAGCAGGAAGTGTAGTGTTTAGATGCGCCTCGCGAAAACCCCTCAGGGACCACCGACCAGGCTCACGCGGGCAGGCGCGGCATTCCGCTCCGTGTTTGTTTACGGGAAGTGTGCGAGAGAGAGCGTTCTGGAAAATTCCATCAAAATTACCGACAAGACGCGTAATCTGATTGGAACAATATTATTTTCAGCGTAGTAACTTTCGGCCGAAAACAACGTCTTCAAAATTTCTGTAGAAACTTCTAGAACATTCATGGAAATTGGGAAAGAGGTTCGTGGGCGCTGAAGGACGCGCTGAACCCAGACAGAGAAGCAGGGGAGGTCTTTGGACAGAGGCGCAGGGACCTTAAGTCGATGCGGACACAGAGGTAGGGGACATCATGTTGTACGGAGTGTGGGACGCGGAGGTCATCCGAGTTGTGTAGGCGCTAGGATAGCGCGAAGTAGCATGATTAGAGTGCGATTTGTGGTATTATCGCACCGCGTGTCATTAGATTGAGAAAAAAAAAGAACTTTATCTAGTAATGTTATTTGTTTCTCTGCTCGTTTACGCCCGCGCCGTGTATCGCAAGTTCGCGATTACGAAGTACGATCTGTCGTCACCGATCTGTCGTCACCGCTACCGCCGACGTCCCAGCTGATGTCGTAGTGCTCTACTCTCTTGGGCCTAGGGCAGGCTGCGAGGGGAATCACCTCCGCCTAAAGGGCGTGCCGTCCAGAAGAAAGAGCCAGCTGTGTTGCCTGTTTGGAGGCCGTTCACTGGCGTCCTCCTGCCGCAGCGGTGATTCTAATAATCTGTCGACTCCGACAGACAAAACAAACATTCATTACGCCTTCAGTACCTGGACTGTTGTCAGCATTCCAGAAGGTGCAGGCCGCGCATTGGCCCCCTTTTTCTTTTTATTTGTTAAGCGCATCTCTTTTTGCTTTATTTGTTTTAAGTAATTTGATCGTATTAGTTTTAAGATTGCATAAAAAAAACAAAAAACAAGGGTTAAAAACTGAGCTCAGATAATAATGTCAATTTACCATTTTTAATTTCTCATTAAATTTACATTTTTTTGTCTTTAAACTTTCTTTCAATTGACCTCTGTCACGTAGCCACGTCCGTCCACAACCTAAAATTTCAGGCTCTACCCGTCACCTGAGCTGGCCGGCAATTACAGCACAGGTAGGTGGGGGCGTCGCAATATGGTTCATCACGGTGCATTGTGATGGGGTAGCCCGAAGATTCATCAGTGTAAAAATCAAGGTCATCATTAGCCGCCTCAAAAGCAACCGCTGCAGCCCGTTCGTCCTGGCTACATTGGGAGCGCAAACGATGGTACGCCACACGTGACCGTCTCACTGCAAAAGTATGAACTGTCTCTCCACCTGGCCTCTTCCTTATCCTGCTGAGTGGGATGCGCTCCTGGACTCCATCAGAAGCCGCGTATTCAGAATATTAATACACAGCCGCCACCAAACAAAAGCAGGTAAGCAAGCTGAATCGTCTGCTTGCAGCCAAGCGCAATTTCCAAGACATAGATACAATCTGACACCAGGGCTCACTAACTTTCATCACCTCGCATCTTAAAATCTTTCATCCTCTGCACATTCCATACGAAACCACACTCTTACAAAGGTCTCAAATATTCACCTCCTTCCCCACCCAATGCCAATGCTCTCAAAAATGTATTTTCACCTAGACACTGTCCTTCCCTATGACACAAATCATACGGAAATCAAGCACACAGTTACACATACAATCAAACAACACATTCAACAGAACACACACACGCAACCAATCTCGTCAGAACAATCTACTACCAAAAAACTGAAAGAAAAGATCTCTCAAGATAACATTATTATTACGAAAGCAGACAAAGGCAACTCCATAGTGATTCTTGACAGAGAAGATTACAACAACAAATTACACGATTTTATCAATGGCAACAATGGCATCTCACTCCTAAAAAACGACCCACCAACAAACACCACACCTCTTTAAAACTTAAGATGCTTCAATCTAAAGCCTATTCACTTATCCACAGAAATTCCTTCCTCACGCAATCCACTCCCTCCACGATTGTACAGGTTACCAAAATCCACAAATCCACCATCCCCATTAGACCTGTAGTATCATACACTATACACTCACACACAGATGCGTACAAACTGAACAAAGATTTCAAACAACATGTCAATTATACACCTCAGCACACAATACTCAACAGTCTTGATCTCATCAACAAGATTAAATATTTCCCTGTCCCTACGAACGCCAAACTCGTTTCTTTTGATGTGGAAAACCTATTTCCAAGTGTGCCAACATCTGACTGCAAGACTATACTTAAGACCTAATTGACAGATCAAAATGTGCCGTCCCCATCAAAACTGAACTGTTTAACTTAATTTCCTGTTATAGGTATAACTATTTCAAATTCAATAACAAATTTACACCCAGATTCTGGATTACCCATGGGTTCACCCCTCTCACCTTTATTAGCGGAAATATTCATGGACAACTGGGAAAATACATGTTGCTACAGATCCACTTCTAAAAAACATCCTTTATTGGTACAGATACATGTGTGAACGACGTAGTGGCACTATGGACAAGGCACCACAAGACAACTTCACAATTTTACAATACATCAACTCCTTGCATCCAACATAAGATTCACCACTGAAATAGAAAATAGACACAAATCCTTAAATTTCCTTGATCTACTATCACGCTTGTTCAGGACCATCACGAATTTAATATATTCAAACACGACCCACGGACACAATCATACACAACACTTCACAACACCCTCCACGCACAAACACGCAGCCTTCCATGCTATGGTACATCGATTAATATCAATCCCCATGTCTCCAGAAACATAAAAAGAAATAAACATCATAAAACATATTGCCAGGATGAATAGATACGACTGTAATATCATTGACAAATTAATAATAAAAAACACACACTCAACATCCGCAAATACACCACTCTCACACCAATCAACAAGAACACTACAGCCATGTACATCACTATCCCTTATGGAAGAACCGTTTCTCTTAAAATAGCCACCACAATCAATAAATTCGGTCTCAAAACTACTTTCCACAATACTCACATTACAAACTTTATCAACACTAAGGGCCCAATTCCTCCTACACTCTTTATGCGGAGTCTATGCCCTCTCTTGCAGCAACTGCAATGCCATATACATTAGGACAAACCGGGCGTAAATTCACACAACGGATCAAGAGCACGAACAAGCATGGAAAAACAATACCACAACAGTTTCACACTTCGCTGATCAGCAAATGAAAACAATCACACATTTGACAAACTTATTGAATTTCCGTATTCTAAAAATTGAAAATAGGTACTGGCACAGAATAAAATTAGAATCCTTCACATTCACAACAACCTAAAACAAGAACAATACTAGTCTTAACCAGCAAATCCCTACAGACTCTCGTCACCTCTGCTAAAATTAGCACAAATGTACCTAACTCCACCCGCTTCCGTCCGCCCGCGCCCTCCTCACACCGTTTGCAACCGCGCCTCTCGACCCCTCGGCCGCGCCCTCCCTGCCCCGCCCCACACTTGCCCGACCGCCGCAGCCTTCTTAAAGCGAGCCGCTATTTCAAAATCGCAGAACTTCGTTTTCCGCCCAGCAGCTGCAAGATTTACGACCGATCAGTTTACCTTACGCATCTGCACACTTCCTTTCCCCATATATTTGAATTTGTAGACAATTTGGTTTAATGTATAATTTTATCTATTAATGTTTTCCAGCTCTGATGATGATCGCTACGCGATCGAAAAGATCTTAAGACGAAATATAAATTTGATACCAGACAACCTCTGTTTATTTATTGTGAAATAATAAGGTATCCTATATCACCAACATTCTAATTAATTAATTACTTGTTTGTTATAGTTTTTGGTAAGAATGCCATGAATCAATGGGTGACTGTGCTAAGGATGTAGTTATTTTGTTTGTAACTTCATTTGCAAACAACTCCTATTGTGTATTTACTGATTATTTACAATACGGTTATAAATTTTCTTCGTGTATTGCGATAAAATATTTTAATGAAGTGTTCTATATTTTAAAGGAATCAACTAAGCAATGGTGAAATATTCTAACTTCCTCAAACGGAATAATCAAAATTATACCCCATGTAGTAAATTATGAAAATGTGATATTATGTAGTGTATGTGATATTATGATATAGTAGTGTGATATTGTATAGTTATATTATGTATGTAGTGATATTATGAAATTCGTAACATACACTGAATATATGAAATTAGAGGAAGCAGAAGGCTCAAGACACAAAATAATTACGACAGAATTTTGAAATCCTTTAAGATGCGTGTCGATACGCTTTATGATAATCTCGCGAAAGGTGGACAACGTAATATTTTTCGCTATTTCCTCCCCCCCCCCCAGAAGCATTTAATACCATAAATACATCAGAAGACATATTAATCTTGACAGATGTTAATTTGTTACAGTAATTTGTCACGTTCCATTATTCATGAGATCATACATAAGAATCTAGTTTGTGCCATTACGTGTACCTACAAACTGTGGGAATTTCGGGGAAAAATAGTAGAGGAAAAGAGTTAAATATCATATAATAAATTGAAAATTTATATATTAGTCTTTCGCCTTCATTTCCAGGTCTAGAATATTCGCGTAAGTTAAGGGGGATCGTCCATTATGTAAGAATGGCACCTGGTTGCATCAATATTTATAGTTCGCTGCACATACAGCTAACAAGAGACTGTTGAATGTTTGAAAAAGAATGTTTGAATGCAGAAGGTTTGAAACCGTTCTTGTTGGATTTTTTTCATTTCCAGTAATTTTCATCTGAATTGTATGTTTTCATTTGCAATGCTTGTTTCACAGCAGCCGCACGATGCTAAATTCGAACTTCGATTTACTTCCTTCAATGTTCCGTCACAAAACGAAGGATTTTTATAGAGGAGTATCTGCAAGGAAAAGATTGGATTTTGACCTTTTGCGGACGATCGTCAAAGGTGGCTCCAGGTCATCAGCTGATGTCACTGCGTACCACTCTAATCAGGGAGGAGGATCCTAGAGGTTCGTCCTGACATTTTCAGGAGTTCTGACACTATCTAGATAGCTAGGTCGTGATCAGACGCTGCACCCGGAGGACTATTCTTGCGACCAGCTACTCTGATCAGTAGTTTTCCCTGGTTTCTCGAAAGACGGAGCACCACTCGAGGAGCCGGAGCAGTACCCTATCAAACCATGCATGCCATTGACCGTGCGCGATCTTTCCTTCCTCTTCCTTACCCTTACACTGATACTCATATCCAATACACTACCATACTTGTAGAGAGACCAGTTGGGATCATAGATCTTGACGCCGATGTAGGTCGGTGCCGGCTCTCGCCATCTGGAGGGGAAAGCCAGCCGCCAACTCCTGCGACAAAACATGCATTACACTTACGCAACTAGTGACCTTTTGCCGTTCAAGCGCGGGATCATAATTTTTTGGGTACGAGCAAAGCGAATGACACTTATCTTTACGTACAGCTCTGTTTTCTCTAACAAAAAGCAATTATTTCATTCTTACATATACAAGAATAGTGTTCTGAAAGAGTGCATCCATCCAAAAAGTTAAACTCGATATTTTCATGGAAATTCAAAATTTGACATTTCTGTTTTTCAAAATGGCTTTTTCTTTAATTGCCAGCTTCGCTATCAGAGTCTTTTAGTACAACACTAGCGTCTTTACCGTGCTTAGTAGTTTTCCCGAAAGAGTTTTAATCCATTGATCCTACTAATCTTGTGGCATTGAAAACATAAGACGTCTCTTTTAGTTTAGTTCTTTAATTTTAATTAAATCATCAGAATGTTTCAAAATTCCAAATATTAATCAATATTTAATATCTATATTGCGGAAGAAAAGCGCACAATGTTCAAGTTTTTCGAAATTAAGATTTTGACACCATCTTACATAACATTTCGCGCTCTTTATAGCGAAATGACGCAATATGTCCTGGATTAATTTTGTTGGAGGTTTAAAGATGTATAGGATAAATATATTTGGTTACTCTACTAATTGGTTCCATAAAATTATAGACAGTGCTAAAAAAATAACAGTAATATTTTTAAATACAACAGTAATATTTTTACATTTCAATCAACCTTTATTTCAAAGATACAATCACTCAGTGGCAACGTTTCGAAAGAGGATATTCTTTCATCATCAGCCTTTTACACGTCATGAACTATAAAAAAACAGGGAAATACAGAAAATTATTATAAAAACAAAGCACAATACCTAAACAGGAATGATCGCCATTAACAGATCCAATAAAAACTCTAAAATTACGTAATTAACAAGTACATATTTTTGTCATGATTTGATGAAACAGAGAATAAATAGTATCAAATTGAATCTTAGTAACATGGTAAAATCAGAAGGAATAAATTCACCACGAGAAATTAAAAAAATCATTAGAATTAAAAATTATCTTGTTTAAACGATGTCTTATAGAAATTAAACAAGTCTAAAATAAACTTAAAATTAAATTTAAAAGAATAATTATGAGGTAAGGCAGTGCACAACAAGAGAAAGACCAGACTCACGTAAAAACATCATTAGGTTGTGCATAGATGTCCGAAAATGACATTTGTCGACCCCCGATTTACTGTTGTATTTTAATTTTTTGACTTTCTATAATTCTATGGAATCAATTAGTAAAGTAACAAGGTTTATAGCAGACAGACATTAGGTCAAATTTAAACTAGAGGTGCTACAGAATGACACAGACTTTCTCGTAGTATAGTTTTCTAATTCCCTTGGTGTGGACTGGCTTTACAGTTTTGCTCCATTCTCTGGCGAGCTGCCATCTATTGTCGCCCAAACTTTATTTTTTGACATTTCTCAACTCTTTTGCTTTCCTATTTGTACAACATAAATATTACTTTAATAATATTAAAGAAGAGTAAAAACTCGTCCTAAATAGAAATTTTCATTGAAAAATGTCGATTAAGCATTATTGTAAATGCGAAATTTGCAGTTCTTCTCACAGAAATCTATTTAGTTTTCGAAAACGTTCATTTAAAATAATTTAAAACACTTCCACTCACAATTGTAATAATGCATACAAATCGTTGAAAATGTCCATATTAACGGAGTGAAAAGTATTTCAAGGAAATTACATTTGTGTAATTTTTGAAAAAACAAATCAATACACCAAAATGAACTTTACGTCATATTCAACAGCGCACATAGCACTATCTATTAGAAAAATTTGAAGAAAAAATTTGGGGTCGTTTTTGAGTAAATGGCGTTTGAGCGTTTCTGAAAATGGGGAAAATTGAGCTCCTTTGTTCATAAAACGGTTGGGTTTCGAAAAACTTTATTTGACATTATTTAAAGCACATGTACTCATAAATATAACAATGTGAAGAAACCGCCTGTAATGTAAATATTACCGACGTGAGAGACAAGTAAAAAAATTACATATTTAAAATTTTGAAAAAAACAAAAGAATAGAGCAATGTGGTGTTTATCTCATGGTATAGGGTTTGTTTGGCACTAACCGTACAAAAAATTAAAGAAAAAATTTAGAGCCGTTTTTGAGAAAATCTCGTTTTTGTAATTTTTTAAAATTGCAAATATTGCATTTACTATTGCACGAAAACTACTAAAATTTTCGAAACAATGTACGTGACCTTATTAAGAGAACTATTTATGCACAACAAATTCCATTTGAAAGAAAAACCGTGTCTTCAATTTTGTAGTTGTAGGAGGACGGCGAAAAAATTCAAACTTTTGTAATTTTCAAAACTTCATAGTTAACGGTGAAAATCAGATATATGCTACCTTTATAAATCTATTTTACTATATTCTTAAAAGAAATTTAAATAAAAAAATTGGAGCTGTTTTTGAGAACATTTTGAAAATGTCCGGGGGTTTTCATGTAAAGTACCTCCAAATTTTAAAGAATGTTTCTCAAAATTTCAAAGTTTCAACTAGAGCCAGATCTCCTGTGGATTCTTCAAATTGGAAAAGATCGAACGTGTCGTTTCAGCGCTAGATGTTTTTTTTATAACACACATTTATTCATTTTGGAAGATTTACATCGTTCAGTACAATTACTTTACAGATGTATTTTTTCAGACTTATTCTAGTTAAAATATCTAAGCTAACTTAGTCTATACATTGGAGAGGATACTCTAGGGGAGAACCTCGGTGTTAAGAATCGTGGTTGGCTAAAATTTTGAGAATGCTTAAAGGGAATCTATTTTTTATTCGAGTGTGGTTGGATTTTTCGGTAGTTTGTAATGGGATGCTGCTGGTATGTCTCTTAGGTTTTGGTAGAAGTTGTGTGATATTTGTGCTATTTGGTTTAGTAGTGTATTGATGTTTAACTCTGAATGAGATTATTTATTACTTATGAACAGGGGCATTTGTGATTAATCTTAAAATTTATTTGTGCATTACTTGAATTTTATTGACATTTGCGTTTGTCCATATGGGGCATGCATAAAGCAGTAGTGGTCTGATTATTGTTTTTTATAGTGTTGTACTGTTTGTGTATGACAGAGATTTATGTTTCTTGAGTAGTGACCGGAGTTGGAATAATTTATTTCTTCCTTGTTTAATTTTGATATGTATGTGGGTTTTCCAGGTTAGTTTTGTGTCCAGATGAAGTCCTCGGTATTTTGTGGGTTGTGATAGTGGGGTCCAGGTGATGGTGGAGTTGTTTATTACTAGCGGAGTGGGGGAGGTAAAATTTCTGAGTGAGAAGATTTTTGCTATTGTTTTGTCGGGATTGAGTTGAATTTTCAGAGTTGTGAGTTTCAATGTTATTGTAAGTGATTTTTGAATTTGTGATCGTAGGATTTACTTAGTGAGTATCCTGAGCCCAGAATAAGGCTGTATCATCACGGGTGGAATATATTAGAATTTGATTATGATGGAATGTCTGCTATGTATATGTTGAATAATATTGGAGATGAGGCAGCCTTGCAGGACGCCCTGCTTTGATAATGTGGGGTAGAGAAGCAGGAATTGTTGACTATTACTGAGAATGTGCGATCTGATAGGAAACGTTTGCTGATGTGAATAATGTAGGTTGGAGTTCCAGCTTTTATTAGTTTGTAGATTAGTCCCGGGTGCAAATTCTGTCAAATGCTTGAGTGATGTCAAGGAATGTAGATATTGTGTGTTGTTTTTCTGAAATGCAGAGTGGATGTGTTCTGTTAATCTAAGTAGTTGATGTGTGGTTGGTGGTGTGCAGGAAACCAGATTGATGTTTGGGAATTAAGTTATATTTTGTAGTAACGTTAGTAAACTGATGTGCAGGTTACTGTCTATTTTGGCATGGTTTTAGTTGGGTTTCGGAATGAATTTCGGAATGATTGAATGTTTCCAAGTTTGGGGGAAGTATCCAGTTCATAAAATCAAATTATAAATATTGTTTAGGAAGGCTAAGGGTGACGGTAGGAGACTTTTTAAGATTATTGAACATTTTTTTAATCGTGACCGGGGGCTTTCTTATTTGGGAGTTTCTGAATTAGAGTTTTTATTTCGCGTGGGGAAATGTATTTTATTCTGTGGGGTATATTAAAGATGGGGGAAAAGGCTATTTGTAGGATTTTGTAGTGTGACTCAATATGCCTGTAACAAGTAATGTACTTCAGCTTTAGGGTCAATGACCCCCATCTCGATCGGGTTTTTGTCCAGTTTCCCTCATCCATTGAGCTGAGATGGCCCTTTTATTTGCTTCTGGACGTAAATGTAGCTTCACTGTGCGCACGTTTTGTTGAACTTTCCTTTTTCTTGTAGTGGTAGTAGAGCTTAGGGTGAGTTTCTATTTTGTTAACAATACAGAAAAATCAAATCTGTTCGTTCCCCTGACCGTTAAAAATAAGTTTTCTATAATTCGGCATCGAAAATATCTAGTTTTTTAAATGTTAATCTCTCGCTTTTTAAAATTTATTATTATTATTATTATTATTATTATTATTATTACTATTTTTATCTTTCAACTATTAATAGTTAAATTGTTGGGAAGGGATTCTGAAACTCAAGAAAGCGTGCGCAGATGATTTTCTCCCCCATACGTCACATACAGTTTTTGACTGTTTTTGGCTAAATGAATAAATATTTTTATAGTGTCTTGTAAAAAACTTATCTCAAGGATCTCCAGTGATAATTAGGTGGGCCTGAAAATATACGAGGATTCGGCTGATAGGATTTTTATATATTTTCATTCAATGTAAATATTGTATTACTTAAATAACGTAAACACATTCGTTAAAAATATCCTTACGGCCAACAACATCCAGTTCCGCAATTTATTCCCTCGACCGCTTTGGAAGTCTTCGGGCAGATTAACGTAATAAAATACACTAGTCACCTTTCTCATGGTAAATTATAAATCACATTCACACATAAACATGCATTGACGTTCTTTCATCCACCTTGCGCATAGATGTGTGCAAATTTTATATCTGATTGACAATTAATGGCCATTGTTTGATATTACTTTACATGTTTTTGTACGTAAACAATCTTTGGTCTAATGCATTATTATTATTATTATTATTATTATTATTATTATTATGGCTATACATTGCTTTTCTCGGTATTCATCAGGATTTTATTTGACTTTGTATCGGGTTAATAACCAAGACACAGGTCGGTCGTAATTTCGTCCTGGTTAAGATTTTTGAACAATCCTGCATGTGATGTGATGATCGATTTTGCATATTTTATAAAGTATATTTTGGTATTTTGGTATTTTATAGGTATATGGGTATATTTTGGCACCGGCTCCAGACGCTCGCCGCTCCGCCGCGGCTCCGGCGCTCCCAGGCAGCGGCTCTTTTTCCAGACGCCTGAGCTTCCTTAACGTCTCTCCATATCAGTATAGGTAATTATCATTGCCTGAAGAACCTTTATAATCGGTGACAATTGCTTGTCTTCCACGTGGCACAGTTGTTCTTGCTAACACGTAGGGTTGGACTTACCAAGACTTGCAGGAAATGGGGAAGGGAAAGAGGGGGAATATCATGGGGAGTTCGTATTTCACCTGAAGAAGGAAAATGACGAAGGTCAATTTAGGATAGGAGCAAGAGGGATAATGAGAGATGGATAAATTTCACAGGAAGGGACAGCGGACAGCTGCTCCGGTTAGTCGCCTCTTACGACAGGCAGAGATCCCGTGGTGTTATACTAAAATCTCCGGTCACCACACGGGATTTATTATTATTATTGTTGGTATTATTATTATTATATTTCATTTGTGACTATCAGTTCCTTTCCTTTGATCGTCGACAGTCATCTTGGTTGGCAAATGTCCTTGGCCCACAAAACACACACACACACACACACACACACACACACACACACACACACACACCAAAAAAACACGAAAAACAAAAAGCTTCGCCGGTTGTATCGAGGTCTAGCTTCCTCTCGTCTCCACGCGCGAAAATCTAAATTTTACATTTATCTTTCAAATTAAAGTGTTCAAAAATGTTCTCATTATCGCGGTCTATCAATGAACGTTTCGTTGAATTAATGTGCTAAGTTCCACATTCTCCAGTCAACAAATCGCGGGCTCCTCATATCGTAATCACGCTTACATTCCCTCGCGACTACTTTTCTTCTCATTTGTGCCTGTAAGAATACTATTACTAAATAGTTCACTGTTCTTTCTGCGGCGCAGATTAAACTATAATGCGTTTCTCTTGACTCATTTGTACACACCTTCTTCATTTATCACCCACACTATGCACTCCTATTCCCCGATGCTTTTCAACCTTTTCTTGCGTTGATGGTTTAAAAACATTATTTAGAGCCTTTAGATCCTAGAAAGTTTTGTAAATATTTTTTCTATATTCAAAAAGGAGATGACTACGGTTTATCTCAATATTGTTTATTGTGTATTTGCGTACATTCTCCGGATAGCGAATTCTCTAAAGCTATTGCAAATTTTTAATTTCATGATATGTTACTAATATAAATATATTCTTCATGAAGACAGTGCTATTACACATATATCATGTATTTTTTAAAACTTAGTTCTTCAGTCAAGTCATTTATCTTTTAATATATTTTAAATACTAATCCATTTTGAACAACATTCACGCTTTGTTTGGATAATGTAGAAGTAAAAATATAATAAATACTTCACATTAATTATATTTTCTGTGAATTGTTTATTTATTTACTCATTGTGTATAACAGATTGTGTGCGGCATATACAGTTGATCAACAATAGTCTTGTGCTTGAACACTGAAACAAAACAGTTTGTTATTTAGTGTGTAATGATGATAATGTATTTTATTTACAAGTTCGTGCTGTTGAATTTATTTTAAAATACCAATCATTGTTATATTATCATTTCCTGATACTGTCCCAACTATACACACTATATGTTCAGATCTTGGTATTATCCGCGCAACTTTTCTTGACCGGTGCCTGCTTTCAGGGTACCCTGGTACACTAACCAGTTGGAGGTAATAGCTCGCAGCGAGCACTGATTTGCAACACAATATATTAGCTTCACTGAACGGAAGTTTTTTTGAAGCTGCAAATCAGATCTATTCATGTTATCTTCCCGAAAAAATTATCTACGATGGCTGGGAAAATTGGAGGTACTTAACGGGGGCTACTTCTAACTCCGCAGAAAGTTAGGCGAACGTAAACGCGGCGAAAGCAAAACTGCGAGAAGGTTGCAAAGTCACGTGAGTTAGATAAAAGAAAAAGGCTCTCATGTATCCTTATAGTAATGCTTGGGATCACTGAGGCATCCCTACAATTGACTATCAAAAGCTTGTGTGTTTCAAAAAGTTTTTATGATTTCTATAAGTCCATTCGCATCATTGAGAACATTCTAGAAGAAAGAGAAGTCACACCTATAGCAGCATCCGAAACCTTTCTAAAATAACTATACTCGAATTAGGATTGAGATAAGAACCGACACTAGCGCACAAGCTCGAACTTATCGAGATAGGACCCAGGCATTACACAAAAGAAGGTTCGAGGTTCGCGGTTCAAGAAATTCACTTGGGCCGACAGGTAGACGTTACATTTCATCGAGACGAGCAACATCGGAGTGACGCAAAATTATATCAGGACTGAGATTTAGAACATTGGACTGATGCATTCCCCAACACCGTGGAGAGACACTCTGTCTCTCTCACGCAAACTTTAGCGGATGTTTTGGCCACAGCATTGCACTTATAATAGAAAAACCGGCCGACGCCTGGAGTCTCCTCATAACTCTCAATGTTCGGTAATATTATATTACCATTAAATGTCACGTGATCTGCATCCTGACCGTGCGTGGCGCCGGTGGACAGGCCGTGAGAAGACGTGTGTTCTGCCCCTGATTGATCCGACGGGAGCTGGGCGTTCATTCTTTGGTACGAAAGAGCGTGAGGCAGCGCATCCGCTAAAAGGGGGCGCCTATATGTCACGCCTCAGGTCAGTGACCTCAGCTGACACCGTCCTTGGAATGGCCGGAAACGGATTTTGGAATCTAGGGAGAAGGTAACTACCAAATTCACTGTTCGCCAATTAGAAAGAGTGTGAAGTTTAAGAGAAACCAAACCCTTTTTTGTTCACTTAAAAATTAATGTCAGTAAAGAAATTATTGTAAAAAAGGAAAGAGACAGTCGTATTTACCGGTCAAGGAGTGGAAGTTTATAAGATTTCTATGTAATAGTGTGAATATGTATGTGTGAATACAAACTTTAAAAACAAACTCAATAAACTTTCTATGCTTTTCTATTGGCATGATGATTTGTTATTTAAGAAAATAAGTTGTTCTAACTCCAGAGTTACCCCCGACCAGCATGAGCCAGTCTCAAGCAATGATGAAAGAAAACGGGTAAGTCATTAAAACTCGGTCTTTCTCTAATCCACCACGCCAGATCCTCGACCTGACGCCCGCATCTAGTAACTGACTGTTGTTTTACCGCCGTGCCCGCACTGCCCGCTTCGCCCCCCACTTCGTCCGTCCGTCCCACCGCTGGATGGCGAGATGCGGCACCGACCTAAACATCGTATCGTGAGTGAGGAATAAGCATGCGATACAATTGTTCGGCGAGTGCATCCAATAGTTATTTGAGAGCAGGTCTGCGCGGCAACCTGCTACCGCAGCCGAACGTCCATCGACGCCCACCTGGCCACGTGAGGCTGAGTTTGGCTGTCATTAAAATCAATACCCCTCGGCGGGCCCCCGATTGCCGGCGCTGCCCCCTTTGTTGCGGTCAGCGTCCCTGGCTCTCCCAGGGGTGCCCCCGCCTTTGGGCACGCCGCGGCCCTGTGGAAAATTCCATGATTTTTCATGGGCATGGTCATCGTTACGCTCAATTTGTGATGATGGTTGTCTGATCCTGTGAATTAGGGCTGTGTTGTACCTCCGATTATATTTTGAAAGTGTTTAAAATACTATCATTATTATTTTAAACACTCGCTAGTGAAGAAGAAAGTGTTGCAAAAAACTCTTATTGCTAGGCCCTGATAAAATAAAATTGAATAAATCTCATTCCTATTTGTAATAAATAATTTTCTCTAACACATTGTGTCAGCAGCATCCCCGTTTGTGAGTTTTGCATGCCGAATAAACGGTTGACTCGAAACGTCCGTCTGCCTGTCGGTATACATGTCTATCTGCAGTCAACGCCAGCGCTTCAACCGTTTACCCGATTTTCTCCAAAACTAATCTTTCTCCGTCTATCTGGCCGAACTCGAGGCCTTGCGAAAAATCTACATTTTTAAAATTTTCGTTAAGAGGACTTCAATTTTTTCATTAAATTGGTTTCTTACATAAAGGAAATCACGCTTATAAAAATGGCACACATCCGTTTTTCATTATTTTCTCTGAAATTTCCAAAATTGTGGAAAATATCGGAGGAGCTTCAAGCAAACTCGCAAAAATTAAAAGATTCATTTCACAATCATAAGAGATTCAAGGGTGACCGGATCGAATTTCCATTAGGATATTTTGTGAACGGTTTTCAACATTACAATACTTAGTCTACATGACTTGTATCAATGTATCTACACAGGATAGTCTCATTCCACAACTGGGCGATCGTTCGGAGGCGCTCCCTATGCGGTCTTGTAGTTCGCCTCCGACCCCTTGCGACGGAGAATGCAAGGAAGCGAGCCACGCGCAGGCGAAGGACGGACGGCGCCGACACCCACTTGTGGAGCGCGCGCTGCGGCTGGCCAGCCCTGCGCGGCGCCCCGCCCCCGCCCCCGCCCCCGACCCCCTTGGCCTCGACCCCGCCCTGCCCCGCTCCGCCCCGCCCCGCCACGCCCGTCCCGCCCCGCCCGCCCCGCCCCGCCCTGCTTCGCCCTCTTCGCCCCGCCCTGTCCCGCCCTGCTCCGCACTCCTTCGCCCCGCCCTGCTCCGCCCGCTTTTCTCTGCTCCGCCCGCACTGCCCGCTCCGCCCCCCACTCCGCGTCCGTCCGCCCGTCCGCCCGTCCGTCCGTCCGCCCGTCCGCCCGCACGCCCGCCCGTCCGCCCGTCCGCCCGCACGCCCTCACGCCCTCACGCCCTCACGCCCGCACGCCCGCACGCCCGCACGCCCGCACGCCCGCACTACCCGCTCCGCCTCCCACTCCGTCCGTCCGTCCGTCCGCCCGCCCGCCCGCTTCGCCCCACCCCGCCACGCCCTGTCCCGCCACGCCCCGCTCCCCCCCTCCACCCATTTCGCTCCCCTCAACCCTGCCCCGGCTGCCGCCTGGGCGCGGCGCCTGTCTGCTCGCTCTTTTGAAGGGCCGCTAGTGCCTGTTTTGACCCTGGCAACATCGGGCCCCTCCGCGCCCGGCCGGCGGCCCCCCGGCCCGGCCCCCGGGGGGGGGGTTTTACAAAGCGCGTTACGCGCCTGTGTTGCCACCCCGCCGCCCCGGTTGCGGCTCGCGGGGCGAGGCGGGGCGGGGCGAGGTGCGGTCTTCGCAAGGGGCTCGCCGCGCCCCAGGTAATTACCCGACAGGGGCGGAACCGTTTGTCTGGACCGTGCCCGAGGAAATTGAGTCAGTGCCTGGTTCAAAATGTATGCAGTGTTGTAAAATATTCAACAAAAATCTCCAGGCGACGTATGTTGTTATACTCGTGTGGTTGAAACTTTAACTCGTTTTTAACATACATTTATAATGTTGATGTGAAAAATGAGCTAGCAATTTGATTAAAAATTGTTTGCATTATTGTGCAGACTTCATAAGCTTAGTTTATCAATGAAAAATACCGCTTACAAATAAGACAAAATAGGATTATGCACCTCTATATACTCATTTCTCTGATATTTCGTAATGAAAAATGAATGGAGGTACGAAGTTGTGAGATCATAGGCAACAAGAAAATATCTCCATCTCTTACTGGAACATTCCTGGGATATTCGTAGTTGGTATTTAGTTATAATTTTTTATTTAAATTGCAAAGAAACGTGAAATGCATTTCGTAGTAGATTGATTCAACTATTGTTGGCAATAATGTAAATGAAACAATATTTTATAAACAATACTATTCCCAAAAGTGTTTGCTTATATTAAAATTTGACTGGTGGTGTTTACGATGTTAACATAAAAATAAATAATTTAGGTTTCACAACTTTCCACAACGTCCTCACAGATTCGGTAGAGCAATACAGTGTCCAATTTCAATTACACGCACATGATATCAACGATTGGTGACACTTCGAATGTTAAACACATCAGAAGTAATTTCCTGTCTGTGTTTATAAATTGAATTCGTGTGCATGTCACTATATCACTTTCCACTTTTTGAACTGTTAAATTGATTCTAATACGAGTATATTAATCATCATGCGTAACTCATTGACTCATGCATAACACTGTGCTTACGTGTAAATAAATAAATTAAATATTAAAATGCTGTCATTCCAAAGACTAGAAAGTTTTATATTACTATTCATTTTCCCAATTATTTAGCCTTGAAACTTTTCTAACATTTTTATATAATTTTTGATATCATAGAACATAACAATTTATGTATAAGCCAATTCAAATTACCTCTAGGCTGGATAATACCTGCTTTTAAAACATTGAAGAAACGTTAAATTTATTTTTTCCTTTGTGAACGCATGAGGGGGAGAATTATAATGATATTCGCATTGTATGTGGTGTTGTGATTCTGCTTTCATTACGATGCATTGTTGAAATTTCGAAAAAGTAACTATCAGTATAATAATCTGCACATCAGTACAACATGAAAAAAATAACAATGAAATAAATAGTCTCCTAAAGAAGAAGACCATTCAATGTACTGTTTTGTTGCATACTCTTTAATTACTTCTTCTACTGTCTTTATATTAAAGTCACAATGTAGTCGGTCCATTCGCATATAAATCGGTGAATCGACCGCATTGTGCAGTATTTTATTCTGAATTTTCTGTATTTTTTGCACATGAACTTTTCTGGCACTACCCCAAAGCTGTATACCATACGTCTATATTGGTTTTAACACTTATTTCCTAAATGAACTTTAGTGATATCTGACGGTGGTCAAGTGTATCACAATTATACAATTAGTTTATAATATTAAGCTTAAGTGCATGTTTTGGATACGAGCGACGTTAGAAGCAAATTCAAGATGGCATTGTTGACATCTGTGCGAGAAAACGGTGGTCGGCTGTTCCATTTGACCTCTATCTCCCCCCGATTCAATCGCTGCGATTGGCTGAATTTGTGATGACGCAATTTTACGTGCAGTAAAATCTAATACGTCATCATTTGTGCCGTAAGATGCCCAATTATGAACGATTTCTTGAAACAGAAAATGTTTATAATGCTGGAATACAAAAAAAATATTAGTAAATCAATATTTCTTCTTGATTGTCAATATGTTTACAAATAAAAGTATCCAAAGTTTAAAAGTATCCAAAGTTTGTCATAAAAAACTTTGGATACTTTTATTTGCAAAAAAAAATAATTAATTTGTATATTGTTAGATCTAACACTTATTACATGTATTGTAGTTGTGTTAATAAATTTTTAAAAAATTCAGTGTGTGCCGCTTGAAGAAAGCAATGCGCGCTCTGAAATTTTATAGACGTAGCGCGGGGGTGAGCGTCAGGTGGCGTTCCCTGTCAATCGCCGGGTGAGCTGGGCAACAGCGGCGTCGACACCGCGGCCGCCCCCGCGGCGCGCGGGTGATCGATTGCGCTCGAACTGCGTCGCGGAATGAGGCCTCGCCGGCCATTGATTCCGGTCGATTATGTCACGTGGAAAACTGGGAACGACGTGAATAATGGACGGCCGCCGCCATGCGTCGCGCACGCCGCCGCGCGGTCGGGCCGTGAATTAAGCTGTCGGAGAGCCGCGCCGCGGGCAAACAAACGACAAACGCACCTGAGGGGCTTTCTTTGGTAATTCTTTTCCCATCGATCTGCCGCGTGCCACTTGCTTTTGACCCCCCACGAGGCGTGCTTATCTTCGTACACAATGGGGAAGCTTTAATGTCTTGTAGGTAATTTCTCTGGCCTTTGTACACAGATATAATGATGCTTACAATGGTGGTAATTCACGGTAGTGAGATCGCACTTGTACTGTGGGGGAATACTCGCTTAAATAACTTGCGCTTGGTCTAGATGCTTTGGGAACTTTTAATAATGAACTTCAGTGTTCGGCCGTAAATCGTTCGTGTTAAAGTCGCTGTATGAATTTCACCCTCTTTATCCTTGACATATTCCTGAAGTCACACTGGTATTGATATAATACGAGCACCATCGATCATTGGTTAAAATTTTTTTGTCCTAATGTCGTCTCATCTCGGGTATGTAGTACCACGACACGAACATTGACGTATTCTTTAGAGGTATAGTCAGTGCAAGTACACAACTTATAACATGTTAACGTCATATCTAAAATACTGAAAAATTAATAACCCAAAGAACCGTCATCAAGAACTTCATTTAAGAATTAAGAATGTTACTTCTTTTTTGTCAGTATTTGCGCAGAAATCCTTACTTTGGTTTGAAGACCTATGAAATTTGAATATCTTTGCGTGAGACGAGTCGTCTCAAAAGCAGTAGAATGATCGATCTGCGCAGAAGAAAGTATTTTCAGATGGAATCCTGGTAAGGCAATTAAGTTTTTGTCCCGTTATACTAATATGAAATGCAGATCACCAAGTATTCGTAATAAAATGCAACAAATAATTTATGTATTGCCTGTAAAAGCAAACAGCTAAGTTTCACGTTTGACTTAATGATAAGAAAGTCCTATTAGTAGACTACAGAAAAAATGATATATTTGCAATGTTTTCGCGTTAAGGAGCATATTTACAAGCAAATATTAACAAACGCAATTCTTAAAGCTTTCTTGTTTGCAAACAAATCCATGAATTACGAGTGTATGCGTATTCCCGATCGGTTGTTTTGTAGTGTTTACGTCATTTGAAGTTCCCAATGCATGCTGGAAGTGAACAGGAAATTACTTCAATTTCCTTCGCGCGGCAATCGTTCTTGTAATTGACTGTACACTCCTGCCCAATTTGCCACATAACTGCAAAAACATTATAAACAGTTTCTAATAAGAATCAATGAGTCAATTGCATATTTTAATTAACAATTAAAATTGAACTTATGAGTCGATGGTACAGTTGATCAAAATATAAATATAATGGAAAAGTTTTTATTAGTGTATTATTATTTCACAATATTGCAACAATCGTAAATTTTGAAGTATATACGAACTATTATTAAGTATACTCATACTACAATTATTGTGGTCGGTATCACAAAGATTGTACAGGCTAAATGCAATCATGAAAGGAAGAAATCTTCAAAATATCAAAACTATAATTAAAGAAAGTTACTCTCGTTTGCTTCCCAAAAAGCTACCAAAAAAGCCCTATATATCTCACGTATAAGCTAGTATAAAACCATTTTGATTACCGATCTGTATTCATGGTAAGTCGAAGTTAATGAGATGGAAGGTCAAAGCTGGAAGGTAATTTTGCTGGCAAATTGACGATCAGTAGTGTGGAAGCACAATTACTCATCGCACCGTTGAAATGAAATAACTTTAGTTATGTGTCGAGCATTACTAATCATGCGTTTTTGCAGTACATTTCAGAATATTTTGAGAAAATTTCTTTTTACAGAGCAGGTGAAGCTTTCAGAAAGTATGTAGTAACTTTCTCGAGTACCGTAGTTACACCTTCTCTCTTCGATACAAACGATACTGAATTGAATCAGAGATATTATTATTCTTTGAAACGTGTAATCTTTTGAGCCATTGAAGGTTTATGGAAAAAGTGTCCATAAAAACATCTAGCTTGCTACTTGGTAGTTAATGTGGAGTATCTACACATGATAGAAATTTATAATATGAAAATTATTATTTTTTTCCCGAACGTTCTTGATGTAAAATCTTTTATAGTCTGCTCACATTATTGTGATAATTGATATGACCTAATAGTACCTTCATATTTGGAAATGCTTTCGTCGGTTACATATTTCAAGAACACAATTATTCCTCAAAAATGAAGTCTTGTCAGTTTTATTTTGCTGTCGTCCAAGCGATATACGAGGGAAAACAATTCAAGCCACGCTAATGCGTAGACAAGAAGCATTCCTTTGCCTGACTTACTTGTACTGCAGCTCTTGAATTACTTACGAGTACAGGGTAGGGAACATCAAAGTAAGCATCCGAAATTCCGAAATATTGGTGAGCTATCGTAGTTTTATTTCGAAACAGAACAACATCTTGTCAACAATAAGCACATAAATAGTTATTGTGTTATTGATCAATTGAGCGGAAGCTAGTCAATTCATGATTTGATTTCAAAATAATTTACCCTCTCGATTTTTTTTGTCATCAGTATCTCTCCACACCCTGTTCTCTCATGATTGCAGTTAATCCTACTTATTTAGATAGAACCCACGTCTTCCTTTAAATGTTCATTAAAATTGTCTGTAACATTTCCTTTCGGACACTGAGAATGTGCTAAAAACATATAAGCATGGATGGTGCAATAGAATAAATGTTACCAACTTCTAGAGAATGTAGAGGGGTCGTACATAATCACTTTTTGATAATAAGCATGCAGTGAGAAATTGCTTGAAACGGAGATGTAATATGTATTTATACATGTTCCATTTGCCTCTAATTTTAGGCGACAATGTTTGCAAAGGTGTTTGGCAGGTTCGTGAAATCTACATGACTGTGAAAGAAAGTGACCTGGTGAACATCTGTGCATACGGGGTTGCCTAAACATCAGTTGCAAAAGCCATATGTACAAATGCAAATAACTCCGTTGATTCCAATTTACCACTATACGTGTATGTCAATTGGCAAAAATTGATCGTATTCAACCCCTTATCACGACCTTTCTAGTTTGTATTTAGTATGTAACATTTATTCTGATACATACTTTATATTGATGCTGAAGAAAAAACTGAACACGAGAGATATTTTATTTTTGTAAAAATTCTATTATCAATGTACGTATTGGTTTCGATTTTATTTGCACAATGTTTTTGATAATTGAATTGCTCACCGAGTGTAATGAAGATGTATTCTAGAGAGTATTTGGCTACGAGTCTTGGACTTGTCTGTGCAATTGGCTCAAAAAACAACTTCCCAATGGGGTCACTTGAAAAAGCTCTGTGTTGCAGAACGCATGCGGTGCCGCATCGGGGTTAGTTAACCATGAGAAGCACGTCGCGCACAGCTCAATGAGGCCCGTCGGCACAGCGCAAGGAGACGTGCTACTGCTGCAGCAGCCCTTCCGCTCCCAACCAGCCTTTCCGTCCGCCGACCACGCCCCCTTCCCCTCCCCGGTGCTCTCGACCTCTGCCGCCCTTTCCGGAAGCGGTCAGCCGCCAACACCCGGGTTTCCGCTCACTCTATCTCGCCGCCGCTCCCCCTCCCCTGCGGATCCTTCACGTGGGAAATGCCAGGCCGACACTTCTCCGCCGCCGTAATCTTCTCTTCCTATTTTCCGACGCTTCTTTTCAACCGTCACTCGCTTTCACCTGCTTTCTTATCCGTTGCTTCCGACGATGCAACATCATTTCGCGATTTCCCGTCGGAGGATTTTATTTATCTTATTACGAAGACGACGCTTTTTTTCTTTTTTTTCCCCTTTCGCTCGCGTCACTCCCCGCCTCTCCCTGCCCCTTCTCCACTCCGTCCCTTCCCCCCCCACTGCGGAGAGGCGGTGGCGACGCTGCTGGTTCCTCTCCCGGGCAAGAGCGCGAGTGCAGCGTGACGGGGGCGCCCGAGAAGCGAGTTTCCGGTGCTCCGCTCCCCGCCGAGCGGAGGCCTGCCCCTGCGCTCTGTCGCGCACCCATCGGAGTTACTGGCCGCTTAAAGGCGCCGTGCAGTAATGGATTGATTGATTGATTGATTGATTTTTCGTATTTCCGGGCGCGTGAACAGCTTTGGTCATTAGTCCCGTTAGTGAAGTGCATGTTTTTCTCGGGAGATGGCGGTGTCTTCCCCCGCTGGATGCCGAGATCCGGCGCCGACCTACCGTCGGCTAGTGGGGTTTCCCCCTAACCAGGACTCTCCCACCAGCGGGGCACCGCCCCAGCCGGGACAAGCTCTAAGCTCCCGACCGGTCTCCCGGAATATGTGGTGGTGTAGTGCATGTTAGTGTAAGTGTGTGTGTTTAAGGGGATGAGGATAGGACAAGGAAAAAGAAGGAAAGATCGCGCGCGGTCCGTGGCTCGTTTGGTAGGGTACTGCTCCGGCATTCGCCTGGTGTTGATCGGAGAAACCACGGAAAACTACGATCAGAGCAGCCGGCCGCTAGAATTCTCCTCCAGACAACGACAGAATTCGACCTAGCTGAAAAGCTAGTGTCGAAAGTCCTGCCGCCGCCGTCAGGACTCGAATCTAGAACCTCCCGGTCAGAGGCGCTGCAGTGACATCAGTTGATGCTCTGAGCTACCGCTACCGGTTGCAGTAATGGAAATGTTCCCGCTTCTTTGGGAATAGAAAATGGTTCTTGTAAATTCTGGCCCTCGCTATCAAGGAAACCGTACCAGAAGATTAGAAAATCGTTTTTTCGAATTGATAAACTCTATCACAAAAATTGCCTGCTCATCGCTACTATTTAAAACTCACAATAGTACAATTTGAAAATATGATTTAGGTATTAAAATATAATAATATTATCTAAAATCTGCACAGTGTTAATAGAGTTGGTACGATTTATTATGTAATACATAACAAAAATTATCTTCAATACACAGGGGTAGTGAGGAGCGTACACGCAAAGCCTTGAGTCTCATGCTTATCGGTAATTGCAAGGTTGCGAATTCAAACTCGGCAAGATACTTGACATTTACTTGAATCTACGTATTCATCATAGGTCATACCACGAGTGCTTTGGAAATTCCCGACTCGCGAAGCGAGGAAGGAATTTATCTGAGAATTTCCAAAACGCGAGTGGTATGTAATAGGAGTATTCCAAGAATGAAATTACGTCCAACAGTGTTTCAAAGTGCACCAAATATTGAAAACAACTGAAAGCATGTTAAAATCAAAGAATTTATGTTAGAGTACATACGTGATTTATTGCACATCAAGACAGCGATACCGCCTCCTAAGGTAAATGAGTAGGAGCTTACTATTGGCCAGTAGGGAGGGGCGGTAAGAAAAATCGGATAGGAAAACCATTAAAGAGTATAGCCGAATAAGGCGGTGAAATGTGCCCCCCCCCCAAATTGATAATCGCGATGTTCATATGAAAGAGAATAGAAAATACCGTATATTCTCAAAAAATCAGTCTGTTGCAGAGATACAACGAGAAACGTGTTTTGCATATTTAATTTTTTCTCAGCATCTATTGCATGTATCACGCTAAAAAAAATTGCAGAGACGGAGAAACATAGTTAAATTTGATGGTATTTTTGTCAACAAATTTTGACGCCAAATTCATATGGAAAAAATAAATAAATTTTTGAAATTTATGGCAAACAACAATGTTTCGGGGGGGGGGCGACACAGAACAACTCAAGGACCAAACAAGAACCACGAAAACACTGAGAGACGGAACGTCGGTCACAAAGAAGGTAGGACGTAGGAGCGCAGCGCGATATTCCTTAAAGATGGTAAGCGTCTCTTGTAACAATACTGATCACGCAATAAAAGTTCGTATCCTAGGGTGACAAGAGAGATTACCTGAATTGATTCTGATTCGCGCCGATTCTTTAAGTTAACTGTGACGTGCAGTTTTTGTTGCCGCCCGCTGCTACGCGTGTAAAATTAATAATTAGGAGGCGGATTTTTATGACCTTTAACATAATGACGTAAAAAATGTTATCAAAAACAGCTCCTATGAACATCTAAAACTGTTGGATATCCAACATCCATCAAGTAACACATGTTACTGATGTAATCGAGACTACTTGCTTTCGATTAAGTGAACTCAGGCTGCAAAATTTTACTCTGAACTGTTCTTTACTTCGAAATCTCTGTCTTTACTTATTCTGAAATCGGCCTAACCGACAATGGTGCTGATAGGAATCTAAGATTACATACCATGGCTGTCACGACAATTTCTGAGCAAAGAAATCGAATAGGCTACTCAGATTTCTGTGGAGAACATTGCATCTCGGAAATATTATTTAAAGCAAGTAGCATCAAAATGGTATTTAAGTCAATTAAATCAGCAAAAAAGCCATTAGAATGATAGGAAAAGGTAAAAAATTACTAGTTAGTCGAAATCGGCGAACAATTTCAAAAGAATGGAACATTTCCTTTGGTCATGACATATTATGTTAATACCCAAAGGTATTGTTTTAAAGTAAAAAGAAAAATTCACATTTCATTAAAATCCGGCCCCTATACATAACAACGTAATAGTTGTTGCCTCCCGCGATCCACGTGCGTCAAAAGCGCGTCAAGCCGTGCAAGTGGTGAATCCTGAGAGCTGTTGAACAACCGTTAAAAAGCTAATATTCAAGTATAAGTTACATCAAAAAGAAGAATGAACTACGATACCATACAACTCAAAATCATATGAAAGTTACTACTTACATTTGGGAAACAAGTGGACGTGAATTGATTTAAAGTTCTAATATAGATGAATAAATAGAATTAAGGTGGAAGTCTCTAACATTAATAATAATATTCTAGGATGGTGATGAAAACAACAACATTTTTGTAAGTTTTGAAATCCAGAGGCTTTAATGAAAATCGAACCTCCAAATGTTTTCGTTAAAGGTTTTGTAAGGTTAGAGCACAGCCCATTAATGACGTAATATGACCGCCATTGTGATAAAAAATATTTTTTCATAAATTACAAGCGACAAATATTTTTGACATATGTAATACTTGAATTGCATGTTTGCTATGCGAGGAACAACATTGGGCAATAACGAAATATGTTACTTCGATAAAATATATAATTGCGTATACATCATACGTGAGAACTCATTACACATCACAAATATTCACATAATTCTTGTAAAGTAAAGCAGCAATGTAACAAAACGATGAGTATAGAGAGTAATGCCCCTTAGTGTGTATTTGTCTTCTGGCGGCAGATTTTACCCTCTTTCAGATTTTTTCACTATATCGCTTTTTCGGAGATACAGTTACCATGTGGAGTGTTACCATGTGGGGAGAAACAATTTATTTATATTGTACATTAATTTTAAATTTTGCTCATCAAATATTTTTTGAGGTGAGGAAACTATTAGTGGTCATTGGACTCATTTAACATCTTTGATTTCGGAGCCATTGAATTGGTTCAAGTCTTTTGACCTTACCGCATAATAGCAGGTGAGAGTTTATATTTGTAATAAATTAGCTTATGTAGAGCATCTGAAACTTATATTGCAGTTCGGAGTTATATGGAGCTATCTTTTTCGCATCTTTGTTTTCCCATTTGACCTTCCTAGCCTAACAGCGATGTTATGATCTCTTCACGGAGAGAAATGTTAAAATTAATGATGATAAAACAGCACGCACTTTCTCACCCGTACTTTCACGCTAATTACGTGAAAAGTACTCAAAATTTTCGAAACATTGTACTTGATCTTATTTAAAAATCTATCTTTAAAGAACATATTTCATTACGGGAAAAAATCTCTACCTTCATAATTGTAGATTTAGGACGACGCCGTAATAATTTTGAATTATCGAAAACTCAGTTTCAACGAAAATGAGACCTCCACAATTCTCTTAAAGGTTCGTCACACTATTCAACAACAAAGTTTAATGAGAAACGATGGAGCCATTTTTTTGAAAATTTGGCAAAGTCCCAGGGGCTTTATGTAAAGTTACACCCCGAAATTGAAATATCGTTTTCAAATTCAAGGTGTCGCGAAAACAGTCCAATTGATTGGCGAATATCAATTTTAGAGAATATGGCTGAACGGTGTAGCTACTAGCGTTGTTCACAGGCAGACAGACGGACAGACAGACAGGCGGACAGACAGACAGGCAGACAGACAGACAGACAGGCGGACAGACAGACAGAGACAGGCAGACAGAGACAGAGAGGCAGACAGGCAGACAGACAGACCGCACTGTAATAAGTTTTCTGACGGACATCCGCCGCTTTTTCACGCAGCATTACGTAACTTTCTCTCTACATCGTAAGTAATGGCGAGAAAGTAAAATCGGAATGTTTCAAAGTGACTTATTTATGTAGTAGAGTTATAATAACAGTATCAGATATTTTTGTTAAATAACAAATATTATTAACAATTTTAATAAAAATCCAGTATTTAACAAACCATTACTTTCACTCGCGTTAATACTTATCGTATATATTTTGAAAACTACATTATACGGCAATGAAATTTTGTTGTTTCTTTATATCATGGACACATATATGTAAACTTGAAAATTACAATTATTTCCAATTCTAAGTATAATACTATTTAATCACTTCGTAATAAGGTTTCTTTATTTATTTTTATTTATTTTACGTCAAAAAACAGATGAAATTGCGTATGACGTGCTATAGAGAAAAGTGAGTTGTATGCACATTTCCAAAATTCTGTGATCCCTACACTAAGTCATATGCTACTTAAATTTTGAAACAAAAAACTCCCATGTAATAAAATATATTTTCAAGAATAAAAAGGCAATAAATTCTGGCTCTTATCCATGTTGTTCTTCGGAATAATACTTCCTGCCGCGACAACATGGAAACGATAATTTGAATAATTGTATTTCCCACTGATTTCTAGAAGACGTGCACAGAAAATGAAGTTACATTTATGTCCAGAAGCAAAACAAGGGGTCATCTCAGCATTTGCTCATTGGATCAGGGAAACTGGACGAAAAACCTGATCGAGATGGTGGTCATTGACCCGGAGGCTGCAATACAATACTTGTTACAGGTTGTTTATACACATTTATACAGTTCAAATGGTAAATAATGCATTATGTATCATTGTTAAAATTAATGTTACTTTTCTGGTGATGCTCAGTATAGTCTCTAATTGTATAGAAACAGTTGTGCAGCAGAAACGATTTCACTTGGGATTTAAACTTTTCTATCGAATTTAATCGTTTAATGTCATCTGGCAAAGTGTTGTAAAATAATGTACATGTATTGTATGTGAATTTTTTGTAATGAGCTGTTGATACTGTCACCTGATGAATATGATTTCTACGTCGAGTGTTATAGTAATAGACATCGGCATTTTTTGAAAATATATTCCCGCCCTTAAGCAAGTCATTTTTGACAAAAGCCACTGATTCGTAAATAAACAGACAAGGTAATAGTAAAATTCCTAGATTAACGAAGAGAGGCTTACATGAATCACGTGGGTGGGATTCGTACAATTCGTTTTTGTAATCTAAAAGTCTGGGAGCTAAAGGATGTATTTCCCCAGAATATTATGCCATATCTCAGGCGTGAATGAACATTCGCGAAATATACACAACGAACAGTATGAAGGCTGACTGAATTTGCAAGAATTCTGAACGCGTAGCATAATGAACTTAATTTTGTGTTATTCTATTTGATTTAACACGCAGAGAGAAAAAGTGAGAAAAGAAATTGAAATGATTTTTCAAATTGGTTTCAATTTAATATATCACTCTTAGGTGCGCATTTGTAAAAGTCTCCAAGCGCGCACGACGCAACGACACTTATTGCGACGCTGTCGTTTGTAAATAGGCTTGTCGCGGGGCGAAGCGTCGAAACATTTTTCTTGTGAAATGGCTGGAGTGTTATTTTTTCTTTCGTGTTCACCCCAAAATACCATGTAAATTTTGTTTTATAGTTAAATTTCCATATTATATATTACAATGAAAAGAGAATGTACTTTCTTTTATATCATGCTTACAATATCTACGGAAAACAGCAAAGAGGTGAGGAGCTTCTAATCATTATTTCGAAATTGTATTTCATACATTTTGTAACACATATTAAGGTAAGGTTGAAAGTAAGATTTGACGTTTTAGGCCAAAAATCTATGTGTATATGTGTAAAGATCATATTAAATATAAAATATAATGTGTATTCATGGACATGCAGTATTTTTTTCACTTTTCTTCAGCACTTCTGTGCGATTTAATCGCGCGGGTTCAGCTAGGGATGTGTATTCGCAAAAACGTTCGCGTCGAGGTTAAACGTCGTGTCTGGATGCCTCTGATACTTTAGGAAATCTGTCTGTCTTGTAAAATCTTTGGAAAGAATTACAAATTTTATTGTTTATTATTGAAACTTGATATTTACACAACTTTTTGCGCGATGGAAGCAAGAAAGGGGGCTTAAACAGTTCGAGGTGTTCCAAATTACTTTAAATCCTGTAGATTTTTTTAACTTGAACATTAGCTGTGCTGTGAAATAAACGTCTCATGTTTGTGGATGCTATGACAGAACCTTTTAGTTTATCAATCGTGGAAAAAACTCGACGCAGCACTGCGGACGTATGATGTATCTTGCATCTTGCATATACCCTTTCTAGGCGATTAATAGGCATCAATGGACTCATCTGCGGGTTTCATTATGACTTATTATTAGTTGTTTATGTTCTCATTTATCTGCAGCTAATAATCAAGTATTTATGAATAATGTTTAACTGTGGGCTTACATACGTGGCATTTTACGGTGTACCGTAATTTGGGTAAACTCGTCTCAAATAAAAATGTTAGGAATTCAAATAATGTTAACATGATCGCCTTGAAAATATTTTTCATTATAAGATAAAATAATGTTCCTCGTCGTCTTCATGTTAATTCAGCAAATTTGGTATTACATCGCAAATTTTGATGTAATTGTATTGAGAAGGTGTGTCATCTGTTATTACCGACCGTTAATTAGCACTAATTTGCCGGAAAATTTGAGTTGTCATAAGTGATGGTTTGAATTTATTCTAATAAACAATATCATTTTCTTGAATTTATTTATTGAGACGTTTCATTACGTTAACAAATTAATTATCTTAACTACAAGAAATACTCATAAATACAGAATATGTCACATTCGTAATGTAAATTTATCTTATTAATTCAGTAAACTGAGCTATTGAATGTTCTTCCGTGCATTGGAACGTTCAAAACCATGCTCATCTTGCGTCGTGGGTTTGAGAAAATTAAGCTACACATTCACCCATTTACGTCGTACGATTGAAGTCGTTACGTCGTAAGGTTGAAATGCTCTGTAAATATAAATGTTCGGACGCTACCTCTTGTATCCATTAATCGTTGTCACCCAGAACAACAAAATTGTAGATGTCTTCTACAAATTATTCTAGATAAAAATGCTTTTAATTTTATCCAGAATTTATTGGAGCTACAAACCAGACATCTGCATGACCTAATACGTCATTATATACGAGGCACATTTCACGTTAAAGTAGGCATGCGTACTGCACTTGACGAAGCACGCAACCCCCGTTCGTCTCATCGCGAGCTTTGGAAATCGGAAGCATCGCCGACGTTGCTTACAGTCTTCACCAGGGCTGTAGCCGCCGCCGTTGCCTCTATTCCCGCCTCTCCAATGGTAATTTTATCAGAAGAAAATTGCTCCCTAACTCTCAGGGAAAAAGTTGGAGCGAAGTCTTTTCCCAACGGACCAGCGCAACGGGGGTTTCCGGAAGCACAAGAAGGAAGGCGAGCAAAGTCCTTTCGGCGACTCTTTCCTTCTAGCCCGTTCCCTCTCTCACCTCTCGCTCTCTCTCCTCTCTCTTCCTCCCTCTCCCTCTCTCTCCCTCTTTCTCCCTCTCTCTCCCTCTCTCCCTCTCCCTCTCTCTCCCTCTCTTCCTCTCTGTCCCTCTATCACCCCCTCTCTCCCCTCTCCCCCTCTCTTCCTTCTCTCCTCTCCTTCTTTCTTCCTCTCTCTCCTTTGCCCCTCCCACACCGTCCCTCCCTCTCCCCCTCTCTTTCACCTTTTTCTCTCTCTCTCTTTCTGTCTCCGTCTTCTATTCTGCCTCTCCCTTCTTTCTTCCTTCTCTCTGACGCTATTGCACTCCGTCCCAACACCGGTCACCTCCACATTCTCCCCACAACACCGGCCCTCCCTGCAACTGCCGTTTCCATCTATTTCTCTTTTTGGTATTTTTCTCTTACCGATTTTACCGATCATTATCATAAACAAGTTCTTTATTGAATCCGCTTTCCCATGTTGATCTTTTTTCCTAATTTTTTCAGCGCTTTAACGCTATTTCTCTATCTACGGTTTTGTTTATATCATGTTCCCCTGTTTCCCTGCCTCCTGTGTCCAAAGTTAGGTAATTCATAGTAAAGAAATGACTCCAAATAGTCAATTGCAGTAGGTGTCGGGAATATATGAAAATATAGCGAGCAATGTTTCCCCCAAATTGCATTGCTGTTCGATTTTTTTTAAATTTTCGTTTATTCGAACCTTGACAATAATTTGACCAATAACGACACAAACAAGAATTATTCAATTTGATGCAGTCGTTCCATAGTTATGCGCTTACATACACTTCGGTGATTCATTTTTATTTAAATAGCTAATACATGACGATGTGCTTATACCTATGGGTGCGGAAGGTTTTCTTGTCAAATTGCATTTTTTGAATCTGAAAAATACTTGTTTTCATAAATGATATAGACAGTAAAGCGCTCAAACCACAATTAGTATAGATTACTAATAACATAATAGTACATTATGAAACACTGATGTAATGATGGCATTAATATAAGAGTGTGATATTACGATACAAGCGAGTATCGTAAACTTCACACGAATGTATTAATACCCATTACATCTAGTTTCATACGTTACTTTTTCTACGACTTATGGTAACTTTTGTAAGTTAAACTTTTACATTGGATCGTTTCCTGGAAGTTGACATGCAGGATTAAGCCAAGGCCACCTAGGGGACAGTTACCCTACCTGCCGCAGGTGGCTTTTGTTTTCCAGTCCGCCTGCGAGAGAATACTAAAGTTGCGGCAATAATTCTGTGGTCACCATTTTTTCTTTTTCTCTTATTTCTGAAGGTGCCAACTCATTCTCTGATTCACTAAACATTTCAAATTAAAGAATTGTCCAGTTTTTAAGGACAAACATACGGCAGAAACACATAACACAAAATAACTTGCGTTCTGATCTTAACATCATTCAAATGTTCCTTTTATCACTACCTCTGCGATAGTCAAATAAGATCAAAGTGAAATTACGATCCAATTGATTTTAAATGATATTCCACGTAAAAGTAACTGATAATAAAAGAAATTAAAACTGGCAAAATAGTGTAATATTAAATGTAATGTACACAATCGAACAAAACCTTTACTAGAACGATTCTCAATGATTAATGGTCAAAACTTGGTTTGTGAACTTCTCTGTGATTGATCAAGAACCTGTATTATAAAGAAATCTGAATCGTAATGCGTATCATTATGCAACGGGTTATAGCCATCATAATGAGTATCCTTATGCAACGGGATGTAGCCATCAAATGACAGCATTATACAATGAGAATAGAAAAAAGGATAACTGATGCACCAGTTGGCTTGAGAGCAGCAAGGCTTTGACAAAGCCTGAATCATCCCCAAGGTCGCTTACTGTCCGCCCCTCTCCCCTTCCGAGCTTCCCATCTAGTTCTGTGAGCGGCCCTTTGTGCCGCTCTGAAATTGCCACTTCGGTTGCAAATCCAGAAACTTTCGTTGCGTGATCCTGAGAACAAGCTGAATGAGACTGTAATGAAAGTTTTACAAACAAAACTAGTATAAAACAGAATATCTCTGTTAATAAACATCAGTCGTCACGCTTGCATTATCCGGTGGTTAGTAATATGAAACAATTATTCACCTAAAAGGTGGAAAATACAGTTTGAGTCAAGCGCGTCAAGTTAGACGGACGACATCTTCACCCCCTCCCCATCCCTCGAAACTAATCTTCTCAGAATTGACCTTGAAGTATTCCGCGTGACCCTCGCGGCTGTCTGCCTCTCCTCTGTCTGGCTGGCTTCTGTCTCCCAGTTTTCTGCCTGTCTTCTGTCTGTTTATGTTCTGTGTCATGTCTGTCTTCTGTCTGTCTTAGTTCTATCTTTTGTCCGTCTGTCTCTCCGTCCGTCCGTCCGTCCGTCCGTCCGTCCGTCTGTCGTCTGTCTGTCTGTCTGTCTGTCTGTCTGTCTGTCTGTCTGTCTGTCTGTCTGTTTGTCTCTCAGTCCGTCTGTCTGTCTCTCCGTCCGTCTATCTGGCACTCCGTCCGTGCTCGATACTAGCTCCAAAACCGTTAAATAGATTTTCTTCAATATTGATATTGCAAAACAATTATAGCAAACAAAAATATTGCAAACAACTAATAGATATGTTATCTTAATGACACATTAAAAAAATTAGGACATGAAATTACATCTAATTTTTTTAAATACCAGTAGTTTATGTAATTTTTCTTTGAAATAAAAGTAATTTAATTTTTTCTCAAAATTGGCTCCAAATTTTGTTGACTTTTTCGCTTAATTTTTGGAAGGAGCAAAGGACTGTAAATAAGTGATTTATAATGATTTAAATAGATGCTATGATTTAAATGGTAAATTTAATTGTTCAAATGATTTAAAATTTTCCCTATTAACCCAACTTTTCCACATGTGATTATTTAAAGAAAAATATGTTGTGGAATTATTTTACGAAATACTACACGTTATTCGCTGTATTATCCCAAGATTAAATTATTTAAGGCGCAACCCTACTTTTAACGTCGAAGTAAAAAGCGTCAATAAATTTGCCTCTAAAGCAAAGCAGGTATATTATTTCAATATAGAGATTTTATTTCACTCCCGTTTTATTTAAAACAACATCAATATCTAATCATTTATTATATTTTTTTAATAACTTGTAATAAAATGTAGTTAGAATTGAACTGACCAGGTTTCTGAGAAAATTTGAATTTTAGTGTTCGCAATGCTACAATTGTTGCTTTGAGAATCCCTCTTACTATTGCAAAAAATATATTAACATAATAGTACATTATGAAACGATGATGTAATGATAAGTTATAATACACGAGTGTGATATTACGATACGAGCGAATATCGTAAACATCGCACGATTGTTTTAATACTCATTACATCGAGTTTCATACGGTACTTTTCTACGACTCTAGGGTCACTTTGTAAGTTAAACTTTTACATTGAATCGATTCGTAGTTGATATGCAGGATTTAGCCAATGCCACTTAGCGCACAGTTCCCTACCCTACCCTCTCGCAGGTGGCTACAGTGTAGCACTGCGCTTCAAACATGATCAAAGTAAAATTACGATCTAATTAAAAAAATAATATTCTACCTAAAAAATACTAATAATAAAGTAAATTACAAGTGAGAAGCGTAATATAATATTAAATACAAATTTAATGTATACAATCGAACGAAACATTTCCTAGAACGATTTTCAATGATTAATTGTCAATACTTGATTTGTAAACTTCTGTAATTGGTCAAGAACTTATATCATAATGAAATCTGGATCATAACGCGTATGATTATGCAACGAGTTGCAGCCAGCCAATGAGAAAATTATACAATGGGAATTGAAAAAAAAATGACTGACTACATGCATAGAGTTCAGATACGGTTTGCTTTTATTCGAGAAATTCGTGTTTGTAAATACATTAAGAAAGTATTAAACTATATTAGTATTTGTCTCCTATTGAACTAATTACTCTCTTTCATCTTCTAGTTTTTCTCGTCTTATCTCCCTTTTACTCTGCCCCTGATCTTTTATTTCTTTCTTCTGGTCCAAGTTCTAGTACAGTCCACAGTATCTAATCCTGTGGTGTGCCGTGTGCCCTCTGAAATACTGTACAATTACAATTATGCACGGAAATGGGACAATAAACGTCTTCAAATTGAATCTACATTAATGGAATTAATCAAAGCAACCTTAAGGAGACATTGTATAAAAATAAATCATTAAATGAACGTGGTCCGGGTTTTGAAGAACAGAATTGCTTATTGCTGAAAATAAAACATGTAATGTAATTTGACCGACTATTCATTTGTGTGTTGTATCTTGATCTCGAAACTTCGTTTATTCTCTCGGACCCTCTCGGACCGTCTCTCCTGTTCGTTTACACACATTTGTGTTTCCAGAACCATGGAATTAATTAAAATTTCCCTGAAATTGCTGTAAATTATGCAAGCTTTTTCTTGAACATGAATTATTTTCCTTTTTGAAATGTTGAATACTTCTACAAAGGATATAATTTAAATGTAAATACAGAAATAAATACAGGAAATTGTTTTATCAGATTCTGAGAGTGTTGTTGTAGGAAATGGTATATTGTGTATTGTTCCACTATAAAATAGTGAAGAATTGTTTGCTTATCATAATTTATAATCGAAATTTCTTAGAAACTGATTCAAAGTCTCATTTGTAGTGATTGAGGAAATGTTTTAAACATTTTGGAATAGATATAACGCTTTTGGATGCAATACGTCAACTTTCACACGCTAAAATGAGAGACCGGTGTGAATGCAGCACAGCTTCATGTCATGTTATGGTTGTGTCAATCCAGCCGCAACCATAATATTTTCAAAACCTCTTTGTGCAGTTTTCTACAAGCAAGTTCTAAGGCAGACGGTCTAGCCCTGTACTTTATCTCTACGCAGTGGTGAGTTCAGAAGCTTCTCCCACGTCGTCCCGCCGCTACCTGCCGCAACTTTGGCCTTTCTGCCGAGGATTTAACCCCCAACCTGAGCGACGTCCTTCCCCAAATGGACGGGCGAGCGCCGCGCCGCGCCCGGTGGAACAGCTTAATGCCGAAGGTGAATTTACGCCGTCCAGAGCGGCCAAAAAGAGATAAAAAGGGCCTGCACGACCCTGGGCGGAATCCGAGCGAAAGTATCTTTGCGTGGCGAGCTCCTCATGGGGGCTTCTACTCCTCGCTTTTAATCAGGGCGCGCCCTCGCGGAGAGGCAGCGGGATGGTTTCTGCGGCGGCGGCGGCGGCGGCGGCGGCGGCGGCGGCGGCGGCGGCGGCGGTGGCGGCGGCGTTTCTTTGCTCGCGAAATCCCGCTCCCCGACCACTCCGCGGGCGCCGCCTCCCCCTCTCCCCCACCCCCAACTATGTGCTGGAAAATTCTCCAAAGTGCCAGCGGCGCAGGCCAGATGAAAGTCTCTTAATTTGAACGTGGGCATTTCTTCAGATGAGGAATGAATTCAATTCAGAATTCGTTTATGAATAAATCTTCGCATGGAAGGAGAAGAATAAGAAGGCATTTATGATTTTAACGGGAAAAGTAAGTTATTATATGTTATTTCGGGATTGTTGCATATTGCACTGACACTATGATTTTTAGTTTTTTTGAAAATAGATGTAATCCTATTACTTTTTGTATTTTTCGAGTGCTTTTTTGACGACATTCCATAAATTACAGTTCAGTGTCGAAATATATTTGGAATGTTGTATGATTACTCTAGATTCATTGGGTTTCTTGAAATTTGTGTCACAATTATTAAAAATACTTAATTATTTTTTCTAAAAAATTTTTAAAATTTAAAAAACAATTACGTATTCTCAAGTCTGCAATTTTGTATGAGTTATTCGGATTTTAATATTACAAAGAGTTTCAGAATATATTATTAGCTTTTGCATGGAATACTAGCCTAACTTTACAGTAATAACATTTGCAGAATTTCAACTTTGTATGGATACTTATCTATTTGGATTTTAAAATTTAAACTGTTGTTCATAGTTGCATGCGATGTACGTTTTTATCAATAATCTAGCAGAACCCGGTACACGTCCTGCCCTCTCTCGCTTTTTCCTTCCTCTCTTTTCCCTTCCCCTTTCCCCTTTCCTTTCATTTCACACTTCTCTTTTTTTAAATATTTTCCCCTTCTCTTTTCCCCTCTCTTTTTATCTCTTTCTCCTTCTCTTTTTTTTTTCTTTTCTTTTTCCCCCTTCCCCCCTGTCTTCCTTTCTCTTTTCCCCTCTCTCTTCCTTTCCTTCTCTTTTCTTCTCTCTCTTTCTTTCTCTCTTTTTTTTCTCTCTCTTTCATTCTCTCTCTTTCATTCTCTCTCTTTCATCTCTCCCTTTCATTCTCTCTCTCTTTTCTCTCTCTTTTCAATCTCTCCCTTTCATTCTCTCTCTCTTTTTCTGCTATTTTTTACCTTTTTCACTTTCCCTTCTTTTTTCTTCTCTTTCTTATCTCTTTTCTCGTCTCTCTCATCTTATCTCCCTTTTTTTCTTTTCATAATTGGTTAATATATTGAAGACCTCTCAGAGTCTTCGACCTCATTCACTCACTCACTTTTCACATTATGAGATGTTTATAAATTTTCTGTTCGAATTTTTAAAAAATTTCTTTTATTCAAACCTTGTCCAGACAATAACGACACAAACAAGAATTAGCCAATTTGATGCAGTCGTTCGATAGTTATGCGCTTACATAAATTTCGGCGATTCATTTTTATTTATGTTGATAATACATGACGAACTGCTTTTACCTATGGGTGCGGAAAGTTTACATGTAGATCTTTAAAATGGGCTAAGCAACTCGGTGGAATATCAATAAATCTTTATTAAAGCCTACCGTATATCAAGAACAAAACACATTTACTATCGATCAGGACCAGAACAATACCTATACATTTAAAATTAAATAAGGCTTTTCCGCGAGGTCGCTGTGTATGCTGTTATTTATCATGCTGTTGCACATTGCAGTAGCCATATTTCATTTTCTCTCCCTACTGCTGTAAATAAATGTTAATGAGTGTGCTGAAGTCACAAATTGTGATATACGAGTACATCTCGTCTGTACGGAACGAATTTTGTTACTACACCTGAAAGTAAGAAATATTTTATGATATATCCAATCGTTTATTTTATTTGTTTATTTATTTAGATGATTTTCGAAATGTGTAGGACGGTAATTATTGTTCTTGTGGTATTACGAGTGTTTGAAGGTATTTCAATTTCATTGAGGTATATGTTCACGAATTACAAACACAAATACGATACAAGTGTAGGTAGGGAAGTACAGTAGAAGAAAATGCAATTCCATTTATAGCACAGAAATGCCGAAGTAAACCCTAAGTACTGAAAGAGTCACCTTCACATCACTTTTACTCATTTATCCTTGCACTTTTCTTCGAAAGTTTCAAAGAAAGAATAATGCAGTCGAGTTTATACTTGGAGGTATTATTTATCGTGAATGTGTATGTATGTTCCTTGCAAATATTTGTAACAATTAAATTTATTAATGTGATTATTATTTTAAAATGTACTAAAAATTGAAACTAGAGGTACTACAGAATGGCACAGACTTTCTCCTAGCAATTTTTTCTAATTTACTTGATGTAGACTGGCTTTAAGGTCTTGCTCCATTCTCTGACCAGCTGTCATCTATCGTCATCGAACGTACATTTTCTTGACGTTTTCTCAACGTTTCGATTGTTTTAATAGTAGAACCGAAATATGACTTCAAGAATATTAAAGAAGAGTACAACCTCGTCCAAAATAGAAATTTTCATTGAAAATTGTGAAACAGTTTTTAAGAAAATGACGATGGAAATTACTGTAAGTGCGAAATTGGAAGCCCTTTTCACAGAAATGTATTGAGTTTTCAAAAAACGTCATTGAAAGTCATTTGAAGCACAAACACTCATCAATTTAGTAATGTATACAAATCGATGGTAATGTATATATTAGCGGCTTGAGATGTATTTCAAAAAATTACATTTGTGTAATTTTTGAAAAACAAAAGAATCCACCAAAATGAACTTTACGTCATATTAAACACAGTTTAATTAGCACTACACTTTAAAAAAAATTGAAGACTAAATTTGGAGCAATTTTTTGAGAAAATGGCGTTTGAGCGTATCTGAAATGCGGAATTTTGAGCTCATTTTTACAGAAAACTGTTGAGTTTTTGAGAAAATTTATTTGACTTTTTAAAAACACATGTACACATAAATGTATAATGTGAAGAAATTGCCTCTAATGTAAATATTACCGACGTGAGAGAGATGTCAAAAAAATTACACTTTTGTAATTTTTGAAACAACAAAAGAATAGAGTTATGTAACGATTATGTTATCGGATAGGGTGCATTTGGCACTTCCCCTACCAAAAATTTAAAGAAAAAATTTGATGGACGGACTGACGGTTGCTTTCAATTGGTTTTTCGGCATTAAGGACGCATAAAATAGGGATTCCGGCTACTCAACGTCCTAGGGGATTTTTTCTTCATTTAGCAACTGAATTTATCCACTTTTTCAGGGCTCGGCAATTTTTTTTTTCCGAAAATCCGATGTTTTTTCGCGCAGCATTACATGAGTTTCTCTATACTACATATATTACTCAGTATATACGTAGGTGCTAAAGAATGGTACAGACTTTCTCGTAGTAAATCTTTCTAATTTCTTTGGTGTGGACTGGTACTGTACTGTCCCTCCTTGACTGCTTCCATCTATTAAGGCCCAAAGAATTATTTTTTTTGAAATTTTCGCAACTTTTCGATTTCCAAATAGTAGAACATAAATTATATTTTAAGAATATCAAAGAAGGCTATAACGTCGTCCTAAATAGCAATTTTCATTGAAAAATGTGAAGCAATTTTTCAGAAATAATTCAAAATTAAACTTTTTTAGAAACTTCATTTAAAGTAATTTGAAGTACCTTCAGTAACAAATGCCATAATGTATACAAATCGATGTAAATGTACATATTAAAGGCGTGAGAGATATTAAAAAAAATACATTGGTGTAATTTTTGATAAAACAAAAGAATACAGCAAAATGACGTCATATTGACAGCAACATACAGCAACATGACTACAAATTTACGTCATATTAAATAGTGCAATTATAACTATGTACTGGAAAATTTTGAAATAAATTTGGACCCATTTTTGAGAAAATGGCGTTTGAGCGTTTCCGAAAATGCTGAATGCAACTCATTTTTATAAAATACTGTTGAGTTTTCGAGAAACTTTAATTGACATTATTTAAAGCGCACGTACTCGTAAGTGTAATAATTTAAGAAATTGCCTCTATTGTAAATATCTCCGACGTGAGAGAAGCCAAAAAAATTACATTTTAATAATTTTTGAAAAAACAAACGAATAGAGCAATATGTTGTTTATGTCATCGTACAGGCTTTGTTTTGAAAAATTGAAAGAAAAAAAGGCCTTTAAAAATTTAAAAAAATTTAAAACGACTAAAATTTTCAAAAGAGTTTACGTGACCTTAATGAAATAACTATTTATGTTCAACAAATTTTATTTGAAGGAAACATCTCTATCTTCAATTTTGTGGTTGTAGGAAGACGCCGAAAAAAAACATCGAACTATTGCAATTTTCGAAAACTTAGAGTTAACCGTGAAAATGAGGCCTGATCAAGTTTTATAAGTGTATTTTACTCTATTCTTATAAGAAATTTAAAGAAAAAATTTGGACCCATTTTTGAGAAAATTTCGAAACTATCCAAAAGGCTTCATGCAAAGTACCCCCAGAAATTAATGAATGTTTCTAAAAATCGCAGAGCGTCGTGTCAAGACAGATCGACAGGGGTTTGTTCAGTTCGGAAAAAATCTTATGCATAGTTTAGGAGTGTGTGTGTTGTTCACATACACGGACGGACGGACGGACGTTGCTTTCAATTGGTTTTTCGTCATCTAAGATCGACAAAACAGTGATTCTGGCTACACCACGTATTAGAGGATTTTTTTCTGTTAATTTAGCAACTGGTTTTATGGACTTTTTCGTCACCAGAGCCCGGCAATGAATTTTTTCCGCCGAAAATCCGCCGTTTTTTCGCGCAGCATTACATAACTTTCTCTATACTACATATATTACTCCGTATATACGTATGTATACGAGAAAGTAAATAGGTACTGAGACAATATCTTTGCAAAAGGTGTAGGCAATTCATTATTCTTTTTCTAAATATTTTTCACTATTATTAAATTCCCAATGTTTAAATTTGGTGGAAAAAATTGAAATTGTTTTCTCAAAATATTTGAATTATGGCTTCAGCAAAGCAAAAGAATTTCATTTTATTTTATCGTGTTATTAAAATGGCCAAAATGGCCTGAAATAACCAAAAATAAATTATTTTTTGTTACTTAAGGCTGTTTGATTCGTATCTTTACCACTAAGATTCCAATGAACGTAAAACATATCAGAAGATATCATACTTTTATGTGGCTTCTTTATGGGATTTTTGAATGAAAAATATTAAAGAAATTATCGCCTGCAAATAAAGTTGTGAAACTGACTTGCAGTGTTGCGACGAGCACGGCACGGTATCCTCTTTTCGAATTGATAGACATTGCACATACTACTACAATACAAATGCTTCCATGACACTTCAAAGTATCCCGTACGCAAAAAACGTAGGAAAATAATTTGTTATGCATTTTTAAAATATCAACACTAACTTCGTAAGGGAATTGTTGTTTAACAGATCAATTTATGAACATTGATCTGTGTTTAAGACCTACAATAGAACAGTCTCTCGCTGTTTTATTCATTAACAGGTACATGATATGTCGAAGTTGGTTGTACTCAAACATTAATTATTTTGAAACACTTATCAAGTAAATATTCGTTGAAAATGGAGAACGAAGTTCCAATTGCGAGTAAGCGAGAGCAAAAGAACATTGATTGTGAAAATCAAAGTATCAGGAAACTCTAAAGCAAAGATCAAGAAGCAAGGATGAAGGACATTTGTGCATGATACAAGAAAATTCTGCTTCATGCATGGAGATTAAAAAGTGACGAATTATGAGCAAGCGATATAATTTTATTAATTTTTAAACGAAGAAAGATAATCGAGTGAATTAAAAAAAGAAACAAATAATTTAATATGATGAAAAGCGTTCATACACAAAGAAAGATATATAAAATATTAATAATATATTGTAGTCAGATGTTCGTATTTGTTTCTCCATCTCTGAATCCTTTTATTGTCTTCTTCTCGACATGCTTCAATATTTGATCTTCATAGCCTTCAAGAGATCTCCCTTTATTCTTTCCTCCTCTCTCATCCTTTAAGTCATCTCTTTCTCCTTCTCATATCTCGCAGTCTCTCTTCTCGCTTCGCTTCTTTTCTCATCTTTCTTCTTCTGGTTTTCTCTTTCTTCTTTGCTATGTCCATCTCTTACCTTTTTTGCTTTCTCTTCTCCTTCGTATTCTACCTACTTTCGTCTTCTTCCTTCTGCCTCACTCACTAACACACACACCCAGACACACAATCTTCTTCAGTTAAAAAATGAGAAAACGTCTTGTCCCCTGACGCGCTCTTCTCCATTTTCCGAGCTCATCAGTTTTTTGTTATCTTCTCGTACATTATCTCTCTCCACTGACCAACCTAGAACGCAGTCTTCGTCTTCCGTCTTGGCGGACACTCCGTGTTCGTTCTTAATTACGTCGTCCATTTTATGCTTTGCCCCTTACACTTGTATATTTACGTCCACGCCCTAAACAACTTGTGCAGTTGCTTTTTCTCTCTAATTTGTCTAACGTTTCTTAATTGACCATATATACGCTGGAGTCATCCATTATTGTAAGGAGTACATTGAGAAAAAAATACTTTATCTTGTGTGGACGCGTATATTAATGCGCATGTATAGGTTTCATCATATATGAGAATGATCCGTGATTTTAAATTATTTATCGCTCTTAAAAATGTGCCTTCAACTAAGTATTAGTGTTTGAAATTGAAAATTCATTTGTTCTGAATGTTTTTTCTCTATGAAATATACTGATGGAACATGTAATCAGTGGAAAACAAGCACTACGGATTGAAAATATGCAAACATTCTGTTTTTATGGTTCTCGATAAACATTATTATTTCAATGTAAAGAATAGATACATCCAGCACCTATAATCTGCATATAAGAAATGTGTAGAGTTTGTGCAAAACATTTTTGGATATCGAAAATACTTTCGTGTCATTTACAGATTTACGTCGGGTATCAGAGAACACACTGCACGCAGAATTAAGAAAATATGTGATGCAAGTATTCTGTAAAAATACGTTTGTTGCAACTTGTGATTTTTTTGTGAACTTTTATCACTTTAAGAGCAATATTTTTTATTAAATTACATGAACCTATCAAACATTAGAACATTCACTTTTTATAATGTTTTGTTCGGGCTAATGCTCGAAATTGAAGATAGTAAACTTTAGGGTCTACCTGGATCGCACGTCAGTAGTGAAAGTATTTTCACGCAAAGAATTTTAAAAATAAACACATTGACTACTTTCTTCTTCTTCTTCTTCTTCTTCTTCTTCTTCTTCTTCTTCTTCTTCTTCTTCTTCTTCTTCTTCACTTCATGGATTAGGGAGATTCCCTGTTCCGGCTTCATTACACCATCTCTGTCGTGGACGGCCAATGTCCCTTTTTCCCCGTGATTTGTACAGAAAGGCATGTCGGGAATCTTTTCGTGAGACATTCTTCCTAAGTGCTGAACCCACCATGATCTGTATTCATTAATTTTTTCACTGTTAGAAAATATGTTAAGTTTCTGTCATATTTTCGTTTTTTATTTTATCCATTAGGGTGCAGTGTTTTACTCTCCGGAGGAATTTCATTTCCGAGGTTTGTATCTTCATTTTATCTTCTTTTCTTATTATCCATGATTCACACCCGTAAATTAATGTGGTACTGCCATTACTTTACAAAATTTTAACAGTGCCTCTTTTCTAGTCTTATTGCGAAGATATTTGTTTCTTGTTCCGCAAGTATGTTATAAAAGTTGTAATTTTGTTGTCATATCACTGTAATCGTATGTGATATCATAGCCCAAATAATGAAATGACTTTTGCTTTCTTCCATGCATCAGGTATTTGGCATTTTCACCAACAATTATTAAACAGTTCAGGAAGTCTTTTCTTCTGTACTTCACCTCCATATTTTAGAGGTTCTGCATTGATACCATCTACCCCAGGTGCTTTTTTATTTTTCATGCTTGACAGTGCATATTTCATTTCATGTTTGCTCAAAGAGTCTATCTGAGGGTTGTTGTATTGTGACTTATCTTCATCGATTACAGTTGGGTCATATAAGAGATCTTTATAATATTTTATCCAGTCATCTTTCTTTATTACATTTAGTTCTGCTTTGTCCTTTTCCTCTGATTTTAAATGTTTCATGATCTTGTAAGCCAAATTCTGCCTGTCATGGACATCATTTTCAATTGTGCTGATGAAAAAGTCCTACGATTCTTGGTGAGCTTTTTTCACTAATTGCTTTGCGTGTTTCCTTTTTCTTATGTAGTTTTATTTCCTCTCTTCTGTTGTTTTCTGAAGAAATTCTTGATAGGCCTTTTTCTTTTCACGTATGAATGCAGCTATCTCATCGTTCCAGATTTTCAGGCCTTTTCTTTTTCTGTGTTTATTCCTTTTTCCAATAGCTTCATATGCTGCTGTATTTATAATATTTTCAATATTGCTCCACTCTACATTGTCATCATCTAAAGGTGTATGTCCGTTTATTTGTTTGAGACGTGTTTGATAGAGATTTCTTATGCTTTCTTCTCTTAAGAGATGGACTTTATACATTTCTGCTCATAGATTCCCCGTTTTTGTGCTGTTTTGTCATAATTGTCTTACGGGTTATAATTGAGATCTTTAAAACTACTAAGTAGTGATCGGATGATATATTACTTTGTAAACATGAATATTTCGAATTTGGGATGCTAATTTTCTGTTTGCTATAATATAATCTATCATTGACATTGACTCAAAAACTACTTTTGCAGTAGAGCCATGTACACTTTTTTCTTCTTCAGCTAGTCATTAACTTTATGACATTTGAGAAAAACTATTTGAAAATCGATCAGTCGAAGAGGAGTAACAGCCGCAATCGGAGGAAGCTGTTAGCTACTTAAATTTCACCTCGCTGCTAAAAGATGTCTCTCACTTAATGAACCCGACCTAAAAGCTTTGTGGGATTATACCCACAATCCTGGCCCGAACGGGAGACGCGTAATTCATTATTATTCGCGACGCGAGCGTGGGGATGAGGTCGGCCTTATTCGGATGATCGCGCGCGCCTTGTTTAACGTTGTCGGGGGGAGGGGGGGGTTAACGCTGTGGAAATCGGGGTGGGGGTGGGGGGCGGGTCGCGATGCCGCAGGGCGTGCGGGTCTGCGCGCTGCTCGCTAATTGGGCCCGGCTTAAAACGCCGCGCGCCCAGGAAAAAGAAGAAAGCCCCCAGTAGCTCCCTCCGAATGCTACCCACGGCGGCGCGGCCGGCCTCTGCCTTCGCTGCGGATGCTCGGGCGGCCCACCGCGGAACATTTACGACGCACTACGGTTGTTTCCACCCCAACGGCTGCTTCTCGGAAACGCTATCTTTGTGTTAATGGTATTGCTGTTGTCCAGTGGTGCAACCAGGATTTTTATGAGGGGAGACGCACTGCAGTGCTTATGATTGGGAGGTGCTAGGGTTCGCGTCCCCACAGTGGTAGGGCTTTCGCCCTTAGCTACATTGCGAGGTCGAATTCAGCCGCTGTCTGGTGGAGAATTCATCGGCTTCTCTCATTGGTAATTGTACGTGTTTTTTTCGATCAACACAAGATGAATGCAGGAGCAGTACTATTAACAAACGGGCAGTGAACAGCGCGCGATTTTTTCTTCCTCTTCCGTGTCCTATACTCACCCCTTACTTACACACACGTACACTTGCACGCTACATTCTGTACACTACACAACCGCACATGTAGGGAGACCAGACGGGAGCTTAAAACGTGTCCCAGCTGAGACGGTGCCTCACTGGTGGGAGATACCTGATGGGAGAAACTCCGCAAACCGACGGGTAGTTAGGCATCGCTATCTAGTGGGAGAAGATAACCACCACCTCCCGGGGTAAAAAAATCACTGCACTTACGAGACTAGCAGTTCACTCGCCCGGAAAACTAATCAATTAAAATCTAAGAGAAGAAGCTATAGGCATTGCGTTTATGTCACGTGATGTTTACTTACAAAGATTTTTTAAATCTATGCTACAGATAAAATATTTGTTGATATGCAGTTACATATAACGTATTCAATAGGGATGTTGAATCACATATGTTAAAAAAGAGTATATTTGCGAATATATGCCATTGGCTTTTTTGGGAGGAGGAGGATCCAGCTCCATGAGCATCCCCCCTTTAGTGCGCCACTGGTGTGCACACGCGTCGTATGTAGTTGCAATTTAACACTGGCCTACCAATGAAGTGGGAAGTCAACGACGGAGGCTAGTATAGTGACCTCCCCCTATCTTTGTTTAGGTAAGGCGTTACTAATTCATCCTTTACTACTTAGTGAAACACAAAAAAAGTTCACAAGAAAGCATTGAGACACAATCCACTACATAGACAATATCTAAAAAGAAAGGACAAGGTACAGATTAATATAGATGATTCATTTATCTGGTAAAATGAGGAAACATGAAGCCAGGAGTGGAAACATTAGTAATAACTGCTCAAGATCAGGTGTTGAGAGCACCACATTATGATAAAGCGGTTCTCAGAATTTCCAAAGATGATAAAAGCTGCATTTGTCGAGAACAAGTAGAAATCATTAATCAGACCGTCTCAGCTTGTCCAATTCTACAAAGGCCGAATGCTTAGATAAAAGATAGGGTGTGTATTTACATTCACTGACAGATTTGTAACGCCCTCGAACTCCGAAACACATGTTCCAAGTGGTACCTAACACCATCTGAACCAGTGACGTCTGTTGGACTGTTTACAATACTGTTCGACCAACAAATTCAAACTGATCCCACGATAGCGCCAAACAAACCGGATATTGTTACCTGAGATTTAGAGAAAAAAACCGTCCCTTGTAAACTTGTAAATATTGTTGCAATCAAAACGTCGTACCCAAGGAGACAGAGAAACGTCTTAAAATCTCGATTTTGGAAATCTTATTTTGGATCTCGATTTTGGAAATCGAGATCAGCCGAATGTAGGACGTAAAAGCACAGGTCGTCCCGATTGTTATCGGAGCTCTGGGATTTGTCCCGCAAAATTTGTGGAAAGAGACTCCGTTATGAATTTTACTTTGTCAGGTTTTCCTATTTAGTTATTTTTTTAATTTCTACAGGTAATAGTAGTCCTTTGAAACTGCAGGAGTAACAAACTTTGAGGCAAGTTGTTTATGTTGGTATTCTCTTTGATACAGGTAGTGCTAGCCACTTCGTAAATAAATTACTCCCTCATTTATTGCAATGTATTATGTTAATTAGGAAACACGCATGTAAGCTAAGAAAAGTACACAACGCAACGCAACATCCCCAGGTCTTTCTGCGAACTGACATAATTAGTTGTACGGAGTCTGGCAATTCAACGCGTTGCAAGCCAAAGGAAAGAGAGGCTACGTGACCTATCTTCCGCCAGTTAATCTGAATGTACCCATGACACCGGTTTCAAAATCATTCACCTAAGGATGCTACTAGATGTCCTCAACTTCACCTTCAACGCAGGGAGATATAGAGTTCTTAAAACGCAATGGGTCCAATAGGTCCTTGCGCGCCCAAAGAAGTGTTAAGAATTCGGACTAAGAAGGATAATTTCTATTCCTTTAGCCTTAATGTGAATGAATGAAGTTTATGCAGCAAGGTCGGAGAATATTGACAGTCAGCACATTAATTTTCAGATTCAAATATTGTCCTCACAGCAATCACAAATACAAATCGATTGTATTGTTTGCACGTCTATATTTTCTCTCGTTTAGTTCTTGATACAAGGTGAAACGATAATAATTTGCAAAGAACGCACTGTTTTACCATGGATGAATTTTCCGGAACGTATCAAGATATTCTATCGTCGATCAATCACTTATTCTTTTCTGTCAATTTATGACAAGAAAATTAATTTCAAGATAAATTTGGTTTGATTAAACTCATAGTTCGGGTAATTCATTTTTGAACATTATGCGTCTTGGAGTACTCGAGTATTGACCTTAACAGAAGAAAATTATAAATGAGCTTGGGTGTACAGCCAAACGTATTGAGCCTGAGTAAATTTAATTGAAGAATTCTCACGAGAATTGAATGAAAAAGCGATTGAAAAGGCTCTCCACCGTCACGGAATGATGGTTAATGGAAGGCACGAAAGTTTGAGGCTCCCCTCAGATTGGTTTGGAGTTATCATAGTCGACGTTTGCTAAACCCTTTATTTCGTGCCCCAAAAAGTGAATCAAGGCCCTATTTCCGTTCTTGTATGAATATTTCACTTCAAATTTTTACTTACACCAGCCATATTTGTCGGTATTGTTGGATCCCGTGTCTCTGGTCGATCGCGTCCTCGACCCTGTGTCCCACTTTGCGACTTCTCATTAAACATCCAGAAAGGCCGACCGTATCGACGACTGGCTAGGTTTGTGCGGGGACTTTACAAAGGGAAAATCCACGAATTACATGGAATGAAAGAGGAAAATGATTAAGGTCTCCAAGTAAATAAAATTATTATTTTGTTTCCAAAAAAACGGAACGGTTTTTAATTTGAAGTAAAACCCCAAGAATTTTTTTAATATAAGTCCCTTTCAAAATTTAAGTATCTGCCCCCTTTACATACAATTTTACAAAATTATTATATTTCCCATCCTAATGGGATGTTATAATTAGTTTTTAAATATACGTGCAAAATGTCTTTATTTGGTTCATTATTAACTGGATATTTCTGAAATAATAATGTATTGAAAATTGTGTAATTCATAACTTGTATGTCATTTACAAATAATTAGTATGTGTAGCGCTGTCAGTGATATTAATTTCATGAATGAATAGAATAATAATGCAAAATGTTTAATGTCAAATCTAGATGAATGTGGGCAGATCAATGCGTTAAACAGCGGGCTATGAACAATGCGCGATCCTTCCTTTCCAAATCTGTACTTCCATCCGTAGGGCCTTGTGTTACACTAATCATTCGTTCCCACATGTCCCATCTATCCTGACGTAGAAAGACTGGCAAATTTCGAATACAAGGACGTTGGCCAACTCTAAATCCGCGCTGTTTCGCAATTGGGAAATAATGTAATGAATTGTTTTAATGGAAATATTTAATGCGGCACTCACCAGATCCGCCATGTTTTTTTAATGTGCCTCATCTTTTGCTACTATATAACTCCAGTGTGTTTAACATTTCAAGTAACTTTTGTATATTAGGTTTCCAAGACAATATCCATACAGAAAAAACACATTTATGTTTTTGTATTTCATTGCTTATTCTTTTATGTTTAGAGATTTATTTCATTTTTGTTATGTTTGAAATTGTTTAAAAAAACAAGAGTCAACACATAAGTTTTGAACTCCATTATTGTACCTTCTTCGTTAAGATACATTTGTTCAAAAATATTTTTTTACTGCCAATACACTGAAATTAAAATAAAATTGTTTATTTATTGGGAATTATCGCTTTTGCAGTGTTATGTATCTTAGAGGTTATTGAAATGCAATTGAAAAGTATTTGATATCAGGGAACTAATACAGTATAGTTGGACAGAAGTCCTAAGTATCTTTTTCTGCAAAAGTTTTCAGTAAAATATAACGAGAATAATCCAACAAAAATGCATAAATTAAGATCTCTATATGCCTCACAATATTCAATATAATACAAATGTACAAATAATAATTGTAGTATTAATAAAACCACACTCTTGGATGTGCGAGAGAACAATAAAAGCAAAATTGTCAATCAGAAAACTCAAATGTCTTCGCAATAGTGGAGTAATGAGGTCCTACCTTCGTCTTGGTTGCTCCCGATGAGGATTTCGGTGTCCTCAAAGCCGCCGTCCTTGAGCAGGTCGAGCGGGTGCTTGGGCAGGAAGACGCCGTCGATCGTGGGCGCCGACGGGAAGCCCAGGATTCCCCAGTAGGAGTTCCACTGCTGCACGGACAGCGTCTTGGAGTCCACGGCGCGCAGGCACGCCATCACCTTGCTGGGCGACACGCCCAAGTCGGTGGAATTGCAGCCGACGTCGTCGACGAGCGTGCGCGCCACCTCGGTCGCCTTCTCCCCGGTCATGTAGCTCCAGGGAGCGTTGAGCGTGCCGGATTGCATGATGCCGCGCCGAGCGAGGTCGCGCGTGACGGGCGACAACAGGTGCAGAGAGACCGACCCGCCGCCGGCGGACTCGCCGAACAACGTGATGAGTTCAGGGTCGCCACCGAAGGCCGCGGCGTTGTCCTTGAGCCAGCGGATGGCCAGCGCCTGGTCCCACATGCCCATGTTGCCAGGAGCCTCCTCGCTGTCGCCGCCGAAGAACGTCTTCAAGTAAAGGAAGCCGAAAGCGCCCACCCGATAATTCATGGACGCCACGATCACGTCCGTCGAGGCCGCCATGATGTCGGCGTCGTACACGTCGAGCGTGGAGGTGCCGCTCATGTAGCCGCCGCCGTAAATCCAGACGAGCATCGGCACTCTGGGCCGTTCGCGTTGCTCGCCCTGGTGGCGGAAGCGTAACCGTTCGGGGACCCATAGGTTCAGGTACAGGCAGTCCTCGGTGACGTTCGTGTTGGGGTTCCACATTTCCTCGCCCTCGAAGCCCGGGAAGTACTCGTAGCGCTCCTGGTAGCAGCTGTTGGGCAGTTGGGTGGCGTCGAGCACGCCGTGCCAGGGGTCGACGGGGACGGGCCGGCGGAAGCGCAAGGGGCCCAAGGGGGGCTTGGCGAAGGGCACGCCCAGGAACACGTGCACCTCGCGGCCCAGCACCTCCTTGGCGAAGCCGCGGATGTAGCCGCTGCGCGTCTCCACCACGAGCGGGTCGGAGTGCAAGGCGGCGTTGGAGCCGTTGAAGGCGGAGCTGCCGCCGCCGCCGCCGCCTCCGCGCAGCGACGCCGCCGCCGCCGCGCCGGCCGCCAGCGCCGCCAGCGCCGCTAGCGCCGTCGCCGCCAGCGCGCCCAGCATGTCGCCCTGCCCTACCCTGCGCTGCTGTGCGCTGCACCCGCAGACGGACGCCCTCCGACTGAGGCGCGCGGCGAGACGCGAGGACCAGCGACGGGGAGGCCGAGCCCGGCGAAGCGCGCCACGGAGCGAGCGAGCGCACAAGAGCGAGCAGCGGGCGAGCGCCGCGCTCTCACATCACGGGAGCGGGGGGGGCGTGGGGGGCCGGCGGGGGGGCAGCGCCGCCGCGGGGCATCTGAGCCTCCGAGTCCGAGCGCGCCGCGTACGCTACTACTACGCCGCCACGCTCTTCGGGCGGCAGCGGCCGAGGGGGCGGGGCGCGGCGGGGCGGGGCGGCGCGGCGCGCGCCTGGCGCGGCGGCGGGCGGCGGGGAGTGCGGCTGCGCGCGTCCGGGCGGCCGGCTTACACGTTACTCTTACGCGCCGCCGTACGCGCGCCCCGGGGCCGTGGGCCCCGCCGCGCCCCGCGCCCGCCCGCCCTTCCCGCCGGCCCGCACCTACCGTACAGGATTTACACGTTACTCTTACGCGCCGCCGTACGCGCGCCCCGGGGCCGTGGGTCCCCGCTTCCGGCCACGGCCCCAGCCCCGGCCCCGCCCCCGACGCGGCGTCTCAGAGGCGGGGCGGCGTGCCCGGAAGGAAGCTCCCCCGGCGCCGCTAAGGTGAAGGACAAAAGCGTTCTGCTGGCTGACTTTAATTGGAAGCCTCCCGGCCGGAAGAGGAACTAAGTGGGAAAGAGGGAAATGGGCTCTGCGCCCCGATTAATTTTCCGCCTGCGGCGATGGGCGACGGGCAGCGGGCCGGGTGAGGCACGGGCGCCGGCGGAGGGCACGTGTGCTAGTATATCCGAGCAGGCGCAATTATCTTAGTGCCTTAGTGGAAAGATGCGATCCCTGGGCGCGCCCTCCATTTCCATTTAGATAATGGTATTATCTTACGGATATACCGCCCTCATCTTAATCGAGCGCCTGATTGTGTGATTGCCTGATTCAGGATGGAGCACTGTAATGTCTCTTTAATCTGTGGCGCAGTGTTTATTCTGCATAATTTGCCAGCCGATGGAGAAACAAGCAAGCGAGATAGTGAATGTTGTTCAGAAATATTTTTAAAATGAGATCTGTATGTTTGCTCTGTCGAAAATCTGAAACCAATAAAATAGCTTGTAGGATCAAAAATGCAATTCAAGTTCTGATTTATTTTGTCCGATGTATTATATAATGCAAAAGTAAAGGAAACATATGGCATTCTGAATGTATATTAGAAGGTTCTGAACAGCATGTTATTTTACTATTTCGCAGTGACAGCCATTAGGCTGACAGCATGATCATAATCATAATCAAACCATATTTTTCGTGGGTAGATAGTGTTTCCGGGTACGTTAACTATTATGATCATTAATGACGTTAGTGTAGTAAAAGTTGTATTGCGGGAGGTGGCAGTGTTTTTCCCTCTCTGGATAGTGAGATGTGGAGCCAACCAACATTTCAGCAGGGAATTTCCCTCTTCAGTTGCCTCCCCAGCGGGGCGCCGCCCCCGCTGGGTCAAGCCTCAAGCTCCCAACAGGTCTCCTGACATGTGCGGTAGTGCAGTGCATGCAAATCTGCGAGTGTGAGTGGAAGAGGAGAGAATAGGACAAGGTAGAGGAATGGAAGATTCCGCACTTTCCATGGGCCGTTTGTTAGGGCACTACTCCGACATTCGCCTGGTATTGATCATAGAAACTTCAGCAAACTAACGATCAGGGCAGCTAGACGCTAGAAGTATCTTCCAGAGAATGGTTGAATTAGACCTAACATAAACGTCAAGCAGGAGGAAAATACTGAAAAGTACTCAGACACATTTGTTAGAGCAATATTAAATCTATGTTGTGTCATCTGTTACGGAACGGAAGAGGTATTAAAACGTTGAGACAACTACTTTTCATGGGTATTTCTGGACGAAAAAGAAATATTATAAACCATCATCCTTGGCACGGTAAGGAAAAATATAGATTCGACATTTCAAACAATAACACTCATTCGCCTTTCATTGGAATAACACAATTACTTTGACCAAACACTTACTGATTACAAGTTCAAAGAGCGAAAGAATCTCATTTTTTTCACTAGACAACTCCAAAACACACAATACTGTAAAACGCCTAAAATCGATGAGTTTAAATTTAGTGCCTGTAACATGAAATTTCGCGTACATTGTTCATTAAAATGTTCAAGCAGTGCATACATTTATTGCTTCGTACCGCATGAAGAATGACCGAAGCTTCTATTTTCCTAAGATAATTCTACGTACTGTGTGAAAAGGAATTCCATTGTATTGTTAAAAATGTATTAACGGACACAGAAGCTACAATTGGCGACTGTGTCTCTCCCAGGCGTCACATTTGTGCCCTCTCGGAGCCCGCAACGGGATGCGCCAGGCAATGCAAATGGGAAGAGAGTGGGAGCGGACTGCGCAGAACAAAAATGCCTTCCATTGCTTAAGTATCAACATTCTTTATTGACGGCTGTACCCCCCCTTCATTATCGGCAGCCGCAGGGGTACGTTTCCCTCCGCGGTAAAACTTCATCTCGTCACATATTCGATATCTGTTATAAGCAATCCGTTGAACACGATTGCTTCAAACGCATAGTGCGTCAATCACATGGCATCACTTGGCCGTTGCTTGGCGCGAAGAAAGCACGCCCAGAGACGCGCGCAGAGAGCATGGAGCGGGGGACGATTCCCATTCGCCGCGGGAAACCAGCCCCGCCCGCAATGTCGGTTTCTATGCGGAACATCTACAGAATGGTGTGGCGCCGAGCGCGCTTCCCCGTGTTGGAGCACTTGCGCGCCGCACGAGCGCCTGCAGAGAGTGCCTTGCAGCGACACCGCGGTGAGGCGCGCAGCGGGCAGCCGCCCGCCCCGCCTCGGCCGCCGCCGCCTCTCCCTCCTCGCCCCGGCGCGCCACCACCACCTCACCGTCGCCGCCACCCCGTCGTCGTCCTCGCCGACCCCCACCGACCCCGCCATACCGCGGCACCCCCACTGCCCCCTCCCTCCGCCACCTCTGCCGCCCCCGCCGTCCCCGCAACCCCTGCCACCGTCCCCGTCGGCGCCCCCTCCGTCCCGCCGCCCCCGCCGCCCCGCCGCCCCGCCGCCCCGCCCCGCCGTCCTCCAGCCCCGCCGCCCCGCCCGCCGTCCTCCAGCCCGCCGCCACCGCCGCCCGGTGTCCCCGCCGCCCCACCGCCCCGCCGCCCCGCCGCCCTGCCGCCCGCCGCCCCGCCCGCCACCCCGCCGCCCCGCCGCCCCGCCGCCCCGCCGCCCCGCCGCCCCGCCGCCCGCCGCCCCGCCGCCCCCTCCGCCCTGCCACCCGCCGCCCCCGCCGCCCCGCCGCCCCGCCCCGCCCGCCGCCCGCTACCCCGCCGCCCCGCCGCCCCCGCCGCCCCGCCGCCCCCTCCCCCCCCAGCGGGCTGCCGCCACCTCCTCCGCCCCCGCGCGCGGAATTCGAAGGCAGCGCCGCACGGCACCCCGCACTGCCATTCGCGTCACGTCACATCAAAACAACGTGCCCGCGCCGATTCCCCCCACTCCCCAGCCCCGCCTTCCCTCTCTCTCCCTCCCGCTCTATGACTCGGCGCACCCCAGCGCGGCCCCCGGGAGGTGCCGAACGGCGGCGGCGGGCGGCTAGCGGAATCCGCATCTCGAGACCGCCCCGCGATCGATGGAAACTCTTTGGATAGACGTTCAGCTGCAACAGACTTGATGATCATGCGTGCAGCTCAGAACTGCAATTCTCCAATTTTCATCACTATTGTCAGTATCGGCATCATGAATTTGACCCCTTGACCTCTTCTGGCTCAAAATTGTCTAAGGCGTCTGTTGGAAGGACGTACTAGATTTTCTTCCCCCTCTTCAATTAGATTGCATGATTATTGTACTTGACCTACTTTCTAGCATTTTTTGCACAAGATATTTTTTCAAGTTTTACCTTTTGTTTCTAAAATTATGTCTGTAACTGACTATAAATTTAGTTTCTTTCTTATGTTCACACATCAATTATTAAAATCCTACCACAAAGCAGATAAATTGAATATCTAAAAATGCAAATCTTCGCCAGCCAGCCTGTCGCTGCCTTAGAGCAATGCAGGCAAGGTAGTAACGTTATGGAGCCTAAGTAGTGTTTCCTGTTGCATATTGCACTTTAAGTGCGCTGTACTGTTTCTTAAAAGTGTGTGATTATGTTCGGTTTTGTGATTTAATAAAATCACATCTCGTGATTTCATATAATTAAACTCATTGCAAGACATAAGCTATTTGTTTATTCCTGGAAAAATATATATACCCGACGTCAGAGTCGACATTTCTATGCCTCGGAAAACGGGTCAGATAGTCATCTTACGTCGGGGTCAACTTGGACACTGCTTAGTACTTAGCATTTACCAGCACTTTGAAGATTAAACGTAGAATGAAACACAGAATATTAATGTGTTACTGTATTTACATAAATGTTGACAAACGTATATTTGAAACTGAAAGTTAAATAAAATAATTAAACATTTAAATTAAATTAACTTTGAAATTATTGATTAAAGAATAACCTACTAAAATGACTAATTAAAACAAATAAACTACGATTCGATCACAATAATTTTCTTACTGAAACATGGGTTGCCTGTAGAGAGATGATGTGTGCCACTTATAAGTACGCGTTATTGATAAATGAAAATCACCACTTAAAATACGTAAATACGTAAGTAATATAAATCCAATCCATTGTGTGAGAAAAAGCAGATACAAATTAGCAGCAGCTCGTTCTGCAATAACTACTCACTTCATTACCTCCAACAAATATTTCACTAAATTCTATTAGTTTACGTGGGAAATGCACAGCTCGCTCATGTGTGATTACTACTCGCACACAATTGCACTAGTACTCTTCAAATATGTGTGACTGCCACCGAACAAACTATCATTTCTGGATTTTTTGTTTCTCTCTAATGCTTTATTTCTCTATTTCCCTTCTTTTCTGTTTCTCTGTCCCTTCTGGTTTGCTTTCTTTCCCCTTTCTTTTTCCCGTCCTCTCCTTTATCTCCTTCTCTCCCAACCTTATGTTACCCTATTCTTTTCTCATCTTGACTCTGATCCCATTCTCCGTTGTGGCGTTCGCTCAATTCCAAGTTCGAATCTTGTAGTCTTCGTGTAATCCTTTCCTGGGTAGGGGTGCTTCCTCGTAAAAGGGGAAGATAGTAAAGAAGACAAGAACAAAAAGGGTACAAGAGAAGACTAGGAATTGACAGAAACTCTAGAAACCCAAAGATACAATAAGATGTGAAGACAATCTTAGAAGAAAAGATAAAAGAAGGGTAGTGTAAGTGTGAGTAGTGCTACACTATGAAAACTACACACCGTAGCTCGGTGAAATTTACGTTTTCCATAAAAAGTGGTTCACCGATTTTCGAACTTCCATCCTTCGCTTTTAAAATGCATTTAATTAGATAGAATTGGCCAATAGCACAAATGAAGATACGCGTAGTATCAGGAAAAGATTAATGGCTCTAAAATTTTGGATTAAACTTTGTTCTAGTACAACGTGAACAACTCTTGACAAAATGGCGTGTGTCTCATTTCCGTTAAAATCCTTGATTTTTTGAAAATTGCACAAGTTTACTATTTTTCTCGGTTTCTTTCTACGACTACAATAATGAAGATATATACTTTTTCCTTAAAGAAATCTGTTCATTATCTAATTTTCTGTTCATCAGGGTATAACTTTATGAGGCTAATACATTAGCTTTGAAATAATTGCTTTTTATAAATACGTATGTCCTGGGATTTATAATGAGTTTTACAAGTGATGAGTGAGATATGTTAATATGAGCGGCAATTGCGGCATTGTAATATTACGTAACCGTTACTAAGTTAGATAAAGTATGTGCTGTTGTACACCACTAATCAATGTTTAATTCCACGTACGTGATACATCCCTCTCTTCCGTAATTTTTTTGCCTCTATTTTTCTCTTTGAGTAATATTTCAACCATCCATCCATAATCTAAAAGGTTTGGTAATCATTTGGTAATTTAGCCTGTTTCTACTGCAAGCTGTTCCTCCTTACCACTCTTATAATACTGCCTCTTTTGGTCATATTCTTCCTTTCTATCAATCAAATTAATTGCCTCCGAACGCCACTAGAAAGGTCAGCAATTGCCAACCAAATTCTGTTTTTCATTTTCACGAGACTTCTCGTCCTCTTTCTTCAATTTATCAAAGACTAGAACTCTCTCCTCTCACTATATCACCAGGAAAATCCGGTAGTAGTTAGGAGTTAATATTAAAGGTGATTGTATTTTACGATCAATTTAAAGTTTAAAAATATATTCTCAGAATTTTTTTCAAGCAAAACTTTGATAATTTTACTATAAATTGGGTAATGCGTAACCGACGAATGATATTAGTTTTAAAGTCATTACTTATATGGTTCTTGATTCTGTATAATATTGAATGAATTTCCGATATTCTTAATTGTATAATATTTTAATCTTAAATCATACCATGTTAGTTCAGTGTGTCTAACGAGACATTGCTTTATTTGTAATTAAAATAGTTTATTGAAATACTGTTTTTTTAGTTTGATATTTATTTGTATTTTGATGTTGGACTTTTTCTGCCCCCTCCCCCCGTTATACTCCCCCACCCCTGACCTCACCCAATTCGAAAGTCTTTATTCCCTGAGGTTTCAAAGAGCTACTCTTCTTGGATCCGTTCATCGTCCATACGAGTTTACTAACTCATCCTTCATCCGTTCGACAAATATCAATTCATCATTCACAATGTTGTATATGTAAAACTGTCTCCCCTTTTTTGTTGTACGCGTTTCAATCTTTCTGTCAACTCGTTCTTGTGGCTTTGACGCGTATCTGGCACTGAGTGTTCTCCGCTTTAGAGAGTGACATCATTCTCGCGTGCACCGAGACAGTGGTCTCGCCTCAGGCCAATGATGTTCCGGATGCTGTCGTTTTGCGTTAGGGTAACAAGCATCGTGAGTGGCCTGCAGCTGGAGCCATGGCGTGATGGGTCCAACTGACGCACGCGTGACCTCCGCTCGGCAGGAGAAGCGCTCAGATAGATTAGATTTATTACTAATTATGCTATTAATTGTTAAAACGTGTCGGCAGAATACTTTAATTTTACATGTTTGAAGTCTACATTGATCTATAATTCAAGTAATTCATCTGTGACGTATGATTTCACCGCGCGAGTCATGGCACTCCAACTTCTCCTTACTGCACTGAATTGTAACGTCATTCGTACACACACGATTACTTCACAAAACAAAACTGTACATAAAGTACAACAATAATTTAGAAAACAATATCATCACAATAATCACGAAAATATTAATTATTTTTAAGATTTAAGTATAATAGTAATACACAGAAATGAAATTCATACACAGCTCGCAAACTAATTTATATTTGAATTCGCAAAAGCTTTGAGGAAAGGGCTCAAAGATTGGCGCTAGCAAAGTGTTCCCGTATTTAATTGTTCGATTTGCGAATGAAAATTTTCCAAGGTCTGATTTCTGTTACCTTGTCTGAATTTCGTGCGTATTGTGCTGTGCCAGAGTAAGTACATGTTTTAAGATATTTTATTCCAGGCTGGATAGTCTGAATATTATAACAATGAAGGTGTTCCATTCTCTGGCTCATACTCGCTCTATCGTCGTAAGGTTGACCGTACTGCAGCAGCTCGCGATGGGCTGATTCACAGGTCAGAGCTGTAGCTGTGACGGCTTCACTTTTCTTGAAGATGGAGTAGTAGGTATGTCAAGTACGATAACTTTGCACAACTACGCACGCAATATACAAGAGGGATTTTTCAGGCTAACATTATATTTTCATTCAGCATTTACTACATGTAAGCGTATGGATGAGTATGGGAATGATCAACATGAGTATGGAAATATAATTAATTAATTTCATGTGTGTTTTTTTCCAAAACTATGGATCGCAATAATGTCATTATTATTTGCAAATCAATATTACTCGTTTATAATAAATGAAAATTTATCAGCTGCACTTTTTTCTTTCCCGTGCTGAACTTTAGAAGAAATAAGAACAATTTCGCTATTTTCTTTAGTCAAGGTAAAATCTGCTTTTCTTTCACGCTTTTTCACATTTTTGTACTTCTTGTTTAGACGTTTCAACTTCGCGGCATATTTAATTTTGCGCTGTATACTTCAAGTGATTATTCAACTCCTAAAGGATTGTGCTACAGACGCTCGGTTTGCTTGGCGAACGCTTTCCGATCGCGACGCAAAGGCGAGCGAAATCTATCACGCGGCGCTGCCATCTAGCGGATTTTATGTTAACAGACATGGCATTCGAGTGAAGTAGTCACTTGCAGGACTTATGTTTATTATCTTTTGAGAATGTGTACGCAGAGAATTACAACTATACCCACATATTTTGTGTAACTCTTCACTTGTTTTCAGCCTGATACATGCAATAGAAGCTGAGAAAAAAAGTTTGGTTTGGGGGCAGTTTTCACCACCTTATTCGACTATACCCTTTGAACTAGCTCTACCATTGCAATCACAGCAAACTAAAGGAAGAGCTGTAGAAAATTTAGAAAAGTTCTACAAGGAAAATCGAAAACTCAAAAAACCTTATTTTGTGTCATGCAGCATTTATTCTCGAAACCTAATTAAATGAGGGATATTTACAAATTCTGCAAGAGTAGTCACTATTCGTTCTGACCAGGGAGTCGAATATGTTTCTGAAAATGTAATTTAATTTTTTTTTATTTATCAAGATGTGTACTCGTAGGGACTACGGAAAAGAAATCCTACCTCACACCATAAAAAGTAATGGACAGCATATATCGATTTTACGCAAATCTAATGCGCACCGTTTTTGACGAAATGTAGTACTCAAATTAAGGTGCGCATCAGATTCGAGTGAAAATCCGTTTTGTAGAATGCCAGTAACTAAATTCCGTTTTTACTTTCTCACTACAGACCAGAGAACCCTGGTAACGAAAAAGTGCATAAGGCTAATTGTTAAATTTAAAAAATCCTCTATCACGTACTGTAGCCAGTATCCATTTTTTGTGGGTCCTTGATACCTAAAAATTGAATGACGGCGAAACGTCTGTCCGCCCGTCCGCCCGTTCGTCCGTCCGTCCCTCCCACCGTCCCTCTCTCCGTCCGTCCGTCCGTCCGTCCGTCCGTCCGTCCGTCCGTCCGTCTCTGTCTGTCTGTAAACAACGATAGCGACTAAACCGTTCAGCCGATTTTCTCCAAAATAGTCATTCCCCCATCAATCTGGCTGATGTCTCATTCCCTTAAATTTGAAACCGATATTTTAATTTTTGGGGGTACTTTACCGGGCGACTGTTATTTTTCCAAGTTAAAAAAAGGCTCGAATCGATTTTGATTAAATTTTGTTTTTGAATTATGTGAAGGGCGTTTAAAACAATAGCGCAGATCTCATTTAAGTTGAAAACTCTTATTTTTCGAGTATTGCAAAAATTCAATATTTCTCCGACGACTTCGCAAACCTACAATTATGAAGCTAAAGGTTTCTCACTTAATGAAATATGTTCCTTAAAGATAGACTTTTAAATAAGGTCGTGTACAATTTTTCGAAACTTTGAGTGCTTTTCGCGTAATTTTGCGTAAAAATACTGGCGAGAAAGTACGTGCTGTGTTAGCACCACTAGTTTTGTTTATTATGTCACTATGGATGGCTGGGGTTTTCAAGTTCAACTTCGTTTAATTTACCATTGACCTTATTATTGAGGGTTCTTAGCTACTATACGGAGGGAAAACCGAGAATAATGTCGTATAATGCTTCATTAAATCGTAAAGCAGTTGCAATGCTTATTATGTATACGATAAAGCCATTGTTGTATTACATAAATTTAAATAAAAAATTGTATCTACGATTCTGTGATTATTTGCATTCTCGATTCTCGATTCTGTGATGCATGTGATCCATTACATTCGATACTAAACTTTTTATCATAATTTCAAGTTTCAAATATGGTGTGCGCATTAGATTCGCGTAAATAAGGAAATTATAATCAATAAACGCTCTCAAAAAGATATAAACCGAACCATTCATCAAAATTTTGTTCTCTTTTTTATCTTTCATTCAAATTCTTGATCCACAGATTTACTTGAATTTTTATGAAAGAAAATGTGTGTCAGACATTACAATATTGCGTGTTTCTCCTCTCCATCTGGCCCATTCTTAACAAATCTATCTTAATCCTGATGAGTGTAGAAACGTATAGATTAAGAGAACTTTAAATGCGGATTTTGCTACCAAACATTTGGAGGTCGCATTGTTAAAGTGATTTCAATACTTTTTCACTCTGTACTATAGTTTAGGGAGGAAAACAAAAAAAATAACAGTAAGTAAATGACAGTGTTGTTCATTTAGGTACGAAGGTGATCCATTTATTATTGCTTTTATTCTCCGCCGGTCAAAGAAGTTCAAGAAAATTGCCCTAAAAAGTTGCTTTCCTGAGAAGAGACTACAATAGCTCGTGTAGCTGTTTCTTTTCAATGCGCAAGAGAACTTTGCTTCCTCGTGTCTGAGCGTCGTTTAAGTTTTGATCCGATGTGCAGAAAAGGAAAGAGTGATTCTACAAAATCGTTTACCTTTCTCGGCAAGCTCATAAATCACTCAGGCAGGTTTTTACGAAGTTATCTTTTTGGCACGATTCAATTTATCCTACGATAATGTTCCTTCCGTTCTTGTTTTCTCAACTTTCCTTCTAGACACATCTTACATCTTTTATCCTTCACTTCGTGTCCAGCACATATTGGCGTAGTGAACGGGATTTTCTTCAAGCAACCCTGTTTCCAGATTCAGATTTTACAGTCTTCAAAAATTCATTTCCTTGCGAAATGAAAGTATGTTTATGTTCTATATATTATAACTCTACCGCCCGGGTCAGAAGGCTTCGCGATGTCCATTAATCAGCTTGGCCGGCTACTCAGCGGTCTGGCGTCGGCGGTGCTAAAGAAACAAAACCCTCGCTTAGCTACATGGCTGTCCCGGAAACGCAGCGTCCTAAGCACAGGTACCAAAGTTTCGGCCGCCATTCTGCGATCTGCCTTAGGACAAAATAGCAGTCAATATACGCACGGAAAAAACGACCGACGGGCGGCGAAATCAAGTCTCTGATCTACCCGCCGTAAGTTTGCACCACAACTCTTTTGCCTCCCACGCCCCACGGGTCCTTACATCTGATTCGTAGGTTTTGAATTGGTGAGTCTGGTGCGGGTAGCAAACAAGCAGACGGTTCATCCTAGAGAGTAATGTGATTTTTCACTACCCACGCCGGGCAGTTAGTGTTCAACCTCGTACTTCTGGGAACTGGACTCCCGTTGCTCTCAGCGGTGAAGCTGGACTCCGGTTCGCTCGCTTGGTGAGGTGGGGGTGGGGATGTTGAGCTTCCCAGACCTGTTACCCGAAGCCGAGACAATAAGGTGAGGCGGTTTGGCGGAGTTGCTCGCCCCGTGCAGCATATAATTTATGATGAAAAATTTACTAAATTTATTCTGCCGGCTAGGCAGCGCGATGTTTGACCACAATATAGCGACAGATGCGAGGGTTGGGGCAGGCGTCATGGCAACTATTATGTTTTGAAATAAATATTACTGGAACCATTTATCGCGTGAAAGAAATACGGTATTAGTGTGCATTCACAACAATAGATGTAAAATCTGTTATCTGACTACCGCCGTGCGAGGTGAATATAATACTTTTAAGCAATGCTCCTACTTCAAGACAGCCGTTCTCTGTGCAAAACAATGCCCTAGAATGTCACAGGAAATTGGTGGAAGGAGTTGGAAATAATGCCCTCCAATACCGGACAGTCGCGAAGTAGTCAGGAGAGCTCAGCGAGGGTGCGTAGCAACATCTGATCAGCTACGCACAGAATGACCTGCGAGTGTGGATTTCTCGATACCACTTTCGCTCTTGGACTCCAAGAGCGTTTATCGTCTGCCTCCCTCCAGCAGGTGCTCGATTACCGCACGTACCACATCGGTCTCCCCACTCACAGGTTGTCCCGTGCGTTGCTGATCACTGCGTCCGTCGAAAGCCGGCTATCTTAATAAAGCTAATATGTTGACGAAATGACCTCTTTTATTTCTTCTTATAAGAACGTCAACAACACCAAATCAGAATTCCCACAATTCACTGCGTCCTTGCTGAAACTCTCCTGGCTATCTCACGACCGTCTGGTACGGATGGACTTTATTCCCAACTACTTCCTCCATTTTCCTGTGATATTCTACGACATATTGTCAATGGAGAACGTCTGTTTTTATGTAGATGCGTTGCTCGAAAGGGTTTCATTCATATCGCACGGCGGTAGTCAGACAACTAATTTCACATTGTTCTCTGTGCTAATAGACACTCAAGAACCATTTTTTGTTGTGAACACAAAGTAAGGCTGCATACCTTTTACGCGACAAATAAAATTATGTGATCGAATACTATTGTTTTCGAAATTAAAAATAGTTGCCATGACCCCAACCCTCGTGTTTTTGAAAGTTGCCTACCAATGTTATGTAATACTGCAAAAAATCAATGTGGAGATTTCAACGGAAATACAGATTCGGAGGCACTTGATGCGGAAAAAGTGATCATTTTATCAAAAGTTCTGTCTTACCGCTTGACTTTTACGCAATCAGCGCTACCTCCCGTGCATCAGTCAGTTATCTGTGAATTGAACACTATTGTCTAAACCGTGCGCAGTGCACATTTTGTAATAGTGTACTATGCTTTAGTTTTACAAGAGATGGATGAAATATTAGTTGTATCAATTGCATTATAATTATTGTAATTTTTGTACCTGTTACAAGTAATACGAAAACGTCTCTGCTATGCTGTAGCACCACTAGTTGATTAAAAAAATAATTAGAAATTCCGTTAACGTGCTTACTATAAATTCGTCAGCTTTTATATTTATAAAGTCACCGAAGGCAGCTATATCTTTAGATACCTTTCAGTAGTCTCCATACCCCATCGGACAGGCGGTTATCACTAGAGCGTCCATCCACATGCATGCGATACATCGCAGAGCGAATCCATTGAGCTAGGTTCGTGTCGGAAATGACCCTGGTCATTTAGGCTACCTGATGGAGCGAGGCTTTCGTGATAATCGCAGTATTATGTGGTCTTACGTGTTGCTCGTAATGTAATTATTTGTTATTCCCTCCAACGCTGCGTTCAATAAACTAGCGCGCCGATAAAACAAGCTTAATCACATGAATTCAATACGCCCTGTTTAATCAACTGTCACTTGCTACATCTCAACTACTTACATGACACTTGGACACACTGGCTGTATTGTTAATTCTAATATTCTTCGTCGTTTATTTTGTAAAAACCTGTGAGTATAAATTTCGACAGTACACTCCCATGTGCAAGACGTATTAGCGGAGGGAACACAATTTTTTGGATCTGAGCGATCTCGATGACGTTCTTTGGAATTCAACTTCAAATAAACAAATTCAACAAAACAATATTTTAGTTGTCTAAGTGATCAAGAAACGAAGGAAAAAATTAAACGCCAAGTGTATATGTTAATAACAACAGCAACCAAAAGTACAATGTGGACCTCTAAATCATCTGAGGTACAAGATATAATAAGTTTATAAATTAATGTCAGTTAAAACAAAAAGTGTGTAGGATTTTTTTACAGAGAAACAATGGAAACAAATTATTTTAAAGTTTTATATTTTCGAGAAATTCGGAGGCGTGTGGAACAGATTAAAATGGAAGTCGGATATTAGAAAGTGAAACTCGCTCTTGGGAATTAGCAGCGAACATTCGGACGTGTGTTTCAAACTGTTATGAATGAATGAATAAATGGCCGTTAAAACACCACATATGGGAAACTTGGTTCACTATTGTGTGAGTACTCATTAAAAGAAGATGAGTAATAACCCTCCCGAGAAACCTACCCCGTTTGCAAGTTTGGGATGTTCCAGAGGGATTTAGCAATGCCTGGACTCATCTCTCGTTGCGTGCTATAGACTGTACCCATGAGATTTCCATCGGCTGCACTCAAACGTAAATGGGTTATTTCCACTTCGTACACGAACTAAGAACATTGTAATAAAATTCCGAATTCCCTCTCAGCAAAAAATGCAATAATAACCCTATCGTTGAAAAATGAAGAATGCTTAGTTTACTTCACTATTAATTGGAAAAACAAAATGTGCATACGTACGTTTGTCTTTGGTTTACTGATCCAAAATATGTATATACATTTTTAATCGTATTCATGTTATCAGTTTATGTAATTTAAAATTTGTAAAAAGGAGACAAAGCTTTTAGTAATGAAATTGATAATTATAGGGTTTAACAATAGGTGCAATATTAATTTATTGATATGAATTTCTAAGGTTTAATAATGAATTACGTGCTATTGTTTAATTTTTTATTGAAACCAAACATAAAATAAATATTGGTGTTATTTGGAGTACGTAACTTTATTCTTTACATGTAATGTGAACTTGTATACATTTAATTAGTATCTATAATCTTAATAGCACGAAACGTCAGAGATTAAAGTATTTCGAATACATTTTTCAATTATTTCTGATGGCCAATTCTCTGTCTCGAAAGTTTACAGCCGAGAGCTAAAGCGGACACCTGTTTGTAAAAGCGCCGTCGCTTTGCGTGTGCGTAAACATTTTCAACCCCTTCTCCTGTGACGCGCGCCGCGGAACATCATAAAACGTTTGTGGCCATTTCGCGGTGGAAAGAGACGCGGAATGTCGTGGGTGGAGAGGGAATTCCAGAAGTAGGTCAGAGTGAGAATTTCGCGCGCGACAGGAACAATCGCAGCTAGAGCTGGCAGCTGGGGCGATGAGTAAGTGGCGTAACGTTATGGCCCGCAAGGCCTGTCAAGCGAAGGTGGCCATGGTAGTGGCGTAACGTTATGGCCCGCAAGGCCTGTCAAGCGAAGGTGGCCATGGTAGTGGCGTAACGTTATGGCCCGCAAGGCCTGTCAAGCGAAGGTGGCCATGGTAGTGGCGTAACGTTATGGCCCGCAAGGCCTGTCAAGCGAAGGTGGCCATGGTAGTGGCGTAACGTTATCGCCCGCAAGGCCTGTCAAGCGAAGGTGGCCATGGTAGTGGCGTAACGTTATGGCCCGCAAGGACTGTCAAGCGAAGGTGGCCATGGTAATGGCGTAACGTTATGGCCCGCAAGGACTGTCGTGAAGGTGGCCATGGTAGTGGCGCAACGTTATGGCCTGCAAGGTCTGTCAAGCGAGCGGTCCCAAGTAAACGAGCGGTCCCAAGTATTTCTAGGCTGCAGGTTTTCCGATTGTAATAAAATAATTAATTACTTGATATTTTCTGATACTTTGAGATAGTTGATACAATAAAAGATTGAAAACAGCATCTTCCAGAACGATTTTGTTCCGCTTCGGAAGCGTAACCCTGTTTCTAAACCAATAAAGATAAGAAATTCATTTAGGTTTTGTAACAGTCTTAACTTATGAAAAAAATAGTAGAAGTAGATTTTTCTACTATTAGTTACAAGTTAATTATTGGTTCCTCGACACACAAACGTGTCTTCGATTGTTATTTAGGTTTGAAGCTTGCCATCTTACGTAATAACGTCCAGAGAGCGTTGCCGGCGCTTTTCAATAAACAGCAGTTCGAGTTAGAGGGTTGATAACATCGTCTTGACTTTTACTGCCTTGTTTAATACTTCAGGTAATGAGTATTGAATGGAATTATGCATCGCTGAAGTATTGTGTGTGTGTGTATTTAAAGAATTAATATTATGAATATTTTTAAAGAAGGGGTCCGGCTAAAAGGGACCCCTTCCTTAAAAAATATCCACAATATTAATTTTCTGAAGGATACCCGGATAAAAGTTTTGTGGGAGGAGTATTTCGTTTCTCTAATGGCAATGAGAGTACTGAGGCAAGGTACAGCTGTTGCACGACCGTTGGAATTGGTTCTAGGAAAAGTGCTCGGCTGCTCATTACGTTGTGTGGATGAGTTTTCAGTCTGTAACTACATTCCAAGAGTTTATTAGTGTATAATTGTCACTGAGAGAGAACCGAAAGCTACACTGATGTACTTTTGAAATTCTGTTCATTTGATGTTGGACGGATGATTGTAAATCATTTGAAGACCAAGGGACTTAAACAGAATCTTTCGTTCCGATGGAAAAATGAAAAACTACGTGAAGTCAGGGAAGTTAAGCAACTCGGGACCCCTAGGATTCCTGGAAGGGTGACCGTCTGAGAACCCCGTCGAGCGCCGAGCCGCTAGGCGATGACTTACTGGGACTGACTGACTGGCATTGACTGACTAGGACGTGACGAGACAAAAGACAAAAACTTTCCGGAGGATTACTCCAGCTTTATATACACTCAGTATCCAAGAAGATGAGAACTTGTTGCGAAAAAGTCGCAACCAATCTTTAAAAAACTTTGAATTATCCGTTTCGGACTTCATGTTGTTAAATTTAAAAACTGTGCTGAACTTGTGTTTCCTCAAATTTCAGCCGAGAAGCCAGCTCATCCATCACTTGAAGAGGGAATCATTGTAAAATCTAAATATAAGGCTTAGTTTTTAAATTTAAGATTAAGTACTCCATGTAATTTATTTTTTAAGTAATTATAAATCAAAATCTGGTGGTTAAAAGCCCACTCATGTGATTATATGGCCATAGAAAAGTGTTAAAAATGCTATGTGATGGTACAGTTAGCTTGAACAGCAATTATTTGGTGGATAATTAAAATTAATAATTAATGACATAAATTTTTGGTATTCAAAAACAGGTTTATGCTCATTATAAAGAGACCAGCCATAGATATGGCTTCTTCTAACAAAATCCCAAGTTTAGATCATTTTTGGGATTAATTGGTACCTTGGTTTGCCTTTGAAAAGGTTGAAAAAGCCATTTTTTAGGCAAAATAATTATTTTCCATGAACATGCTAAGTTTCCACTGGCGCCCGCTAGAGTGCACTGAGCAATAGGTGCACTGGCTGTAAACGCCTGTGTATAGGCAACCTGCCAGGTATATATGTTTGGCATTTTGCCTAGTAACAAGGCGCTATAGGCTACTCTTTGTAAGAAAATGAACATATAACTCCTTTATAATCTATTGGTACTGCGTCACGCTCCAGTGACGTCTGGTGGCACCCCCACCTCTCCGTAGAAGCTATATAAGGGCTCTCCGCCTGACATTTCTTGCCACCCGCCATTTAGCCACGAACGTTAACAACAACTACTTGCCTGCGTCGGGTGCGCCACGGCATTTTTGCCCATATGTTTTTCTTTGTACGTTTCTTTTACAGAACTTAATTGCAAGATTTGATTGTTAGATTGGCTTCATTTTCCATCCGCCTCACAGCCACGAACGTAGCAACAACTTTTTGCCTGCGACGGGTGTGCCTCGGCATTTTGCCGATATGTTTTTTCTTTGTTTTCTTTTACAGGACTCCATGTAATTTTTTGCAAGTGGCTTAATATGCCACATTATGATGGAATTGGATTGATTAATTCATGTATACTATGTTAATGTTTAGATAATTGTAATTTAATGTCGCCTTCTTTTGCAGTGCCGTTTTTTGTCATGTTTATGTATGTTTATAGTGCGAAAGCACATAGTGTAGGAACTCGCGTCGAGCCTAACAAGCGGCGTTTTCCACACAGAACTTGCGTAGGGCGTAATGGCGGTGCAAGTCTTGAGTAAGACGACACAGCGCATTGGACCTCTGGAGCATCAATTAGACGGAGGAAGGGCCCGTACGGCAGTTGAAGCTGTGGCCTAATTAAAGTACTTCGTATGTTGGCCCCGAAAGCGGCGATACAAGGTCGCTCGGGTATCAAGCCGCAGTTGGCACTATAGATGTTCAAACGGCTTTCTCAAAAGGTAGCACTGTAACTGATATATTGGTAAAAAGCGAATTTTGTGTAATCGATTCAATTCCATCAATTACGTTTAATGTTCGTGGCATTTTGAATGTTGGAGTCTTTTTAAGTTTGTTTTGATGTTTCAAATGTTTCCATTGTTTTAAAGTGTAAGTCAGATAAATCCATATCTCTGCAGCTTATAATTCTCATTTGTGTATTTTTTGTAAAGAAAGACTTCCGAATACGGTGCCTTTGTCATGTTATACCTTTACGTCAGCCGTTTGCAATCCAAAATTGGATTAATTGGCAAATTCTAGGTTTTGACGTGGTAATTCTGTATAAACAAATGTTTTCAAAGGCAATTGTGGCCTCCTATTTTTTTCAAGTTTACGCTAAGATTGTTAAATATTAGTAATTCGGTGTCATTCCTCTTCTAGCTTATGTTTCGTGCAGCAAGAGGAATTTAAATTGTTATTCTGTAATTTATTATTGTAATAAATAGTTGTTATTAAGTGACGTTGGGGGCTTCGACCCCATAGTTGAAACTCACTTGGATATTTCCGATCCATGTGCCTTTTCCCTTAGAAAATAGCTTCTTCACGAATGTTCGATTCCTAGGAATTTTTGTGTTAATTCCGCTCTCCTTCATTAGGACCATACATGGTTATAATTCCTTTTTTCGGTGTTAATTCAGCTGGCGATCGTGATAAGTTAAAGTTAGATTTTTTCGCTTGGTTCATAACACATGTAGATGATGTTTGCATTAGCCACGGGGTTCTAGTGACTAAGCTAGAACTTTAAGGTAAGGTGATTGTGAGGCGTATTAAGTGTTTGCAAGTATTTTGCAATAAGGTTGCGTTGTAAAGTATGTACTACACGTAATCAAGTTTATTTTTGTAAATTGCGAAGGCCGTAGACTGCAGTCTTGTCCCTGCAACTCGCAAATGCGTAGCAAATTGTTTATTGATGTACAGTGAAGTTAGTTTTATAGGTGTCATGGAAATAGACATTTACGACAAACACAGGGGAATTCAAATCTACAAATATGGTCTCTCGCTAGCTTTATAAACTTCCATCAGCAGTATGATTCCAGTTTATCATACATATCTGCTACTACTGACCACTTGAACATACTTCTCTTGGCCTATCCACCTCGTGTTCGCTGAAGTGAATTTCATCTGTTCCAAATCCGAAAAATACTGGGAAGCTGTTTCTCCTTCGGACTTCATTCATTGTGGATAATGTGAACAATAATCGGCTAATTCACGATTTCCGGTCAAAATCCAAACAATACTCTCAAGCTGTTGCTATTTCGGACTTCCATTCAAATTTTCTGATAGCATAAATACGTCGATGTTTCGATACATCAAAAAGGTTTGCGATGTCGATAAAAATATCGACGAAAAACATCGGTGTTTTAAATATGATAAGACAGATAGTATCTTCCCATCTTGTTTCCATTTTTATTTAGAGAACTGAAATGAAATACCGGTGTATTTTACTATTTGGTCTCGTATAAGTGATATGGTAATAATAATAATAATAATAATAATAATAATAATAATAATAATAATAATGAAGAAGAAGAAGAAGAATATTTATCGAGTGTAAAGATGGAAATAAAAAATAAAGGATATCGTATTTTACTATTCAATACCTGCCGGTAAAAACGTTGTAACCCATAAAATGCAAATTTTTCATGAGAGACGAAAAACAAATTAAGACTCGACTTGTGTGTAAATGCTTATTCTTCCATTGACAATTAGTTTAAATGAGTTCATTAGTTATTAATGCATAATATTTTTGTCAATGTGTGTCTTTAAAATCGAAAAATAAGAGATGATCGTTGGACGTCCGTGCAAAAAGGTTGCGACTGTAACGGAAGTAGCTCAGTTTTGGGGGTTACAACGTTTATACCACTGAAAATATTTATAACTTTTAATATTATTTATTGTTTTATTCTGTATAAAAAGAGTGAAACAGAAACCATATTTATAATATGCATTGCTCATTATTAGATCTTCCCATTGTTACCAGAATTTACTGAACACCAGCATTATTGTTGCAAGGATGTTTTGCAATGCCTAGCAGATTAGCTTTCTTTTTCGCAGATACTGGCAATGGCCCTCCATACAGTCTGGATAGGCTCTCCAAACTTATTATAACAGGCGGAACTGAAATATTGGTTTTACCTCTAGAAAGAAAAGTTACGTTTGAATAGTGCCAAGGTTGTAAGAAGTTGTGACAGTGAAGTACTGTTGGAGAGTCTGAGGATATCTTCATACAAACGTAGTCCGTTATTTTGCATTTTGGGTCTTCGCGGAAATTGTTTTCAATAGGTTTCAGATCAATGAAATCATCTTGCTGCATGTAGCAAACCAAAAACTAGTTGCTTGTTCTTGCAATAGCTATTACCTGGACCCATTCAAACGGTTCGTACGAAAGTGGTTCTTCTTTTTTCTCTCTCAATTAAAGCAAAATCTCAATCACAAGGCAGAAGTTGTGACTCGTGATTAAAACGTTTTGCTCCACAGATGTGTAGTACCTCAAATTCAGCAGATATTGATACAAAACAATATTTTTCCCGTAATTATTCTGTCCAGTACATTGACCTGACCAGACCACTAAAGTTCTTTCTTCACTCGAATTCAGTACTGAAAATTCGGAGGTTATATACTTCAGGAGGCAAGAGGTAATTTCTGCTGATCCACGTCTGGCTACATGTTCAGGCCATACACACATCCACATCTTATGTATTGCCACCAACATTATGTATTGCTTGATTGTATGTTGACAGCTGACGTTGATAGAATACTGCAGAATGATTAAGGGTAGGACAGCACTGTACTTGCTGGAGGTCTGTGCATATTACAACGTAGGTTTTGTTTGTTGTAGCTTTCTCAGTATCCTTCGGCGGCATTGAATAAGCCGCTTCCACCCATAAATACTGCAGTTTGCTCTCTTCTTCTATTTTTTCTTTCGTTTTCATTCTCGTTGGTAACAGTCTGAATATACCCACATGAGTTCGAACGTGGTTCTCCAAAGCGTAAATTATATTCTCTTCTGAAAATATCTCTGTACGCTCTTTCACTGCATTGTATTCATTTCATTGCATACTGTAAGATTATCTTCTTTAAAGAGTTGGTAAAACTTAGTAACATTCAAATTGGAACTCAGGCAGAGCTTTTCATTCTTATGTCTAGAGTAGTGGCTTTCCTATGTTGGTGGCTTCTCAATGTGATTACTTATCAAATCTTTCACGTTGTCCTGAAGTTCGTTTGGACGATTCTTATGCTTACCTCTTCTGACTTCAAAGGGAATGCCACATTTCATCTTCTCTTGGATCATTTGTTGACGTCTAGCAGTAATTCTATATATCGTACATAAGGTTTTTTGGTATATCTGAATTTTTTCTCCATTTCTTTTTAAAAGGTATTTAAATGTGCATTGTCTGCGCGAAATGGCCTCTTCGGTTTCCCTACATTTGATATATGCAATTTCAATGCATGGCGAAGCTAAATGTCTTCTTTGTGCATTGTAGTCTAAATTATAGAATTCTTCAAGCAGCATTCTGTTGTCCTCCGAACTCAGTGTTCTACATTGGTATTTACATTTACATGTAGCAATCTGTAAAGAGAGCAAGAAATATTTATAAGCAACGTTAATTACCTATATAATGCAGGCGATAGTAAATAGTGTGATTGGGCATTAAAATATAAGACATGAATCTCCCATTAAACACATTGACTTTCTTAGATTGGCATACAATGTTTTTGCACCCACCTGTTCAGAAGGGATTTTTCCAGGCACTGGTATTTTATTGTGGGCCAAAAATGGTTGCCCCGAATTCCGCTTGTATTTATTTTCATTCCTCTTCCATTTACTGTATTTAATTTTACGTTAATGTCCCCTATTGATGTCATTACACACACTCGGACTTAGCGACACACGACTTTCTTCCTCCATTGTTACAGCGTTTATGCACCCGTGCGATCCATGGCGAAATTAAGAAAGAAGAAAAAAGGCGCATAATGTCCCTGTTTGCCAACATAGTTTGCCTACATGCCTCTCTCCGACCACATTCAACCTTTATTCGAGGAAACCCAGTATTACAGAAAAGTGAGGGTTACGTTTTGGTTGGTAGGTAAAATGGCCGGTGTATTTTACTATTTGGTCTCGTATAAGTGGAATGGTAATAATAATAATAATAATAATAATAATAATAATAATTATTATTATTATTATTATTATTATTATTATTATTATCGAGTGTAAAGATGGAAATAAGACATAAAGGATATCCTATTTTACTATTATTCCATTTATTCACTCTCACTCATAAAGCATGGAAGTAAAACGTACTGTATCTAATATAGATAATACATAAATATTAGTTTAAAGTATATTCTGCTTTAAAGCACCCTGTCACCTTAATTTTCTGTTAGATTAACTGTTTATGGATAATGAACGCACGAAAGACTCTTCAAATAAGCTCATGTATTTTCTTAATACAGATACAATTTATTATACATTAGAAGTTTGTTGATAAAAGACTGGCTGAATCAATATAACACTAAAGGCGACGCAAAGCCATCTATGATTATAATGGCTTGGAAATTGCATATACTAACACCATCCCTCAATTTTAAGACTATTGGGTCATTCCATGCAAAATTTCAGTTTTTCTGATAGTCTCAATTTTTTTCCATATTTTAGTATGTTAATCTACTAATAATGAACAGTCAAAAAATACAGTGTGATTAATAAAGGAAAAAATAGTGTAATTAGTGGTGAACAGAACATAATTTGGACACAGGGAAATTTCCTTGGTTATTTAATTTACAAAAAGAAACCAATAATGATTTCGGTAGTTATGGAATAACTAAATAGAATGCTTGGGAGGTATTAGCCAATTAGAAATGAGAATGCGTGCGAGGAATGGGTGAACCTGCGTAAGAGAACTAAAGAAACGGAATTACGGACTGCACTGCGCTTCGTGTGTGACAGAAACATAATGTTATAAACAGAGGGGCAGAATATATTTAGTCTCGGTGCCGATCGGATAGTAATGGAAGGTTCTCTGAGATAGTTAAACATAGCAATCGTGTAAATTGTTGATGGTAGAAATGTGGCCAATGTAAAAACGAAGAAACCAAGTATAGAAAAGAAGACGATTCCACGAAAGGATGGAACTAAGCTGGAAGGGAGAATTAATTTCCATTGGTGATTACTCCAAAAACTATAGTTACGTGATTCAGGACACGATTTAAGGGTGCCACTGGGACAAATTCATTTATTTCATTAATTCAGTCGATCATTTCAGATTATTTAGTACATGATTCTGCTGCAGAGCGCTGCATTCAGAAGAAACAACTCTCCTGGCTTCTGCAGAAAGTTTCTGAAATAATAAAATTTCTTGCTACATTGACGGCGCTGCACGTCAATATAAAAACAGAAAGAACTTCTGCAATGTCACGTATCACAAGGAGGATTTCCAAGTCCCAGCCGAATGGCACTTTTTTGCCACGAGCCACGGGAAAGGTCCCTGTGACGGTATAGGAGGAACCATCGAGATACTTGCAGCTTACGCAAGCCTTCAAGGAACTTGAATCACTACCCCTAGGGAACTTTTTGATTGGGTGAAGAGTAATGAGGAAGGAAATTGTTTTATTTTACCAGCAAAGAGGAACATGAAGCAGATCCAGAAATTGTAAATACCGGGAAGTTCGTAGGCCGGGAACATGGAGCATCTACATTGTTATTCAAGTTTCTGAAAACAAAATTGCTGTTGAAACGTTACTCTAGTTCATCGGAAGATCCGGTTCCGACCTGCAAGGTCAACCGAGGCCCGCTCAGACGCCTGCCGTTATCGCAACATCCTCCGATGCGTGTTTATGACGCACCTGGGATCATTCCCACAATACCATCAAAATTGTTGTTTTTCTTTTAGCACTCATTTGTGTCTGAGGTCAATGCGTACTGCTGTAAATTCCTTTTGGCAATCTCATATTAATTATTTTTTCCGGCATCATTTCAATCCTAAAAAACACCTAAGGTGTTTTCTCCCACTATTTAAATTATTTTCGCAATAGAGTTCATTTTAGTCAAATAATGTGTTATATAATAATTTATTCAGCTCAATTACATGTATCTTCATTCAAGTTGTGCCTTCTGAATTACTCTGAATGATAGTAATACCCCTAGAGCATTATGTGTTTGTTCCATAAACCCACAGCGCACATGTTCGCTCCCAAACATACTGGTCCTTCGAAAGCTATCGTAATAAGAGCTATCTTGGTAGGTGGTAGAGCGAGCGCTATTACAGGATACCCCTCCCAACAGTCCACCGCTCACAGCGTGCTACCTCCTCCTGGTACATACAAAGTATTTTTCAGCGACTCTCTATCTCATACATTTCCCGCTATTGAGAATCGTGCGTCTCCCTTCGTCTTTACTTCTATAACAGAATCGTCAGCGAGGTTAGTTTACTCACGTTTTTATTCGCCTGCTCGAATGCGCTTTTGTCGTTGCGCATATGAGAGGTAAAATCATTGTCAATACACTACAATTTTCGTATGTGATTTGTTTTCAAATAGGAATTTTTAACTGACAGACAAACGTATTCCTTTTCAGTTTTGTTTTTTGGAGGTTTTAATTAATTTATTGTTCCGGAAACATTCAACATCTTGATGTCTTCTTTATTGCAGAAATTACACTTTATTTTCAATTTCGAATTCTTTGGTGTTTGTCCAGTTTTGAAATAGCTTTTGACGTCATCTCTAGGTTTCTTGAGTTCTGAAGAAGTGTTGATTAGTTTTAACAAGCATTGCGGCTGTCAACCCGTTGTCGTTCTTCAGTTTTCTAGCGTTGTGCTCTTACAAAATCTTTACCTTGAGAGACTTTATCCTCTGGCAGATCATCACGAGATTCTATGGCACATCGAAAGTTATCGAAGATTTCAGGACGACTGTGGAGCGTCATGATTACCTACAAGTCTCCGTTGATGTCCACTTTCATTGCCTGCAATTTGTCAACAGCATTTAAGAATCCAGCAAGATGTTCCTTTATATTGCCACCATCTTTCATTTTATGTTGCGCCAGGCGTTTCAATAACGTTTTTTCAACTTTTCGCGCGGAACCCTTTGCTGCGTATATGGACTCCAATTTAAGCTATACATCACCGCACGTGACACAAGTTCTGTCGTGCTTTAATTCAGAGGGATTAATTGACAAATAGGTCCTTGCCTTATGGTCGGCTTTTATCCAAGCTGTTTTCATGGTGCGTTCAGCTTCTATCTCGGTGACGTTACAGGTCGGTTCTGAAGGTTTGAAAATTTCTCCAGAAACGTACCCCCCCCATGTATATTTTTTTATTAATAAAGCTTCGGTTTGTATATCCCACGTATCATAGTTATCACGCGATAACATTTCGAGTCGTGTGGTGTGCACCATATTTGAGTTCACTTGTTGACTGACATTTGCTTTTTATAACAATTTTGAATTTTATCCTATTCTTTATGTTTTGAAAATCTTATCAATGGGAATTGCATGTCCTGGACCTATAACCTGTTAGATTTACTGTTAACGAATAATGAACGAACAAACGACTCTTCTAATACGTACGTGTATGTTCGTAATGCATACACACATTACAAGTTTGTTTGACAAAAGACTGGCTGAATCAGTGTAACACTAATTACAACGGAAAGCCATCTATGATAATAATGGCATGGAAATTGTGTACACTAACATTTTTAATCAGACAAGGTTCATAACGCAGTTTAACGACATTACCACGTACATAATCGTCGAAAGAGTCACATAAACTTGTTTTAAAACGCAATATTCTGCAGAAATATATCGTTCTGAAATAGCATCGAAGACCAAATATGAATATTAAGGTATCAGTGTTTGAGGTAGAAATTATAGATTTTTTTTCATATGGAACATATTACTTCAATATTAAAGTCAACTTATAAATTCGTTGTCACGGATTTTTTATTGAACCATCAGTCTATCATTAATTATAGAAATAACGACTCCGCACTGTTTAAGGAATATGATTTTTCCCATCACCAGGCAACACTAAAACCCTCAGATATCCAACATCAACATTTCTAACCTGATAACTGAAAACACTTTTTTTGGCATCCCTCGCTGCGGGCGGCAGGCTGGAGAGCGTAGGGCTGAGGGCCGAGGGCGGAGGGCGGCGCCCATTTATACTTAACGGGCGCGACCTTTGGCGAGCGCGGACGGCGGCCTGCATCATTCAGCGTGTCGCGTGTCCGCGCGCGGGCGGCCGGGGCCGGGGGCGCGGGTGGCGGCGCGGCGCGGCGCTCCCGATTTAGCCGATGGCGGCGGCCCCGGCCCCGGCGCTCGCGTGTGGACTCAGTGCTGGGCTACTTGGCAAACTCGCGGAACGAGACGGGAGACAGGTCTGCGATTGCCCATTTCTTTAAATGTTTAATAGTCGGCTTGTTAATATAGAATAAAGTTAATATTAAATAATGAAGTAAAAGTAATAATAATTATAAAATAAAAAAAAAAAACAACAATAAAAAATTAAAAAATAATAATAATAATAATAATAATAATAATAATAAATTATTAAAATTGCCAGTCCGGATAGCCGAGACCGCTAAGGCAGTAGTGCCATGGCGATCTCGGACGGAAGGATCGCGGGTTCGAGTCCCGCCTCGGGCATGGGTGTGTTTGTGTATGTCTGTTTGTGTGTGCCGTCCATTCATCTTTCATTATCATCATCATCATTTCATCTTCTATCCCCTAGGTCTAACAACCCTGGGGGTATAAAAATCGGATTTTTGTAAAACTTATAATAAATTGTAGAACATTAGGTGCGAAAAGTAATATGCATTATCAAATAGATTTTAAATCATTTTTAAAAGTTAATTTGTAAAGTGAAGTCAGGTTTCCGTGACCAGAATCCTGTAAATCTTGGCTCTCCGACGAGTGTTATCATCTTGGAAACACAACCTTCGACGGACATCCAAGATCATTTACAGGTTAATTTGTAATTTGTATACAAACTCGAATGTAAGAAAAAACAAAGAACTATTAAATAATATACAAATTCTAACTTACGTAGCATCCATCTTTTCAAATTACTATAAAATGAATGAAAGGCACAACAGCTTCGTAAAACGTTGCCACATTTACGTTACCACTTTGCCACGGCGTTGCTTCCAAGACGTCTTTCCAAGACGTCTTCCATTCGTCTTAATCATCTAGTACAATAAATTGTATATATTGTAACGTAGTGTCTACTTCAGCGGTGTAGTACTCACCTACCTTCCGCCAAGACAGCAGATCTTGCTCAGGTCAAGTCGGCAGCGTTGATTTGATCTCTGAAATGCGGATTTGAGAGGGGACACATGCATATTTACAGATTCTTTCTGGTTTACTGAACCATTAAAACAGTTCACTTCTTACAACTAATTTAATAATTCTAATACTATTACTGGTAATCTTGTTTTACATTGAACTTTCATTACGTTATTTCCATTGTAAAACATATACATTATTTCCCTAGCAAACACACAAATTATTTTCCTAGCAAACGTACAACTTATTTCCCTACTCAGCTCACATCTCCGTCTTTCCTGCCATACTCAGGAATCTGCTACTGTTCCGCCATTATGGCGAGCTCACTACACTTCTTCTGTCGAGTTGTCGCTGATAGGTGGCGAAGGATGGGCTGCAACTCTGCGGATACTCGGGTTGGTGCACACCGACAGCGCTGTGGCTCATTCAGGAGTTCACGGGGAAGGCGGCTACCTCCATATAATCCTCCATATATGGCGGCGGCGATGGTTAGCGCATCGGACTGTTATACCCAAGTTTGCGGGTTCGAAACCGATCGAAGCCGTGGATTTTTAAGGGCGAAAAAATCCTTCGAACGCCTTCCTTCGGAGGGGAAGCAAAGCCGGCTGTCCCATATTAGTAGATTTACTGCATGTTAAAAAAGATCCTCAAGCTAAATTGAAATTAAAAACCTCTGAGCTAAATTCAAATCGCGTGTTTCGTCGCCCAAGTAATACCTTCTTTCTCCCATGGTTGGTGAAAGAAGCGTAGCGAAATTTGCATCGTCAGATGGAAGAGCAGGCCTCATAGCTTGAGTCTCGCCACGTAAAATAAGGCACATTCAATTCAATTCAATATAATCCTTCAGGCGGTGGAGCGGCGTAAGGTCCAGCAGCGTTTCCAGGGAGATGTCGTACACGAGACGCTGAATCGCCTTTTATAACGGCGGCGAGACACCTCTTCACGACATGCTGTTGCCTCTAATCACAGGAACCATGCCCGTTTCAATGGTGTACTTGAGGAATGACATTAACTGTTTGCGCGTTAACTGGTAACTAATACTGTTATAATTACGCGAATATTTTTGCCGAAATTCGTAAGTCCGGGCCGTTCATAGTTTTTACGAGAGCATTATCTCTTGCGTGGCCTGCAGTTACTGAGGAGGACTAATGCGCTTAACGATTGCCACGAAGAATTCCTGTGAGATTCACAGTTTCATCGAGAAAACCGGGCTTGGTTGATAATTTCATTCAGAACGGAAAATGGGGGATTTTCCGTATTTATCCCGGGAGTGCCCGCAATAGGTAGATTCACACTAGTGCACGCAATTTATCTCTCAGATGTAGCTGCAACTTTTTTAAATGCGAAAGATCTGAAGGTCTTTTTACGGAAATACATATTTTATTTAGTTTGCACATGTCCCTCACTTCAATTGTTAATGAATCTTACACTGCAGAATTCTTGTCCGAATAGTTTCGGTGAGAAAGGTAAAAATTGACGAAGTACACGAAGAAATCATTAAACATATTACTATCCTATTAAATAATACTAAATACAATTTCCTTAAATTAGTTTGGCACATTCTAAACAAATACACATTTTACTATTTCACATAAATATTTAGAAAGTCTTTGTCGTTTTTCTATTTTGCAAGGTTCCCATTTTTTTCTTTTCCCCTACAGATGTGTCCTGCACATCTTTCTCTTTGCTAAGAAATTGTAACAATAGATTGTAGAGGCAAATTATTACATTTTCTGATTAGAAATTTGACATAGACACGGCTGAAAATAGTATCATGATAGACATCGCTCAGGCCAGGAGCTTATAATGCACTGACGCCATTGCACCCAACGTTTATGACAGATATCGCGCAGCGTAGCGATCAAGTTTTAAACATGCTCACGGGAAATGATTCAACGAAAGGATAAAAATAAAAGGCCAAGCGATCTCATAAAAGTACAATGAAGGAAGACATGAACTATCAGACGACTAATGTGTCGCAATAACTCGGGAACATAAAATGGCCGTGGCTTGGATCTCACAGATCTATTGCGATCACTTCCCGGTCTAACTACCTCCTCCTCCGCACTCTGACGTAGCCCCACTTTCGTCAATCGCTGGGGAATTGATCTCGTGAATTGATACCCTCTGACAGACGGCTTCTCAAGCCGGCATTTCGGTGCGAACTTTGAACATTCCGTTGGGGCATCCCCACGGCAGACTACCTGCGTCGCAGCTCCGTTGGCCACCCTTCGCCCGCTACCTAAGCCCTGGGATTTTCCTGATCGCATAGTTCGGGAGTGAGTGCACGGACTGTCTGTTTGCTTTAATGTGTGGCAGCAAAGACCGACACGAGTGCCTTTGCTAACAGCACGACACCACCTGCAGCGCTTCTCATGTGCTCCTGGGCACATCGATTGGACCCTAGACGACTGGAAAACCATAGCTTGATCAGATGAGTCCCGATTTCAGTTGGTAAGAGCTGATGAGAGGGTTGAGTGTGGTCTGTCCAACTGAACCGATCATTGTATGGAAATGGCTCAGCTACTTGGAGACTATTTGTAGCCATTCATGGACTTCATGTTCCCAAACAAGATTGTTTTATGGATGAAAATGCGCCATGGCACCAGACCACAATTGTTCGCGATTAATTTTGAAGAACATTATGGACGGCTGTAGAGGCAGCATGGCTCAGTATTTCGGCGTGGAAGTTCCAAAACCTTGTTGAGTCTTTGCTGCACTTCGCCGAGCAAACCGGGAGCGGTAGCTCAGTGTATCAACTGATGTCACTGCACTGCCTCTGACCGGGAGGTCCTAGGTTCGAGTCCTGGCGGCGGCAGGATTTTCGACACTAGTTTTTCAGCTAGGTCGAATTCAGTCGCTGCCTGGAGGAGAATTCTAGCGGCCGGCTGCTTACATCGGTAGTTTTCCGGGGTTTCTACGATCAACACCAGGCGAATGCCGGAGCAGTACCTAACAAACGGACCACGGACCGCGCGCGATCTGTCCTTCCTCTTCCTTGTCCTATCTTCTCCTTACACATACTCACTAACATGCACTACACTCCACATATTCCGGGAGTCCGGTCAGGGCTTAGAACATGTCCCGGCTGGGCGGTGCCCGCTGGTGGGAAGTACTGGTTGAGGAAATCCCACAAGCCGACGGGTCGGTAGGTCGGCGCCGGATCTCGCCGTCCAGCTGAGGAAAATCACCTCCATCTCCCGAGAAAAGCATGCACTACACTAACGGGACTAATGACCAAAGCAGTAAACGTGCCGAAACACGAAAAACAATCAATCAATCGCCGAGCAAAAGGAGGTCCAAACGATGTCAGGAGGTATCCCATGGCTTTTGTTGTCTCCGTGTATACTTATTTACCGGCGCAACATTTTGCATATTAAATTTAGATCCCAAATTTCATATCTGATGACTTTTATCGCTTCTCCTACGCGTCTCTTCCCAACTATATAATTTATATGGTCCGCTTCAAGTTCAGAAAGTATATGCAGACGAAGTCATGATGTCCAGTTAATAGGAGTATTTCAATGACCGTGTAAATTAATAACATGAAATTGAATTCACACTTAGAAAATCATTTTATTGTTATATTAATATTCCATTAATTGTTAGGACGAAATATGCGTATTGACAAAAGTTTCTTCAATAGAATGTTGGGCCAACACATTTAAATTCCAATTTTGCATTTATAATTCTAGGCTGATGTTAACATACGAGATTTAACAAAACTGAGCTTCTTCCAGAGCCAATTTTCTTTTGCAGTTTTGTATTCTCATTTAAACGGCAATTTTATAATATTTTCATACTCAAACTTTTATATTTCCCAAAAAATCTGACGAAAATTAAAACTTACGGAATAATCTCATGTAAACACGAGAATTTACGAACGATATTTTATACCTTGGCAAAGCAGCTTTTGGTTTTTATTCCATCAAGCGGCATATTTAATTTTCAGCCCTTCATCACCGTAATGTGTTTTTATAACTCTGCATAACTTGAATTGTGATGTTAAACATTTTTGAGATCTCTCTTTAAATGTATTGAAAAACCTCTTGGTGTTCACCATGCTGAGAGGAATAAATAACACTACTGATGGTAGAGAAAAAATAAGGTAAATTATAAAACAATTGGGAAAAATTAACATGATATTCTTACGAATAGATTATTCAATATAATACGTTCGTCCAGTCCAATTTTTTTTTTACACGTACTGGAACTGATTTACTCCCTGCGTATATTTGAGAACCGCACATATTTTTGTGCTGGAAGTGTGGTTGTTGACATTTAGCTGATTGTGGTTTTTGCGTTCTTGATTGTTGAGGTTTTGGGATTCATGTGGTCGTTGTATTTATGAGGTTGTGATACGCTCTTTTGAGTGCGTATCCTGAAAAGGGGAAAAGACTTAGTGGTACATTTTGACGGCATACGAGGTTTGATTGACATACATAGAGCGTATCGGTGTATTGTAAGCTTTCCTGTCCCATGGGGGAAAGTTGCTGAATATTTATCGGCGCCTACGTTAGACCATATACGTATACATACGAGCATTTCGATCATTCAAGTAGTCTCTAATGTTTGTGGATGTATTAAAAGGATTGTTAGTTACTTTTCAGAGAGTATATGTCTTTTATATGAGCTGGGTTGATGTTGCAGTGTTTTCGCAGAAGTTATCTGTATTTTTGTGTTATATCGTTAGCCATATTGTGCATTGATGTAATTAATTGCAACTTTTATGCTACACATTACAAATATATTTCTGTCGTTTCCGAATATCAAGATTAATGTTGCTCTTGAAGTAGTTGTCTAGCGTTAATTATTTCTTCCGTTTGGACGAGTTGCCAAAATTGGTTCACAGAAGGTTGGGGCAGTAGAATGGAATATCTTTAAATAGAATGATATTATGTTCCATCCAATGAAATTGACAAGTGAACCTATTTCTAGAACTGCGCAAACTGATAGTGAAGAAACATCTTCAGATTATTTTGTCTATAAACCCAAGAAACAAGTAAAATATTGAACACCAGAGTTGACAAGTTTTTCTAAAGTTTCTATGATGACTGTTGGAGGAAGTGTTAATGAAGATTCCATCCAAACACTACCCAGGACAATTGAAAGGAAAAGGCAAAACTTCAAGAGTATGAAAATTGCAAAAATAATTTCCTGTTCACAAGATTACCAAGAATATCGCGATGATGTTGAAACCAGCGGGTTCTGTACCGTACGTAGATATAGAAAGGAAGAACTTGTGATTGTGTGCCTGGGATTTAGATTATAGCTTCACACTCGATATGAACCTATAATCTAAAATGAAGGCCAGCTTAAAATGAAATACAGCATTAAGAAATTTGTCAGCGTTCGTTGCAGAGATGACATCTAATGTCACTAGCCCCATGTTGGTTTTCACTTTTATCATAGCCTATTAGAAGCTTTTTATCAAATAAACAGTGCGGTACTTAATGACTAATTTACGTGGTGCTACACTGTCTTTTCATTAATTTGTAATATTTTAAAGCTCGCAGGCTAATTCAGTTTAGGATATTAAAATAATGTTCTCTAGATATAAACTTGTTCATTAGATAGATTGAGTTGTTAATCTGGGCGCAGCAACTGATGAAGTCACTAGTCCCGTAAGTATAGTGCATGTGTGTTCCTCGGGCGGTGCCTGTGATCTTCCCACACTGAATGGTGAAATCCAGGGCCGACTTACCGTCGGCTAGCGGGATTTTCCCTTACTAGGTATTTCCCACTTGTGGGCACCGCCTCAGCCGGGGCAACTTCTATGCGCCGACTGACTCCCGGCATATGCGGTAGTGTAGTGCATGTAAATATAAGTCTGTGCAAGTAAGGGGTGAAGATAGATCACGGAAGAGGAAGGAAAGAATGCGCGCGGTCCTTGAACTGTTTTTTATGGTATTGCTCCGACATTCGCCTAGTGTTGATCGGAGAAACCACGAGAAACAACCGATCAGAGCTGCCGACCGCTAGAATTCTCCTCCAAAGCGCTATCAGTTGATTCCCTGAGCGACCTCTCCCGGTTTGGTCATGAGAATGGAAAAATCAGCAAATAAAGGAGTGTTTATATTTTCACAAAAGAACTGTAATTTCTCTCACTGCATTCAACATTTTTTTCTTTATGGTGTGGATATGGGAGGGATATCCGGAAAGTGAGGCTACAAAGCATGTAGCTCTGGCCGGAAAATTTGAATATCTGCAGTTGGTACCTTTGTTGAATAGGAGAACACTATCTGAAGCAAACGAGTGGTAATGGGCGAGTGGTAAGGCCCCGTGTCTAGTGTGTCGACCCGTTCAAGAAGGCTCTCATTCCCTCTGTGCCTAGTATTGCGCTTCCTCAATACCAAGGGCGAGCCGGGAGCGGTAGCTCAGTGCAACAACTGATGTCACTGCAGGGCCGCTAACCGGGAGGTCCTAGGTTCGAGTCCTGACGGCAGCAGGGCGTCGTAATACCCATACTTTTTCATTGTAAGTTTCATTTAATTATATGCAATTGGGTACGTGTAAAATATCTTGTAAACTTACTTTCCGGATATTATTCGTATTGTAATACTGTGTTATTTTCAATAAACATTAACTCGTTTTTCTAATTTGTATATTATAACTTGTGCATCTCTTTAGAGGTCCAACTTAAGGAGACTACGAGTCTGTTTGGCAAACGGTATCCCAGTTTGGACCAATTGCAACCTCTTTGTTTTTTTATTTCCCTCTTCACAAGAAGCAATATAATTAAAATTGTATTTTATATTTTCAAATTACTTAAACTGCATATTGTATAAGCGAATATTTCAGGAAATATTTATTGGGAGCATGGAAATAAAAAACTTCTGTCCAAATTAGGCAATTTTTTCTGTACACAGGCTATATGTTACAACTATTCTTTGCATCGTCTATTTTAAAAAACGATATCGTTACTATAACGTTAGATCTCTTTTGCAATCAAAATGCTACTAAGTGAAGTGAAATACGACTTCCGTAATAGAGCTTTGAATAATTAGACTGTGCGAAATTCAATAACATTCTCTTTTAACTGGAAAAAATAAATAAATTGTAATGGGCTATATTATTTATAGATTAAAATATGCACTAAAAAAATTTTACTCGGTATTCATTTTAGTTTTCCGCTTCCACTACAGATTTCTACTTAATGACTTTTTAAATGAACAGTTTCCTAAAGCATTTTAAATTGATTTTCGTTATGTCAATATATCGAAAAATCGTCAGAGTGAGAGTTTCGTTGAGGAGTTTGAGAAAAGCTGTTTTAGTCCTGCATTTTCAGACCGTATGAAACTTTGAGTACTTCATTGATATTCAATTAACGATATTAAATCAATTCATTTTCCTCAAACTTTTTACTTTACAACGTTGAGGAGAGTATGAAACGTACACCCGATATCAACTTACGTCTAACGGCAGTTTCAGAAATGAAAAAAATATTGAATTTCGTTGAATTTTTAAATTCGCTAAATATACGCTGAGTAGCGTTATTCTTAGACAAGTTGCATTTATCTTTTCATTGAACTTCTTCTACGCTAATCAAATCAATAATTTTAACTTTAAGAAAATGTAATTCGAAGTGTAATTCAAAGTTTCTTCAGTTTCTTGTACTCATGGAAACAGTTTAAAATATATCTAAACCTTGGCGGTTAGAAGCCAAGAATAGTAATGGAGCGTGGGTTTTTATTAAAACAGACAAAAAGCGTGGATTTTCTTAAACAAAATCTTTTGGTTTCAAAGCTGTCAAACTCCCCGGTTTTCTTTTTTCTTCAAGTTGTATACCATATTCGCATGTGTCAGCATTCGATTTGTTAGCTCAAGTTTCTGAAAACACGCCGCTGAGAATGTGGAAGTTGGCGGAGACTCGCACCGGCTGCCCCGCCCCCCCCCCCCCCCCCCCCCCCCCCCCCCCCCCCCCCCCCCCCCCCCCCCCCCCCCCCCCCCCCCCCCCCCCCTCCCCTCCCCCCCCCCCCCCCCCCTCCCCCCCCCCCTCGGCGCGCTCTCCCCGCGCCTCGCCTCTCTCTCCCTCCGGTCTGTCTCTCCGCCCGTCGTCACGTCCACGCCACGCCCGTCTCACGCCCGCCTCGACACACCGCCCGAGATCCGCGCCCTTCCGCGCGCCGCCCGCCCCGCCCGCCCGCCACGCCCGCCACGCCCCGCCACGCCCGCCCCGCCACGCCACGCCACGCCGCCACCCGCCTCCCGCCCGCCCGCCGCCCCCGCACGACGCCCCGCCACACGCCCCGCCACGCCCCGAACTCGGTGGCGGAACCCCACCCCGCCCGCCCGCCACCCGCCGCCGCCACGCCACGCCGCCGCCGCCACCCCCCCTGCCCGCCATTTCACTGGCTGCTCCCCCCCCCCCCCCCCCCCGGGTTCTCTTTCGCCGCCATTTCACTGGCTGCTTCCGGCGTTGGGCGTTCGCACGCCAGGCGCCGCGCTCCTCGACAGCTTAACGGCTTCCTTCTGTAAACTCGCGCGCCGAATCTCGCCGAGTTGGTGTGCCGTCGGAGAGCCTTCATGAGCGGGATTTGTTCTTGATCCGTTCACTTGGGCGGATTCTCCCGATCTCAAGTTGCGGAACGGAGAGAGAGTTGGTAGCGCGGCGGGCCCTGTGTTTTTAATGAATTTTTATGACCACGGATAAATGAGGAGTTGGATGGATCTGTTTATTCTTAAGACTTCTCTACCATTTATTTTATGGCAGAGTGGCAATGTAGGATCATGAACGTAGTGGAAACTTGAGGTCTCTCATTACATTCATTACAATGGCTTAAAGTAAAACGAAGATAGAAATTGTACCCGAAGGTTGTTTATACTGATGCTTCACCTCGAATAGTTAGGTTGGATTGAGAATAGAGGTTTTATTACTTTAACTTATTGATGGTATGAAACGTATTAGGTAATGTTTAAATACACTACATTCTAGACATTACAATGATTGTTAATTTACTTTGAATAAATTATATGGATTTACTTAGAAAAGCAAGACGCCATCGTGTATCCAAATCTGCTAGCAGCAATGAACCCCCTGCCACATAGAATAGGTGTTCAGATTTCAGTATCACCCACTGCATTATTAAAGTGCTATTAAATATTCCCCATCTGTGGGTGCATAAAGTAATAAAAATATCTCCTAAACTTAGAATATCAAACTTCACTTCCATTGGCTACATCACAGCTGTCCGAATTAGGTCGTTCCAAAAAAAGTGAAATGTTAGGTTCAAAATGTAAAGGAAGCAATCTTTTAGACCATAGAACTATCTACGTATAGAACAGACACCGTTAAGAATTAAACTACATTTTTTCACCGCAAAGGAAACTTCTATACTTTTTTTATTCCTCGCTTGAATGGTGGCTTGAATGGTAGTCTGTGATAGTTTGTTAATCAAATAATTGGTGACTCTGTGACCGTAATAAAAGAAGTTTAAAACGTGTTCTTCTGCAGGCAGGAAAAAATATGCTTATCAAATTATAACAGCTCATTTTACATCCCTCAAAGAAACTTACCAAATAAATACAGTATTCTTGAAAAATCAAATAATGAACTCAAGTGGTATGTAAGCCGTGATATGAAGCCGCGCAGTACTTTATTGGAACAACGGAGAAAATTCTCTAAATGTCTCTATATGCTTCTTATGTGAATGGAACTTCAGAGACGGAGAGAGATGCTGAGAAGGCCAAAAATAATTCTCTTAGCAACAAGGACAAAATAATGTAATAAATTGCCTACTAACTAACTCGCCAAAAAGTTTGCTAACCCCTTTGCATTTCAAACTTTCTTTTCCCCCTTTTCATTATGGAATAATTAAGAAAGTTTTGAAAGCCTAGACACAACTAGCTCCTTTAACCCTTTGACTCTGTTTCTGCAATACTTACGTGGATTCTGTTTGGAGTCCTTTTTGACCCCAACGGTTGACACAACAGTTTAGAAGCATATGTTGCATCGATGTGGTTTGGAATTATTAATTGAGAAAGTGATGATATTTATTCGCTTTTTTTACTACATCGTACTAAATAAAGAATGTGTTTTTTAGAAAAGCAATTTTACATATCCTCATAACTATACACAGGTCTACCAGCATGAGAATGTTTGAAATAGAGCTACCAAATTGCAATTGACAAATACTCCAATTTATAACTCAGAAACCGCAACATAATACTACAGAACGGAAGCGGATACGTTTTAAGAATTTTTCTTTTGTAATTTAGATGTCAAATGTGCCATTTATGACCCCAATGCCTTTAAAATAAAATTATTTCCAAAAAAAAACAACTTAACTGAAAATTTTACCACTCATGTAAAATTGGACATTAAAAGCATAGCATGGGAATAATTTTGAGTGTGTTGCAAAACATTATATGTCCCTGGGGTCTAAAAAGACCCCAAACAGAGTCTATCATGTTCAATAGTCTATTGCTGCAAGAAACAAATCTAGAAACCATGAACGTCGACCAATGGATTCGTCGACGAATTTACGATGGATGCGTTAGAAATAGAATGACTGTCGTAGATCTTCAAGCTTGGACTCTTTCATGGATGTTATCAACCGCTTTCTGAACAACGTTAACAATGTTATATGCAAACGTTTTGTTAAAACGATGCCTGAAATATTCAAGAGAATCTGTAATATGAGTTTGAAATTGAATTTTCTCCATTCTCATCTTCAATATTTTCCAAAAAACTTAGCTCTAAGTGAAGTACCAGAAAATATAAAAAAGGTGAACATGTACCAGAGTTAATGAGATGTTGTCTGAGAACTGTTGGTATTTAACACAAAATAACACTTACCTGGATTAAAACATCAATCATCACAGCGTTCGTTTCTAAGAAGACGGGGGAGAAATATAATATTTCCTGTGGTATGTTTGAAATTGTACTATTTATTTTACATTGATGTATCATTACTCTGGATATTATAACATATTTTACAGTTTTTAGCGCTTTGCGAAGTATTACTAAGAAATAATTGCTAAAAACATAAGTAGAATTTCATTCACCTCACAAACATTAAGATTAGAGAAAAGTCCAACTCTGTGCCACGAAAAACAAATTCTACTTTCTGTGTGTTGCCAGTATCTAACTTTTGCATAACTTCCCAATGCTGTAGAAGGTAATATGATTCTGCTGAAATTTGTGTCTGGAGATAAACTGACAGAGATTACAATGTTTTGTTGTTCAATTGCTGGTATTAATACAGTTTGTAAAAGAGAAGCATTATATAAATTCACAAATAATAATTACTATGAAAAGTCGCGCCCTCAGAATCAAGTTCTTCTCGATATTTTCACAAAAAATATTTTTTACATGTTCGAACTTCGTTATCAGATCTATAGCATTGCATTTTGTTTATCATTATCAGATACTACAATCATTCGAATTCCCCTTCTATAAAATTACCTCAAAGCCAGAAAGAACTTAGTCATTCTAACTCCCAAAATGACAAAATGAGTTGTCAGAAATAATAACGTAGTAGGCTTTGTTTTACTTTTTTTATTGATTAGTTCATCTACAAAAAAACCGTTCGGGAATATTTTCTACTTTTTTATGCAGGTTTACATAGTACATATTCAATACAGGTTTCCCTAGTGAAATTAGGAATATTGCATTAGCAACTGCAGTGCATCAATGTAAAATGCATATCCAAAGGACGTAATTTAAACGTGAATAATTGAATAGAAAGTTTCAACAAATATTTCTCTCTATATTATTTAAATATAAAATTACTATAATATGCTACTTATTTGAAAAGGTTGTATTGTTCTACAACACATCTGAGAGGATAAGTCGGTACACAAGTTAAATTCATTAAGTCCAAATACCGTATTTCGATGTTAGTCAAATTGAAGCTGATTCCGTTAAATTTGTCTACTCATTGTCTACTGCTTAATAGAAAAATGAAACCAGTTTTCTTTCACACATATTTTTGTATTTATTTTAAGAAAAAATCAGATCCATACATATATGGATTTTTCATGTACCTTTTTTCTGTTTCGTGACTTCTGTTTTGTGACCATTATAATAGACAATTTAGTACATTCAATCTTCATAATTTCAGTAATTTCACTGATTAATGTAATAAACAAAATGTTCGTTTAAATTGTTTACCAGCAATTTCCAGGCAAGTCTGGCTCAATGATCTGAGTAGGTCTTGCGGAACGTCCTATATATCCGACTTTTGAAAGCTCAAAAATATTTCAAACTTCTTTGACTGAAAATTGAGGTATATTATCATTAAACGTTTCAATTGGAATTAAAAATGTTATACATGGACGAAGCAAATGTCGCATGATTGCAGAGTCTCTTTGAAAATTGTATACTTCTGCTTCCTCGTAGTACGTTACATTCCAGATAAAATTAAAGTTCTGAATAAATTGATGCCCCAAAAATCAGATTATAAGGAAAGAAGCTTAGAAAGCTAAAAACGAGCTTGTTTCTGGGGGGGAGGGGGGGAGTAAAACATATACTTGACCTTCCTCTTATACAAACAATATAATTTTTAATGATTCTAATATTATTGTGTTAGTAAACTGAAAAGTATATTTTCAGTTTACTAAAAAGTATATTTAATAATTAAAAATGTTTCCTGGATTTTTGTTATTCAAGGGTATGGTATTTTCGTATAAAATAGACGGGTGATTCATAGTCTGCTAGACAAACTTGATCAATTCACGATCAACGATATCCAAAGAATGTCTGAGAGACCCAATCCATCTTTACCCAATTGTTACTTAGAGCCAGGAAGGCATACATTAATGTTTTTAAATGACAGGAAAACATAGACGATCGTCGTCGATCGTTTGGTCGTCAGCCAATGTTATTGACACCAACAAATTCTGGCGAGAGCCATTTGAAAACCTTAATTAAAAGATCTGGAAATATTTCTAATTATTTGTGGAGAAAGAAGATTAACACTTTTTCTCCAAAAGGGAAAGAACATTTTTCGATTACAAATTGAATATTTATTTACACATTTGCTACATTTAAGACACTTGAGCCACTCAGAGAATTTGGAGTACGAAATATAGGGGCGAGTCACTTGATATTATTTCTTCTTAAATTGTGTTGAAACGTTTCTGCAAGAGATAAAATCAAAGGAATATTCTCCTAATATGTTCTAAGTATGCCAGCTTCGCTAGACGAATTGCTTAATTACGCTCCGTGAAGTCACGGAAGATAAGCAATTCTAGACTTTGCAGATTCCTAGCCGAGGGTCTAGGAACTCTAGTTACTAACGGTGCCGATCGCCTGACCGAAGTCCTAAAGGCACTGGCTGATTACGACGTCCTGAGATTTCACAAAAATAATGGAAAATTACTCCTACTTCAAGCGCTCATTACCCAACAAGGTTTTGGAGAAGCGTTGACTCGAAAGAGACTTTTAAAAAAATATATTTTTCTGCGTATGCTGCGTTCCCTCCGGCAACTGCAGGTCGCCATCCGCTGTGCAGTGGAATGCTTGTCAAAGGAGGGCTGCTTCGTTGTACGATTTCTTCATAAACTTGTGAACTGGGTTGAAACCTGAATGTTTCTCAAAGCAATATTGGCATAAAGGTGTCCTGAGTTTGTACTGCCGCTGCATCTGAAGGTCGCCAGAGGAGGGCTGGTCGCTTGGTGGGCGTGGTCAGGCGACGTGCAGGGCGGAACCCTTGACCACGAGGTCGTCGAAGGGCACGCGCTCGAAGAGGCGCTCCACCATCTGGCGGCACACGCCCAGCAGCGCCCAGCACGCGTGCGCCTCCACCTCGCGCAGCACGTGCGCCGCGTTCTCGTTCAGGTACTCCGCCATCGTCTGCCCTGCGACACGCCATGTCCCTCTCTCTGTCTCTCTCAGTCTCTCTCTGTCTCTCTCTGTCTCTCTCTGTCTCTCTCTTTCTGTCTCTCTCTGTCTCCTCTTCTCTCTCTGTCTCTCGCTCTCTCTGTCTCTCTCTGCTCTCTCTTTTTCTCTCTCTTTCTGACTCTCTCTTTCTGTCTCTCTGACTCTCTCTGTTTCTCTCTGTCTCTCTGTCTCGCTCTGTTTCTCTGTCTCTCTCAGTCACTCTCTCTATATATATCTATATCTTTCTCTATCCCTCTCTCTATATCTCTATCTCTATCTCTAATCTGGCAATGGATGTTAGCCAATGCTATGTCTTAATGTCGAGTGTTCAAGACATTCCGATTACTGTATATCAAAAGGAGTTAATTTTTTGTGCAAACCGGAAATTGATACAGAAATTTACATGCAGTATTTATCTTCCAGTGTTGTCAAATTTGTGTGAAATGAGGATAAAGATCAAAATTAGGTCAAAATTCGAAAAACAAAAATTGTTCCGTGATTTACTTAAATTATACCTTGTACGCACCTTAAATATAAATTAATAATAATGTTAATAGTAATAATAATAACAACAACAATAATAATAATAATAATAATAATAATAATAATAATAATAATAAAATGGTCACGCGGTTATATTAATTATCACACGGATTAATTGGGTGCAATGAAGAGACTGAGCTCCTGACAGAGAACCAATCCCGTTGAGAAAGTCCTATGAAACTTTCCACAAGAGTACAGGTAAGCTGCCCACAGCCGTGGGGAAGCCTGCGACCTGACAGGCAACATGTCGGCCTCTGAGCCCAGTACGCGGCGTCACCCAGACAGCCAAGAAGTTGTTTCCCCGAGAGAACAAGAGCAAAGAAAGGTGAAGCGGAGGTGTGCGGGGTGCTCACCGACGATATCGTCGCCGTCCGCGGGGTGGAAGGAGATGTTGGCGAAGCCGCGCTCGGCGCGCAGCATGGCGTGGTCGACGCGCAGGTGGCGCTGGCCGCCCTTCCACACGAACCCCCACCTGCCACGAGGCGGCGAGCGCATGCGCCCGCCACGCCGGGCTCGCGTGGGCACGGGGCGGGCCGGCACGACGCGCAGCGCCACCCCGCGCCTCTCGCGCCCCTTGCACCCCGGAGTCTGCACACGTTCACCTTGCCCCTTTCACCTCTTGCCCTTTACGCCCCTGACACCCCTTGCAGCCTTCACCTCTTGCCCCTTTACGCCCCTGACACCCCTTGCAGCCTTCCACCTCTTGCACCCTTTACGCCCCTGACACCCCTTCTGCCTTCCCCTCTTGCTCCTTTACATCCCTTGCAGCCTTCTACCTCTTGTAACCTTTACGCCCCTAACACCCCTTGCAGCCTTCCACTTCTTGCACCCTTTACACACCTGACACCCCTTCTAGCCTTCCTCCGCTTGCATCGTTTTTACACCCCTGACACCCCTTCCAGCATTCTTCCTCTTGCACTCTTTACACCACTGATACCCCTTGCACATGTTGCATCTTTGCACCTGGAGGGATGTCTTTCCTCCTTTCATCGCTGGCAAGGCAGCCGTGCAACCAACACACTCCCCTCAGCTCGCAAAAGTAAAACCACGAGGATCACTGCTTATGCTCACGCATCTTTTAAGGATTTATTAGTTTAGATGATTTTGATGATTTATTTGCCCCCAGTCTGTCCCCATTTGTTCCAAAATGGCTTGAAAATGGTTTTATTAAAAAATCTAAAAAATACTGAAACATAAAATCAATAAATATGAAAAATCATTTTCAACTTTGCTTTTTTTAAGAATTTGTTTTATATGCGAATTCTTGAAATTAATTCTAATATGTAAATAATCTGAACGCATTAAATTATGATTTGTCGGCTTCGGAAATGGGACTTATTCAATTATTGAATATAATTTAATAACCGATTACTATAATTAAGTTAATCTTGAAAAAAAATTAAATGAACATTTTTGGAACAGCATTTTCATATTGAATTTGATTGTATTTATATTGTATTTGATTCCATAGCACTCCTAATGAAAACTGTCTTTAAAGATAGGTCAGTAAAATCTATCTTACTAATTTACATTGCCCGCAGGAATCGAAAGAAAACTTGCATGCTATTTGCCTATGGTTTGTTATACACTTAGAAACACTGAGAAAATAAAAAAGTGAAACAGTTTCGATTTTTATTGAAAAATGCAAATATTTGATTGTGTTATTTTACCTATTCCCATACTGCGCATACCGACTGAATTCTTATTCTCGGAGCGGCAAGGCTTACGATATAGTCGTTATGCGAAACAGGGGCTCTAAGAAAGAAGCCACTCTTCAATAAGTATTAGCTATTCACATAGATTATCGTGCATTACCAAAGAGCAACTTTTTCGATATTTTTGGTGTGTAAAAGGAATGTTATGCTGCATGTTGCAGTATATAATACTCTGCTACTGCAGTATTTGTGAAGATCATTATCGCTAAAATATTTAATTTGTTGCTAAATAACACGCGATTATTTTATTTGTGTTTCTTGAGAAGAAACCATTTTGGAAAACAATCTTGCTTTTGCATTTGAGTTTTTGCTACTGTAGGTCAGTAGTGAAGTATTCAAGCGGTTCAAGAATGTGATGTAATCCCATGTTATCGTATTTCATTATGAGATATAAACAACTCGTGGGGTGACTGAATTGAAATGTTTTATACCTTTGAATGAAAGAATGCCTTATTTTACGTGGCGAGACTCAGGCCATGAGGCCTGCTCTTCCGTCCGACCACGCAAATTTCGTTATGCTCCTTTCACCTACTAGGGGAGTAAGAAGGTATTACTTGGGCGAAGAAACAGGTAATTTGAATTTAGCTCAGAAGCTTCATTTAGGCTTGAGGATCTTTTACATGCAGTAAATCTACTAACATGGAACAGCCGGCTTTACTTCCCCTCCGAAAGAAGGCGTACGAGGGATTCGATCGGGTTCGAATCCTCGCAAACTTGGGTATAACAGCCAGATACACTAACCGTTACACCATCGCCGCCGCAAAAACTTTATACATGTTCGACCGATGTCTAATGATTCATCACTTTAGACTCTGAAGGACTTTTTGGGACAGTTCTACAACGCAGAAGCATTTACGGAAACGAAACGAAATTAATATCTGAACCATACAACGCGCTTTCGCTTTTAATTCCTTGTGAAGATTGAAATTGTTGACAATGACAACGCCTTCAATCATTTCAATTATGTAAATGTCAACTACAACTCACCACTGAATCAATATCCTTGTGAAGAACCAGAAGTGTCATGGTTTAATGATACATTATATTACACGTCAATCGAAAGTGTGCTTTTAATTGGACACGTTAGTTTCAATGGCATTGGCTGCAAGGATTGTACGTCCTCTGCCTGCAAGATACTCACAGAACACCTTGGCTCCGGCCCCGCCGCCGCCCCCACCTAGGTGGCCGCCGCTGGTCGGGCTCATGCCGGGCACGTCGCTGCGCGGAATGGGCAGCCACAGGCCATCGTGCCACACCCAGAAGGGCCCGGAGATCGAACCCTGGCCCAGGTGCGCAGTCAGCTCCAGTTCCGCCTCGTCCTCACTGCACTCAGCACACAGCCATCAGGTGCACCATTTAAGCAAATACATTGGTACTACACTATTCAGTTATTTTCACTATTCAAAACAGCTTACAGAACACCTGCATGTTTTTTCTCGAACTCCTTTTATATTCGACTTTCGGGGGTTTCTGCGTTTACCATGATAGCACATTTTATACTTTTTTATACTTATGTTTTGATGGAAAAATAATGAAATTTACATAATTGCGAATGGAAATTATTTAAAAGGGAAATGTAAGGAAAGTGAGAGAAGAAGGATAGCAATATAAAAATTAGGAAATGAAAGTAGAGCTTGTAGAATTTGACTAAATAGTGTGGAGAAAATGTAGGATCTGAAGAAAGGTTGAGGAAGACTGGGAACACACATTATAGAGAAAAGGGTTTTGAGGAAGGAATAGTGTGGGAACGGTGGAATGTCCAGTAAAGGTGGTGTGAATATTAGAGGATAAAAATGAAAGGTTTAGAATGGTAGAGAGATACAGGCAAGTGCATAGTATATACCCTACTATTGTAGAGAACGTTTCTTGTATTGTATACAGCTTGTATTGTATCAAGCAAATCCATCTATTGTAGATTAATGTACAAGGTTGTAAAAATAAAAAAAATAATATACTGACGAATGATTTTTAAAGTAGAAAATGAATCACAGTTTTAAACGGCCCAAAACATAACGCGCAAAGTATTACGATTTTAAGCACTGCGGGAGAGGGTACTCACTTGACGCCGTGGAACTTGGCGATGGCGAGGTGCACGTCGACGGTGCCGCCAGCGCGCCCCGCAGACAGCCGCCCCACGCGGATGGGGTGGCGCGGCGCCTCCGCGAACATCTCTGCGCCGCAACACAGCACAACATTCATCCAATGACGTGCGCATGCTATCTCAGAATTGTGATGTAAACGTTGCCCGAAGTTTTAGAAACTTTTATATCAAATGAAAATCAGTTTTGTTTTGTTTTTTCCTAGGGCTTTTATCCAGCCGACAGCCGGTTGCCTTTTACGTCCAGAAGGGACGCATATTCGACCATACACTAGGCGAACACATGCGGGCTCCTCTGGTCTGCGGTCAGCAGAACGCGGGGCCCTCCGCGACAACACGCCCACAAAGTCAAGGGACAAACAGCCATGCCCAAGGCGGGACTCGAACCCGCGACCCTTCGGACCGAAGCGCTGAGTCGGTACTCGCTCTTAGCCACCTCGGCCATCCAGGTCGGCGAAAATCAGTTTTTACGTAATGATAAAATTTTCTAAATTACTAAATTACATTTTTTTATAAAAGTTTCCAAATTCAGTTTTAGACAATCATTTTTATATTTTGGTTTTATTACGTTTTGTTCATTCGTTAAATTACATTTTACATAATGGCGTATATTGCGTGTCGTTGCTTGTGTTGCACTTAATTTAAATATGATTTAACATGAATGCGTTTATAAAGTTACATTGAGTAGTTCTTTCATAATATTGATATGCAAGTCCTTTTCAAAATCATGTATAGGATATCATACCTGAATCAAATGACTTATGTAGACATTCCCACAATTTCTGAGAATCTTTCATGCATACTGGTAGTGAAGGTTCTGTGAACATAAAATGAGAGAATAATGTAGAAAGAGTTATACTGGTATACCCTATGAAATGGAAGAAATAAGTTCGTCACAAATGGTTGATATCGTTGTCGCTTATTATTAATTCATACGGAACATATTTACCTTGTCAGTTACTGCAAATAACTTACAAAGGATTTTTCGATAATTTTTTACATTATCTTATCCATAATGATTTACGAAAAATATTACAGGCAATACTTTTGAATTGAAAACACAATTACCCTGTGATACTGATTTCTAGATCCTGATAGTTTTTAGTTAATTTTTGTTCACCCTACGTAAAGTTATGTAACCAAGTTGACGAATACTAAGCTTTCTATTTATGATCATGAATGGCTCTTACTTGATAAATAAATTGTTTGAGAACATATAAAAGCTTCTTCATGAAATGGAAATATTTTCAAACATTTATATTTAAGTCACTAAGAGTATTCGTTTAGCAATGATTTTGGGCTTTCCACTCGACCACATTTCGTAGTTTTTGCTTTAAATGAAAGGTAATGTACCCCGGATGAATTATTGATTGCTTTAATAAACCATTTAGTATGTAGTGTAACAACAAAATCGTCCAATTAATAGAGTGAACCCTTGTCTGCCGTCATTTGTTGGTTACGTCGTTTTGTTACGTCAAGATCTTCATGAGGGTTTTGGTCAAGCGCGAGCAAGTGTGTGAGTTTATAATTAGTGAAGCGAAGATAACTAAGTTTTTTTGAAGTTCGAGAATTCAATGCTTTTAAATGCAAAGATTAATGATTGTTTACATGAGCGCAATGTTCAGTAGTAATTTGAAACATGTGATTCCTTACAAATTATTTAAGTGATTATGATTCTATTTGATACATTATATTTTTAAATTAAATTGAACAACAAGATTTCTTTGTCACAGTTCACTACAACAAACGTGTATTAATCTTGGTAAATACTAAAAAGCATTTCAGTTACATTTTCACACACGTGTGCAAATCTTTGAACACTGTGAGTAGTCAATGTTTTGTGCCAGAATTTGTAAACTTTCTTCATATCATTATTCCTAAAGAATAACATGAAACAATTTTGTGGGGGTGGGTGGAGGGGGTGATTTCCGTATAGTGGAGGGGATGTACTTTTTCTGTTGTAACTTTTCTACAGATCTCTTTTTGTGCGATAAAATCGTTAGGATTCACTTAGTATAAATTTAGATCGCGTCATTACACAGGATGACAATATAACACACAGTATCACTCTTTCTAATGGACATATCAATGCGAATTTCATTCACCAACTCAACTGTTATTTGAAAATACTGAAATACAATGCCATGGAGACCGTATTCTTTTAAACTGTAGACGCATCAAATGCACTCTGAGATGTGAACTAGTTCTATTGAGTGCCCACACCGGGAGTGGTAGCTCAGTACATCAGCTGATATCACTGCAGCGCTTCTGACCGGGAGGTCCTAGGTTCGAGTGCTGACGGCGGCAGGATTTTCGACACTAGCTTTTCAGCTAGGTCGAATTCAGTCGCTGTCTGAAGGAGAATTCTAGCAGCCGGCTCCTCTGATCGGGAGTTCTCCGAGGTTTCTCCGATTTAACACCAGGCGAATGCCGGAGCAGTACCCTACCAAACGGGCCACGGACCGCGCGCGATCTTTCCTTCCACTTCCTTGTCACATCCTCTCCCCTTACACACACACTTACACTAACATGCACTGCACTACCACACATTCCGGGAGAACGGTTGGGAGCTTAGAGCTTGTCTCGGCTGCGGCGGTGGTGGAAGAGTCCTGATTAGGGGGAAATCCCACTAGCTGACGGTAGGTCGGCGCCGGATCTCGCCATCCAGCGGGGGAAAATCACCGCCATCTTCCGGGAAAAACATCCACTACACTAACGGGACTAATGACCGAAGCAGTTGACAAGCCCGGAAACACGAAAAAATCAATCAATTGAGTGCCCACAAATGGAATGTAGAGGCCACTCACCTGGCGACTCGGTGAACCACGTGTCCATGGCCGCCAGCGGCGCCGCCCCCGCGAGCAGCAGCAGCAGCAGCAGCTGGAGGAGGAGGAAGAGGCGCAGCGGAGGCATCACATCGTCTGGCTGGCGCGCGGCCCCCGCAGCGCGCTTTAAGGCCCCGGCCCGCCCTCACCCTGCGCCCCACGCAACAGGAAGCCCGGGGAGTCACGGGGCCCGCCACGAGCCAAACACCACCGTTGCCGCGCAACTTGGTCACAAGATGGAAAAGATTTCTATGGTTGTGCATATTTTTATCCGTTGCTTCATGGCGTAGCTAATTGCAATTTCTTGACATTTGGATGATAAGTATATAAATGTGTTAGTGTATATTTGTAGATATTTGGTCGATTTCCTTTGGTCGCGTTGCTTCGTGGCGTAGCTAATTGAAATTTCTTGACATTTGGTTAGAATTGGATGATAAGTAGACTAATGTGTTAGTGTATACTTGTGCATATTTAGGCGATTTTTCCTGTTGGGGCATATTCGTGTATTTGTAGGAGCATATTTTGTATATTTGGTTAAAATATAGACTTATCTCTAAAACGTTTCGTTCGATCTTTTTATTTGTGAACGTTCATCGATTACAAAGAGCTTGTCAGCTTCCGTTTTTTCTTTTCTATAAGTGATAAAATACGCATGCAAATGTAGGAAATTTCTTGATATATTTTTTAAACCAGGCAGAAGAAGCGCAACAAGGCATACCATCTACTTCACTAATGTGAATAATTATATTAATTATTTCTCCCATGAAGTAACGTAGTTTATATTCTGTTTACACAAAAATATATATTTTCATTCCAAGTCGCTTCTGCTGGATTTAAAAAAGTTAATGCAGAAAATCAAAATTATTAATTTTAATTGCTTTTAAATTTTTATTTTAATTGCATATTGGAGAATTTTAAGGCTATAAATGCATATTTTTAAAAGCATTTATGAAGAGTTTTTTAGAACATAAAAATCCTCTCCCTCTCGGTAATTCTTGGGGACCAAGAGCATGACAGTGAAAAATTTGCGAGATGAAGCTGTTTTGTGATTCACTGCAGTGCCTCTGACCGACAGATCCTCGGTTAGAGTGCCGACGGAGGCAAGATTTTTTTCCACAATACCTTGGTCAAGTTCAGTCGCTATCTGGGGGAGAATTCTAGCGGCCGGCTGCTCTGATCGGTAGCTACCCGTGGTTTTTCCGATCAACCTCAGGCGACTACCGAAGCAATACCCTAACAAACGGGCCATAGACAGCGCGTGATCTTTCCTTCCTCTTTCTTGTATTATTCTCATCCCTTACACGTCCATGCACTACACAACCACACAAGCCAGGACACCGATCGGTAACATTGAGCATGTCCCAGTCACGGCGGTACCCCTCTGAAGGATGAGACCTGGTTGGGGTAAAATCCACTTGCCGACTGTAGGTTAGCCCCGAATCGCACCATCTAGTGGGGGAAGATCACCGCCACTTCGGAGGAAAAAGCAGTAATACACTTATGGGACTAATGATCTTGTCAGTTAACGCGTCCGGAGTCACTAATCAATCAATATTTTGTGATAAAATGATGCGATTGGATCTGGACTCATTTGCCTCTTACGAAAGAGATAAAACGACAAAACCGCAAAAGAATGTAATATATCTTCATGAAATGCTTAACAAGTGACTTGGAGAAGGTATGAACGTTCTGTAGCATTCTTGGAGGGAAAACGATGTATTATTACAAGGAGCGTTCCTACATCCCTTCCAACGAAAATACGTTGAAGTAAAATGAAGGAATCAAATGAGTTATATTAATTTCGAAATTTTTATTTTTATTCTCGTATGTTGCTCTTTTTGACGATTTATTTATTTATTTTACGTCAAAATCAGTCAAAAACTGTGTGTGACGTGCTATGGGGAGATGGGAATTCTGTGCATGTTTTCAAAATTCTGTGATCCCTACCCTAAGCCACATACTACTTGAATTTTGAATACAGAAAGAATTTATTTTGCAAAGATTGTTAACAAAATATTCCATTCAATGTAATAAAATCTATTTTGCAGGGTAAATCAGCAGTAAATTCGGACTCTTATCTCATCATGTCCTTCGTCAAAGAATAGTACTTCCTGCCGCGACAACATGGAAACGACAATTTGAATAACTATATTTCCCACTGAATTCTAGAAGACGTGCACAGATAATGAAGTTACTTTTATGTCCAGAAACAAAACAAGGGGACATCTCAGCACTTTCTCGAAAGATCAGGGAAACTGGACGAAAAACCTGATCGAGATGGGGATTTATATGATGTCTTTGAAATCCTAAAAAGTCTTTTGTCGATTTTCGGTGCCATTTCGTCCCACTGTTTGGCGGCGGCGGCGGCAGAAGCAGAAGCTGAGGAGGAGGAGTTGTGACGGGGCAGAGGCGATGGGAAACCGGTAGATGCCGGCGTAAGAGGAGTGAGTGTCGGCGGTGGCAACGTAGGCGGGCTGTTGCTGGCGACGTCGCGTCGTGCAGCCTGAGATTCCACCAAGGGCGGCTAACCTTCGCGGCTGCGACCCCGGGAAGCCGGCGATGATTTTATGGCGGAAGTTGTAAAACGCTCGTCTCCACGGAGTTTGGTGGATACAATCTCCATCCATACTGAATTAAGCTCAGTGAAATTTCCACAGACTGGGAAAGGGCTTCCTGTTTTTGTGAGACGTCGCAAAAGAATTGTCAGTTGTGTCTCTAACACTGAATATGCAACGTAGTGCATATGAATATACAAAACACCCAAAATCCTCAAACAATGCGTAGTTATTGTGTATTGTTTGTATGTCTTCTATATCGTTCCCTACATTATTAAAAACAGTGGATTTTGAAAACTATTTATCCTCAAAGAAATGTGTGTATGAAACACAAGATTTTAGAACATTTGATATTAGATATTTGTAATGGAATATGATTTCTCAATTTGAAGCTTGTTCTGACATCCGAATTATGATAACTTGAACTAATAAACATTCAACTACACAACTCAGGTATTTTGACGGTTTTCTCACAATTTCATAACGCAGAAACGCGTTTCGATTTTTTACTTCAACTCTTTTTCCTTTTCATGCGTTCTCAGTGCATGAAATTATCGTTTAATAGTTCAAGCACTCAATTTCAAAGCAGTCCTAATCTGTTTCCAGGTAACGTAGTATTGGACCACCGCATTGCTTCCTCTCTCCAGTTCCCCATGCAGTTCGTTCTCCAAAGCGAAAATGCTTTGACTTCCGCTGACTGCCTTTTCAGATGCTGCTTTTTGTGCAGGTCTCAATGGAACTGAAGGCATCAACCATCGACCAGCACAAACCCTAGTGGACTCCGCAGAGGTCACCGTCCTTTCATCGCAGTCTGTGAAAGTATAGGTCACTAACACAGACATGCAGAAAAAATAGAGACCATACTTGAAATTCGAGCAATATAATTATAACATAGAAAAAACTGAATGAATTTTCGAAGAAAATGTTGCATGACTGCAGATATGCAATTCTGAAAAAAAAAAAAATAACTCATCTAATTCAAGTGAGTCTCCGTTGAAGTGATTCAATTTACTTTCTTTCCTTCCAACAAACGTTCAAAAGATCATGATTTTCTCTCTACCTCGAATTTTCCTGATCGTTCAAAACGAATATTTCTCCTAGTCGTGCCTAGTTACTAAATTCACAAAAATAGAAAATAAAATTACTGTTATACTCATTTTTTGTTTATGAAGGTAGAAAACGGTAAGAAACTTTATTCAATAGAAGATTACAGTGGTTGCTCTTGTGTGTTGTGTGATAACGAATCAGAAATTGGTATCAGAATTTTCCCATTAATTCGTGTTACACAAAGAAGGAGAGGTAGTTCTCTTTTCTTTTCAATGACGTATCTTGTTTTTAATGTTTATTGATCCTTGTTCGACAATAATTTGTCTTTCAAGGGTATGAAAAAATTACAATAACATCATACAGAATATGAGAAGAAACTAAATAGCAACCTCTTAACAAATTACTTTTACAAATTTTTTTGAGAGTGATAATAAGAAAATATGTTTATAAATAATACATGATTCATGAAAACTTTTTACATTACATGATAGAAACTGTGGGAAGAGACACCTAAGGAGGATGTAAAAGATCTTTAGGATAACGTGATTTAATTCGCGGGAATGGATTAACTGTTTTTCCTAATTGAAAAGATGTATAAGCAGGAGAAGAAGAAAGAGAAGCATAAAATTTATCTGAGAGACAAAGGATCCAGGATTTTAGAGGAGGAATATTGAGTTCACGTAATATTTGATCGTTTCTTATGAACCAGGGTGCTTTTAATGATTTTCTTAAATACTTATTTTGTATAATCTCTCATTTTTTAATATGAGTTTTTGCTGCACCACCCCAAATGGGGCATGCATAAGTTAACGAAGGGCGAATTATATATTTAAATATAGTTAATGCAGAATCTACAGAGAGGTGCGAATTTTTATTCAGAAGTGGATATAATTTTAAAAGCTTAAGATTAGTTTTATTTATTATAGATAAAATATGTGTTTTCCATGTTAATTTAGTATCTAGTTGTAATCCGAGATATGTAATTGAAATGTTAGGAGTCCAAGGAATTGCTTTATTATTAATAATAAGAGGATAAGTAGGAGAGATTCGTTTTAAAGAAAATATTTTTGCTTGTGACTTTTGATTATTTATCTTAATGACGTATCTTATTTCATGGAATTTTTAATCTAATGGTATGAATATTGATTTAGATAAATAATTTATTTAAAATAATTTCCACAAGATTTCGGCTGAAACCACGATCATAAATATTTTACTAGTGCAATTTCGCCGTTTCGGATCGTGCCCGAAGGTGAAATTGTGTTTAATATGCAATTTGTTGTTAATTCTGTGAAAGGGGATGTTCTCCAAGATTGAAAGGTTTTAATAGATTGACAAAATTTTAATAAATTATATGTAAATTTAATATTTGCGCATATAGTGCAGTATTTTCAAGTAAGATCGTACATCTAGAAAGCTGACTCGTACTACATTACCGAATATAAGCACACAAGTATGAAGCTAGATATATTAGGTTACAAGGAAGCAATCCAGTGTTTTCTCTTTCTCTCTGCAATATATGCAGTGGTAAAATAATTACAAATATGATTTCACATTTTTAAATAGCTAAATTTCGAAAAATTGGATGAGAAAGACACCAAAATATTAACATCATCCCACGATTTTTATGTGCAGTGAGAAGAATCTTCTTTGAGTGACACATCCCCAGTAATTGTTTGCAATCATTTCACCGCCTTGCTGGGAGGGAACACTTTATTGCATAGTGTAACTCAGCTGTAACATAATGTTTTCAGGTCAAAAACCCATTATAAAGATGTAATTGTCAACTATTTTATATTACACGTGATGTACATCATGCGTTTATGTCATCCCTTCCATTGTTAAGCGGTAAACGCGATAAGATAACGAGATGAAGTGATAGTAATCTAGTGACGACGTGAATCGGAGTTCCCTAGTAACACACTCTTTACATCAGGAACGAAACGCTTTTAGGAAAATAATCAAACTAAAATACGAATGATACTTATTTTATAGATAAACGTTTTCAAAAATAAGTAAATGTTTTTAAATCGTGAAATATAGCACATTTTGTTGGATAAGTAACGCAATATAATTTTGATTTTCTCAAGCAATATTCAATTCAGATTTTTTCCCTTAATTAAAATAAATTAAAAATAATTATTGCCAGTAAAAATACAAAATCGCGCAATGAAGGGTTAAGCGTGTGGGTAGACGGCTCCTCGCAAAGGTCGCGAGCGAGCGAAGGCGGGGGCGCCGCCTTAACCTTAGCGTGCGCTGGCGGCGGCTTCCGGCCCGCGGTTTGGCCCCGCAGCCGCCGCCGGAACTCGAGCGTAAAACCTGGAGGGCGCGCAAGAAGCCGCGACGCAGCGGCGATTTGTGGCGGATCGAAGAAACGTGGAAGCGTGGGAGTGTTAATGAGTCGCAATAATACTTCCAAACACGAGAGAGAACTATTCGGTTTAAACATTTAACTTATCTTCAACTTGATATTTTTTTTTATAATTATCAAAGTCTCAACACTCGTACTATAAATTGAATTAGAATTACAGCGCATTTTAAGCATCAGCCAATAATAATTTTCTATCTGATTTTTTCAAATAGTTTACCACAAACTGAGAGATCATCCATACTGATTGCCAAATGTTCCAAAAGCACCTTTTGTTATTATACAGAGAATTACTGAAGTTGTTATACTATTTACTTTTGACATCATCCAACTCAAATTCTCTAGGGCTCAATTAAAACGTAATTTTCTGCGTAGCGAACGAAATGTAAAACCTTATCAGTAGTGGTCGTCAGCATGCACGCCAGCACCTCGTGAATGTACAAGAAGGGCAGTGTGGAGCGTTAGGCGGCTGGCACAGCGTGCGTAATCTGGCGCCGCCCCCGGCGACAAGGAGCGGAATGAGTTTTCGCGCGCCGCCGGAAGCACTGCTCTGCTCTGCGCCGCGCTGAAGCGTCCCCAAGATGAATCTCCGCCCGCCCTCCCCCCCCTCTGCAATTCGTCCACTCCGTCACTCGGCGCCTTTCCCCCAAACCCGTACCTCTATCGGCCCCGACTCGCCCTCTGGTTTGGCCTCCATCCCGACCTCGTCACGACTTCCCGACTCCATCCCGCCTCCGTCACGCCACCGTCATGCCCCCGCTCACGCCCCGCACTTCCTCGACATGCCCTCGTCACGCGCCGTCACCCCGTCGCCCCGTCACCCCTCACCCCAGTCACCCCGTCACCCCGTCACGACCCGTCACGCCCCATCACGCCCCCGTACGACCCCGTCACGCCCCTCACGCCCTCACGCCCCGTCCCCCTCACGCCCCTCACGCCCCGTTTCCCCCCGTCACTCCTTCCCCTCACCCTCCCTTATGCTCCTCACATTCTATCATACGCCCCCTAACACCCCATTCCGCCCCCACAGGTCCCCCGTTAAGCCCACTTCAAGAAACCTCTTTCACAACTCTTCCATATTTAACACATTTTCACAACTCCCCAATATTAGTAAGTCATCAAATAAGGTTTGAATGTAGTGATTACTTTGCATTAACCGGGATTACTGCTTCATTATAATTTGTGCCAATACTTTATAAAACATTCGCGTAATTTTATCATGGTAAGACTTTTATTCTCATCTTGTAGTGATATTTTTGCCTTTTGTAGTCTTGAGTCTCCCTTTGATATTCATGACCTAAAAAAATCAATGTACATATTTTGACCTTCAAGCTCAGACTGAGAAGTACACACTTTCTTCAGCATTGAATACCGAACTTCATGGAACTTGCATCTAGGAGAAATGAACAAAACTTGTCTGTCCTGGAATTGGAGCTTTTATTTTTTTCCTCAAGGTGATTTTTACATTTAAAAAAATCATATTTGCAACTAGTTATTGTCAGAACGCATAGGGCTTTACTACACTTTACATAATAATTCATTATGATAGTGCTGGTAAGTTTAATCTGCATTTTCTCCTGATTTACTTCATCGCCATTACTTTCAAAGTCATTATTCTAGTGGTCGGTAAACCTTTGTGTTGTTTGCTCTTATCGATGCCAACATTTGGTGCTCAAAGTTCATTAATGTCCCACGTGATTCGAGTAAAATCCAACTCCCTGCCCTGCTATTTATCAGCGTGGACAAGGTCCGTGCCTCGTTAGCTCGGAGCGCCGCCCGCTGATAGGCATCGCGTCCATTTAGCGGGATGCAGCGGCGCTCGTTCCGGTTCGATCCCCGGAGCGCCGCTGGGGCCGCGGAGGGGGCGGGGCGGCCGCGAGGGGTGCTGTATCGAGCGCACGTGCGACGCCAATCAATGACCCTAAAAATACCTGCGCCGCCAGCTGACGCCGCGAGGTGCGGCGCGGCGCGGCGCAACGAAGCGACCTCCGCTGGCTGTGTGCCCCCTCTCGTCTCGCCCCTCCCGCATGAGCTGTCCACCCGCGCCACGCGGCCTGGATGCGCCCGCTGGTCCCTTCGCCCCCCGCCCCACCTATGCGACCGGCGGCTCTCCGTCGATAGCCGAAGCGTTTGAGGCAAATTTCCGCCTCGTATCGACGCTGCCGGGCTGCCGCCCCTCTGCCACCGCCATCCTCGGTCCCTTCGCCGCCGCCACTGTCGCCACCCCCCACCGCCGCTTGCCCCATGCCCCCCCCCTCTGCCAACCGCCGCCTCTGCCCCGCCGCCGCGCTGCCCCCGCCGCCAGCCGGCCACGCCGCCCACGTCACCTCCGTCACCCACGTTGCCCCCGCCCCCGACGCCCCCGCTCCCCGGCCCCCCCGACGCCGACGCCCACGCCGCCGCAACCCCCCGCCACAGCCTGGAGCTGCGCGAGAGTACTCGGGGTGCTCTCAGTGGCCCAACGCAACTCTGATCACAAAGCAACCCTGCACATGTTTGCCACGAGGGAGTTGCATTTTTCAGTAGGAACACACGTTGATGTACTGTTTGCACTCAGCCGTAGACACAGGAGTTGCGAGAGCATACTTTGACATTTGTCATGTTGCGAATCGAACTTTACACTTTTTTTTTGAAATATTAATGTTTCCGTTGGTAAGGCATGGTCTGATAGATTTTCTATTATTTTCTGTTTCTCTCGTAAAAGCTTGATTTTTCCAGGTTTATTTCTTACAATTGTCTCAGCCATGGCCGTTGAAAATGTAATTCTATCATATTCCTAATATTTATACAATGGTCGAAAATACGATAATTTAGTATTACATGCTATGAAAATTCCTTCCAAAAGTACTCACGTCCTAAAAATAAATTCTTGCTCACTTTTGTACGATCAATAATCTTGTAAAAGAATTGTATAACGGGTTTTCTTTTCTTTCCATGTGGGACGTTAATATTTAAAAATTATTGTAGTTCGTGTCACCTCTCTCTAAATTTATTTCTCTGTCACACCTGAAAGCAAAATTCAAGAAAAAAATGAAAACGAATATATCGAGTACCCTCTTTTTTCCTTCATCCAGAAGAGCACCACTCACTCTTACAACCTGCTTACAAATCAGAAGTAGATAAAGAGGTCCCATGAAATTAGAAAGGTGTGCTGCTTCAACAGTTGTGTTTTTGGTTGGGAAAAGTCACATCATTAGCCTAATATTATGAGTGCAACTCTCAATATATTTTAAGCACCCTGAACATACAAAGCTTGGCACAAAGTGTAGCAGTTTTCTTCGGAAACACCATAGCAGCGCGACATTTTGAAATATGCAAAAAAATTATGAATCGATTGAAATATAGATCATGAATAATTTTAACATAGAAAGCAATGTAAGAAAGTGTTTCAAAGAAAACATCACTGACTCACAAGAAAGGGCTACGAATACTAATTTTAGATGACATAATTAAATTCATAAATCTGTTGAATTTAACGTACTTATTTTACTTTATGGTGTACGCAATTCACAGGAAGGTATGTGCAAAAAATGGATATTGAGATTTTGACGGAAATGTGTAGTTTGGGGTTTCCGTGTACCCAAAAGGATTTTTTAAATATGTCTTCGGGCCTGTGAGTTTGGTGCCTAAACCATACACAGAAATTTCTTTAAAACGGATGTTATTCAATGGATCTTCAAAGTCTTTCGAATTTGATTCCAAAAAACTTTACGTTTTGGAAGATGTATCATATGCGGTACGAATGACTAAATAATTGGCTCCAATTTTTTTTATAAACATTTGATCGAATAGAGGTCAGTGCAGTTATAAATATAGTAAAGTCAGCTGTTTATTAAAACCTCTCAAATTTCGAAAATTGCCGAAATTTAACTTTTGTTCGAACTTTTCCTACATCTTCACTAGTGAAGTTTTACAATATTTCATGTTATCTTTGATTTTACTGTTATTACATTTTTATCTTTAAAGGCGGAAATATCAAAGAAATAGTGTTATGCGTACTGATTTTTGGGAGTAGTCACTGAAGCCCCAATATCCTCATCCTTGTATACGCCACTGACCAACACAATAGCAATGGCCCTTACCTGTGTCCATCCGTTGACTGAATTTGCTACACATTCTGACCACGTAGTAAGTGTCAACCGTACATTTCAGTCAGTAATCTATTTATTTCACTTCAACTGGCGCGACGCCAAATTCGAAGCAGATTGGTAGAAACGGTGAGTGACAGTTTCGAATTTTTACTGAGGGGGCTCCTCAAAGTGTCAAATCATTGACAGATGGACTTGATAAATTGTTGGTTAGATCAATCACGAGTGACTGAAGCTGTAGAACTATGGAAGTCAGAGGCATCAGATATGCCAAATAAAAGTTAAGTTTTCATTTTCAATCGTTTGTACCTTCTTTCATATCGTATAGGATATATAAGCATTTTTATTAAAAATGCGATGTTATTAATTTAATTGAACTAAATACATTGTCTTTCCACTTCAAATATTGTTTTTCAAACACGATGGCGCCGATATAATTGCGAGACATTACTTAGTTTTTAATGAAAACGGTAAAATAATGATTCAGAGAAAGAGAGCGAAAGAGAAAGAGAGCGAGTGGGAAGGAGAGGGAGGATGGGAGAGGGGAATAGTGGGGGAGAGAGTGAAGGTGGGAGAGGGAGAGAGAGGGTGAGAGAGGGAGAGGGTGAGCGGAGGGAGAGGAGGGTGAGAGAGGGAGAGGGAGGGTGAGATAGGGAGAGAGAGAGAGAGACAGACAGACAGACAGACAGAAAAGATTTGGTGTTATACCAATGTGCTTTAACACTAAAGCGTTCGGCTTACCTGTCAACCTTCAATAATATTTTTTCCTTCCTGACTCGTAGCCTTCAACAACATTTCTTTAAAGGAAATATTGCAAATATGTTTTTCTATATTATAACACACTTTAGAATAAGAATTTAGTGTATAATAGAAGTATAATGACTCATCTTAAATATATGTTCAACATTTCTGGCAAATCTGACTTGCGAGATGGAAGGGGAAGAGCAATTTGAGTAGAACGTGTAAGAAAACGGATAAAAAAGTTAAAAAGTAAACTTTTATAAATGAATAATATTGTTGTAATAAGAACTCTAGAAAATGGTTAAAACATTTCATTTCAAATAATACCAGTTTGACATGTGACACAAAAATATATTTCTCTTCTGAATTGCTACCTTTCCGCAATTGTCGCGTAATTTATCTTATTTCACAGCGATGGATACTCGATGTTTTACATGACGGGAGTCTAAAAGAATATTAACTATATTTTTCAAATTTCACATCTCATTTCTTGTTCGGATTTTCATTGAATTTGTTTTTGATATATCTGAAAATACTACGAATACAGTATGAACATGTCTAATTGGAAGATACAAAACAGTAATGCCCACAGTCCACAGTTTTGAAGCGTATTTTGTAGAATTCTTCATATCCCTTATATCAACATCTACCTTTACTTCAGATGTGTTCTATATTGAATCGTGATTACTGATAATAATTGCAAATCGTAACCAATTTTCGAATTCAGAAATAATTTGGGCACCAGGAAAAGGTTACACTTTAATTCCTGATTATCTATTAGTGTCTTCAGATATATTACAAATAAATGTAAATCCCGCTAGCTCAGTCGACGGGTTCTTATGAAATTATTGTTGCTACTTACGCCGCCACCAATTTCTCAATCTACCATCCATATGGAGTGGCGAGGAATCTGAAAATATTTCTGAAATGTCTACTCAAGTATTGCATATAATGGCAAATAAGAATCAGCTTTCTTTCAAACTGTGAATTATAATTTATTATCATTGATTATTACACTTTATCGTTAGATCATGACAATTTTTCTCCTTATTGCAATAACAGCGTTATAGAACGTTAGCGTTATCGTTTCTTGCCTCTTCGCGCGCACGTCGCTCGATGTCGCCACGTAGGGTAGACCAATCTTCCTTCTTGTTGAAGTCCACGATGATCAGCGACCAAGTCGAAACTTCCTCCAACCACTTAACAAGCACTCCGTATAGTCTTTGTCTTGCGCCTCAGGTGGGCACATATTTCAAACTGATTACTTTTTTCCAAGTCTGAATAATATCCTTCTAATATTATTTTCTATCACCTAACCTGGCAATTCACAATTCACTGGTAAAAATTGTAAGTCAAGTCTTGTAACTTCACCGCGAAAATATTCTAAGTCACTTTCCAGTTCACTAATGAAAATATTACAAGTCCGAGTTTGCAATGGCACAACACGTAAATTGTAGTTCCCGTTTATTGAAGTTCCCGTTTCACACCTAATGCGGAAATGTTATAAGCTCAAGTTCAATGTTCACTCTCACGAAATATCACAAGTCCCGATTTTATAATTAACCTCAAGAAAAAACGCGCAATCGATCCGCTCGCCACCAAGACACGAGTCGGAATGCCCTAATTCCCAATCTGGTCCGCCCTTCAAAGTTCGCTGAGTTTCTCTCTCTGTTGTTTTTTCGCGTTGCTATGGTGTGTCTCCTCCGCCTGTTTCCAAACGAACTCATTTCGCGTTGCTACGAAGTCATCTGCGTATCTGCATCATAGAAACCGACGTCTCAGGACGAACTCGCGTTGCTACTGTTATCTTCAGAATAATTGCACGCTATTCACAAACACAAACTTATTACAATTAACCACAGAAAGTACATTGGTCACAATTCCAGAATCCAAAAGAGTATACCATGTCACAAGCCAAAATCAAAAACCAAAAGTCCGGGAGATGTACCAAAAAAACTAGCTATGTCAAACCAAGAAATACACCAGAATGAACCAAAATCACTGCCGGACCTACACTCACTTCTACACGGTACACTCTCCTCACTCAATTTTACTCAATACACGGTTACTAGCGTTCTGTGTCTCTGGCTGGCGGCGCCCGCTTTTAAAGCGGGCGGCGCCGCAAACTCGCTGCACCGCTCCTCGCTCTCCGGCCAGCGTTCCTTCTAAGCTCGGGCGGCGCCTTTTCCGCTTGGCCGCCTCTGCCGACTTCCTCGGTCGCCGCTGAGCGCTGCCACCTTGGCGCGCTCTTCAAACGTGGTTATACAGCCGTAACAGCTACAGTGTCATTTGCGTATCTGCACCATAGAAATCCACGTCTCAGGACGAACTTGCGTTGCTATGGTGTTATCTGCGTATCTGCACCATAGAAACCCACGTCTTTTACAATATCTACATTTTGACCTTTATTTGTCTAAATAAAATGTCCGTCATTGTTGGTACGTCACAATATGGCTACATTATCCAATCGTTTCCTTTCGTTTTTTTTCTTCCATGTTTTCACTAAATTACTACTATTTGTAAAACAAGCCGGTTTAGATGACTCAAGCCACAACTGATGTCACTGCAGTGCCTGAGCCCATGACGTTCAACGGTTCGTGTCGAGACGGTAGCAGGATTTTCAGCTGTTGTCTATACAAGAATTCTAGTAGCCGACTGCTCTGAATGGTAGTTTTCTGTGCTTTCTCCTATCAACACCGGGAAAATTCCGGAGCAGTACCCTAACAAACTGACCACTGACAGCGCGCAATCTGTCCTTTCTCTTCCTTGTCTTATCTTCAACCAATACTTGCACATACTTACACTTACACTTAATATACACTACACTACCACACATGCCGGGAGAACAGTCGGGAGATTGGAGTTTTCCAGCTGGGGCGTTGCCCCGCTGGTGGGAGATGCCTGGTTGGAGAAAACCCCGTTAACCGACGTGAATGCCAGAGCCGGATATGACCATTCAGCGAAGGGAGATCGCCATCGCCTCCTGTGGAAATCTATGCTCTATACTTACGGGGATAATGACCTTAGCAGTTTACGTGCCCGGAGGCACAAAATAATTATACTTATAAAAAACATTGGCGAACATATTTTAAGTGATCATCTGCAGTTTTTCACAACTGCACACTGTATTCGTCAAGGTTTTCAAGCCATGACAGAGTAAATACATCGACTTTGAAAGGAAAAATACCTGTTTGTCAACTTAATTCTTCTGTCTTAATAGTATGTTTGTGCATTTTCAACATAATACAATACATGAGTTCAGTTTCGAAATATAACGCTTCGTATTAAAGAAAAATATTCAAATTAAAGAAATTAATGTATTTGATTATTTCTTTACAAATTTCAAATATATTATGAAGCTTGGGGCATAAGTCATGGCAACAATTTTTTTGTATGAATACGAGCACGATAGGAAAATGTGAACGATTTGGACACATTTCCAGCAACTGTCCAGAAGACAACTGGAAAATTCTAGCAGCGCCTGCTGTGATCGGTTGTCTTTCGTAGTTTTTCCGATCAAAGCCAGGAGAATGCTGAATCAGTAACCTAAAAATGAGCCTCGCGATCTTTCCTTTTATCTTCCTCGTCCCCATTTCTACCCTTTCACACATACACAAACACACACACGAACACTCACAAGCACACACACAAACACTCTTGCACTACACTTTCACACAGGTCGGGGAATTAGCCGGGCACTAGAACTTGTCCCAGATGGGGCGGTGTCTTGCTATCAAAATTGCCTAGAGCGGGAAAACACTGCAATACGACCTGTAGGTTCGCGCCGTATCTCACGTTCCATTGACAGAGGAACGTCGCCGCCACCCGTGATAAAACAAGCACAACACGTACGAGACTGATCAGCTTAACAGTTGGAAACAACCATCAATCAAACGATATCCTTCTCGAACAAAACTCTGAAATAAAACATCCGAGTGTGAAACGCGAGGTTCGTATTTCAGGCTGGCAGGCGCTGGTGCAGCGGCGCCAAGCAGTAACTCATCGCGGCGCGGCGGCGGCCGGCACGGCGCCCTGTACCCGGCGGGGTCAATTGGCTGAGGCGAGCCCGGTAGCTTTGCGGCCGTAAGCCGCTTGGCGCGGCGGATTATCGACTATCGGCCGTGCGCCTCTATAACGCCACTGGCCCGGCCTGTCCGCACCTGCCCACGCCGCCGTCGGAGCGGCAGCGCTCGCACGTCACGTGCCGTTTATTCCGGCGGCCCCCATGGACCTGGAGAGCACCGGCAGCTGAGGAGAGAGGATGGTCAATACGCGACGTTGACAATTGGACAATTGGCGGCGGTTCTGGGGAGTAACAATGTAGAGTAGGGATTGAGATAAGCTTGTAGACATTGTTGATAATAATTTTTTTTATTAACACAATGAAAATTTACAATCTATTTCAATTCGAAATAATAAGTAAATATGATAATTCAAAATAAAATGATCAATGAAACAATAAATTACAGAAAAGTCCCCCATTGGTACTTTCCAGGATCAATATACAAAGACAACATAAAAGAGAGAAAAAGAATTTGAATAATAAGAACACAAAACGGAGAATTATTTTCGTTTTGTATATGTCAATGTCAAATACTAAAGCGGTAAGGAAGTTGCAAAGAGGAGGTTCTATTGAGGCGAGATATTTCTTGGCTATTGTCTAAAAGGTTTAGGGCTAGATGGTTTATATGGGTTTCCTGGCGTTCATTGTAGTTTAGGCTAATTTCTTGTATCTTCTCTTGAATTGTTTGAATATTGAGGTCTCGATGGAGTGCTGCATTAGACATGTACCTAGGTGCTGACGAGATGACTCTTAAAAATTTTGACTGGAATCTTTGAAGAATTGATAAGTTTGTTCTGCTGGCTGTGCCCCAGATTTGGATTCCATATGTCCATACAGGAAGTAGGATGGTTTTATAAATTAGCAATTTATTTTCCAGGGACAGCTTGGATCTGTAGCCCATAAGCCAGTAGAGTTTCCTTGTTTGCACTTGGAGCTATTGTTTCTTGGCTTGTATATGCTTTTTCCAGGTGAGACGCCTATCCAAGTGAAGACCTAGATATTTTACGCAATCGGTTTGCGGTATTGTTTTTCTGTTGAATTCTACTGGCGCGCACGTTTCTTTCCTGAGAGTAAATGTAATTTGAGCTCACTTGTTCTCATTGACTTTTATTCTCCACTTTTTAAACCATTTAAACCATTAAAAAATTGTTGATAATAATAAAAATATATTTATTTAGGCCTCTAAAGTGCGCATCTGTAAAGCACGTACTCTTCAAAGTGTTTCAGAGAATGGAACAAAAAAATAATGAAGAGGTTTTAATCATAAATTTTATTTTTTGTGCTCTATAGAGTGGTAATTAAATGACCATGTTTATTTGTTTCAAATGTACGTTCCAAACACAAATTTCTAGTTATCACACTCATATTCGTTTCAAAGATTTCACTTACCAGAAAATTGATAAGTATATCATCTAATCAGAAAATATCATCTAATCCAAAAAAATATATAATATGAAAGCGGAGTATCAAATTTGTACTACTAATCGTTACTATGTACGAATCTATCTCTTAAATGTTTAACAACGGCTATAAATAATGTAAGGAGAATGTGATGTCTGAATACCTTTCATGCGCGTCATGGAATGTGGAGACTACAGACACCCTGAAGCAACAGTTTTGGGTAGATGTGCTCTTTTTTGGTATGATATTGTAGTTTATTCGTTGTATTTTAGGGAGTATTTTCATTTTCGTACTAATTGGGTATCAATTCAAATTTCTTGTATTTTATTTAAAAACCACGATGCTTATATGAATAATTCAAAATGGATAACGAATGCATAGCGTACGTTTGCATGTGGTCAAGAAAATCAGATATGCAACTGCAAGAACAGAACAAGGCCACAAACGTTTAACTGCAAACGAATGATTTCAAACAGAGGCTAAATGATTAATAAGTTATAATACTGGGGACTGTCCAGTCGCAGGTCGTCAAAATTGATAACTATAGCTTCGCTATTAATTTAATTTCCCGATTATGGAACTATTTTTTTTTATTTGAAGTTTCTATAAAAGTTACGAATAGTGATTTTAACACGGTCTACGCCAATGACATTACTCAGAAATATCACTGGAAGAAAAAATAGATCTAGGAAAAATACTTCAAGTCTATTTTGAACAATTTGTCAGAAAACTAACTAGCAACAACAAATAACACAAAAACAAATTAATATATGACAACGGTGAAATCTATAAATTAAACCCAAAAATCTAAAACTATTTATAAAATTAATCGCAATTTTTCATCAAATCAGGGATTCCTAACTTTTTTTACCAATATAATTAAAAAGAATTGTTTGCTACAGCCCTTGCATTTTTATCTATAATATATTATACAGCATAAACATATCATAAAGAATTGCTTAAAAACGACTTATGGATAATTTTGTATATCAGCATTTTTTGTAAATATCTTGATTTTCAGTAATCACATTTTCATCTGGTTCTGAATGGCTGAACATCAGCATTTCATTGTTGTGCAATGGTTGCAAGTATTGATAGTGTTTTGTGAACTGGCCATTTCGTTGCAGAGCGTTGTACGGATAATATTGTGTGTATAACATTATAAGTATCGGATTTCTGGAACAACGTTCTGAATTCATGGTTATTATTTCTGGAGTTGTCTAAGCAACATAAAGAAGAATGCTGATTGCGAAAGAAGATAAGCGAATTTTTAATTTATTATTAGATGTTTTGTAGCTTAATAGCCGTCCATTAATTGTCAACTTCATTATTGTTTTTTATATTCAATGGTATCTTGATCTTGATTATACCGCAGCTCCTCGTTCATAGTTGACTATGAGCCCCCTCTCGACTCCCTAATATTAATTAAACCCCCATTAAAATTCCATCGATCTCCAAAGGGTTGATACCCGACCCCATAGGGAACCTTTGCATTAAATAAATTCTTCCAGTGTCTACGTCGGGCACATTCACAACACATCAATATTTTTAATTTTGTTTCTGGGTACTATATTGATTCCTGATTCAGAACCATTTAAGTGAATATTTTTCGCATTTGTAGTCATGTTTTAGTATTATTAGAATTATAGTTGTTTTTAAAATGAATGAACAATCAATAAAAAGTTAATTTCAAGAGTAAATTAGTGTGATCCTGAAGATTACTCACATTGTATATAACAATGTATTGGTGATAAATATCTAACAAATATTTTGCACTTCGAATGGTAGAGACTGATCTCTCTTGGTAGATCTTCCTCTCTTTAATTTATTTCTTGTGCTAATATTTTTATGCACACATTTTAATTTTTCGGCATTATTTTTTAGTGTTACATATATGAAATTTCCGAGCAATATTTATTCTCCAATGTCTCCGTGTTTCTTTCTCTCTCATCGTTCCCTTTCCTGCTTGTTTGTCTTCCCTGTCTCGTGAAACACGCGCTCATTGCAGCCCAATCGCTTTCCTCACACGCTCCTCGCTCCCTCCCTGAGCGGCCGCCTCTCGGCCATCGCCCCGCCTCCGAGTCTCGCCGGCCGGCCCAGCGCATCCGCCTCGCGCGTCGCGGCGCGGGGCGCCGGGCGCGCGCGCGCGGCGGGGGGGCGGGCGCAGGGCGCGGGGCGCGCGGGCGGGCGCGGGGCGGCGGCGGGGCGGGAGGCGGGCGCGGGGCGCGGGGCGCGGGGCGGGCGGCGAGGGCGGGGCGGGGCGCGGGGGGCGGGGCGGGCGCGGGGCGCGGGCGCGGGGGGGCGGGCGCGGGGCGCGAGGGGCGGGGGGCGCGGGGCAGGGCGCGGGGGCGGGGCGGGCGCGGGGCGCGGGGCGGGGCGCGGGGCGGGCGCGGGGCGGATCGAGGGCGGGCGCGGGGCGGGCGCGGGGCGGGGCGCGGGGCGGGCGGGGGCGGGGCGCGGGGCGGAGCGCGGGGGCGGGCGCGGGGCGGCGAGGGGCGGGCGCGGGGCGAGCGGGGCGGAGCGCGGGGCGGGCGCGGGGCGAGGCGCGGGGCGGGGCGGGGCGCGGGGCGGGGCGGGGCGCGGGGGCGGGGCGCGGGGGGGGGGCGCGGGGCGGGGCGCGGCGCGGGGCGCGGGGCGGCTGCGGCGGCGCCCATGAGAGCGGCGGCGGCGGCACCGCGGTCCCGCCGCCCACGTCGCTGTCCCACCGCTGCCGCCCCCGCTCCGCCCCGCTCTGCACATGCCCCGCTCCGCCCCGCTTCGCCCCGCGCTGCCCGCCGGCGATACACAGCAAACGCCACGGCAGCCGACACCGCCTCTGGGGCGACGCATTCCCGTAACAACCCTTGCTGTGCCATCGCCTCCAACTCAATCGCCGTTGTCATTAACACAGCTACGTACATAGAGATGTGTGTAATCACCAACACTGTTGCCATATTATAAACAATATATGTAACGTGAATGTGATGTGAAATGCTAACAGTAACAAACATATCATCTGTGTAATTACTAACGACACAACAGAACAAGATACAGTCGAGATATCTCTACTTATCACACTCATGCCTCATCTACGTAAATAGTCGCTACTGAACTACATTGGCAGGAGAAAACTTCATCTCATTCCCGTTCTTGCATTTCACGCTTCACAAATATTATCACAACAAAATTTTCTTATGAATTTCTTTTATTCAAATCAAGTAAATATATTCGCATTCTTCGATTCGTCGTAACAATTCACGTTTTTTTACATTGATCATAAATATTTTTTAGTGCCTAAAACACGGTTTCTCGCGCCTGTTCTCTATTTATTTTCATTTTAACGAATAGTGTACGAAACATATTTCGTACACGGCGTGTTAAACAATTGTATACATAGCACTTACACGAGGTATTTCGCACAATGTTAACTTACTATTCCTGTCTTTATCTTCAGAATTATTTTTATTTAGTTCCTCGATGTCCAACTAGTGAGCAATGATCATCCATTTTATTGAACCACTTAGGGTCCCACAACGCACGAATTGGTTAAGTGGGCTTTTCTTCCTTATGAGTTACAACATGTTCCTTGTTGGGAATCTGATTATTTCTTGCTTCTTCAATCTGTTTCCTCCTCAGTGGGATCTCATGAACGGATCTCTTACTTTCCTCAGAACTCCATTCTAATTTTCATTATACTTTTACAAATATGACCATTACATAATTTTAGTGAAAAAAGCACCTAATTCCTCTGGAGTGCATATATGATGTATAGAATTGGTATTTTAATCTAAGATACATATCCTTCTACTGAATAGAGCAGCAAACATAAGCATGTTATAACGAATATTCTGGTCACTACCACCTCTTTTCAAGCTTCGACCTGATCCTTTGAAATTACTCTCATCCACTTTAGGTACTTCATCTCTCATGCGTTTTCCCCGCCGTCATTCCGACCTCCAACCTCTTCATTTTTTTAAGTACCCAACCCCCTTCTCCCGCAGCGTGGGCGCTGCACATTAGTCCGGAGGCGGAGAGGATCCACGCACACATTAGGCTGGCGGCGGGGCCGCGCTGCCGTCATTCGGCGGCGTAAAACACCTGCGGGATGGAAGGCTGCCAGAGAGCGAGCGCGGTTGCCGCAGTGAAGGGAGCAGCGGGGCAGTGGCTCATGTGAGATGCAGGCCGCGCCTGCTCAACATGCCCGGTGCCTAGGCTCAGGATATGCCGGCTCGTTTTTCCAATCGGCGGGGAAATGATTCAGAGTGCGGGTGTAACACAATGCAGGAAAAACTGGAGGAACAAATTGAGGAAGGGTATAAAGTTATTGTTCAGATTTAATTTCCAGCCTTGAGAATTTGAAAGGAATGTTTTAAAAATAAAATTGTAACGATATTCAGTACGTGTACCCTATCAATTCAAAAAGTTTAAAGAAAAAAATTCAAGCGGTTTTTGAGAATATGTCGTTTGCGCATTTCTAAAAATACGTAATTTTAACCTCATTTTCACTACCAAATTTTGAGTTTTCGAAAAACGTCCAAAATCATTTGAAGCACTTATGTTCACAAATTCAATAATGTATAAATTGTCCGTTATGTAATTATTAACGACGTTAGCGATATTTAAAAATATATATATTTGTGTAATTTTTGAAACATCTTAAAAATACACCAAAACGACGTTTTAAACAGTGCAGGCAGTACTATCCGTACAAAGTTGAATGAAAAAGAAATGAAGTTGTTTTTGATAAAATTATAATTTCAAAATTGGCTTTATTTCACGCAAAGTTACTCGAAAATTATTCATATTTTGAAAAATGTATATATACTCATTTAAAGATTTAATTTTGAAGAACCGATTTTGAGAGGGATAAATATGTGTTATTTTCAATTCTTTAGTTGTACGAAGTCATTATAGAAGCGTTTGCAGTTTTCGAGAACAAATTAATTTTTACGAAACTGAGACCCGCAGCTTATATTTATCCGTATTTTACGCTATCCGGGGACAAAGTTTATTATCGGTATATCCGCTAGTAGTAAACTAATTTTGCTGTACCAAGGCCCAACTAATTTAATACATACAGGAAAAAGAATAATCCACTTTCTCGTTATCGGAGACCTACACTACAATTTTTTTTGTAAAAAAATCGCTGTTTGTAGTCGCAGCATTACTTAATTGTTTCTAATTACGTTTGTAGTATGCAATGAACTAAAACAGCGCAGTTTCAGAAACACTCATAAGAAACCTTCTGAGAAACTGCTGCAAAGTTCTGAAAGAACATGCAAACAAGGTGTTATATGTAGTTGAGGGGTATTTACATGAGAGGAATTTAGTGTGATGACATCTCTTTTTAATAATAAATAATAATAATATATTACTGCAATTGTACGTACGCTTGATGGTAGTAAAGAAGTGAAAAAATTAAAATTAAATGAAGCAATACATAAAAATATTTAAAAAATAAATAATACAAATAAATGAACACACGAAAATAGACTAAAATAAAAACACTAATGGTGAAGTATAAAAAGCGCCCATCTCTAGTTTGTATCCATCTCCTTACTCAGTTCACTTCACTTCACTTTAGTGCATGTCGCTTCAGTAAGCGCAGTAGTTTGTGCATTAACGATTAGTATATGCACCGCAATTTTCTCACTCTATTGTTGGAGTTTCCTGACACACGTCACTTCACTTTACTGGATATCACTGTTAGCACTTCTGCTGGTAAATTGTTGCAGTCAACAATCGTCCCATTCACAAAGCGGAATTTTCCTATATCTGTTCTTTCTATTCTGCATTCTATTTTATTTATTTATTTATGATGAGGAGAGGTAACTTAGGGCATCAACTGATGTCACTGCAGTGCCTCTGACCGGGGGGACGTAGGTTCGAATCCTGACGGTAGCAGGAGTTTTGCACTAGCTTGTCGGCTAGGTGGAATTCAGTCGCTGTGTGGAGGAGAATTCTAGAGGCCGGCTGGTTTGATCGGTATTTTTCCGAGGTTTGCTCGATCAACACCAGCGAATGCCGGAGCAGTACCCTAAGAAACGGCGCGATCGTTCTTTTCTCTTCTTTGTCCTAACTGCACCCTTTACACAAACTTATACTAACTTACACTACACTACCACACATACCCGTAGATCGATAGGGAGCTCAGAGCATGTCCCGGCTGGGGCGGTGCCCACTTGCTAGGAGATACCTTAACTAACAATACCTGTTAATGGAAACCTTGCTAGCTGACGGTAGGTCAGCGCCGGATCTCGCCGTTCGACGAGTGAATATCACCGCCACCTCCCGAGGAAAAAACCACTCCCTACACTTACGGGAAAAATGGCCTTAGAATTTGACGTACCCAGACTCGCTAACAATCAATCATTATTTAGTTATTTATTAATCCACAAAATGGCAAAGTCCCAATTACAGCTGATAATACAAATAGAAAGTAGCGAAAATCAATACAAAACATCAGAGTAAATGAATGTAAATATTGTATATTTATACAAAAACAATAAAGCTACTCCATATTCTATTATAGGACGAACCAAAGAAGTGTAAATCTTCATTTGCGTGTTACAGTTAGCTTTCCGTAATATGTATGTAATGAAGAGCTTGCCAAGCCTTCTGTGTAGTATATCTTACGTGTTCAGCACTGCTGGGGTTGCTCAGAATTATTACTCCCAGATATATACAACAACGCAGCTCAGAAATTTTATTTCTGCCCATTGAATATTGGAGTGTTTCCTGTGTTTGAGCCTTTGTAATGTAAATGTTTAGCTTTTATGTGGATTAATTTTCATTGCGATTACCTGGAACTATTTGAACAATTTATCAATATATATTTGCAACCGATCAATGTCGGATTTTTCGTTGATTTTTCGATACACGATGCAATGGTCAGCAAAATTGATGATCGATATGATTGCCGATCAGTGTAATCATCATTAATACTTAACGAAAAGGAGCGTCCTTAACACGGTTCCCTGAGGGACACCAGACGTCGCAAAAACCTCGTCGGAAACAAAGTTATCAATTGGAACTCGCAGTGTCAAACCGCGGAGAAATTCCCTGATCCAGATGGTCACTACGTCCAATTCGATAATTTTATAAGTTTATTATAAGTATTTTAATTCCCGATTGAAGTTAGTTTTCCATCAGTTACGTTAATAAACTTGGCTCTAAACTTTCCTTGTCGTGAAACTTCATTGTAGATATCTCCTTCTAAATTCTCGGAAAATAATTTTTTTGGAACGTAGAATGTCCAATGAAGAGAAAGTTTGAGAATGTTGAAATGTGAAACGTGCAGTCTTCCAGAATACGCGCTTTACGTGAGGACACCTGCAGAAAACATTTCTGAGGAAACACCTTCTCCTCTACATGGCTCTCGAATATCTCAGAGTTTGAAAGCGCAGTGAATGTGTGCTCCCAAGGATATTCTAAATTATGGAAAGAATCTTTCAATATTTAATCGTTTGGGAAGGGAACAACTGAATTGAGTTTCAAGAAAATGTGGTGAATGGTACGAGAAGTTATCCTGTAAACGCATAGGAATAATTGACAGAGCAATAACTTGCTCGGACGCCAGCATCCATAACTACAGTATAATTTCTGATAAAGTTGAAGAGGATACATGTTTAACTAAATGTATTAACAACTGTTTCAATCTGTTATTGATTGAATGAAATAGCACATGTATATTTCGGTGGGGGGGGGCGGGATCCCAAAAGGCTGCCTTTAAATAGTTATGTAACAGTTAGTAGAACAAAGTTACATTCACAAGTTTCATTGCAATGCACCAACGAGGAGCGCCTCGAAATTAAAAGCACGAAGTTAAAGTTGACAAATGTCGACTAGCGAAGGCGACGTAATGGACTTAATTATGAGCGAACTGCAATAAAGAACAGGGAACAGCCTCAAACGTTTCCTTGTTTGTGTCTTAGAAGAAAGAACTCAGACACGCGTCAATCCCAAAGTACGTAACCGCGTCCTCTGTGTCGGAACTGATCGCGAGTGGAGCAAACCCCCAAAATATTTACTTGATTCTGTGAATAAAATCTCAGTATGTTTGATACAAATTTCACTTTTTACGATGAGAATATTAATGAACTAATGTGAAAGACACGGAAAACAGTTAGAATTGGAAAAAATAATGCCTTTTTGCAACTATTAAAACATTTCAATAAAATGGCTAAGTACAAACGTTAGTTTAGTCTGCCGTTCGATGAAATATTATTAAGGTGAAGTGAAGGGCAGTTTATGCTGCGCAGAATTCACATCAGGCCTTCACAAGTATAGCAGGAGGTGAGCTGGCGGCAAGACCAGACGAGACGAGAAAAGATGCGATGAGGGAAGGGGAGGTGGGACGTGGGGAGGTGTAACGACATGCAATGATCCCAAATAATACCCAGGCGCACGTAACACTCTCTCTCTCTCTGATTTTGAATCAAATACTCAGACCACCAAAATTTAAAAAACGTGAAATGCGTGTCAATAAAAATAAAAAGAGTTTGATCAACTTGTTCAGCATATCTTTTAATTGTTTTCTTCGCTTATTTTGTTGATAAAGGAAGATGACTATTATTGGTAAAAATATTTAACGTTCTTATTTGGAGAAAACTTGGAAAACTGAACCCTTCTTAGCGGCTCCTTGTTTGTAAATTCTTTATCAAAACATATTTTTCAGGATATTTTATATTTTATGATTATTTCATAACAGGAAATAACTGACCTTGAAAATCTCACTATTTTTCAGTTTTAATAGCTCTAACACCCTCCAAAGTGTATTATGCTGTCACTCGGAAAACATGTATTATTTCACTCTGTATTTCCGGAGGGTGGCGCGTTTTCAGGAATTAGAATTTCCGATCGAGGTATTTTGTTTTTTATTTAATTGCTTTGTGCGCGCGCCCGTAGGCTCATTTGGGAGCAGCGCGTGGGGCGAGGCGACGGGCCATCGATTGGCGGCGACGGCGCTGCGAGCGGGTCGCGCTGCCCATTAAATCTTCACGGCCCCGCGCACCGCTCGCTCGCCGCCTCTGCCGACGCGACCATGCCCCCTCCCCCGCGACCCGTCCGGCTGACGCCCGCTCCCGCTCCCGCGCCCACCCCCGCGCCCTGCCTGGCTGACGCCCGCCCCCACCCCCGCCCCCGCCCTCGCGCCCACCCCCGCGCCCCGTCCGGCTGACGCCCGCTCCCGCCCCCCGCCCACCCCGCGCCCCGCCTGGCTGACGCCCACCCCACCCCCGCCCCGCGCCCTCCGCCGCGCCCGCCCGCGCCCTCCCCGCGCCCACTCCCGCGACCCGTCTGGCTGACGCCCGCCCCGCCCACGCCCCCACCTTCGTCCTCGCAGAGCCCGACCTTGCACGGCTCTCCTCCTCGTCGCCGCAAGCTGGCCTGTCGCGACAGCAACTGCATCTGGCCATCTGCCTTTCCACCCCACACCGGCGTCTCCGCGACACACTACGATTTTCATGAAGCACCTGACCTGCCATTTTATGTCTCCCGTGTCGTATGTTACTGTCACGTCATTAGTACTACACATTCGTACACCAGCCTTTATTCTCTGAGTCTGTTAAACACATTTTCCTTCATCTTTTTGTAATTGGTTTTCCCAATCCTTTTTGTTACAACTTTCTGTCTGTAAATTGCTTTTTCGACAGTATGTTTACAGTAAACTTATTTGCTAATTCCCTATACATACGATATTTCAATTATGTATTTGTTCTTGCATGGGTAAAAAAAACTTTTACTGCTTATTCCTGCTCGACTCCACCTTGCGAAACATGACTTTTCTTTCATTATCTATGCGACCCTCCTCTGAAAATTACGACGGTTTCGCCATATATTCTTCTTAAATTCGCACCATCCTTTTTTGTTGTTTTCCTTTGCGTAATTTAATCGCAATTTCTATCACGTACTCTTTTTGCTCCTGGCGACGCCAGCGTTCTCTGCCTTCGTTTCCCAGCCGCCTCTCCAGGCTGACTGCGCACCTCATCGTCTCATCGTCTCGGCGGCCGCCCCCCCCCCCTCGTGCCCCCCCCCCCCTTCCCCCCCCCGGGGTGCCATCCGTCCCGCCCCGTCCAGTCCAGTCCCGTCCCGTCCCGCGCTCGCATTTCCCCGCCGCCCCCCCCCCCCCCCCGCATGCCACCCTACCTCGCCCTGCTCCCCGCCCTGGCCCTCCGAGCGCCGCCTCTTCGCTGGCCTCTCGCCGTCAGACGCTCTGCGTCCACCTTCCTGCCTCGTTCCTGGTCGCCACCGGCTTTCAATTTATCGTCCCGACGATCTTCAGGAGAGACGATGCTACTAGTATTGTCAACGTTGGTGTTGTTCGCCTGTACGGCCTTACGTTTTGGGGTCAAGCCAGAATGTTTTTTTTTTCATGTATTCGGATATAACATGTCAATGTCAGGGCTATTAGAAAATGGGGCCTTTATTTGACTACTTCTTCTGTAACTAACTTGAATTCTAGTGTTTATAACTTCATATTCGGCAGTACAAATGCTCAAGTCATTAACAGTTCTATAGAAGTTGCGTTTTTTAGATTTAAAGAAATTGATGTTTGTTGATGAAATGTATTTGTTACTAAATGAGTCCAAAATCAGAGCTTGAAGTAAGAATTATAGCAATCTATCAATTTTTCCATCCCAAGAACTTCCTGTCGCGTCGTTTATGATATCAGGGCCGTCTGGTTTTCAAAATGAGTCGATATTCATTTTGTATATAACAATGTCTAATTTTCATTTTTTTTGTAACAAAAATTAAAATTTAAGATTTAGTTGAGTCTCAAGAATTAAAAGAAATTTTCATAAGCCCACTTCTGCTACTTTCAGATAAAATACTTAAACATTTATTACAAAAATGTAACGTTAGAGATGTCTAAAAAAATTAACATCCACTTAATATTCATTACGTGTGTTCTAGTGAATACAATCACTTTCCGTTAGTAGGAATTATACCCGCCAGTGAGCTCGTTTCATGAATCAAACGCATGTCTGCTAATTGATTGTTTCATGTTAGGAAAAAAAATACTGCTGTGAAAAATCTGCAAGAGTCACTGCAGATACTGGGTAGATACTGGAAGGTAGGAAACGGATCTGAAAATTCTGCTTTCAATGGCAACAAACTTTGAGGCTAATATATGATAATGCTTAAATAAAAATATAGTATAATACACGGTGTATTAATTAGTCTGAATATAGTTTCATCGCTTAGTCAAACGTTTCGCTTAACTGCAGCATGAACGACAGCGGTATATCTCTCATATTGTGCTTCAATATTAATATAATCAATGTTAATAGTAAGTGTAATTACGTGCGATATTTTTTCACCTCAAGACACGAAGAAGTTATTAATGTTAGTGTGAAGCCTCTTTACGAACAATTCGAGCCACTCCATGTGATGTTAGTGACGGATAAATGCCCAAGCAATGCCGGGCTTGGTGATGTACGCATGTATGTTACACAACAACAAAAATATTTGTAAAAGTAGCGTAGGTGCATGTACTAAAATTTTAAAAAGAGCCTCATTGTCAAGTTATAATGATTTTGTAAGATGCTTCTAAGTTTTGGGGGGCTACAAAACATGGTTAAGTTTGTATGAGCTGAAATACCGAACATATAACGAATATTCAGATGTCAGAACGAGGCTCGAACTCAGCTGCAGCACCATTGTAAAAAGTAAAAAGAGAGGAAACGAAACAAAAAGGGAATAAATAAAGAAATTAGGTAAAAAAAAGAATGAAAGAAGGAAGCTAGTAATGTTAAAACAGCACATACGTTCTCACCCATATTTTCACTCAAAATCACGCAAAAATTGTATATAACCTTATTTCAAAATATACATTTAAGGAATCGGTTTCATTAGGGGAAAATATCTATCTTAAATATTTTAGTTGTTGGAAGACTCAGAAAAAATTTTTAACTTTTGCAATTTTCAAAATATCAGGGTTTTCAACTAATGAGACCGCACCATTCTCTTAAATGCCATTCATACTAACCAACAAAAAATAATCAAAAACGATGGAGAATTTTTTTTGAAAATTTAGAAAATGTCCCTGGAGCTTTTTGTAAAGTATCTCCCACAATTAAAATATAGTTTCAAATTCAAAGGGCCGCAACATCAACCAGCCATCAGATCGATTGGGTAATATCAATGTTGGAGAAAATCGGCTGAACAGTTTAGATGCTAGCGTTGTTCACAAACGGACAGATGTTTTTACGTCTTTCGAATTTTCGGTATCAATGACCACCAAACTTGTATTCTGGCTACACCAAGTGTTAGAGGATTTTTTAAAATTTCGCAACTGGATTTATCTTTTTTTCGTTGCCAGAGCCTTGTAATAAGAGTTTCCTGCCACAAATTTGCCGTTTTTGCTCCCAGAATTATATAACTTTCTCTCTACTTTGTAGCGAGAAAGTAAAAAGAAAGAAAGAAGGGTAAAATAAAGAAGGAAAAAAGAAAAAGAAAAGAAGAACTTAATTTTATTGATGCTAGTGTCGCTGATACCTGATTTTGCTGCTACAAGACACTAGTTATACGATATGTAATAAAAAATTAATTTCGATGCTAAACTGAATTTAAGTATTTTGTCTTTGTCAGACGATATGACATTAGCAGTACATAACGAAACAAATTTAAAACCACGGGCGTTTAATTATTATATATATATATATATATATATATATATATATATATATATATATCAGAGAACGTATGAAATAGGATTAACTGGAACTAGGATGTCAGCTCCAATTCTGTGCGTTTCGAACATAATCCTTGTGGGAGAAAGGGGATATGTAGAAACGATGGTCTCGGGGGACGGGGCGAGAGGTACGCACGTCAGAGCCGACGGAAGCGGGCAAGGGAAGACCCGTGGTGACCAGCGAACGAGGCCAAGGACGGGGGCGGGGCAGAGCTTCCGGCGCCGATTAGATCGCCCACGCGCGAGCGCGCTACCGCTCCCGCTGTCAATTTCCTTCGTGGAAGGCGCCGACGCCCCGGGGACGCCGCGGATATTCCGGGCAAAACTGGGTCGAACTGTTAAAAAAGGCGACTAGCTGACCATGACGCCGGGAGCGGGAGCTCAGTGCATCAACTGATGTCAAATCAGTCTCCTGTTGTCACTGTCTTGTGTAAGAGTCCAAATCGCCTGTAGTGGAGGGTTAAAATTCTACACCGAAGAAATTTCTGATGATAAAGTAATGCTAACTGTGTTTTAAGATACTAAAAGGTCTATAATGGAAAATTTTCCGGTCCAGAGGCGTCTCACCAACGGTAAAATGCCGATTCAAATGTGAAACCAGCAATTTGCACCAAAAGAGGCCTGTTGTCACAAAATGTTACTGTTCACAACCACTCACTGCCATCCTCGTCAATGCAATTATTCAACATTTAGGTTTTGAAAAGTTAAAATACGACCTGTGGCCAAGTTTTCGTCCTGTCTGATTATCATCTGTTGGAAGCAAAGGGATGCTTTACTAGAGCTCCGCTTTTCATTTTCGGAGGTGCGAGAAATGGATCATAAGTGTCTGCTAGATCTACCAAAAAACTGCTTTCTAGAGGGAATACGCCATCTTCTCGGTTGATGAATCAAATGCGTTGTACGGGAGGGATCCTATGTAGTAAAACGATATGCTTGTATTCTCTGACCTTCAGCGTAAACCTAGTTCAATAACAAAAGTGCGAATAATTTTTGACTAGCCTTCAAATGTTTGAAAACCGCTTAGCCCCTTCCCCGTTGAGCAGCGTGACAAGAGAAGGTCGGAGAGAGACGGAAGGCCGCCGCGTGCTCGGGAGCGCCACGTGAACGGCGGCTCCTGAGGGATGCGTTGGGAAACAAGCAACGCGCGACGCTCAACTGTTACGGCTCGCACGCGATGGCGGCCGCAGTGGCGGAGGGGACGGAAATGGCGATTGTGTCGATGGCGGCGGCGGTGGTAGAAGAGTTGGTGGAGAGAGCGACGACGGCGGCGGCGGCGGCGGCGGCGGCGTTGTGGGGGCGGAGCGAAGGGGGAGGTGGTGGCGATGACGATGGTAGAGAGAGCGGAGTGGAGGGGACGATGATGGTAACGATGGTGGTGGCGGAAGAGGAGGCGACGGAAATGGTGGTGATGGCGGAGATGGCGGTGGCGGCGGTTGCAGGGGAGCGGGGGGTGGGGGGGGGGGTTGGGGGTGCTGGCGGCGGCAGGCGGCGGCGGGGGGGGGGGGGGCGGTGTTTGTGGCGTTGGTGGCGGCCGTGGGCGGGGGGTGCGGTGGTGGTGGCGGTGACGGTGGGGTAGGTGGCAGTGCGACGCTCGCGGCTTTTACGGCGCTCCTTATCGCCCTTCGCTGCGCTTCCCACCGTCCCACGCTGCTTCTTCCCTCGCTGCCGTCTCTGCGACGCCTCGCATTTTGCTGAGTGGCCATAACGTGCGCCATTACATCGCGACGCACTACGCTACAATCGACCGCTTGAAATCTTACGAACGGAACTCTCCTAATTCGGAAAGTGGTTTCGCCGCTCTGCCAAAATATATAAGAATTTGATATTGAATTCCAGTGAATCAATGAATATTCTAAAATTGTGGAACTGAAGTATTACTAACAGTTGTCCCTATATATTTTTGAGTTATTTCCGAGTGCGCAGATGTTCGTGCGTATGTACATGCGTTCGATTTCCTTCACCTCCTTCCGTACGCTAATCGGGACATATGATGTGTCATTCGATGTGTCTCAGTCTCCTGATGGGGAATTGGTAATATGTTTTCAGATCCGGTTGGAAAATTCAAAGAAATTTTCAAAAAACGTGTTTTTGCGTTTTCTAGCGCTGCGATCTTAGCGAGTTTGCCCGGAATTAAAAATATCTATGTAGGTGGCATTATATACATATATGTGCGTGCACGCGGCGAGATATCGGCGACTTCACATTCAATTAGTTCCTAATAAGCAACAGCATTTGAAATATACTCTAACGCGTTTCTTATTTTCGTATTTTATTTCATATAATTCCTTATAGTTCATATTATAACGTATTAAAGTATGTATTTTTTATTTATCCTCTCAAGTGAATTATAGAGTATTTTACTGGAAATAGGTCATTTTTTTATCAATCTGGTTTCTTGAATACTAAATCAATATCAATAACTACCGCCACTATGTCGCTGAGCACCATCAAGAACTACCGCCAGCCAAATGTTTTAAGTAATACTTCGAAACCTGCAAGGAATGTATGAAGTCATTAAGATACGTCTACATCAACACAAAAATGAAATTTAAGGAAGATGTTCACAATATACTGATTTTCACTTATTAATCGAGGGACTGAAACGAGATCGATTGAGGTAAGCGACAAGAACAATGTTTCAAGGAAACTGCTTTTGAAGTTGTATGAAATTAAAAATACAGAATGTTTTTTAAGTATTAAATTTTTATGAATTGACTGAATAGTGATTTCACTTAGCTGACATTTTCCCCAAATAAATACCCCTGATCCATCATAATGTGCATTTTTCTCACCTGATTTTTCATCTCAGACCCATAATACACACATTTTCTGTTTCCTATAAAGAAGAAAAGCATTGAAATTCAGTCTGCTAGGCAACCCGCATGCCACTCGCGTACCTTAAATCCATGGTTGCAGATCTACACAGGCGCTCGGTGAGTCACTACAATTCACCATCTAATAATGATGGAACTTATTCGTTTAAAAAGCCATGATTGAATATAAAATATTACAAATTTTTGAAAAATATGCTGTAAATATGACGTTAATTCGAAACCTCAGAAGCAGCGTCAAACTTGTTATTGATTTTCGGAACTTTAACTCAAAATTATTCATAAATTGATACCAAGAAACATTATCATTCATTCAAAAATCTGATTGCCCTAGAAATGCTTTCATGCGTGCTCACATAAAACGCATTAGACTCGGTAGGATATTATTAACGCGATACGTCATGTGCAAAGCAAATTGAAATGCAATGTAATCTTACACGATGGATCACTCTGTCTTTGCACATATACTGATTAGGGCTATCGAATTCAAAGGACATAGGCTGGTCCAAAACTGAATTAGAGACATTATTAAGTGTGAACAATCATCAAGGGAACATCCAGAAAAGGAAACTCGTGCAAGTGAATGATGTCCTCCAGACGCAAATATCAAACGTAGGTGGGCGAAGACTGGGATGATGGACATTCTCCTTTCACTACGACCGTAGAGATAACGTGGATCATAACGATATGAATGATGAAATCTGAACGACAAATTGAGAAATGGTTCAAGGGTAATACAGAGTGGAATGGGAACACAAAAACGTTCAACGAGGGAAACACTCGCCTCGAATCCTAATTCTTTGCGTTCATGGACGATTGCACAAACTTCACTAGGTAATGGAAGACGCATAGAAACACAATTTGTACCATGTATAGATCAAGAAAGGTTTGAGCTATTGCGAAAAGTTTCTCCAGGGAAAAGTCCATCATTTAACTTCATAAAAACGCTATTGCAAGTTTCTAGGTTCAAAACCCAATTATTTTAAGACATGCTATAGCCACTCGCATTAAATAGATATCATAATTCAACACATACATTTTTAGAAGCGCTGACGCTTTACGACCACTCACTGGTGCATCGTGAAATTGTTCTAGGTGACTAGTAGCACAGTTCTAGAAATGGCTAACTATCCAGCTTTCAATATGGTCTAGTTATGCATAACATACACACCATCATACACTCGGAAATCCTAGTAAAAGCTATGGGAAATATTATTTGTAAATAAATCTATAAATTTACAAAACACTTACATAATTTGGCAAAAAATCTGAATGTTCTAATAGGTTGAGCCTGAAAGAAGCAAAGATAAGATTCGAATCAAACATGTAAAAATATGTAATGATTCACTTTTTTGCAAGCAGGTTAACGGGGCTTGGTCAGAAAAATTTTACTTGTTGTTTGCCAACGTTTCGAAAACTTTTATTTCCATCATCAGGGCTTGCAATATCGTGAACAACCCAACACCATTCACTGCACCATCCTCCATCACTGGCACCTCACACGAAATGAGCGACACATCACCCTCACCACACCAAAACATATTTCGTGTGAGGTGCCGGAGATGAAGGATTGGTGCAGTGAATGGTGTTGAGTTGTTCACGATGTTGCAAGCCCTGATGATGGAAATAAAAGTTTCTGAAACGTTGACAAACCACTAGTAATTATTTTCTGACCAAGCCCCGTTAACCTGCCTGCAAAAAATTTCATTTATGGTCGTTAAGAACTCTTCGCAATAATTCACTTTAATTATTTGCCACCCTATATAATTTTCAATACCATCTATTGCAAAAACCAGAATATTGAAGACCCGCATCACAAGGCGGAGAGTTTAAACTTTTCGTCTACATAAAACAATTATTATACTTGCGTCAAAGTGCTACAAAACGTGTTGATCTTAGTCATTTCATTTAAAGACACGTGCAGACACATTTCACTGTTCATTTCACCCTACAGCATGTGGTTCTGCGAACGGGCGTTCTGCCTGTTGGCGAAGCTGCAGTGACGTCCGCGCAGCTCTCGGAGAACGCGCGGCCGGGCGTAGCAGAAAATTTCGGGATGCCTTGCGTTCCTCACGAACCAGGCCGAGAGACTCTCCCTTCTCTGCACCGCTTCCATCATCCCCCTCTCTGTCCCTTTGAGGATAGCCAGCGTCGCCGCCATGACCTCCCCTCATTCCGCCACCGCCACCCTCCCCCATCGACCTCCACCCACCCACCGCCGCCACCGCCATCGTCGCCGTCGCCTTAGCCACCGCCACCGCCACCGCCACCGCCACCCCACCGCCACCGCCACCGCCACCGCCACTGCCACCTCCACCGCCAGCTCCACCGCCACCGCCACCGCCACCGCCACCGCCACCGCCACCGCCACCGCCACCGCCACCGCCACCGCCACCGCCACCGCCACCGCCACCGCCACCGCCACCTCCACCTCCACCTCCACCTCCACCTCCACCTCCACCGCCACCGCCACCGCCACCGCCACCGCCACCGCCACCGCCACCGCCACCGCCACCGCCACCGCCACCGCCACCTCCACCTCCACCTCCACCTCCACCTCCACCTCCACCGCCACCGCCACCGCCACCGCCACCGCCACCCCACCGCCATCGCCATCGCCACCGCCACCGCCACCGCCACCGCCACCGCCACCGCCACCGCCACCGCCACCGCCACCGCCACCGCCACCGCCACCGCCACCTACCTCCACCGCCACCGCCACCGCCACCGCCACCGCCACCGCCATCGCCATCGCCACCGCCACCGCCACCGCCACCGCCACCGCCACCGCCACCGCCACCCCACCGCCACCGCCACCGCCACCGCCACCGCCACCGCCACCGCCACCGCCACCGCCACCGCCAGCACCATAGCAACTGCAGCCGCCATGCACCGCCACCGCCACCGCCACCGCCATCGCCATCGCCACCGCCACCCCATTCCACAACAACAACAACAACAACAACGATGCCAACATCAGGTCTACCACAACCACTGTCAGTTTCACCGCCGCATCCACCCCTTTCGTCCTCCAGCGTCTTCACGACGCCACCCACTGCCACCGTTGCCTCCGTTCCGCCGACTCCATCACGTCCCACCCCAGCGCCGACCCCAGCGCCCTGCTCCTTCGAGCGCGCACTCGAGCGGCCGTGCAAGCGGAACGCTTTGTTCTGAATTCTTTGTGGGCGCAGAAAAACCAACGCATTTTGAGGGCCTAGTGGTCGTCCAACCGTCTGTTACATCTCTTTTTTATGAAATGTCTCTCGCGTATCCTTTGCAGAACAAGTCGTTCTCCTTGGCACGTATTAAATATAGTTGATTCAATCATTCAATTCATGTCACTTTATTCAATTGAAAGTTATATTAGAATTGTTGCACATATTGAGCCTACTGTATTTAGGTTCATAAGGACACGCTATATTATTGTTTTTCTTTATTTAAAAATTGTTGGATGTGTTTTGGAAGTCAGCATAATCAGTAATTGTCATCGCTAAATTGATGAGTTATTTACATAATTAGTCGCACACAAATGACAATTTACATTACTATGTTTATTACGAGTTGAAATGATTTTTGCTTAGGCGACTAAGAAACCCAGGCTGTCATTTCAAAATGAATAATTTAACACCTGGAAGTTCGTGTGATTCAATGCATTTTATTTCAAACAGTGCCACATTTCCTTCTTTAAACTTCCACGAATAATACTGAATAATTTAGGGGACACACTGTAACACTGAAGGAAAAAATACCGATTTTTTATTTAATATTGCATTATGTCTTCACGGTGTACGACAGTCAATAAACAATCATGTGTCACACCAGAGACTTCTAGTCCCTTGATATTTAGAAAATAACTGGTCTGCAAAATGAAGATCCCATACTGCTCAAGATCAAGTACAATTCTTTCATTTAACACTCTAATGAAATATTTTTTTAAATGCAATCTTCCCGAATAAGAATTCATTGAAAACAGATGAAAAAACGCAATCGAATATTTACTTTTTCAATCACTATCATAATTGTTTCTTTGTTTTTTTTTCGAGTTTCTGGGTTCCCAGCCGAACCTTAAGTACATCATAAATGACCGACGGTTGCGTAGTTTTTAAATTCTGCACTCATAGGAAATTAGTAATATAATCTTTTTTCGAGTTCCTGGATATCTTAATAAACCGTACACACTTTTCAAAATGCCAGAATTTGCATAGTTTTCTTTCTAGTTGCGTAGTTTTCTATGGTACGAGGATTAAAAAACAGATTTCATTAAGTAAAAATATATCTATCTTCAATATTTTAGTTGTAGGAAGACGCCGAAAAAAATTTGAACCTTTGAAATTTTTGAAAACTCATGGTTTTCAACGAACATGAGACATATACCATTCTCATAAACGTCCTTCACACTATCCCAAAAAAATCAAAAACGATGAAGCCATTTTTTTTGTAAATTTGGAAAATGCTCCAGGGGCTTCATGTAAAGTGTCCACAAGAATTAAAATATCGGTATGGAATTCAAGGAGCCGCGACATCAGCAAGATAGATTGAGGATTATTATTTTTGGAGAAAAGTAGCTGAATGGTTTAGCCTAGTTCACAATCGGACAGACAGACGTTTAGCCGTCATTGAATTTTATAAACAAACACATCAAAAAAAAAGGAAAATTTAAAATATATCTGCGCCAAGAAGTACAGTTAAAATAGTATAATTATTAAAAATTTTAAGGTTAATGTATCGTAATGCCACTATAATAAAAATAATCACACTTAATATGTAGACTACACTTTTTCAGCACACGCAGTATTACGAAATACACCAATTGACCAAAAAATAAACATCTTACAAATGCATTCATGATCTACTATAAAAACATCGAAAAAAACGTTCTTCAAACATCGCAAGTTTTATAAACTATTGACCTGCTGCAAAACAATACTGCTGAAGAAAACCACACTACATAATAAACTATCTGGGGTCATGGAGTACCACAAAATCTCAGCTGCCACTACAGTATTTATTCACACAACATAGTTTTCAAAATAAAATTTTCTCATACGACATAACAACAAATTAAAGATCGTATTTTAACTCACAATGTTCGCGAATACTGCAGTAATCTAGCGTGAACAGCAAGACGAGTACAGGATGCGAAACAAGAATTTTTCATGGGTAAAGAGCACAGTTTACAACGCAAAGGAAGTGACGAAGTATCTTAAAGACAGAAAATAGTATTGCGCAAGGCCCAAGATTGAAATAATTTATACAAAAAGGTGACTAATCATTAATGGCCATTTAAAATACTAGTAAGTTAAGGAATCCACAGATCTGCGTTAGAGATGTATGAATGATTATGATTGTTAATATTAATTTGGTGTGAATGGTATTTAGTTTTACAGAATTGTGATTATTTATTGTATTTATTATGTCAATGTTTAATAGCCATAACATCAGAAGTATATGTTTAATAGAATAAACCTTCGGTGTTGTTGTTCGTCATCAATTACGATGGTGTTTTGTATTCGTATAAATAATAGTGTTCAAATGTAGAAATTATCAGCCAAAATGTTGTATCAATTGTATTTTGAAGCCCGAAAGAATGGAACTACCCTGATGTAGAAATGTTTTTTATTATACATTTAGCTGAGCTTCATGACGACGAGCAATTAATTAATGGTGCATAGGTTTGTTCAACGGAATGGAATACTCCGTTAAATTTAATATAAAATGTTAAAGAAAATAAAACGTGTTATCGCAACATTTGGTTTCGGTATTGCTGGATATCTAACGAAACCTTGCACATCTCTCAAGAGGCCAGAGGTTGCAGTTTTTTTTTCAATTTCTTCGCCCATTGTCAGTAACATATATTAGTTAGTAATATACATTATTTGTATATTACAGTGAGCTGAAGATTTTGAAATAAATAGGAAAGAAAGTGTGGATTTCTGAATGTTATGGTAGAGAAATCCAGAGAAGGTAATACCAACTACACATCAGATATCTGAAGAAAGGTTTAAGAAGTAATATGAGCATTTTTATGGAATATGTAAATAATGTATACATAGTTAATAAGAATGTACTGCTAGAATACTATCGGCTTTGATAAGAACACCCTACTATCCCGGTATTCACGATATTGTGAAATGTTATTGCAACTAATGAAGCTGATTATTTTGCGGCCGTAACTGTCTCATTTCATTGCTTTATTATCTACATTTTTATGAATGATTTTAAGAGTTCTGCATCTTCTGTAATGATCACCGTTGTTAGTGATAACCATGTGTTCGTAGTATGAGAAATCATTAGGGAAGAGTGTGCTGTAAAATTCCACTTTCCGACCTGCTATGAAGCCTCGAATACGACTTATGTGAAAACTTAATTACTTAAAATAAAAACCGATATAAGACTTAGACACAGAAACACTTAAATACCCAAAATTCGATGTCGTGTCAGATAAATTTTTAACACAGAAAGATTTTTTTTCATATATCATATTCATGTGCGTTACAATTTGTTCGTCTCTGGTCAATGTAGTTTTTATAAAGTGTTGTTTATTTTCGTTTTTGTTCGGTGTGTCTTCCTTCTAGTACTTTCCTTCAATCGTATTCTTGTTGTTCGACCTCATCCCTTTTCCCGCCATCGTACTTGCCTTACCGTGTTCCGCGGGCTCTGGGCGCGTGCTCCGTCGTTTGGGAGCAGCACTTCCGCGACCGGGCGGCGCCGTCTCGCTGCAGGCAGGCAGGTCACGTGCTTCGGAAGCGGGGCGAGAGGAGCAGTAACGCGTCTATCGCCTCTTTCCTCGGGATGATGAGGCGACTCGCATTGCAAGTGTGAGCAGCCGCGCCCCCGCTGTGGCCACTTGCGGCGCCCGCGCTCTCGCACCTCGGGCCCTCGGAGCGCCGGTCGTTCGCCCGGAGCAGCACGCGGTCGGAAATGTGGCCCCGAATGCGACTAGGAACCTTGAGAACTTCATTGTCTCACGTAACCATATCCCTGATCGTGGTTTCATATGGAGCTTGAATTTTCTTCAGAATTATTGATTGATTGATTTTTTCGTGTTTCCGGGCACGTCAACTGCTTCGGTCATTAGTCCCGTTAGTGTAGGCATGTTTTTTCTCGTGCAATGGCTGTGATCTTCCCCCGCTGGATGGCGAGATCCGACGCCGACCTACCGTCGGCTAGTGGGGTTTCGCCCTAACCAGGACTCTCCCACTGCCAGGACAAGCTCTAAGCTCCCGGCCGGTCTCCCGGAATATATGGTAGTGTAGTGCATGTTAGTGTAAGTGTAAGTGGTGTGTGTGTGTGTGTGTGTGTGTGAGGGGAGAGGATAGGACAAGGAAGAGGAAGGACAGTTCGCGCGCGATCCGTGGCCCGTTTGGTAGGGTACTACTCCTGTATTCGCCTGATGTTGATGGGAGAAAACACGGAAAACTACCGATCAGAGCAGCCGGGCACTAGAATTCTCCTCCAGACCGCGACTGAATTCGCCCTAGCTGAAAAGCTAGTGTCGAAAATCATGCCGCCGCACACTGGTTTTATCGCGGCAAAAACCTGGCCATAATTGCAAAATTCAAAGTGCGCGTTTGGAATTCTGACTTATCAAATATCGTTTGGAAGACATTGGAGCATACTACTTCAGCTTCAGAAATTTATTTCAATCATTTTTGTCTTCCACACGGTGTCGTAAAGTTACCGTTGCTCGAATGGCTCGAATTCGTCGATTCTTGCCTACAATATTCGTGAAATTAAAAAAAGGGTTTAAAAATTTTTTTTAGGATTCTTTTTCTATATCCGAATATAAGACACTTATGACTGTAAGTTAAGTATATTTTTAAGAAAAAGTGTATAATATTTTTATATATGATGCGGTTGAATTCTAAACCATGTAGCGTAACAAAGTTAGTCGTTTATATTGTAGATTATATTTTTTGTCCTGCGAGGTCCTGCCTCAATTATTTTTTTTATTTATCAAGTAGAATGCCCTTTAATCAGAACAACACAAATTTAGCTGCACATATCTGCATCTTTTGTTTTAAAGCATATACTACAATGCTACGTAGTAAAATATAACACTAAATCGCCCCCGATGGTTTCTTCGATGCCACAGGGAATTGATTTCTTGGAATAATTTTTTTACTTCTCCTTCAGATAATTACTTTTAGTAGTAAAATTAATAATATAAAGTTTTGGAGAGATTAAACAATAACCCAAGCCACCGAGCACTTCCAGATTTTTAGTGTTTTTTAAGGATTCTTCTTTTCTTGGCGCAAAAACAAAACTATGGGTAACTAAGGTGTAAGGTAATTCAATGTGGTCACCTCAAAGTATTGTTGATTTAATTTTGATTCAATTATTCATAATTAAATATTAAATAAAATATTGTTTATTCAATAAGTGCCGACAAAATTGAAACTGTATACATAGATATTGGGTTTAAGCAGATGGGTGACATTTGTTTGAATATATGTATATATTATTGTGTGTTGTTAAATAAATCTTAATGAATCAACAATTCAAATACTGTTTAAATAACATTTTACTTTCAATCGATTTCTTTTCCTTTAAAACCATATTCCTTTTGAAACAGCTATTTTGAATTTCATACAATTTTTTATTTAGTGATTAATAATACAACATATTTCAGCCATTTTGCTTCATTTCAATTCTGAATTTTGTATTTATTCCGATAATCAAATCAGCGATTTGAAACCATTTTATACATTTCTACGCACTTGGCCCTTTTTAGAATCAGTTAGCCATTTTGAAGCCGCCATTTGAATTTTGAAATTTCATTAGACATTTTAAATCAATGACCTTCAGAGCCCCATATGTATATTTTTTTATGTATTTTCTTTGTTTTAAATGAGTCGATCCGCCATTTTTGAAGGGGCCATTTTGAATTTTTAAATTTCGTAATGATATTCTAATTCAGCGTCCTCAAACCCTTGATACCAATTTTTACGCAAATCCACTGACATTTGCAATTATGACCAAGTTTTAGGCCCGATTCAACCAGTGTGCGCCGTCAGGACTCGAACCTAGGACCTCCCGGTCAGAGGCGCTGCAATGACATCAGTTGATGCCCTGAGCTACCGCTCCCGGTCCGCGCTGTAAGACAACGCACTTCTGTCTTTATATATTAGTATAGATTATCGTTGCAAATGCAATTAAGAGCTTCGCTAAAATAAGGCTATACGCCGTTTTGTTTCCATTCATCTCCTAAACGAAGCTTTCATTGTGTCCTGACAGATAATCCGTTTTCATTTCGGCGTTGGCCAGCGTGTCTATTCTTAGACATCATTTAAAGACAAATTAGTGTCGTCAGTCAGTAGTGAGTCTCTAAAAGCGTTACGTGTAATCAAGTGCAACGGGTAAGCCGAAGGCGCCTCCCTTGAAAACAAGTGCTAGCAAACAGTAAATAATTTCAACATTTAAAATCAAACCGGGAGCGGACGCTCAGTGCATCAACTGATGTCACTGCAGCGCTTCTGACCGGGAGGTTCTAGGTTACAATCCCCACAGTGGCAGGATTTTCGACTCTAGCTTTTCAGCTAGGTCGAATTCAGTCTCTGTCTGGAGGAGAATTCTAGCGGCCGGCTGCTCTGATCGGTAGTTTTCCGTGGTTTCTCCGATCAACACCAGGCGAATGCCGGAACAGTACCCTACCAAATGGGCCACGGACCGCGCGCGATCTGTCCTTCCTCTTCCTTGTCCTATCCTCCCCTTACACACACACACACACACACACACACACACACACACACACACACTAACATGCACTACACTACGACATATTTCGGGAGACCGGTCGGGAGCTTAGAGCTTGTTCCGGCTGGGACGGTGCCCCGCTGGTGGGAGAGTCCTGGTTAGGGGAAACCCCACTAGCCGACGGTAGGTCGGCGCCGGATCTCGCCATCCAGCGGGGGAAGTTCACCGCCATCTCCCGAGAAAAACATGCACTACACTAACGGGACTAATGACCAAAGTAGTTGACGTGCCCGGAAACACGAAAACATCAATCAATATTTAAATCAAGTGCGAAAATGAAAAATTATGGGTCATCAATTAAGAGAAATAAGTATGTTAATGAAGTATTACACGATACATGTGTAATAAATCTCTACATTTATTTTCCATTTGTGTTTGACTTTTAAGAAAACGCAAATTTCTGAAATATGGAGATTGCAAGTTTACAAAAATAGAATCAAGTATTGTGAAGACCTAAGCCGTGATTATCATGCGGAAGTATTCAATCTTTGACGGCAAATCTACTTAAAGAATGGATATGAGAGAATACGTTTCAAATTTTACTGAGAGTGGATATTCATTCCAAACACTTAGTCACGTTAAAAACAAAACAAAAAGAGGATAAATCAGGTTCCAAAATCTGATTAAACTTGGAGAATATTAGTGCACCGGAAAAGAAAGAGAAGTAACAAAAAGAGAAAAACCTCCCTTACAAAATGACTCGTGTAATACGCGAATGAGGAGTTAGGTCGCAATGACGAGCGAGGATGTAAATAGTGGGGCAATCAAGAATGAAGCAAATTATAGGCGAAGAGCGGCAAGTCAGAAGCAGACAAAGGGGAGACGAAGTCTGTCAGAAGCTGTAGCCGCGAGCAGAGACGCGACGGCAGGGCTTGGCGTGGCAGCTCGGGGTGGGTGGGGTGAAGCGCGGAATGGAGGGTGTGTGGGGCGGGTGCGCCCGGCGCAGGGCACGGGCATTGTGCGCCTCCGCCTGCGCGGAAACGCGCGCTGCAGGAGACACGCCCCCCTCAACCCCCACCCCCTTGCGTTGTGCGTAGGACGTGCGGTGTGTGCGACTCCGCCGAGTGAAAGACACCAAGTCGTTGAATACGAGACTTCGCTCCCTCTGCATTTCCCTTCTATGCACCGGGAGGATATTTGTTTCCAGGTTGCGTTGCATTTTGTTTTGTGATTACGTACTGCTAGTTGTAAAACAAATGAAACAAGAAAATATACAAAATTCAGATGAAATAAATTGTTTTTAATATTTTCTAAAAACGGAAAGTGGAAATGACTGTTCTATTAAAATAACGTTATTGACGTATCCTCATAACTAGAACTCTAAACAAATGTAGTGTGGTTTAATCTATATTAATTAATTAATTTCGTTTTTACTTGTTTGATGATATGCGCAATATTAATAGCCTACGGTTATGGTGGGTGCGATTGTACTGAGTAATTGAAACAAAGCGCACGTTCAGGAAGTGTATAACACCTTCGATTACATTGCTGTATAAAATATATGATATGTGTGTATATGTTTGTGTGTGGTGAAGCAGAATACATGCGATAAATCGACTTAAAGAAAAATGTTTAAAATGTCATTTTCATGCAAAAGAGATCAACGAAGTAATGATCAAGTAAACGTTTAAAACGAGTTGATTACTCAATTTTATTTGATATCATACATGAGCTTCACTTCGCGAGAAAAATTTCGTTGACAAAATAATGTAAAAAAATGTTATATCATTGGTAAGCTTTTACGAATCTTACAAGTTTCCTGAAAGTGTGCTCTCGGACGTGAGTCCGCCGTCTGGCCTTCCACCGCAGCGCCAGTACGTGGGCAGGGTAAGGGCCGCCTGCGGGAGGGCAACGAACGGCGTGGCGGTGAATCGGCGCGTGCACAGATGCGCTGCCGCCGCCGCCGCCCGCCGCGCCCCGGGAGCAGCGCGCTGAAAAGAGCGGTGCTCCAGTGGAGGGCCTCGTTGACCTTTCCGGGGCGCCGCCCATCCCCGTCCCCGCTCCCCAACCCTCCTCCCCCACAGCCTCGCTCCGGACTCGCACGGGCCCACCCGCAGCCTCCGTAGCTCGTGGCTGGGCTACAATCCCGCCTGCCCCCACCCCTTCCAAGCTCATGGAACCCCTGCGAACCGTACTCTCTGCCAACGACTCCGCAACTACACGTTCGCACGACGTTTGTTTTGTGCACGAGTGATACTCTTGGTATGTACTACTTTGTAAAGAACTTGACAGTTTTTCACAACCTCTCCTCTTACGCTATTATAAAGCATATATCTTACGTTTTCCTGAAATGCGAAAAAAGAAAATGTTTTCTTTTGAGGATGTGCTTATCGTAACATTCTCAATTAAATAAGAAATGAAAATTAAAGAAGACATTTTTATGACATCTCTCACATTTTAGGCTCAATACATAAAACATTCCATTTCATATTTCTGCCATGTTGATATCGTATCCTTTTTACGTGAAATTCAAAAACTCCAAAAAAAGTCACTATTTGATTGCATTACAGAAAGCAACAGTTTTTGCTCGTCCTCAATAACTTCAGCGCTTGAAGAGATGTCAAGTCCTGGCGGGGCAGCACCTGCGGTGGAAACAGCTGGAGCGGGTGCAGGTGCCAGTGCGGTGCAGGCGCGGCGCGTGCGTGAGGGCGCTGCGAGGGCGCTGCGAGTGCGCGTGCAGTGCGCGTGCGGTGCGCGTGTGTGCGGTGCGGGCGTCGAGTGCGCGTGCGAGTGCGCGCGGTGCGCGTGCAGCGCGTGCGGTGCGCGTGAGTGCGCGTGCAGTGCGCGTGCGAGTGCGCGTGCGAGTGCGCGTGCGGTGCGCTGCGATGCGCGTGCGGTGCGCGTGCGTGCGTGCAGTGCGCGTGCGGTGCGCGTGCGATGCGCGTGCGAGTGCGCGGCGAGTGCGGTGCGAGTGCGCGTGCGGTGCGCGTGCAGCGTGCGGCGTGCGGTGCGCGTGCGGTCGGTGCGGGCGGTGCGGTGCGTCGCGGGCGCGTGCGAGTGCGCGTGCGAGTGCGCGTGCAGTGCGCGTGCGAGTGCGCGTGCGAGTGCGCGTGCGTGCGTGCGGTGCGCGTGCGAGTGCGTGGTGCGCGTGCGGTGCGCGTGCGAGTGCGCGTGCGGTCGCGTGCGAGTGCGCGTGCGAGTGCGCGTGCGAGTGCGCGTGCGTGCGCGTGCGGGCGGTGCGGTGCGGTGCGAGTGCGGTGCGTGAGTGCGCTGCGGGTGCGGTGCGCGTGCGAGTGCGCGTGCGAGTGCGCGGCGGCGCGTGCGGGCGTGCGAGGCGCGTGCGGGCGCGTGCGAGGCGCGTGCGATCGTGCGCTACGAGTGCGCGTGCAGAGCGTGCGCGTCGAGCGCTGCGCTTGAGAGTGCGCCTGGCGGTGCGACCTGCGGTGCGCTGGAGCGGGTGCAGGTGCCAGTGCGCGTGCGAGTGCGCGTGCGGTGCGCGTGCGAGTGCGCGTGCGCGTGCGAGTGCGCGTGCGCGTGCGCGTGCGAGAGCGCGTGCGCGTGCGAGTGCGCGTGCGAGTGCACGTGCGCGTGCGAGTGCGCGTGCGCGTGCGTGTGCCAATTGTTAGAGGAAGTGCCGAGACGTCTGCCGCATTCACGGTTGCATTTGGCATTCCTGCAAACGACATGTGGCGTTTCACTACATTTCTAAATTCCCTTTTGTGCTCCTCTCCATTCACTTTCCTCGATTGTGGTGATGGATGTGCGACTTTGGTTATTTCTTTCGCCCTCGTGATCCGCTCCCCCAGTCAACATTAGAGAAGTAGAACGAGTCTATAATTCGCAATGCTGAATGAGAGACTACGAAATATGCGTATTCTAGATTAGAACATGTTATATAAGAACCCACCGGTTTCTGTAATCTGTTATATCTGCCAGAATTGCATATTTAAGAAAGAAAGTGTATTAAAACACTGATCTGAAATAATTCACTGCTAATTATTGCCTCAGAATGAACGCATTAAAAAAATTAAATTAAGAAGAAATATACATAAAATGCTCTCAGTTAAATACTATGTCGAAGTAAATAACTGTAAAAAGTGCCCAAAGATTTGTTTCTCGCAATGATATTGATTGATTGATGTTTAAGGGCACGTCAGTTGCTATGGTCATTAGTGGTCGTTAGTTTAGTGAATGTTTTATCCTTGTAAGTGGCGATCAATCGATCCTCACTAGAAGGATACGGCTCCGATCTAGACGCCGGCTGCGGGGGATTTCGCCTTCTAGTATTCCCAAAGGTGCACTGCTGCGGTCTTCCGACATGTGCGGTAGTATAGTGCATGTACTGTAAGTGCAAGTATGTAAATGAGTGCAGGGGGGAGCTTACGACAAGGAAGAGGAAGGAAAGATTGTGCGTGGTTTGCCCTATTTGTTAAGATACTGCTCGGGCATTCGCCTTGTAATGACCGCTGAAACCACTATTAGAACAGCATTTCGCTGCGCAGATAACTCAGTCTATCCGCAGTGTTATTGTTAAATTACAGAATAATAATATGATGTGGAATCAATGCTTACATAATTTTATTGCATTAATCTATATTGAAATGTATTTCATTCGGCTAAGAATTTTTTCAGCCTCCAAGAATACAACGTGTAGGAGGTAGATAAATTGACATTGAGAATTTGAGTGGCATTGAGATTTCATAAGGGATTTCATAACTATATTACAACTTCTTGGTATATAAGCTAAACGATTACGAAACTCGACAGATTTACAACTCGTCTTTTCAAACCAGCCTGAACTACAGTCCAAAACCGATGTTACGTAAACGAAGACACGAGATTTTCTATATTGTCTGGGGGGTTATCATGATTCACTATACAACTGCTTAATAATGACTGATAAATGTGTCCCTAATAACTATACTTCACATATCTTATCAGTACTGAAGCAACTCTGTAGAACTCAAATCATGTTTGCATAAAATTACCAACGCCTAAAAATTAAGATGAGATCGATATCGAAAAGGACTGATCCATTTTCTTGTTTTGTTTTCCTCCGGAAGCGGGCAGACCTTCATTTCATTACTCAAACCGGAAGCGGTAGCTCAGTGCATCAACTGATGTCACTGCAGCGCCTCTGACCGGGAGGTCCTAGGTTCGAGTCCTGACGGCGGCAGGATTTTCGACACTAGCTTTTCAGCTAGGTCGAATTCAGTCGCTGTCTGGAGGAGAATTCTAGCGGCCGGCTGCTCTGATCGGTAGTTTTCCGTGGTTTCTCCGATCAACACCAGGCGAATGCAGGAACAGTACCACACTAAACGGGCCACGGACCGCGCGCGATCTTTCCTTCCTCTTCCTTGTCCTATCCTCTCCCCTTACACACACACTTACACTAACATGCAGTACACTACCATATATTCCGGGAGACTGGTCGGAAGCTTAGAGCTTGTTCCGGCTGGGGCGGCGCCCCGCTGGTGGGAGAGTCCTGGTTAGGGGGAAACCCCACTAGCCGACGGAAGGTCGGCGCCGGATCTCGCCATGCAGCGGGGGAAGATCACCGCCATTTCCCGAGAAAAACGCGCACTACACTAACAGGACTAATGACCAAAGCAGTTGACGCGCCCGGAAACACGAAAAAATTAATCAATCAATCAATTCATCACTCAATCGATTCATTTCCTCCAGCAATGTAACTTACGGTCTGCAGTCTGTGTCGCTTAAGGCCAAGCGAACGCACCGAGAACGTTAATCGAATAACAGCGTACCTCTCGAATAGCGGTGACCAATTAATTATCCTCGCCGTGAAAAATGAGCCGGCGGTGGCTTATTAGGGGCACAAATGGGCAATAAAATGCCTTAAAGGGACGAAATACGCTCCGTGTTGTGGAAGGGGAGGTACGGTGGGCGAAATTAATCGCGATCGCAGGCTCAGGAGAGGCCGCATAATTGAAGCTTTTTAATGAAATATGTGAACAAGAAGTGGAGGAAAGCATGTGGCGTGGTGTCAGAAAGGAGCACTCTTCGAGAAGAACTCTGGTAGACGTCGGTTTAGGTGTCTCAGGACGACCATTGATGTCATTGCAGCGCATTTGACATGAAGGTCCAAGAGTTCGACTCCCGACAGAAGTAGGATTTTCGACACTAACTTGTCAGCAAGGTCAAATTCTGTCGCTGCTTGGAGAAGAATTCTAGCGCCCCTCTGCTCAGCTCGGTACTTTTTCGTGATTTCTCCGATCATCATCAGATGAATGCAGTACCCTAACAAATAGGCAATATCACCCTAACAAACATGCCAAGGACCGCGCGCGCTCTTTCCTTCCTCAAAGAACTTTGGTAGATACCGTTCATGGAACTATCAGAAGTTGAAAATAACATTTTGTTACAAAGCTTCATTGATATTAGTAAAGTGGCTCGTAGATAAAGTATACATTAAATATGTAATTTAACAATGGCTCTTTGATCTCTAAGTCATTCCGAGACGCTGATAACCCAGTGCTTCCTATTTGCATCTTTTTTCCTTACTCTGCCAATTTTCTTTCACACTACTACACTGAAGAACCGGAAATGAAGGGTAAGTATTCCAACAAACCTCGAAATATCGATAGTGACTCAGGCGACAATAGTAAAAACATGGCGCTTCTCAACTTTAGCATTTTGAACTGTATTCATATTTTTATTTACAAATAAACTTGTTTGTCACTATCTTCACTTTGACAGAATAAACGTTCAACATAATCTTCTACTCGTTAGGGTTTATCGTATCGTTATCGGTTTATACGTATTTTGTAATGTATTAAGTTTCGATTGTGTTGCAAGGCAACAATTATCGTGTTTGCAGAAACTATCCGTTTCGGTTTAAAAAGGGATCATTTCAGACTAAGCGTCGTATACTTAACAGAAAGACCACGCGGACCTTGCTTGAACATATTCGTGGGTTTTTCAATTTTTTGATAGTGCTTGAAGACTGAAATGTGCACCCAGCATAACTGCCGTTTCATTAACATCATGTGTGCTTCTAGTTCGGATACGAGACTACCAGAAATCCGTACAGTTCATTTTGAATAATCACCTTACAAGATCATTGCTATTTGGTTAGATCATTTTCTGTATCAGATTTTCAGGTTTTTAATTTGTTTCTTCAAGGGATTGTAATCATACACTGTCTTCTTCCGGTACATTGTGATCACCTGTAAAGTCGTGAAGAAAAATTAGTAACAGTATTTTGACACTCATTTTGTGCCCATGCCTCAGATGGTCGAACACGGAAATTATTCTTTGTCCATTTGCAAAGTTACAGCTGTTACTTTTGTCGTTCATAGGTATCACTTTGGTGCGTTCGGAGATAACACATGCCATACATATGTCTTTCGTTTCATTTGCAACAACCCGATACTTTATTAATCATGTATTAATGCACAATGCAGAGCTTGAATATTTGAGGTTGTCCCAGTGTGAGTCTAATTTGAATTTTAAAACAAAGTTCGAAATGTTCGCAAGGGTCCAACGAGTTTTATTAATATTTTCGAAAAAAAACCTTTTAATACTGAATATCCATCTAACATATTTTCCAGTTCGACATTTAAACTGTTCCCTCTATTACATAAACGTCAATATTTTTAATGAAACAATGATCAACGATGTTGGACATGAATATTGACAGGAAACCTTTCCAAAATTAAGTAGTATATGACTTAGTGTAGGATCACAGAATTTTGAAAATGTTCACACAATTCACTTTTACCCATAGCACGTCGTACGCAGTTTTGAAATGCTTTTATGACGTAAAATAAAATTTAAAAAATAAACCACTTATTACATTTTTAAAAGATAATCGAAGAAATACAGCGAGAGTAGTTTTTATGGTCCATTGTCGTAACCCCAGCCTTTAGTGGGAAGGTTGGGAAATTAATTAGAAGAAGGTCAATTATAAAATCAAATCATTTGATATAGTGGAGAACTCAAAACTGATAGTTTCTTCTTTTAAAATAAAACATCTTGATTTTCAAGATGCTCACCAATCGCAAGGATAACAAAGAATAGACACAATCGAAACAAATGCCTTGGTCTTACTTCACATATTAATTTATTGCATTTGATGTTTTTCTATTGAGGTAATATCTCATTCCTTCGCCAGCACTTTGATTTTAAAAGATATTGGCCGTAACTAAAAATAATACTCCGAACGGAATTACATTTAACGATGAGATATGTGCTGCTGTGGCGAGTGTAGTGTTTTGAGTCTAAGCAAGTTAATGTCTGCGATTTATCTCACGTGTTATTAATATGAGTAATACACATTGTTGAAGATTTTCACTTTTAATTGCGAAGTTTTTCATTAATTCAACATTTTCACAAGGAGGTAGAAAAGCTTTCAGTACACTTATTGTTAGTTGTTGTTCTTCATACATTTTTTCAAAACAATGTTTTATCAATCATTTTTAATGTTCTTGCATACGTTCACTTGCTTCTTTTATTAGAATTTCTGTTTTTAACAGTCTTTACCCCTTGTACATTAAGCACTGTAGTTAAACCTTCCTAGGGGAGGTAGGAAGTCAGAACTCTTGCATCAGGTCCTTTACTGGGATTTGTTTCCCCACTTCCAGGACTCTCTTTACTAGTTTCAGTAACGTTTCATAGGTCTCGTTGATTCTTTCGAAATTTTGTACTTTTTGTATTTACCTAAGACGTATCTTAGATTTTTCTGTGTGTGTGTTGGGGGGGGGTAGAAGATAATAATAGAAACTGGTAGAAGCGTTCAAGCGATTTGATATTTTCTTATAAAGAATATTTCATTTATGCTCAACATAAAATATATTTTTAATAGTTAACTTGTAGTTAACATTTATAATGTAAACAATTGATTTGTATTGAATGTAATTTATTAGTATATAAAATTAGTAAATGCTATATATTTTAATACGTATCATTCAGTTCTGTTGGCGGAAGGGGCTGGTCACTGTTGGTTGCGACACTGTATTTACAATTTAATTATTGTTTAATAAAACGCTATTTCAGTATGGATAACGAAAATTGATGTGTATCCTACACGATGTCAATTTCTTGTGTCTGATAATCTTATGGATTATCAATTATCAGGTATTCCAAGGAAAATAATTTCAAAGTTCTACAGGTTCCTTGCAACTAATTGGTATTTTTTCATTGTTTGGGTGTAAAATAATGGAAAAAGCTCTATACTTCTTCCGATTCATCCCGTTCAAATGCGCATATCACGCAAATACACGGCATATCGAAGATATAAAAAACTAAGAAATTGACGAATGTAAGATTTCCCCATTCATAATATGGTTAGTGAACACTGGCTACAAATGTTTGCTTCTAAGTGTATTTCGAAATTTCGAAATGCAAGGAGTGGAACGTGCTTTTATGAAATTGCTTTGTTTGTTGGTGCTTTAATGCGATTTTAATGGTGTTTTAATGCAAGTAAGTTCTTCCAGGATTGCGGACAACGCAATGCTGCTCTACGACTGCATTTGGCGCTTTCTGTTGAGCAAATGTGGACCTCTTACTACACTTCCAGCCTACGTTACAAGAGGCCAGTTGGAACGATTGTCGTTTCGTTCAAACGCCGCTAGAGAGCAGCAGAAACTGTGAGTGAAAGTGCTACTACCGCGCATTTGATTTGTCGATTTTGTTCAAGTGTCGGGGAGGTGAAGTCTAGATTACTAGTTCTTTATTACGTAATGATTAATAAAAAACTAAACACGTAACAATGATGAATTTAGCTTAATACTATAGATTATTGTTAATTAGATTAGTATATTAATGTAATATTAGTTATGTTGTTAAATTTTATTAATGCGAGGCAACGTTTAGATTGAAGTGCAGTTTTACATAAGTTCTCAGAATTTGGGAAATAATAATTAATAGGCCTATGCAAATTCCTTTCCTCACGTTCCTTAATTTGTTTTAAGGACTTTTATTGTACAAAATTTTATTTTAGCTTACCGTAAACTTAGCACAGCAAACATTATCTAATCCAAACAAAACACATCGAGATTTTAATGAAAATGCACATTTTGGGAGTATCATTCAACATATTTGATCTGAATGTTTCTGAAATTGCAAGTGCTTCTTTGTTTGAGAAATTTAGAATGTTTTATTTTTCTATTCAGATATGAAGTCTGGGGTAAAGAATAGGATCTACAATATTCATTATCTTCAAATGTCACCAAAAAGAGTGAGCCTTTGAGCTTATGAAGAAATTATAAATATTGCCGAAGAGAATTGAACTATCTAAAGATTCGTAGTGAATATGCATTTGAAACATAATAATAATTGATGATAGTGATTTTGTGGTTTATTTGAGCTTTTCTCATGTGACCAATAAAATGATCATTGAGCTTATCTTGGGTATCAGAATAGGTGGAATATAAGTAATCTTGCAAATGTTACTATAATTGTAAGTTAAGAATTTTCGAATCTCTTAGTGTGGGCTCGACCCCAAAAGTAATTTTAATTTTTGGTACAATTTGTCATTGTGGACTGCCGATTTTCTTGACCGAGACGCCTCTGTCATTCAACCATATTATTTTTGTAAATCGTCTCTGCATTATTTTGTGAACTTTTAACTTGCGTAGTCAATAGATAGATAGTCAATAGATTGATTAGTCAATCGCCACTGATGGGAATATGGCGATAATTCTTAAAAAATATGATATTGATAATCTTGGTTACAACATGATCAATTACGTGCTTTGGGTTGCAAGAATTAAACAATCATGTCGAAGTGAAAATAGTTCGTTATTTCTGGTGTGTATCATTGCGTTTGATGACATTCTCGGTGAACCAAGAATTAAACAAGTGAAACGTCAATTTTAGACAAATTATGATTTCAATGCTAATAAAGAAATATGACAGATAATTAAACTAATTCAATTGATCTAAAAAATGAGTAAACATTGAATATTTTTCTGTACTTCAAACATTAATGTTAAACGTTTATAATGTTTATTTACTTGAAACTTTCATTGAAGCGTTTTATTTTATTTAATTACTAATAAACATTTACATATTTGGGCTCCTGTTTCGGCACTCTACTGAAACCTTTCGCGTATGACCTCTTTCAAATTGTGTTTCTAGAATTTATCTTTACGCTAAGGAATAATTAGCAATAAAATGTATTCCAAATTGCATTCCACTTTATAAATATTGCAAAAATGTAATATCGTAATAATCGTTTACTGCATGGACGGACTATCCATAAGGTATCAATCACTTTTGGAAATGTATTTCTGAGGTTGGGATGCGGGATTACGTTTCGTTGAAAAGTAAGCCATCCATTATTAACAATAATAATATTTTTAAATTAATATAACTTAATTTGACATGTCAGCAATACATATATATTCTTTCTAACTACAAATGCTCTTCGTTTGTCTCACTCTATTGCTCTCAATTTAAACACCTAAGTGATATATCCTTAGTACAAATTTTGTGACTTTTATCGATTGACATAATTGTAAAACAGTTTAATCTGAAGAGCTCTTTTTCCAAAATTAATGTTTGTCCATTCATTTGTGAAACTTTGTAACATTTCATTGAATAAGACATGTCTTTCAGAATTCTCAATAAGTTATTTTATTTTCTTAAGCAAAAGTTTTCTTTTGTTGTCGCAGTTCTTACTGAATGATGACTTGATAATCTTGAACTGCGTCGACGGTTCAGAGGTATTGACGTCGAAAATTCAGAAGTTTTCTTTGAAAGTTTCTTGAGGTACACTCCCGATAATGTTAAAGTTAATTAATTGCATTTGTAGTTCATGTTCCGAATGTTAATACTATTTACTACTGGTACTATAACTTTGCCATAAACTCAGTTAAATATATTTAAACATCAAATAAACTAAACAACAAGTATTTAAAGCCCAATTAATAACCGGGAGCGGTAGCTCAGTGCATCAACTGATGTCACTGCAGCGCCTCTGACCGGGAGGTCCTAGGCTCGAGTCCTGACGGCGGCAGGATTTTCGACACTAGCTTTTCAGCCAGGTCGAATTCAGTCGCTGTCTGGAGGAGAATTCTACCGGCCGATTACTCTGATCGGTAGTTTTCCGTGGTTTCTCCGATCAACACCAGGCGACTGCCGGAGCAGTACCCTACAAAACGGGCCACGGACCGCGCGCGATCTGTTCTTCCCCTTCCTTGTCCTATCCCCTCCCCTTACACACTCACTTACACTAACATGCACTACACTACAACATATTCCGGGAGACCAGTCGGGTTCTTAGAGCTTGCCTGGCTTGGGAGGTGCCCTGCTGATGGGAGAGTCTTTGTTAGTGGAAAACCCCACTAGCCGACGGCAGGTCGGCGCCGGATCTCGACATCCAGCGGGGGAAGATCACCGCGCATCTCCCGAGAAAAAAAACATGCACTACACTCACGGGGCTAATGACCAAAGCAGTTGACGTGCCCGGAAACCCGAAAAAATCAAATCAAATCCCAATTAATTCTAAAAGCTTGCGTGGTGATGTTTCAGGTGAACATCCCTATCACGTAATTCGAATATCACGTTCACTAAAATGTTCTATGAAGTTATGTAGTACATTACATGCGTTTCTAGCAAGCTTTATGTCCTTTGTGATGTATACTTGACAGAGGATAAGTTCATTCTCGTGTGTACCTGACAGAGGCAAAGTTCGTTCTCTCTGCAAGGCCTGTGCCACACGGATTGGGTTGATGCTTAATGATTGTTGATGTTACATAACGGGTTGATGTTACATAACGCGCTCGGAAATTTAACACTATTTTGTGCGGAACGGACAAATCGTTCGTGTGTCGTTTCGCATAAGATAGTGTAAATCTACGATGCGCCTTTCTTACGCGCGTCAACGCAACGCTCGTGTGCAGGGGCCATTAATGCACTACATTGATTCATCACGATACCTTTGATTTCTTTTGTTCTGAGAATAATTGTATTTGCATTTATTATTGATCGTCTCATATCATTTTTCCCGTCCATACTTCGTACTTATTTACTAATCTGTGACACGATTAACTACACGGTTCTTCTTAAAAACACATTTTGCATAAAATGTCAACATTTAATATCCTGTATTATTATTCGGACATCTACAAAACTATTTGCAATTGATAGTTCTAATATCGAAAGTCACAAATATAATGTTTATTTACATCTGGAACATGTACGAGCAGAGAGATTTCAATATTTGTGTTAGCATCCCTGTATAACTACGAAGTTTGCAAATGATCACTTATTGTCAATTTCATATCAAAATATTTCGTCTTGCTTAATTTCAAACTTTTAAAAGATGCTGGGGAGAGGGCGTTTATAGTATATAGGTATCATCATACTTCTGAGATTGGCATGTCTTAACCTGAATGCAAAAGCAATTCGCTCGTCCATTATGTGTCAATATCCCAAATGTTTCTATATAATATATATCCCCAGTATATCGTCGCCGTTTCTAGTTTTACAACTAGTGACTTTCAACAGCAAAAATGCTGCCGTCGAGTGTGTGGAAAAAGGGTCATGGAAAGCAAAAATTGGATGTTCTGAAACGGTTCACTTGAACGTCAGTTGTGTTGTAAGCAGTGACACGTTTAGTATGATTATATAGTCATAGTGTATGACAAAATGTGGATTGACATAATCAAATATTTGCACTTTTGAGTCCAAATCAAAATTATTTCATTTCTTTTGTATTTCCTTTCTTTCTGGGTATCTAACGAAGCCTTGACTCTTATTACATGGCCAGAGACTGATGACTTTTCGTGAATTTAAGCGTACATTTGAAATGTAGATTATTATTATTAATATTATTATAATTGTTGTTATTATTACAGCATTTTCTGTATACCTTCATTTAAAATGGACTGTTCCTACTAACAAATGCAACATTTTATAAATAAAAAATACATCATTGCATTTTCTCCTCATTGAGACAATAGCTAATCATAATTCGCATAATTTAATTTAGGAACGAATATTTTGTAGTAAAAGTATCACAAAGAACCTTATATATTTTCTTTTTTTGCTTCGTACTGCTTATCGTCGAATACCAACTTGTTTTATAATACGTTATTTTTAAAGTGATTATGTCTGCCACTATATCTGAAATATGTTCGTCAAAAATGTCTACGAAGTACACAAACACACAACGTGAAATCTCAGACTTAAAGACAACTGAACACATCAGCTACGAACTTCACACCAAAATATAGTTGTAAATTTACAAAAGATCGCAAGTATTTAAAAAAGATCGCAAGCAACTCCTTCAATATACTTTTCTGCAAAAATAAACATCAACCTATTCATATTCGTTCAAAACGTCCGGAACTTGCACCAAAAAAAGTAATATGAACGATTTGCTTTATAATTTTATTTATAACTTTATTATCTTTATATATACTTTACTTATAACTTTATTATCTTTTATAAGTAACCCGTCAAAAATTACGGGCCGAAATCAAACTTCCATATAAATATTAGGTCATTGTTCCCTACAAATAATTCATTATGAATGGAAAAAAAGTTTTTATCTTCCCGCAGTTTCAAACTTTACGATACAATTTTGGAGACGGGAAAAATAAAATACACTATTTCACGAATTAATATTCTTTGAAGTCATGTAGAATTTCAACTTTTTATTTTATTAGAATGTTAAAATTAGCTACGTCAAGATTAATTGAGAATAGAATGCTGATGTTGAGAGATTGTTCCTGAAAGTCGGTTTCTTCTCATAAACCTACGTTATTACAATCACTTTGATTTTGCCTTTTTTGTATTTATATTTACATTCTTATTTCATTACCGGTTGAACATTTTTCAAATTATCTTGTTACTGAATCAATTTAATTTTTTCTTTTAATTTGTTTTATACACAATTTTTTTTTAATTTGAGATAATACAAAGTAATAACGGTAAAACACCAGCAGTATCAATAATTATATTTTCTTGTACATAACATCCACATGAACATAAAATTATTTATATTCTTACAATGAGGTACCAAAATGTATTTGGTTTACACGGAGTGTATATACCAAACCACATAGGAACTTACGACAAACTCAATATGACGCTCGAACGTAACTAGACTAGTAAATCAATTATGAGGGCGCGGGAGTTGGGAGGGGGAGGGGAGGGGAGTTCGCTGCTCGCGTGCGGCTTTGCGGCCTTGCGGGCGAGAGGGGGGGGCGGGCCGAAATCAGGGCGCCGTCTGGCCCTAGCCCAGGCGCAGAGGGCGCGAGAACGCAGTCTTAGAAACTCAACACATTCGTACTAAAAATCAAACGACTAGAAACTAAACACATATTACAACTTATATTTACAATCAGTGTTTTATACAGTAAAATCCTTTACACTATTTTAGTATTCGTGAATGCCGTCTCTCAAATGACTGTGCACTACCTGGAGGAAAGATAATTTAGCGTTGAAAACAGGCTGTAAGGTGTAGAGTGCAAAAAATTGATACTTGTTTTATAGAAAACACTGTAAAATGCATCAAGACTTTTAAAATATATTGGCATAAAGATAAGACTTCGATAGTTTGTACTTTAAAAAATCAAATTAGAATCCTCTCACTTTCCCGAATCTATGCGTTTCTCTCTCTTAATTGAGACAGAAGTGAAACGGTTAAAAAGAATTTGTGTAAAAATAAAGATGCAAGTATTTAAGAGTTGGCCTCCAGGAAGCCAAATCGCGAGGAGGGGGGGGGGCGCGGCGGGTGGCGGCGGGCGACGGGCGAGGGGCCGTGGGCGGTGAGCGCTGGGACGGGTGCGTGCGCTGGGCGCGTAGAAAACGGCGGCGCGGGGCGGCGGAGGCGGTGGCGCGGCCCGCTGCTCCCTGCAACACAAGCAATGCACCATCAACATCACACGAAAGCTCTAAAACAGTGGTTCCAACTTTAGCAAGGCCTCGTCTAAATACCTTCAATACGGTTCAGGCATTTTTATCTCCTTCGGAGCGAAGCCCAACCTGACTTCCCGATATTGTTGATCTCGGCCCTTTGCCCGGCTACTGTGATACCGGGGGGAATGGAATCGCGTATGATATCAGGTCGTACCACGAATAGCGCAATGACACATATTGGGATGATTTTGAATTTTTGAATTCACTAGAAAAAATCCTTAAATCTAAACTTAACTTTTTTTTACATTACGAGGGTGTTGAACCCGGCAGGGCGCCCAATGTTCTCGCCATACATGGATGAAAGGAACTTTTATTTTAGACTAATACTCTTGTGCGGGCCACAATAAAGGGCAACGCAGGCCGCATGCGGTTAGCATGACGCGAGAAAAATTACGAGTGGAGGTCACTTTGTATTGAATAAACTGCAGTTTTCCTTTATTAATAAAAAACTATTATATCAACGTTTTTTTGAAATGCGCATGCAATGAATTAGTGGTAAATGTTCTATCTTGTATATCATTCTTGTGATATCTACAGAAAACAAAGAGGAGAGGGAGTTCTCATTTTGGAAATTGTATTTAACATTTTGTTTTTAATGTCAGCGATGAGATTAAAAATTTCAGTGAATACTTTGTGGTAAGTTTTGGGGCAGGATGTACTGTTATAAGCCAAAATAATGTCAAGTATATAGTTGTAAACATCTTGGTAAATATAAAACATACGTATATTAATGGATATGCAGTATTTTCAGTCGGTATTATCACAAGTCGGTATTTCACAAGACTAGTATCCAATGAAATATTTCAACTACTTATAAAAATCATAATTGATTTAATTCTATTTTTCATAAAAACATTAATCATTTCCCTCTCATAGCATGCAGCCTATCCTTCTGTGGATGTAATCGAGATTCAGGAGTAATTACACAAGTCTTTAATTAACAAGCCCATATTCATTTGATTCTTTCAAATTAATGATACTGTAAGGGCATGGTGATATTTCTGGATGATTCAGGATATTCAAAGCCATCTTTGACAAGTCCAATTTCATATATTCCACTGGTCTGAATGACTCACAGAATGTACAACTATTTCATACAGGCAGATCGAGACTGATTTGAAGAAAATGAATGCTAGTTTAATATGCGGTAATTACATGTGAATTAAATATTATATTGGCACCATCATATTCGTTACCATGCAAAATATTTTCCAAAGAAAGTAAACTGGTTTCTTATAAATATGCGTTTCATATAAATGATGTAGATCTTAGATGTATGACAATTGTATTGAGATCCACACAAAACGTCATACAAATTAATTTCTAAAAGGAACAGTATCAAAACGTTTTAGAATATTCCATTCAGCATTACAATTCAAATAATATTCAAATAGTAATATCGTATTGTCAATGCTTAACTGGACTTATATAGTATCATTCACTGTCTTAATGTTGACTTCTTCTCATTCTTCAGCAATGATGTCTGTTTCCCTTTTCAGCAGATTTCATGCATGTTTTTGGCCAGTTTTTAATTCCTTCGACCACGAGATGGTATGCAGTCTGAGACTAACTGCTCCACATTAGGAATCTTTACATGAAAGATGAAATTTTCATGACAGACTTAAAGATAGATATATAATATTAAGAAATCAACAAGTTGACATTTGCTTGAAAGCGTGTGCATTCTTTAAATGGTGCCATTTTCTCGTTCTCTACAATAAAAAAGTTTCAAATATAAAACACTTAAGCTTCATACTAAAGACTTATTTATTGAATTTCAAATCTTCTGGTCTTAAAAATATTTGTGAAAGAAAACAGATTTTCGAATAAAAACTAAAGAAAACACTCTAGCATGCCGTGGCGCGAACCAGTCAATTTGTAATTTAATTTTACGAACGAGAAGAAATTCGAAGAGAAAATTCAATTTCCAATGTTGCCAAATACATGCATGCAAAAAATTTCGAATACGCTCGAGAATGCAGCTATTCGAAATCAAGCATTCGAAATTATTCGCATACGAAATATTTCGCATGGTTTCGAGAACACAGCTACAGAAACCACGCGGTGTCTCGCGCATAGTCAATATTCCAGTGATTTTAGCTGGGGAAGCCAAAAATAGCCTTCCAAAGCTTACGTCTAAAAAATAGGTAAATATTTTGGCTCTTCAGCTTTTTACATTACTTTCTTTCTCAAATTAAGCGCAATGATTTACATTTTTCCTCATGATTCTAAATTGGTTAAATATGTTCGAAATTATTTATGTCCACTGTTCATGCGCGTTATCAATATTGGAAAAAACATCACGTAAGAAAAAGAGACGAAAAAACAGAAACCTGATTGTTAACCTTTTGCGTAATTCTGGAATCTCTCTAAACTTCAAAGAAAATCTTTAAAAAATTCAACTTAAATATATTTTGGGTTTCATGTATTATAGTTTTCATGATCTAAGAAAGCATATAATTTTGCTTAATGTATTTTCAAATTTGAAACGTAAAAACGATAAATTATCATGTATCATTAAATGAAACATATATAGACGACTCCGGTTATAGTGAATTTCTGGGGATGTCAAAAATTAAATAGAATTTCTCCATAAAGATTAATTTCTTAAATGTAGAGGTAAAGTAAAATACATTAACGGCACAAACTGAAAGTTTCAACATCTTTATTTATTCTTAATAAATCAATAATTTTCTATTGTTTGTTTGGTACATTTTTCATTAGTAATTTCTCTAGATACTTCTTCAGAGTTTGTGCTCTCTCTTTACCTTATTCTGCATTATCTTCAGGGTCTAAGTATCGAAATGCAGTCTTGACACTCTTCAATGCCTTTTGCACTGTTGGAACACTATCCTAATCTCCAAAGGCCCTTTCGGCTATAATTTCCAGATGCCTTAATTTCCAGGACATTGTTTTTTCTGCGTTCACTATAGCCGAGATTTAGATACATTATAACCGAATCTTTTTGTACTAATTTGTAATGTAAGTGAAACGGGACCAGTGACTAATGTATACTATATCAGAGGGCACTATAACAGTAGTCGACTGTAGTATATTTCGTCAGTACGACAGTATTTCTTATGAGATTCTTCTTTTACACAGACCGGTTGATACACTCAGCGCGATTCATGCATATATTTATTCCAATTAACTACTATTATACAGGTAAGGGAATGAATAATTCACACGGTCTCTAATTCTATCTGTAATTAAAAATGTAAGTAATTTTACTGAAATCCTTCCTCCCTTTCCGCTAGCCCGGATCAACCCCGGTTTGAGCCGATCTAACTTGCATCGCCCGTCACAGCTCCGCTCCGCTTTCCCCAAACCCAAATCACAATCATTGTGCTCACAGTGGCAAGTAAAATTGCCAAAACACAGGGAAACTCCCAAACTGTGGAACGTAATCAAGTAGATAATTGAGTGCTCCAGAAGAGATTTGCTCTACAATACCATTCGTGACATTTGACAATAATGATTACACAAGACACCTTTAAATGATTCGAGGCTGAGTTGATAACATGGGGTTGTTTGGGTAGTTATTTAAAACAAGCGTCTTTCAAACAGTTTCCCCTGCCTCGGTCACAACGACTGGCCCCAACGCCCGCCTCGCCCCTTCCCTGCAGCTCTCCACTTGAAATGCGACATCGACCACGAAACATCGATGTTGGCAAACATCGATACCCAAAATTAAAACATCTATAATAATAATAATAATAATAATAATAATAATAATAATAATAATAATAATAATACATCGAACAAAATACATCGCTGTTTTACACGTTGCAGTGTTAAATCGCATTTTAAACATCGCTGTTTTAAAGCGGATATAACAACCTCTAAACATTAAATTTGTGTGCAACAAAAATTAATTTGACAACGAGCTAGTATGTAATTTGTAATTCAAATGTAAGTTAAAAACGCATCCCCGTGGGCGAAATACAAGGAAAGACGAAGTTTTTCAAGGTATCAGGATCATCTCGGGCTGCTCAATGAAGGCAGCAAAGCGCGTGAGGTTCGAACATAGTGATGCCGTAAGTTACTATTTCATATTTTAACTATTACAAAATTGTGATTATGGGAATTTTTCATCTAGTAACGAAACATCGAAAACGTAAAAACATCGAGCACAAAATTTCGATGTTTTAAAAAATCATCGACAAAATACATTGATGTTTAAAACATCGATATTTTTATAGAAACATCGATGTTTTGAAAACATCGACATCTATGTCGCATTCCTACTCTACACTCCCTATCTACTCCTTCCTCGTTGCCTGCTCTGTCCGCATCATGCGCTTTCCCTGCACTCCAACCCCGCAGGCTCCGCGCGGCCCCGCCCTGCATAGGTCAGCAGTGCCCGATAATGTCGCCAAGATGCTTTACATTTTGTGTTGTAACCGTATTTGAGGTATTATTTTGGGATCACGAAACGTCTTTTCTCAAATTGTCAGAAGTGTTCGTGCAATTTTCAGAGCAATCTCTCCAGAGGCTGAAATATGGAACATATATCTGCACATTCACACGCACATGCATGTCTTAAGTCTTAAACACCAAGCTCTCTAGGATAAGGTGAAAATAATTTTGAAATCCACTCGGTAGATTTCATCTTTTTAGCCGATAAACAAAGAGAAGGTAACGGGAACTTCATTTGTATATGTTGAATAGTGATTGTGTAATTTCGTATTATTAACATTATTATAAATGAACGATTTGAAAGATCTGAAGGAGTCGATGGATTCGTGAACCATTAGGAATCTAATTGGAATTTTCATTCAAGAAGTGTTAGGGTAAGAGAATTTACAGAGATGCAATAGGTATATTTCCATAGACAAACTATATAATTCCATAAATAAATGTATATTTTTTACAGAAACAAGTTTAATGCAATATTTAGTAACTTTGCTACGTATACTGTAATTGTGAAATATTATATCAATTAAATTATTTCTGCTTTTTACATATTTGAATATTTGTAGTACTTTATACAAAGATGTTATACTGGCAAAATGTTTACTTGTTTATAAATAGTGAAGAATCATTATTTTTTATAGATAGCACAGATAAATTTGTTTTGAGTTATTCTTAGTTTCTTAATATACGTCTTGAATGTGCCTCCCCATATTTGGATTCCATATTGCAGTTTTGAATTGATTAGGGTGTAATATAGAATTCTAAGTGTATGGATAGCGTAAACATTTCGTGGATAGAATTTTCTTACATTATCCCTTAAATATTTTTGTATATTTATATGATTTTTTTCATGTCCTTTTATTATCAATTATTATTCCTAAGTATTAGAAATAGTTGACTTTCTCGATTGTATCACATTTGATGTCGGCTTTTGAATACAATTAAGATCATGGAACTTAATATCTAAAACTAAAATCAGCAAAACCCATATTCATGTATTTAGTTTTTCTTACATTAACTCTCATTTTTTATTGCTGCATCATTTTTTAAAAATCATAAGACTGTCTTCAATATCATTCCCAAGTTGTTAGTCATTGCGAGAAAAGTAAAAGCAATGTCGTCAGCAAAACTATTATTTTCCTGGTAACTGAACTTTAAGGGTCGTTTGAATTGAAGGATCATGATAACAAGATCCTGCCTTTTCTAAAGTTACACCTCTTATTGCTATATTCTCCATTTTCGAGAGAATTTTGTGATCCACCATGTCAAAAGCTTTTATAAAATCTATATACACGTTTGTACATTTTCTCTCATTATTAATGTGATTATATATATTTTCTAGAAAAGCGGTAAGTGCATCTGCTGTGGATTTACCTTTTGTAAATCTAAACTGATGTTTGCTGAAGAAATTAATTGATCTTTTTCATGATCTTACTTTGCTCGATACGATAAAGAAGATTAATCCCAAAGCTCCCAAGATTAAAATATCCCTTTCCAAGTCAAGGGGCCGCGACATCAGCGAGATCGATCAGGCAATATCAATTTTGGTGAAAATTCTGCTTACGCTTTAACCGTTAGCATTGTTCACAGGGTAGGACGCACGGACGGAGCGACCGACGGAGCGACCGACGGCACGACCGACGGAGCGACCGACGGCACGACCGACGGAGCGACCGACGGAGCGACCGACGGACCGACCGACGGACCGACGACGGACCGACCGACACGACGGACCGACCGACCGACGGACCGACCGGACGCGACCGACGGACCGACCGACGACCGACGGACCGACCGACGCGACCGCCGACCGACGGACCGACCGACGGACGACGACCGACGGACGACCGAACGACGGACCGACCGACGACGGACCGACTCGACGGACCGACCGACGACGGACCGACCGACGACGGACCGCGGACCGACCGACGAGACGACCGACCGACCGACGGACCGGACCGACGACCGACCGACCGACGGACCGCCACCGACCGACCGACCATGACGAGACCGGACGAAAGCGTGCAAAGTGGACACACGGATAGAGAGAGACATAACGACAGACGGACGAACGGGCTGCCGTTTCTTTAACTTTCCTTCCACAAATTGGCCTTTTCTGCATTACGTACCTTTCTCTGAACTACATTTGCTAGAACGTTATATCAAAACTGAAAAATTACTATTTAGATGCATAATCCATTTGAGATTATTTTTATAGATTCCATAAGTTTTTTATATTTTGTCAATATAAATTAGCTTAATAACTCGACATCTATACATATTTGGTATTTGTTGCATTTGCGGGTCAGTGAAGTATGAAGCTTTCGCGTCTAACCATCCTCTTTAAAGTCGTTTTCGAGAACTTTTTGTACACCAGTTACGCACGCTGGGAAAATTGTGTAGCGCAAAATGCAGGGTGGTTTACTGCAGATTCCACGGCTGCGAATCCTTATTCTCCTCTATTTTGAACCATAAAGACTACTTAGGCTGGAATTACAATGCACATTCATTAGTTTTCTTTTTTGCTGTACTGCATCACGAGTAACTCGCGTGAGAAATGTGTTAAGAGCTTTTCCAGTTACCCAGAAATCTGTTCGCAGATATTGTTTATGCAGAGTAAAATTAGGCGATAAAGGATCGTTATAAAGTACTTGTTGCATGCGCCGTCTCTTTATTTCAAAGGAATGGAGTGGGACAAAATTGAGAATTACGTGAAATGGAAATGGAAAGTGAAAAAGAAATGAGATTTTCGAAATTGCTACTGGGTTTCCAATTGGGGAACTCCAATTGGGAGACTGTGGTCGATATCAAAACAAGTGTATCATCTGCTTTGTTTCTAACATCTATAACGTTTCTATATTTATTGTATATTAAATATTAAAATTGTACTACATATCCTCAAAACTCTCTAAGGTACTCGCATATTGCATTATGTGTGTGATATGCTGTATAAGTGTCCAAACTTAAATATATATTAATGTATCTACTTGACTGTTCTGGAGACGCCGATTTCGTGGCAGAGATACCGTTATTCTGTGACCTTCCTCAGGGAAAATGTTTCCCCAAGTCTGAAAGGTATTTCGTCCTGAGGAAGGTTTCAGATTGACGGCCGAAACATTATCATCTCTGCCTAGGACACGGCGTGTCCCGGATAGCCAAGTAGATAATGATTCCGGCTGCAGGAACCTACGCTTTCAAATATTAACATAATTTTTGTTAGCATTATTTTCAAACTTAGTGTAATTGATTATTTCGTGTTTCTAGGCGCGACAAATGCAATGACCATTAATATCGAAAATAATAGTGCATGTTTTATATCACGGAAGGTGGTGTTTTCCCCCCGCTGGTTTGTGAGAGTCGGTATCGTCGCTTGGGAACGAACTCCTCCTCCAGCTATGAGGCACCTGAGGTACCGCACCAGTCAATTCAACTCTAAGGCCTCAACATGCGTGGTAATGGAGTGCTTGTAAGTGAGTGTGTGTGTGTGTGTGTGTGTGTACGTTAGAGGTGAGGACAGGATGTGGAAGAGGGAGGAAAGATTGCGCCAAGACGCGTTAATTTGGGTATTGCTCAAACATGCACCTAATATTGATCAAAAACTCGGAAAACACAAAAATACCTAGTTAAATTACTCAAACTGCTGAATGTCAACTATCAACTAATTGTGCTAAAGTCTCCTCAAACCTGTTGCTAAAAATTCTCAAACTACTGAAATGATCTAACTAATGTTGAAAAATCCTGCCAACGTTGGAACTCGACCCGAAGGACCTCTCGGTTACAGACACTGCAGTGACAATTGGCCTGAGCCAACTCATCTAGTAAGCGTAGTGTAAAAATGCCGAATAACCAAAGAAATGTGAAAATAAATACGAGAGTTAGATCTTGTTCATTCACGTTCGCTTAGTGAGTTGTCTCTGGTGCTTTAAAGCGTGGTCATATTTATTAATTTAGTTCTTTTAGTTAGAATATAAGGGTACGAAAAAATGGCTTTAGTTTTTCACTAGCAGGTCAAGACGCGTCCTTCGCTATATGCGTCGATTTCCCTTCACAGTGGACCGGAAGGAGTCCGTTAAGAAGGACCGTGATTGGCGGCCGGACGGACATACTCGCAGGTAACCCGATTACTAGTATAATTAGGATTTTTTTGTGAAGATGTATCAATGTTTTACTGTTTTGCGTTACGTTCTGCAACATAGCTTAATTACAATAACTATTTAACTCGTGAAATTAAAACCAATATTGTATATACTATACTTATCAAAAGACCTAACAGAGTGGTAAATCTCAAACACAATTTCGCTTTTTCATTCCGATTTTTCGAGCCCTCCGTCTGGCTAATATAAGCTGCGATTCATCTATCTTAGGAGGTGGTATGTATCGATTGCTGGGTTGATATGCAATAAACCGAGTCTGTACTATAATAGGATTGTCCAACTGGCGGCCCGCGGTGACATTTATTGTGGCCTGCGAATCATTATTACAAATGTGAAAGCCCCTCGCATCCATGCGCGAAAACATGTTGCGCTTAGCGCAGGCGCCCTGTCGGGATCAACATCCCCTTGAAGCAAAAAGGTTAAGTTTAGATTTAACAATTCTTTTTCTATAAAATTCAGAAAGTCAAAATCATCAGTGGAACCATGCGTCTTTCACTATGTTATGCATGGTACGGCCTCATAACAAGCATGGTTCCACTGTCCCCCTTTTCGCCCAATTTCAGAGTATCTGGGCAAATTGCCCAAGATCAACGATACGGGCTCACGTATGGAGAGCCGGAGTAATGGAAATGTGGCCATATTAAAGGTTTTAATTGTGGCCCTTGAGGATTTGCAAGTTGGACACCCCTGTACTATATGATAACATCTTTGATTTGAGCATGCTTTCAGTTATTTTCAACATTGGACGCACTATTTTCAACATTGGACGCAACCTCTCTCTCCTCGGGGATTTATCGAAAATTTCCAAAGCATTCGTGGTATTACCAATGACAATGCCGTGGGTTGTGTTTCCGCTGATTTCAAAGAATATCCTAATTCGTTTACACGTTTCCCTCATAGTCACCGCTATTTTAGCTATTCGCGAATCTTCTCCCGCGTAAATATATTCTCCGTACACGTCCCTTAAATTTCCACATCAACTTCATCTCCCGCGCGGCCCTTCCTGCGACATGTGATTGCACGAGGGAACGCGTATCACTCGCGAGCGCTCTTCGCAGTCCCCGTGGGCCCGCGGGAGGGCCGGCGCGTGGGCGCGAGCGGCTCTGGGAGCGGGGGGGGGGGTGGCGCACAGTGGTACGAATCCCAGAAAACCTGGACAAAAATCAAAATCTCATTCAGTGAGGACAAAAGTTGGTACATATGGTTTGATATCAATATATTAAAATCGGAATAGGAAGTATGTGAGTTTTAGTGAATAATTTAAAATTGTTAATACTTTAAGGGAAAATTAAAATTAAAGTTGATTATGGAGAAATACTTAATTTTTCCATCAATTTCCACTACTTTTTTTAAGTAATTTTTAATATTTTTTTATTCAATTGTTAATTAGCAAAAATTATTTTGTATGTGTTAATAACAAAAAATAAGATTTTTATTAAGTGCTTACCTGGGAAAGGAAACTTCAGTTTAAACGTTTTGGTAAAAGTTATTCCGTTGAAAGAGATCGCATTTGTTAGTCACGCTTCTTTCCCCAGCTCACTAAGCCGGCGATAAAGGCGAAGTTTGACCCGAAGTATCAAAACCAGTTTAAACGGCCGGGCATCTATACCAGCGTAATTTAATAGTCCTAACGTTTCAGTAACCAACCTACTAGTTGAAATTCCTCAACCATCGTTTCTTTTAATTTCTCTCAAGTTTTTTAAGGTTCCATACCACTGTGCGGCTCCCGCCCACGCGTCCCGCGTCGCGTTAAGCTTAACGCCGCGTGTCACGGCGACGCCTCGCGCTGGGCCCCCACGGCGCCGCACCGCGCGCCGTTCCGCCTCTCCATTTTATTTTCCTGCCTTTTATTCCCGTGTTTTCCCAACGCCTTTTGTACCTGCGCCGCGTCCCGTCCGTTGCACAAGCGTGTTCCCGGTTCGCCGCGTGAGGTCGGGTCGCGAAATCCTGTTTCCCCAGCCCCGCGTTTCGCTTTAAATGTTCAAGGCCCTCTGCGAAAATGTGGAGCTGAAACGTCTCTCGGCGCGTGCAGCAGCAGAAGTTGAATTTCAGAATATATCTCTCCCTTGTTTCTCTTAGGTTTTCTGTCCTCGTCAATTAGCGTGCTGCTGAGAGTATTTTACTTTTTTGGAAGTGCTTTTGAAATTGTTTGGTTTTCTATTTAATTGCCAGCTCATTCTAATATACAATGTTAATAACAAATAAAAATAGTTGAATTACAATTTATAACAAAACTGTTTTACCTATTTCTAAGAGTTTTGTAAGAGGCGAGACGAAATTCCACTTTAAAATTACAAAAATGGAAAATAAGATATTTCGCTTTTCATATTTCCCTGCAAGTTAAGGACATAAATCAATATAACTGCTCGTACAATACAGAAACGTTGCGTTGCAGGTAGCATCTTGCAGCTGGAGTGGAAAGGTGGTAGCTGCCAACACAAAGATAATATTCTGCAAAGGAGTTACCCCATAATGTGTCAAAATGAGCGACGACAGTACTCTTCTTGGGAGTATAACTGCCCACATTGTAAAGAGGTCTGAACCAAGTCTGAACAACAGAAATTGGGCGAAATCATGATTAATACCAATGCGAGATATGTCTACAGAAGTATGTAATACTCTAATGCTCGTCCTTTATAACAATAGTATTCTGCTTGAGCCCGTCCGATGCTCGCGGTTAGACTTCTTCCCGTACATCATTGTACGCAAGTCGTCTTTCTCCACCCTCCGTCAATTGATTGATTTTTTCGTTTGGTTTGGTTTGGTTTGGTTTTTTCGTGTTTCCTGGCGCGTCAACTGCTTTGGTCATTAGTCCCGTTAGTGTAGTGCATGTTTTTTCTCGGGAGATGGCGGTGATCTTTCCCCGTTGGATGGCAAGATCCGGCGCCGACGTCGGCTAGTAGGGTTTACCCCTAACCAAGACTCTCCCACCAGCGGGCACCGCCCCAGCCGGGACGAGCTCTAAGCTCCCGACCGGTCTCCCAGAATATGTGGTAGTGTAATGCATGTTAGTGTAAGTGTGTGTGTAAGGGGAGAGGATAGGACAAGGAAGATGAAGGAAAGATCACGCGCGGTCCGTGGCCCGTTTCTTAAGGTACTGCTCCGGCATTCGCCTGGTGTTGATCGGAAAACCACCTAAAACTACCGATCAGAGCAGCCGGCCGCTAGAATTCTCCTCCAGACAGCGACTGAATTCAACCTAACTGGAAAGCGAGTGTCGAAAATCCTGCCGCCGTCAGGACTGGAACCTAGGACCTCCCGGTCAGAGGCGCTGCAGTGACATCAGTTGATGCACTGAGCTATTGCACCCGGTCCCTCTGTCGAACTGCACGGATCACCGACCAGTAAATAGTTTTCATTTTATCTTTTTTTTAGTGAAGTAGTATACCTCTACAGAATCAATGCGCTTGAAATTTTATGAGAGTGCTTTACCTGCATCCCCCGATGGGCAGCTCTCCTCTGGTACCACCTGCAATTAGATCAGAGCCCGCGATACTTTGGCTCTGCAAGGACTAGGTCCTAGGGTTCGAGGAAGATCCTAGGATTCGAGTCCCGACGGTGACAGAATTTTCGACACTAGACCATTCTAGCGGCTACACACACTACACTTACACGCACTACCACATTTGTCGGGAGACCACTGGGTAACAGAGTCGGTAGAAGATCGGGTGACTGATTCCCCCCCCACACACACACACACACCACCACCACCACTACCGCCCCTTTGTCCAAGCAGACCGATGCGCTCTCCCCCCCCCCCAAAGCAAGTGTTTAGATTGCGTCCGGAATGTAAGCACAGCGCTCACCCAAGACGTACCGTTAGGTATTTTTACTTTCTCCCGTACTACTTACGTAATATAGAAAAAGTATTGTCATGCAGCTGCGAAAACGGAAATTGCGGATTATCAAAAACGTAGATTTAGCAAAAACTCGTATTGTGGGCCCCTGATATCGAAAAAGTGGATAAATATTTTTTTCTACAAGTAGTAAAATACTTCCTCCAAAACATTGTATACTAAGATTTCACATTTTGTGAACCCTTAATACCAAAATATTGGTTGACAGCGTAACATCTCTGCAAATGGTCAACGTTAGCACTTAAACCATTCGGACGATTTTCTCCAAACTTTCTATCCCCCGATATATCTCGCTGACGTCGCAGTTCATTGAATTTGAAACGGATCGTCGATTTTTGGAGTACTTTACAAGAAGCCTCAAACACATTTTCAATGTTTTCTCAAAAATGAAACCATTTTTTTAGTATTTTAGAGAGAGATGGCAAAGAGCGCTTAGAAATGGCGTAGGCTTTATTATCCTTACATTCTTTGAATTTTTTAAAATTGCTGAAGTTCAAGTTTTGATGTGTCTTGCCTCAACAACATTGAAAATGAAGATTTTTAATGAAATCTTTTCTTCAAAGAATCTTCAAAGAAGTTCGTGCGCAATTTTTAAAAATTATGAGTTTTCGTGTAATTTTGTTTGAAATGAACGGACGGACAGTCAGATAAACAGACACACGCAGACAGACACGCGCAGACAGACACACGCAGACAGACACACGCAGACAGACACACGCAGACAGACACACGCAGACAGCAGACAGAAAACCAGCCAGAAAAAGAGCAGACACGCAGACAGCGAAGACACACACGCAACGACACAGACAGACACGCAGACAGACACACGCAGACAGACGACACACGCAGACAGACACACGAGCAGACACACGCAAAACACAGAACACACGAAACGCAGAATACCCGGACAGACACAGGAAACAATTTGCCGTTAACCATTTTTTCTGTAACAAATTCAGTATTCTGACAACACGTGTCAAAAGGTATAATTTACTACATGTAGGAACAAGATTTATACACTATTTCGATTTCCAGGCACCAGAATACGAGGTTTTCCGCAGAAAATCGCCGTTTTTTTGTTGCGTCTTTCTAATACTCTCTGTATACTGTGCAAGTTGTATGCAAAAGAGTAAAATTAGTTATTTATATACGATCATTTACAATTTTTTGAAAACATTTTGTAGTTTTCGCGCATTGTTTGCTTGAAGTAAAAGCAATTTATAAAAATAATTACTCAAAAAACGGCTCCTCATTTTTTCTTTAAATGTTTTCCTCGGGTAGAGCAAAAGACGCTTAAATGAGTGGCGCAGGTGTCATTTTCGTTGGATGTTTCCCTATGTCATTCATTCTATAAGGGATGTAGGATGTGAATAAGAGGTAGATGATGTCAGGTCAGTGGTTATAGGTGGAAACATTTTCACATCGTATTCGTGAATGGTACGAGACACGCCCTGACAACAAGTTGATTGATTAATTGATTATTTCATGTTACTGAATATTAATTGTGTCCCTTGCATTCAGGATATTTATGATGGAGTGATATAGTTGCTCGTGTTTGCTTTTCGTCAATATTTGGTTTGCCAGCTGACGGTAGAAGTTTTTTTATTTATATTTGTTTTCTAAACTCATGAAATATGCTTTCTCTTCTATTTATTTGTCACTCGTTGTCCAGTGAGAAACGAGAAATCACTTAGATGCCACATCCCTTGAAACGTAAAATGTTTCTCACCTTTCATTCTACAAGGAAGTATTGAAATGCAATTATGTTTCAGGACAACGGGCCTATCAGCCTGTCATTAAAATTAGCTGAGTTTTATGTGGTGATTCAGAATCAGCGTTAAAATATTGGATTTTAAAACCAAACAAAATGTATCATTATTTCATGGCACGCGTTAGATTACTTTTTAAATAGAAACATTAATTTCTAATATATAATAAATACACAAAAGCTAGTAAAGTAATATTAATGCAAATGTTTGAATACTTGAACTGTCTGATACAATATAAGCAACTAAATTATTTAGCAAATTGTTTTCCCCAAACCATAAACATTTCCCATTGCCTACAGACTCAAAAATCTAGTTCCTTTAGAGGTTTTTGATGTAGTAGGTGCTAACTCTACTTACGTGACAAGAAAATAAAACATGCTGGAGAGTAGTGCATTACGGCTTGGCATTTTTTGACGTGTTTTTTTCTTTGTTTGTTTTTGCCTTCTGAGCACAGAAGGTTACATAAAATTAAAACATTAAATTTACAATAATAATATTATAAAAATGAGTAATTTGTAATATACGTTTTCGTCAGATAGTCGCAGTAAACTTATTGTCTTGCTTAGAGCTTTCTTTTATACTTCACTTAAACCAGGGGCTACGGAAGCGATTTTTCACGCAGATAAGAAGGCAACTGGGAAGGAAACTATGAGCGCGCACAATGTAGTTACGAGGGCCGCTGCGAATGTGCGCATCTCTTCAAAGCAATGATGAGGTTTTAAAGCGGAAGGTTTCGCTATTCGCGGGAGCGAGGTTCCTTTCAGCCCCTCGACTTCTCTAGTGGCAATCACGCTCCATTCTCCGAGGAAACGATCTGCTCTTTCGTCTTTGAGGTGTTCGCGTTGAAGAACGCTAATCGACTTTTAAGAACTCAAGAGGACATCTTCAATGGGATGTGATCTTTTTGGGCGATGAAATCCCACATTCATTTACTCAGTTTGGAGGCCTTGCTAATAAGATTTAGATGGAAATTAAAAGATCTTCCGAGGGACCAATTTGGACTTTTATCAGCGTTGGCTTTTGAATGTTTTATCTTCTTTATGAATCTGAGTTGACGATTTTCTTCATAAAACTGAATTTGCTTTTGATAAATATTACACTTTGTGGATTACTTTTTTGTCGTATTAATGCGCGGTTTTTTCTCTACCTTTAGAATGCATACGTGAATTTCGTATTTCGATTACTAAAAAATAGTGTAGCTATGGGATGAGGTTGTTATTTATGCTTTTATTTTATTGTGAATATTTGCTCATTCATAAAATAGTATGCTTATAATCTTGTTACTGTTAGTTTGAATTGATTTATTTTCATAAAATGGAACAATAAAAACTTAATAGAGGTAAGGGCACAAGAATAATCTGCCTACGTTTTCTTGAGCTCCAGGACCCCTTCCCTGTCCTTTTAACATGTGATGAATAGGGGCGGATTTCTATGATTTTGCATATTTTTGCCTTTTTGGGAATTTTTTTTGCCTATTTTTTCTGTTGGTGCATATTCGTGTAATTATAGGGACGTATTTTGTATATTTCGTTAAAATATAGACTTATCTCTAAAACGTTTCAACTTTTTATACGGTCTATTTATTTGTGAACGTTCATCAATTACAAAGAGCTTGTCAGTTTGCGTTTTATTTATTTTCTATAGATGATAAAATACTTGTAAAAATGTAGGAAATTTCTTCTTTTCATTTTTTTAACCATACAGAAGGAATACAACAATGCATACAGTGTACTAAGGTGAATATTTACTTTAATTAGTTCTCCCACCAAGTACGGTATTATAATGTTTGCGCAAAAGAATATTTTCATTCCAAGCACGCTTCTCTTGGATTTTATCATTGAAAGTTATGCTGGAAATAAAATATTGTTAACTTTAATTGTATATTAAAGTGCATATTTGAGGTTTTTTAGGTCATAAATGCATATTTTTAAAAACATATTTCAAGATTTTTAGGGCATAAAAATCCTCTGCCTAGTGATGAATTGTGATGACAGAATGTACTAACAAAGGGAGGTTAGTAACTTTTGAAAACAAATTTTCGTTCCGAAATAATAGAATATCTTTTTCCTACGGTACATGAACTACAAATTTAATTTGTATAGCAAGAATATAACCCACCCGGCGCCGCCCCTACGTAAAAAAAGGAGAGATCAAAAACATGCAAATTGTGAAGCTACGTTTATGTCGAAAATCAAAATCAGCGACTCTCTCATCATTTGCTCAATAGATCAAGGGAATCTGAACAAAATGTCATATCGAGGTGGGTATTATTGACACAGAAACTGAAGTCCAAAACAAGTTAAAGGTTCATTATTTCCAGTCTTTTAGAATTATTCAGAAAAAAACTTAACTAATTCGTTATGTATCATTCTAATTCGTAAGTCGTAATTACAACTCATAAAATAAAGCTATCAGAGGATATTCAACGCTCAGCTTTGTAGCTATTTATGTCTATGGCGTTACGTATATATCAGTATTTCAGCCCATGAACTTTTACCGGGAACGGTAGCTCAGTGCATCAACTGATGTCACTGCAGCGCCTCTGACCGGGAGGTCCTAGGTTCGAGTCCTGACAGCGACAGGATTTTCGACACTAGCTTTTCAGCTAGGTCGAATTCCCTAGCGACCGGCTGCTCTGATAGGTAGTTTTCCGTGGTTTCTCCGATCAACACCAGGCGAATGCTGGAGCAGTACCCTGCCAAACGGGCCATGAACCGCGCGCGATCTGTCCTCCCTCTTCCGTGTCCTATCCTCTCCCCTTACAAACACACTTACACTTACATGCACTGCACTACCACATACTCCGGGAGACCGGTCGGGAGCTTAAAGCTTGTCCCGACTGGGGCGGTGCCCCGCTGGTGGGAGAGTCCTGGTTAGGGGGGAACCGCACTAGCCGACGGTAGGTCGGCGCCGGATCTCGCCATTCAGCGGGGGAAGATCACTGCCATCTCCCAAGAAAAAAACATGCACTACACTAACGGGACTAATGACCAAAGCAGTTGACGCGCCCGGAAACACGAAAAAAACAATCAATCAAAACCCATGAACATTTTTTATAAGTCTATTTGACTATTAAGAGAGTGCAAGGGACACTTGTGTCGGCTTACCTGCGCGCTCACATGCAGACGACGGAGGCGGCGTCGATGTCGTCCTCGCTCGCCTGCCGCACGGCCACCGTCACGGCGTTGTCGAACTCCCCGCTGGACACCAGGCGCACCGCACTCACGCCGCACAGGATCGTCTCCACGGTGCTCCCTACGCACACGGACAACATTTTTTTACTTTCTAAGGTACTTCGTAAGAAGAGAGTTATGTAATCGTGCGCCGGAAAACGGCGAATTTTCGGTAGAATAGTATATTCTGCAACGAGCGTAGAATGATGGCTATTATTCACGAGTGGACACTCGCTCCTACGTCGCTCGCGTCGGAATTTCCACGAGTGAATAATAGCCATTCTACGCAAGTAGAAGACCATACTTTCTCTACGACTTTGATATTGAAGTTTTAAAAATACTAAATGATAACGTGAATTTTTTTAATCATGTTACATTCATTCTACTTTTAACTTCATCATTACGTAATCTTCATCACTATTGCTGCTGGAAGAATCCATAATTATAAATCAATATGAGCGTTTTAACCTTACAACGTGGCCACAATTATGTGAACTCGCATACTGTTTCGTGGTTCACCTGTCTTACGATAGTTGCGGAAGAGCACGCAGCGCCTCTGTAGGCGACTGCGAGAACCCTAAGTCGTGTAATGAACAAGGACGAATGCGATTGGACGACAGGCGTGTTAGAATAATATTCTCGCACGGCTTGTGGAATTGACATGATTACTGCATCCGATAACATGGAGAAACGAATACATTCTGCTATAGTCGTAGAGAAAAACTCTTATTGTCGGGCTCTGGTAAAGAAAAAGTGGATAAATCTTGTTTGGTAAATATAGAAAAAATTATCTAACATGTAGTATTGCCATAATTCGTGTTTCGTGGGTCCTTGACACCGAAAAATCGATTGACGGCAAAATGTCTGTCTGGCGGTCTGTCTGTCTCTGTGCGTCTGTGGTCGCTAGCACCTAAACCGTTCAGCTGATTTTCTCCAAAATTGATGTTTCCTAATCGATCTGAATGAACTCGAGGCTTTGAGAGTTTTATGAAACATAAGATCTCTCAATGAATTAAAGATTGTGCCAACTGTCAGAACAACCTGATTGTACTAATGACTGGAGTGAAGTGTAAAAACTAATCTAAAATAATTGCTGAAGAAAAATAAATCGAAATGAGGGCTAGATGACATATAAATGGCTGAAAGGCATTAGGAAAATTAGATTTCAGAGAACATAAAGTAAGTCTTAGAAGATAATGCAGGATAGAAGATAATACAGGGTATTCTGGCATCATTGCCTGTTTTATCCGGAAGTCTTGTTATATTATTGAAGGAGTTGTAGGATTTATATGTAGCCAACGTCATAAACGACACAACAATTTTCCTATTTCCAGTCAATACATTCAGATAATGGAATTTTCCCGCGTTCCTGAGTATCCAACGAAATATACACTTATCACATCGCTGGAGACTACATGGTTTTCTTTCTATTTTTGCGCGCATTGGAAATTAATAATATAGATGTTCCACTGTCTTGAAGAATTGGACCAATCCCTCTTTAGCCTTCAGCTCACTTTAGCTTTAGCTCGTGTTTTGCATACATCTTTCAAGCAAAGAAAATGCTCTACTTCCGAATTTAAATGGCATTCCTTGACATATTCTCCGACTCTTTGTATGTTTAGAAATGAACTGCCGCATTTTTGAGCAGAAGAAGAGGCGTAAAAAGACAAGCGAGACGTCATGTTAGGTGGAGACCCTACATCAGGCATTCTTTACAACACACAACCGTTTCTTCCCCGCGTTTCTCTTCCACTCCCGATTTCTCTCTGATCAAATATGCATTCTCTTTCCCTTGGCTTTTATTCATACTTTTATTCTGATACAAAAGGATTCGGCGCATTTAGAAGACCATCTGGACGAATTTAACTTGTACTTCCTTTCTTCTCATGTTTCTTTAACCGCCAGTTTCTCCTTGCCTTGTACTCGTGCGTGTAGCGCACAAGACGCTATGAAAACGTTTTCTGAAGCCACGAAACAGAAGCCGGTGGGAGAGCAGAAACATTATTTGGAGAGGGTTATGAAGTCCGTTTCTTTTCCATCAAATATTCAAGAACGTTTCGGCGGCATCGTAAGCGGCAGCATTCCGTACGCCTCTTTGCTCAAGCGTGCCGAAATTTATTTTGTGCCTTTTGTACCCTTACGTTCGTTCTCCTTAAAATATCTGAACGAATTACATCAAACTGTTTATCAATGCTCTTTCACTAATTATCTCGTACTTTATTTTTTCTTTTACTTTTAAGGAAATAATGCATTGGTTCCCAATATTTAAAGTTCGAACTTATTTACATTTCCAACGAAGGCTTTTGAAGTTACAAAGAAAAGAGCAGTAAAAAGAGAGAGTGTAATTATTTACGTATTTCTTCGTAGTGATCCCCATCTCTTAATTAAAATTTGAGTTGAGAACGAAATTATTTGTTGTCTGTACTTCGTAATATCTTACAGGGCTGGACGAATGATTTACGTAAAATGTGCGGTGGATCTTAATCAATTCTGAGGAGACGTGAGAGGAAGACATTTGTTTTCTTCTCTTCGTTCTAAGGCAATATATCACAATATTGGTTTGACTTGCCGTGCTTTCCACTACATGAAGGATAAGATTATAAAAAAAGGTACACATTATCACAGTTTTCGCAGGTGAAAAGTGGTTGTATGAGAAGTCCAAACTGGCCAGAACCACGTAATTGAAAATTCCATGCCGTACACGGGTCGTGAGCTCCGTCTTCGGCTCTGCATTCTTGAACATTCCGCATCAAACTCCATTGCCACCACGGTCATCATACTTCTAGATCATGACAGGGGTTAGAGATGATCACTTTGTGCTAATTAACATAGTCTGAAAAATTTTATATAAGGTTAGTACACAACAATATTTTTATTTTTCCGCTACAAAGTAGAGAGAATATTATGTAATGCTGCGCGAAAAAAAACGCGAATTTTCAGAACAAAAACTCTAATTCCAGGGGTCTGGTAACGAAAATGTGAATACGTCCAGTTGCTAAATTTAGAAAAAGTTCTCTGAAACGTGGTGTAGCCGAAATCCATGTTTTGTGGGCCCTTGATGCTGAAAAATCGATTGATTGAATGATTTTTTTCGTGTTGTCGGGCGCGTCAACAGCTTAGATCATTAGTCCCGTTACTGTAGTGCATGTTTTTTTCTCGGGAGAAGGCGTTGATCATCCTCCGCTTGGATGACAAGATCTGGCGCCGACCTACCGTCGGCTAGTGAGGTTTCCCCCTAACCAAGACTCTCCCACCAGCGAGGCACCGCCCCATTCGGGACAAGCTCTAAGCTCCCGACCGGTCTCTCGGAATATGTGATAGTGTGGTGCATGTTAGTGTAAGTGTGTGTGTGTAAGGGGAGAGGATAGGACAAGGAAGAGGAAGGACAGATCGCGCGCGGTCCGTGGCCCGTTTGGTAGGGTACTGCTCCGGCATTCGCCTGGTGTTGATCGGAGAAACCACGGAAAACTATCGATCAGAGCAGCCGGCCGCTAGAGTTCTCCTCCAGAGAGCGACTGAATTCGACCTAGCTGACAAGCTAGTGTGGTAAATCCTGCCGCCGCACATTGGTGCATTTTGGCGATTTCCTGGCCAAAACCTCTGAGAGCTATAGTATGTTTTCTACGACGACGAAATTTATTTTGGATTATCTTTATAATGTAAGGGATCTCGTAACATAATACCAGAATAATGCACTTCTTAAATCTGTGAAATATAAATATATACTTTCTATATAAACTTGGTTAAATTTTATCAATTCACAAAATTGATTTTAGAAAACCGTAGGGATTACTTACATATTAATTGATAACATTTGGCATAAAGAAGGCTGGTATTAATGCCATCTCATGCCCTCTGTCAGAGAAAATTCATATACAGTATCCGAAGAACCGGAAAGGAAGATCACATTTTTCACTAGGGTACATTTCTCCCTACGGTGATATTTGGCTCAGGCAAATGAGACAAAGCATATTTGTTCAAGAATTTTAACTTTCTTTTGGAAACATCCCTCAAGTTGGAAATGAAGGAACAGAAAATCTCAACAGGCGATTAAACATCTCCTGGACTGGGTGCAGTCTTGAACATGTTCGCGGAAATCCTTCTCCATACCGCCTTAGATCTTTGTGAATAGATTCTATGCATGCATTACCATGAATATTCGATTATTTCTGAGGAATATTTAGATTTCTCAAAAAAGCATCATGCTGAATTACTGTCGTTGCTATTACCATAAGCTTGTTGGGAAGTTGTACATTCAGACCATTTTTCTTTGAATTGCATTTGAATAAGTTTCTTGACCATATTCAAACTGTAGTTGCAGTATTATTTCATAAAAAATAATATAATACTAATTTTCTAACAATAACAATGTAATATGAATAATTGTTGGTATGTAACTTCGGAGTTAAGTAAACAAATATTACTTTACGATCAATTATATTTTTGATTAATTTTTTAAAGGTGGTATGATGAGTTTCTTTGATATCACGTACGTATTTGACCTTTCATCGAGCGCACACCCTCCTTAAGACGAGCTTTGATGACACATATTATGTAAATATTACTTTATGTACAATTTTAAAAAAAAAAACCAGTCGAGAAGGTGTAATATGTACATAAATATTATGTTTATGTAATATTAGTGAATAGTCATAATCTGTTACAAAAATTAAAAATATTAATTTTTGTTTATAATATTAAGTAAATTTGTTATTTCAGTAAAAGGGATCAAACTTTTTCGCTAGAAACAGCATTGTAAAAGCAGTTTTCGTTCTCAGGACGGATCTCGACGAGTCATATTCGGCGGTCACGCGTATTTCACGAAAAGTTAATTCTTTATATTTACTAATGGGGCAAGTTGGGGCATGATTTTATAACTGGATTCGAAAGAGGATAGATTCAGCTACTAAATGAAATTAGAAACATCGCGGAATTCCGCGAAATTGGTAACTTTCAGCCTACGTGAACTTATGAGTAATTAAAATTATTGTATTAATTTCATGCAACTTAATAATTCATCCCACGTCGGTATTATGCATTATTGCATTATAAAACAAACATGAAAATACTCTACAAACCTTGAGGAAGAGAATCCATACTGCCAGTTCTCTCTGCACAACTTTGTATGGCCACCACTTACAAATAAAGACGGTCTCTCTATGTTACTCTCGCACTGCAGGTCTACCGAACGCCGCGAAGGGTAAGTTCGGGTGACTACTGGTGCCAGGGGAATTGACCCAGAGACACGAAGGGGGCAGAAACAGATGCCCCCAAGTATACAGTGTGTCGTAGTATTTGCAAAAGTTCAGTAAACGCGATTTCATTTTTGAGGTTTTGGCCAGGATTTCGGGAAAATGCACCACCGTGCGCCGTGGGGAGTGGGAACCTAGGACCTCCCGGTCAGAGGCGCTGCAGTGACATCAGTTGATGCACTGAGCCACCGCTCCCGGTACATCTGTCGTCTATCCGCCCGTCTGTGAAGAACGCTAGCGGCTGACCCGTTCAACCGATTATCTCCCAAATTGATATTCCCCAATCGATGGGGTAGGTGTCACAACCCTTTGAATTTGATATCAGTATTTGAATTTTGGAGGGTACTTTACATGAAGCTCATCGGAAATTTTTAAAACTTCAAAAAAATGGCTCCATAGTTTTTTATTAAATACTTTGCTGGATAGGGAGTTTAAGAGGATGGTGGAGGTCTCATGTTTGTTGAAAATTGCAAAAGTTCAAAATTTGTTCAGAGTATTCCTTCAACCAAAATATTAAATATATAGATTTTTCCCTGAATGAAATTTGTTCCTAAGGACAAATTTGTAAATAGACACACTTTGAATTACAATTTTTCGAAAAGTTGAGTTGTTTTTGCGTAATTTTGCGTGAAAATACGCGCGAGAAAAAATGTGCAGTTTTAGCACTACTAGTGACTTTCTGGTATACATACGGAAAATACGGAGTGTTGTCCCAAGTGTTTTCTATACGTAGTATATGTTTTCTATACGTAGTATAGAAAATATATGCAAGGCTGCGGAAAATCTATTTCAAGATTTCAAAGGAAATACAGGTTTTGGGGGCCCCTTATACCGAGAAAGTGTTTTTTTTTTTCAAAACGTCCTTCCGTCTCTCTGTCCATCTGGTATATGTGAACAACACTAGCGCCTCAACCATGCGTAGTGGGTCTTCCAAATTGAAGAAAACCATGTCCGTCTGGCCTGAGAAGAAGCTGTGCGATTTTGGAAACATTCGTTTAATTTTGGGGGTACTTGACATGAAGCCCCCCGGACAATTTCGAAATTTTCTCAAAAACGGCCCCAAGTGTTTTCTTTAGATTTCTTGTAAGAATAGTTACACTATAATGTTGGCATAGGTCCGATAATCACGGTTAACTCTGAATTTTCTAAAATTTTGAAAGTTTGAATTTTTTCAAAATAACTACTACTATAAATATTAGATAGAGATTTTCCTTCAAATGAAATTTGTTGTCCTCTTGTGGTTGTGTCATTTTTTTGAAAATTTTAGTAGTTTCGGGCAGTAGAGCGTTTAATATTTGCAATTTTAAAAAATAAAAAAAGATTTCTCGAAAATGGCTCCAAATTTTTTGTTTAAATTTTTGGTAAGGGTAGTGCCAAATGTACCCTATACTATGAAATAAATGCCATAACGCTCTATTATTTTTTCTTCAAAAATATTTTTTTGATTTCTCTGCCACGTCGGTAATACATTAAAGGCAATTTCTTCACATTATTTAAAGCACAAGTACTCATAAATATAATAATGTCATAAAGTTTTTCGAAAACTGAACAGTTTTTTAATGAACTCAAATTTCCACATTTTCAGAAAAGTCTCAAAAGCCATTTTCTCAAAAATTGTTCCGAATTTTTTCATCGAACTTTTCAAACGAACAGTGGTAAAAGCACACAAATATGGCGTTTTTTTTCTTCAAAAATTACAAAAATGTAATTTTTTAGAAATATGTCTCACGCCGTTAATATGCACATTTCCAATCGATTTGTATGCATTGTAATGATTTACACGGTCCCCAATGGTGTGCATTTGGATGATAAACAGTTCAAAACATTTACAGCAAAGACGCCATAGTGAAAAATAAAACCGATTGAGGAAGAGAATAAAGCGAATCCGATACTTGTGCGAGTTTGGACTATAAACATTAGATCCGGCTGTGATTTAGAAACATTTTGAAAGTTATCCCAGTGAAATCGCGCCAGGCAATAAAAAGTTATTGAACTTTTTGTATTTCGTATATTTTGTTAAGGAAAACATTAATGGAGCCCATTGTTGGAGCGATAAAACGCTTATAAAGAAGAGGGTTTTTCGAATACTGCAAGAGAACGCGATAAGATATCAAATTCAGACTTTCGGGGGGCAAAAGAAGAAAATTAGCTGCATCATGCAAAATTTATCCCATTTAAATATCTTGACGGGAAGTATCAAAATTTTAATAAAACAGATAAATTAATTCAAGCAAAAGCTTAGCAGGAAGAAGCGATTAGCGAACAATTGCAGTGCGTTCCATTTCACATTCAAAACGGAAAACAGGAAAATAAAAGGATTTTGACCAAAAGAAAACAAGAGGAAAACATCAAATTTTAGGAAATTACCGGGAGAATTTTATTGAAACTAAAACGGAAATAAAGTGTTTCGGAAAACGTTAGGAATTAAATATTTTGAGAGAACCATGGTGACGCGATCGTCAGTTATCGAGCGATCGGAAAAGTTGTAGAAGGATAACAATGCTAGGTTGAAGAAGATTCAGTCAGAATGTGCCTGGACTTGGTGAAGGCAGGATGTGTGTTCGCGTAGGCGATTCTTGAAAATTTTTGTAAAGTGCGGAAGTTATGAGACATCATCGAAATAGTAACCGGGAATATTTTACGTACGTTGTGTAACAGTCGGGGAAGAAAATTTCATAAAAAAAAGGGGAATTTTCGGAACTATTCTGAAATTCGGCACGCCCGCTGGACTTGCGAGCAAACGGCGGTATAGAAATTTTGCAACGGTGGGAGCGCGACGTTGCATTGATATCAGAGGGGCGGAATTTGATTCGGATTCAGTGAGTTTTAATAATTTGAAGGGTTTATAAAAAAAGATGGCAGCGTGAACTCCGACACCATGAGTGAACTGTGATGCGTATGCGATGTTCGGAACTGATGGCGACAACGGAGAGCGCTGTTGGGCGTGAATAATCACCCCAGACCCGCAGATTCGTCGCAGAGGCAACAGCATACGTAGGCCAAAGTATTTTGACATTTGTTTGTTTTGTTTTTATTGAAGAAAGCTCTGTCGAAGACAAGTCGTGTAATTGGTAGATTTTAAGACGGAAATCTCGACAGAATGCATTCTGGGGTTTAGTTATATGTGAATGGTATTTGTTTTTTTGTTGTTAAATAGTTTGCGTGAAAGAAGAGTTATATATCTATGTATTTGTATTGAGGAGGAGAAATGTTTATTTTGTTGATTTTTTTTGATGCTGGGTTGTGTTGATGTGTCCGTTAGAGGGACCAGTGCTGTTGCAGCACTAAATAGTGCAAATTGAAAGAAACATGATAACGGAGGCGATTGAATAAACTTCATGGCCATTTGAGGGTCATGATTCGCAAATTCAATATGTTTTTCGCAATCATTTACGTAGCATGAACTGATCCACGCGCGTGAGGCTGTACGCTAACTCGCGTCTGTACAGACGCACCCCAGACCACGCCCAGGTGAGTGAAGGCCAGGTAAGCTAGCAGAGGGGCAATTGTGGAGTAGGAAAGGGAAAGTTATTATATGTGGCAACCAGCACGAGGCTAGTGTTTATTGGTTTGTTCTAGAAGGGCTAGAGCAGGGCAATTTATTAAACGTAACGGTATAACGTGACGGGCGTGTAGAGAGAGTAGATAATAAGAAGCAAGTAGGCAGAACTATTACATGTAGGTGTAGAGAGAGGCCGCCCAACCCATTACAAGTGACCGCCCAACGTGTGGGCGGGTTTATAGAAAAGGGAGTAGGGAAACCCATTACAAGTGGGAGTGGAAGCGAAAAAGCTTAAAGGAGAGGAAGGGTGAAACCCGACCTATTACAGCATTATTGCATTTGTGAGTGGAAGTGCTTCAAATGACTTAAAATTAAGTTTTTAATTAATTCCAAAAAAGCTTCAAATTTTGCATTTACAGTAATGCCTCATTGCCATTTTCTTAAAAATGGCTTTAAATTTTACAATGACAATTTCTACTTAGGACAAGATTTTACTCTTCTTTAATATTCTTGACGTAGTATTTCGGATCTACTATTAAGAAACCGAAAAGATGATAAAATGTCAAAAACATTTTCATTGAATGACGATAGATGGTAGCTGGCCAGGGAATGGAGCAAGACCTTAAATCCACTCCACACCAAGGAAATTATTCGTTGTCAGGGCCCCACTTATCCATTTATTCGTTGTCAGGGCCCGTCAATGAACTTTCTTGTGCTGAAAATCTGCTGTTTATCGCGCAACATTACACAACTTTGTCTATAATACGTATATTACTCTGTATATACGTACGTATACTATAAAGTAAAAATTTGCTACAAGAAAGTCTCTGCCAATCTGTAGCACTACTAGTTTTGACAGTGTGACTCTGAGTGGTAGGGAACTCATCTTACTCCTGCGTCCTTTCAGTTTATTTACGGACCCCCGTAAAAAGATAATGACCATTTTAATCCAATACAGATGTGAAAAGCAAATTATTCTCTCTCCACACTTTCAAATCGAGTCTGTTCATACATTAAAATATTCCATAATCAATATCAGTCCGTATCATACCCAACGAATACACATTGAACTGGTTTACGTACACCCATTTCTATATACTTATTTCCTCACTGCGTAGAGCAGTATACTTCGTAAAACTATATTTTAATCCAGGGATTGCGCTGCAAACCTGACGAAACCTCTTAGATCCTTTGTAGTAATTCATGTCGTTCTGTATTCACATAAGACAGCAAAAATATGTTACGGAAGCGTATTGAAAATATCCCTTTTACCAATTATGTACTGTTATATCCAAAGGATATTTTGCAATTTTTGCTCCTCATATTTGCTCCTTTATTTGCGAAATGTATGTACTCAACGGGCGGAGACATCCTAAATTAAACATATGTGCAAATTTTGGCATTTCTGAATGTGAGCTGCTTATTTAGCCGGGATCGCTAAAGCATACGCTCCTGCCAGGGTGCTCTCTCCTGAATGCCGTACCGACAGGACGGCTTATTGGCCGCCTTCGGTTCTGGCCCTAACCGCAGCGTTTTGTGTCACATCAAAGGAATTGAGCATTCGCGGTGCACCTCGGCTACTGGGGTTTTGCAAGCAGTTTCTCAGAACTTGCCAAATGTCGCATGTGTGCTGCCGCCTTTAAATACTGCACTTTCATGACACAAAACCATTAAAATCAAATTAAAATGCTCCTTGAACTCCATTGCCAAACATAACTATCTCCTTTTTCGTTGGTGTTTCTTTCTCCTAGCATTCCAGCAGTCTTAAATTTATCCCTTTCTCAATAAAAAATACATTATTATTGCTATATCTGAATGGCAAATTCACGATTCCTTTCACGATTTCATGAGCATTGCTATTCCATTAAATAATAAATTCAAGTTAAAAAAATATTAGTAATTATTTTTTTTTGGAAAAAAAAAAAAAAAAGGTTTTTTAAATTTTTACAATGTTCGTATTATCGATTATAATAAAACAAAAGTGCAAAAATATTGTTTTATCATTCCTCTCGTGTAATTAAATGCAATAATGTTTAACTATCGTACATACAAAATGCCCCAATCAGGGCGGTGTATCTCAACAACTTTAAAGTTTATCGCTTTTCTATCCGATTTTTCTTACCGCTTCTCCCTACTGGCCAATTATAAACTGTGACTCATCTACCTAAGGAGGCTGTATTGGTCGATCGCTATGTGGATGTCCAATAAACGCGTATGTACTACCATATAATCTCTTTGTTTTTATCATGCTTTCAGTTATTTTCAATATTTGGTACATTTTGGAACTATGTGGGACGTAATTTTATTCGTGGAATAGTCCTATTTACTACCACTCGTGCTTTGGAAATTCTCAAATAAACCCCCTCCTTGCTTCGCAAATCAGGGATTTATCGAAAATTTCCAAAGCGCTCACGGTATTACCTATGAGAATTTAAATAGAAGTGATTCTAGGTATTAGCGTCATTATCACATAAAAAGAGAAGTGAATTGTCAGAATTCTGATTTGGTGTTGTTGACGTTCTTATAAGAAGAAATAAAAGAGGTCATCTTCGTCAACATATTAGCTTTATTAAGATAGCCGGCTTTCGACGGCTTTGCCGACAGCAGCGACTTTTGCTGACAGCAGCAAGACTGACGATGACGGCAAAGCCGTCGAAAACCGGCTATCTTAATAAAGATAATATGTTGATGAAGATGACCTCTTTTATTTCTTCTTAAAAGAGAAGGGGAACGTGGAGGGGAAGGGAAAGCGCGAGCGCGCGACTTACCAGGTTTGGAGTCGGTGCCGCAGATGGAGTCGGCCACGTTCAGCTGCGACGTGTCGAGGCCCTCGGCGCCGCCCAGCTCCACGTAGTCGGGCATCCCGCGCTTCTCACACTGCGCAGACACAGCGCACATGCAGGCGGCGCCCCGCCCCCTCGCACTAGCGCACTCTAACAGCGTTTTCCATTCGTTGCACCGAAACCCACCCTAGAGCAGGGCAAAAACGTCATCGCTCCGCAACAGTGGAGGGCAGCTACGAATGAAACGGATTCTGGAACTGAGTCAGTGCATGTGCGCTACGCAGTGAGATTGTTCTTGGCCTGTCACACGGATGGAACTCGAAAAATAATAATTTTCAATTCTGATCATTGTAATAATTTTTATGAAGTCTTTTGGTAATTCTTACTTCCTAATTCATAAATTACTGACGTGTGATTTCTTTATTTAAAAACTACGAAAACTTCAAATGCGTATGTGTTGAAATTTCATATTTCGAGATTTGCCAGTAATCGATAAAGTACACAAGATTTTGAACCGAAAGGCTTCTGCAGAATTGTTTGGATATGGAAAACCATAAAAATATTAACATGAGCATTTCCGCTGGTATATGTTTGGGCGTGCGAGAAATATTTCTTGGCACATATATTTGAATGATTTTGTAAGGGTCACTATTCTTATTTTCACTTTATTAGCGTTTCGAAATGGAGACGAACCTACACTTTGGTTTCTAAATAGCATTGGATTTGTTAACATGAAGTTATTCAAGGTTAAATTTTAAAAAATCAAACGTATTTTTCGAACTTCGCGAGTCACAAAAATTATTTGAAGACATTTCTTGCAAAACATAATATATTCCAGTATTCGAAGTGTCTCTTGGCTGTCCGGGACAAGCCGCGTCGGTTTGATCGTAGCTGACGTTTCGGCCAACATACTCTGGCCGCGGAAGCCTACGTAATCACATTATTCGAAGTATCCCTGCGTGACAGAAGATCCTAAATTGCCTTCACAATTTCACCACGAATCCAAATTAGCATGGATAACCTCCTTGCCAAAGAGTAAAGATGTAAGATACCTCTTTAGTCTATGTTCTTACCTAACCTCCCAATGGCCCGGTGCACTGGACTGCATTAACGCGATCGTCAGTGCAGTTTAGGGCGCCCCGAGTGCGCCCTGGTTCCGTGTCATTGTGCGAATGGAACATGCGCTTCTTTGCACTGGTGCGCCCTAGCGGTCGAATGGAACACGAAAGCTGCCCTGAGTGCGCACTGGGTGCGCGCCAGTGCGGCGAATGGAAAACGCTATAAGTGTGTGTGTGTGTGTGTGGGGGGGGCTTCACCCTTCCGCGAAACCGATATTCAACTAATTTAATTGAAGTAGACGAGATTTTTATTCATAACATGCGTCGAAACATTGTGTTCTTCCTGCCCGCAGATGTATTGATAATGATAGATAAATAGATTTTCTGAGTCATACTTTCTCTTAGTGGGTGCATTGAATCGCCTTATATGGAACACTGATCAATTTCCTGGATCTGCGTTCGTGAACACCGGACAAACCCACCGGTATCAACGACCGACATATGTTTATTTGTGTTCATAAAGTAATGCTTTGGGGATTTTAAAATTTTCTAAATGTTTAGTTTACTGAGTAAAGTGATATTCACATCATTGTAAAATAAACTCTTTTCACATTTTCTTTTTATTCTCTTCCGTTACCTGAATATGTCTTCTTTCACCTGCATTTACTTAAGATCTTTTGAATGAATTAATCTACAATTCTGCGGTTTTCACTAAATTTTGGAGAAAAGTTCATTCTTTAGTGTTGTTTCTATTGCAAATATTTATCTTCTTTGACTATTTTACGTGGCAAACGTTTTGTTTATTTTTTACTATGACGAGGTGACCGGTCTCGTAGAAGGATTAACTTCAGAAAAGTGACACGTTTTAACAAATTTGTCTTAGAATGTCCTAAACTACTCAAGAGATAATTCACATTTTTTTGTTGGAGGTAAATTGAGTAATAATTGCAGAAAAGTGAGTGCAGCAATCAGATAGTCTCATTCATTGGGATTATTGCCAGTAAGTTTAGAAAATTAATATAATAATTTTGACTTAAATTACAAAAACTACTCAGATGCAAATCTACTTGCAGTTATTTAAAACATTATAGCTGCTCCTCGAAGTTTACATTTCAAGATTGAATAGTTTCTGAGATAGTGTAAAATGAACAGTCAAATTAACATACGAAAGATACGGAGATTACATCCTTTAATCAAAATTCAGGCCGGTGTTGCAGTTTAGTGATCTTGATGAACAAAGGACTTCATTACAGCATTACTTCGTTAAACTCGTAATCAAATCAATGTGTTCAAATTCATTCAATGTTATAATCATTATAGAATATGATTTGTTATTAACTACTGTTTTACAATGCCGTGCGTTTAACTTTTTAAAAAACTATCAAATCATATTTTCCAAGTTTTGGAGTCATGTTCCACATCGCTTCTCAGGAAATTATTGTAGTTTATCTCTAATCGTTGGAGATTTTCGACTAACTTTTCCGGTTGTGTTGAGCAAATGTTGACATGATCCTTTGCTTTGATTCTCAATTGTAAACGTAAATTTTAGTCCTGGAATTTCATCTACAGTTTTTCCTATTTTTGAGGTAAATAATTCTATAAAGCATGTTACGAATCCGAAACCCTCCGGTCAATTAATAAAGAAGGAAAATTTAAACAGATCCATTTATATAATGTTCATATCACGTGCACTTCCTTTGTGTTACGCTACTCTTATCAGCATCTGTTAGGTTATCTGGCAGAGAAAGTTTATCTGATTGAATACAGTGCCAAGCCCCCTTTTTGCACAATGTATTCGAGAACAGAACGCTCAGTTCAACTTGCAGAGGAGTGTTCAATGGTGGTGGTTTCCAGAACATCAACACCATCTCATTGATTGACAAATACAATCGGTTCTCTCTCAACCTGATTGCGTCATACGTCACTAACAGCGTTCATCCAATCCCTTAGCATTCACCTGTTTCTACCACTCACTATTTTATCTCGTGTAATACGACTGTGAGTTGCTAATAGAACTCCGAAGCCGCGACTGTCCATCTGAGACTCTCGTCGTGCCCTGACGGTGGAAAGCCTCGCTGGGGGGGCGGGGCCGAGGCGGGAGGGGCAGTTACCTGCGAAGCGCTCTCAGGGATGTCACGGGAGTGCGAGTGGCAGGCCGCGACGTGGCGGGGGGTGGAGGGCGGCCGTGAAAGGCGTGAGTGGGGTGGGGGTGCCACGGGTGGCGCGTGCATTCGATCGGTGCTTGGCTGGATGGGGCCGAGGGCCGCCACCGGTGCGGCGTCGCCGTCGCAGCCACCGCGTCCTGCCGGAAGGAGCCGCCACCGCCGCGCCGCCACTTGGGGTAAGCGCCATCGATCCTGCTATCGCTTGACGCCCCCTTTTGGGGGCGGGGCCGGCGACGGAGAGCGTAGGGAGAGCGCGGGGAGCGTAATAGGACGGCGGGGGGTGACGGCGGGTGACTTCTGGTGACAGCGAAGGGAGAGGGGTTGCGGATAAAGAAGGGAATCTTTTATGGGAATTCTCTATGTTGTCAACGAAATGAGTTCTATAGCCCGATATACACGGTACAGTTTTCGCGTGGATTGGACGTTCAGAAAACTTGTGCAGTCCACACTTCACGTTTTCTGTATGAACATGTTTATAATTTTTCATGCAGAAAACCTAGTTTGACTCAAGCGCCTCTATCAGCAGAATTGTTCAATAACGGTAATCGGCCATTTCGATTTTGTGGTTAGGTATGTCAAGGTACGATGTGTGAAGTGATATATTGTGATACAGGTCATTTTTACCAATTCCTGCCTTCCTGTTTTTATTCTATATGCTCCTCTTGGTTAATTAATACTAAATAAATATCTCGAACGGCGCAATTCCGTTGTTTCTCGTTAGATCCCCCTAGCGGTGGCTTGTAGCGGTTCGTGTAGAAAACGTACAGGCCGTATATGCGCGACTTTCGGCTTTTATACTTCTAGTTAAGAATCTGGAAGTTTCTGTTCAGAAACTGTATGAAAATTTTCACGAAAACTGTACCGTGTGTACCGGACTTAACGAACATAAATCCTGGATTCGAAATGTACGAGTATGTATACACGCTTCACTCAAGCGCTTCTTATGTTTGTTATGAACTTTCGTCTTCGAATTTTGAAATAATTGTCATAATTTCAATTCTTAATTTTCCTACTCCAATTATGATTTACATTGTATAGAGTGAAAAAATAGGTGTATTCTCATCAAATGTGGAATTTTACAGCTATCAATGTGGCATGTTTTGCCGAAAAAATAATGGAATCAGAAATCTCTGATTAATGCTTCAAACCTGAATCCGCAAATTTTTACCGAGAAAGGAAAAAGATATTTACGTTTTACTTTACATTACAAAAGAAATTATTCTAATTCTGATTTAACCTTATTCCAACTTAATCTCATAAAGTTTACCTTTAAGGAATCAAAGCGGAAAAGGTCGTTTATTTTATGTGACTCAAAGTCAAGAAGATTAGAAGCATACATAGGTTCGAACTTTTTAAATTTATTATTATGATAGCATATTTCCTTGTTCCATAAAGACACGTGAATAGCCAAAGTTGAACGGCGGGTAGCCTATCCTTTGGAGTCTTGCTGAGACATGACGTCATCTATGTTACCAGTGACGTATTGAGTATAAGAAGTCAGTCGGCATACGCAGTATAAGAATAGACGGAATAAAAGAATAAAATACTTGCATTTTAAAATAAAAATAGAATTGTTTTATTATTAAAGGATTTTCCAGAGTTCCTGGGTACCAAACCACAGGCACTCTCACCGAAGGCTGCATAGTTTTACTTTAATTTGTGCACGCATTGGAAATTAGTAATAAAGATTTAAAAAATAAGGAAACACTTTCTTTATCTCCAGTCTTCACCAAACAAAGATTTATATTATTTTAATGGTTATACACTTTTACAATATTGTATTGACTATGCCGTTTGAAATGGAAATTGGATATGAATGGGTAAGTACAAAAGAAGAACACCCCTTTAGTGAAGAAATTCGTTTTATTCCGTCTACATTTTCTGCCGTTACTGTTTATAAAATACGTTACCCTTCGACCAATATATGATATTTTATTAAGTCTGTGTGAAAGGGAAGTGGGCGTGGCCCACCAGAATCACGCTCGGGCGACCGGAGTGCGGCGCAACCTCGGGAGCGCGTCCGGAGGGCCGGTGATCCAGGCGCGCCTGCCGCGGTGGCCGCGCCGGCTCGTGATGGGGTGCGGGCGGCCTCACGCGCACCGGCATCGCCCGCCCCGCCGACGCCGGCACGCCCGCCCGCGCCCGTCCCCCTGCGCCCCCCCCTCCCATCCCCGACCCGCACCGTCCCTCACGGCCCGCCCCTCCCGCCGCCCCGCGCCGCCCGCGCCGCCCGCGCCGCCCGCGCCGCCCCGCGCCGCCCCGCGCCGCCCCGCCCGCCCCGCCCGCCCCGCCCCCCGCCGCCCACCCCGCGCCGCCCTGCCGCCCTAGTTGCCCCGCGCCAGCACCGCGCTCGCCAGCACCCGCCACCTCCGGAACTCACGCGCCGCACCTCGCCCTGCGGCGCCGCCTCACCTGGCGCACCCCCCCCTCGCTACACCACCATCCCGTGCCACCTCTAACCCATGCCACCCCGCCCCGCCCCATCCCTCCCCGCGCCACCCCCTGCTGCCAGGGTCGCGCCATCCCACCCCCGCCCACCTCGCCGCTCGCCATCTCGCGGCGCGATAGAGCGGCGCCCATCTCCGGCGCCGGGGCGCGGGCAGGAAATGGAATGGAGCCTGCCCGCCGCCCGTGGCTCATCGCCCGTTGCCCGCCGCCCGCGTGGGCGGCGACCGGGCGCCGGCCGCCGGGGGGCTAAGGACGCTTTCTGCCCCGAGCTTTTCCGCCTTTAACGGAAACACTTAACGGACGCCGGCAAGGGAATCGGACTTCGGGCCGGAAGAAGGTCGTTAGCATTGCGAACTTAGGACGAAGTGGTGGCGTTCGTCCCGAAGAAATCCTCTTGTCAGATATTAAGACGAATTGTAGTGTCGCGTAAAGGTCGTGACCTCTCGCTAATACAGCTTCCAAATCTACGCTAAATCCGACTCGCGGGGCGACTTAGGTATTTCGAAATCTGTTCGGTATGTTTTTTGCAAAAAAATTTTTAATTTATTAATGTTATTATTATTTTAGCTGATTGGAATATAATTCAGGTCAAAGGTCTCTAGTTACGGGATGACTTATAATAATAGAGATCCCGAGCACCCAAATCGAGAACTCTCTTCCACTAATAATATTTTCAATATCAGTAGTAAAATAGGACTACTTCGCAAACACGAACGACGTAAATATGATTTCAAACACATGTCTAGCTCTCATAATTAATTCAATAAAAATCTCGCAAAGAAATTCATTATCTTTTTATGGTTATCTCTTATATATTTACAGTTTATCGTCCTATTTACATTCCTATCGTCTTACACGGATATCTTGAAGCATACGAGTATCTTGTTTATCATGATTGTTAATTGTAAACTTTGGTAGTTATTTTCACTTTCAGTTTGACAAGCTCATCGACACCAGTTTCAACATTCAGAAAGGCCCAATAAAGAAAATTATGAATTTCTATTTGTTAAAAATGATGCTAGTTAGAGTCGCGTAAATTCCAACTTTGGTAACTATGAGTTTAGTTAAATAGTACTAAAATAATGCTACATTCTATGAATAAGAGTTGAAATATTTCCGCAATTGAATGTTTATTTAACCACTTTTTGATTGTTTTCTTTATTCGTAGGAAAGCAAGTAATGCTGAATCTTAAGTTATTTTAATACAAAAGTGAATGTGTTTTTTTCTTTTATGATAGTACTTGTAGGAGGTATTCTAGTCATAGAAAATAATTTTTGGTCTGAGTCCTCTCAAGCTGGGGTCCCGTGAGCATTCGGCGACGATTTACTCTTAAATTTGCTGGTTTCGTCTCCAGGTATCTCCTTCAGCGAGGTATCGCCCCAGCCGTCAAAAGCTCAAAGCTCGACTGCTCTCCCGACATGTGGCAGTTAATTGCATGTATATGTATAGGAGGTGAGTAAGTGTGAAGGGTGCGAAAGGAAAGGTCGGGGGCGGTTCGTGGACCATTTATTAGGGTACTGCTCCGGCATTCCCTTGGTACTGATCACAATTATTCTGTAGAAAGCCACTGACTCCCGCTTGTTTTAATATAAAGTAAATCTTTCCTATTTGTTTGGTAGAGCTGGTTGGAAGTTACTTCTACTGATGCAAGGCATTGTTGAAAAATCTAGTGTGCAAGTAAATCATGTAGAGAAATGTGGTTTTAATAAAGAACATAATGATATTAAGCCAATACAAATACAGATATACCGAATTTAAGGACTCATTTCCATAAAAAGATACCAAGTTTCTCCTAAATTCATTTAAAAATCAAATTTCCCAAATTTGTTTCTCTTATCAAAGATTATTAACCTAAGACAAAAGTTTTCATCGAAGAATCTGTTGCTGTTATCTGCCAAGCGAGGTAAACAGAGACCGAAGTAAAATTTAATCAAGAATGAAATCTGTTACAAGAATCTAGATTAAAGTATGAGACAGAGATAATTACAGCGAGGTTTAGTTAACAGCAAAAACGAAAGAAAGAAAGGAGAATTGAAGAGAAAACCGTATAGCTTTACGAGCGCATGGGAAGAGCATAGAGAAAAGGCATCGATATATAGTAAGAAAATTGGAGCATAAAAGAAGGACAAGAAGCTTGGACGAGGTCTAGATAAAGTTATGGTCCTAATCCCTCGCTTTCGTACTAACCAAAGGTGTCTGTAGCAGGACTTTAATTACGGTGATGCTAGTTGAAATCTCGACACCTTCAATCGATAGTCAAGAAAAGGAAATTATGAATTCGATTAAATGAGGGCAGGGCCGGAGCAATTCCAAGCGCTTGGAAGACAAGTTTAGCTTAACTGTCTATACCCTTCAGAAGAGCGGCAATTGAATGTTTAACCTTTTGACCTTGTCTCTGTTCACGCAAGCAAGTGGTCAAGGCTATCTAATCGGTGAATGGTTTCTGACGGAAGATCTTGAGGTACTCAGTCAGAAGGTTTTCGGCACTAGTATCGTAGGATAACGGAGATCTTCAGGTACGAGTCCCACGACGGGTTTCGGCACATTAGCCTCTGACCGAATCGTTGGGTTCAGTCCAGGGATTTTCGCAAGCTACCTCTAGCCGGGAAGATCTTGGTCGAGTCCGACAGGGTTTTCGGACATGCTAGCCTGAGGGAAAGTGTTGGGTGCGAGTCAGCGGGTTTCGGCACCAGCTAGTACTGCCGGAGCATCGTTGGTACTGATCACAATTTTCGGACCACTGCTCTGACCGAAGATCTGTTGGGTAGAGTCCGACGAGGTTTTACGGCACAGCATGTCTGACAAATCTCAGGTACGAAGTAACGAGAGGTTTTAGCACCAATGATAGCCTCTACAGAACGAAGATCTTCGGTAAAGTGACGAGTTTTCGTACCATTCTTAAAATCTTCAAGTTTTTACAAAAAGTACGACGAAAGTTTTCAGACAGACTAGCTCTGACCGAAGATCGTGGTACAGAGTCACGAGAGTTTTCAGAAGCTGCAATCTGACGAAGATCTAGGTACCAGTAGAGAAGGATTTGCACAGTTAGCCTCTGACCGGAAGATCTGAAAGCACGAGAGGGTTCGAGACAACCGTAGCTTCTGACCAGGAAGAGTGGGATCGAATCAAGAAGGTTGGCACAAGCAGCGACCGAAGATCGTTGGGACGAGTCAGACGAGAGTTTTCAGCGTTCGTACTACCTCTGACCGGAAGATCTTCGGTAAGCTGACGATTCGGCACCAGCTAATCATGAGCGGAAGATCTCAGGACGATACGCGGGTTTCGGCCCAGCTAGGCCAGACCGGAAGATCGCATTCGGTCGAATCAAGACGGGGTTTTCGGCCCTCCAGTCCTCTGACCGGAAGATCGTTGGGTGGTCAGACGGATTTCTGGCACCAGCTAGGCCTCTGACCGGAAGATCTTCAGGTACGAGTCACGACGAGCTAGGTCGATTTGCGTCGCTGTCTGGAGGAGAATTCTAGCGTCCGGCTGCACTGATCGGTAGTTTTCCGTGGTTTATCCGATCAACAGCAGGAGAATGCCGGAGCTGTACCCTACCAAACGGGCCACGAACCTCGCGCGATCTTTCTTTCCTCTTCCTTGACCTATCCTCACTCACTTACTTATACACTTTTACCCTTACACTACACATGACGGATGACCAGTCGGGAGTTTAGATCTTGCCCTGGCTGGGGTGGTGTCCTGATGGTGGGTGATATCTGGTTGACGAAAAAATGGAAAGCCGACGGGTAGATCGACGCTGGATCCCGCCGGCCAGCGGGGAAAGATACCGCCACCTTCCGCAATAAAAATAATATGTTACACTTAAGGAACTACCGGGAGCGGTAGCTCAGTGCATCAACTTATGTCACTGCAGAGTCTCTGACCGGGAGGTCCTAGGTTCCCACTCACCACGGCGGCAGGATTTTCGACACTAGCTTTTCAGCTAGGTCGAATTCAGTCGCTGCCTGGAGGAGAATTCTAGCGGCCGGCTGCTCTGATTGGTAGTTTTCCGTGGTTTCTCCGATCAACACCAGGCGAATGCCGGAGCAGTACCCTACGAAACGGGCCACGGACCGCGCGCGATCTTTCCTTCCTCTTCCTTGTCCTATCCTCTCCCCTCACACACACACACACACACACACTTACAGTAACATGCACTACCACCATATTCCGGAGACCGATCGGAGCTTAGAGCTTGTCCCGGCTGGGCAGTGCCCCGCTGGTGGGAGAGTCCTGGTTAGGGGGAAACCCCACTAGCCGACGGTAGGTCGGCGCCGGATCTCGCCATCCAGCTGGGGATGTCTACCGCCTTCTCCCGAGAAACAAACATGCACTACACTAACGGGACTAATGACGAAAGCAGTTGACGTGCCCGGAAACACGAAAAAAATCAAACCAAACTTAAGGGGATAATGACCTTAGCAGTTGGAGCGCTCAGAAACAGGAAATAATCAATATGGGCTCGCCGCGCTCCGCGCTCAGGCTGCATTGGCTTTCGCAGCTGTGCAAAGCGGCCGCAAAGGTTTTCTCGTACCCGCGCCGAGTGGAGTCGCGTGTTATGGAACGCGCTTGGGATGCAAATGCAAACCCTTTCCCGCGAGGGAATCGTGCTAGGAGTGCCAACCGGTGCATGTCGTGACCTTGCTTTTGAGTCTGCACCTCACGCAGACATGTCGTTGCAGGATGCGTTGTGAGTTCAGGGCCTGTCCCGTTTGATGTGAAACAGGTGTTTCGGCGTGAACACGTTCTCACACGTGCTTTTGAGCTAGGGATGTGCACACACAGGTGTGCAGGGTGACGAGCTCTGCGTGGTCGGTGGTACACTTCGCGGCGGCTATATTTCTGTAATGGGAAAGTCTCTCTTTTTTACGAAATCATTTGACTGTGAATGAACTCGTAGCACAAGAAATCCTCATTGTTGTTCAACATCACACAAATAATGTCTTTGTCAATATCACTGATTTTACATAATGTGCACACTTTTATACACAGTTTTTTCAAATTATACTTTCTTCCAACGTTTTAACATTTATTCTGATGAATTCTCTCAACATTCTCGATGTAAAATGTTTAAATTAAATTCAATTATTTTCCTTATTCTACCTATTATATCTATAAGGTGTTAACAATATTCCGTATTTAACATTCATTTCATTGGCCCATTGTTTCTTGCTATTATGTTAACAAATATTGCACCGTTTGTATGATATTAAATTTGTTGAGTTGCACACAGTTGAGTAAACCATTTTGGATGTTCACAGATTTTTCAATAATATTTCCCTAAAAAAATTTCTGTTCGCATTCTTTCCTCAAAAAATAAATTAAAATTATCCTTTGTTTTCAATAACATTTTCATTTAGTACACAAAGTCAGTAATATGCGTACGAATAAAATGTTAGCGAACGAGGCGATGATAGGAGCAGAGCCCGTCATTTTGAAACGAGTACGCCGAAGATACTTTCCAGTGAGCTGCTTACATTATTATTAGTACGAATTCGTGGAAATTTGAAAACCCTCTTGGGATCATTCGCACTCTGCGAGGCGGGAGGCATGTTGATTCAGTTTGCCCCATTTTTTAGTTTTCTTTGCAGTTCTCAGTCTTTTTATATGGTAATTATTTCTTTGCGATATGCATACTGCAATGTTTATTTTGTTTGATGCGTAAGGCATCTCTAATCAGTAGGCAGTGAACGTAAAAACTAGTTTTCATTCACGCGGTTGAAAAATAATTATAATGATTACATTTATGTTTTTCTTAACTGGTTCGAAGTTTAATTTACAAACAAATTACAAGTAAATGTAACATTCTTTTATGTAGAATGTCTCGTACGCTTGTACACGTAGCGCCTGATTCCAGTGGCCTGTCGTGTACCATTTGCATGAACACGAGCAAGTTATGCATCCCCGCCTGCGCAAGCGCACTCACGCGCGTGGAGTGAGTACGAGGCAATCTAGCGTGTTCACGCTCCGGTGGGCAATTGCAGCGCCTGTAGTGATGAATGGAGCACGCATCCGTTCCTGTCAGCTCCAATCGCTTTTTATGAACCGGGCTTCTGTTCACAGACGGATTTACTTTCGGGTTTCCTTGAATTGATACCACTCCTGTTGTGATGTTATTTCGATTAATGAATTTAGAATACTGTTTCTTGGTGGATAAATATCGGAGATAAAATCTTGAAAGGATGAATTCGGCCGTTTTGAGTCGACTGTCTGACTTTGCCGGCTAGCTAACGTAGTCCCCCATGTTTCGGTCTAGTTTAAGTTCCACTCTTGGAGAGTAAGAGAGACATCTGGCGAACATGACGTATTTCCCTTCACAGTACCTAGCGAAGTCCGCCTGCCTGAGCTTTTCTTCGTCACACAACTACAGAAATTGAGACAATTTTAAAGGAAAGCTACAACTCTGTTTTTGCTTCGACCGGCAATCGAACCCCGGATCACATCACGGGAAGCTAGTACGCCGTCCATAAGCCATCCTAGAAGCTAAAATAATTAACTACTGTAATAAAAAATGTAAACTTTGACGAATTATGTATATTTTAAAAATATGTTTTTTTTTGTATTTGGGCTAAACGCTCTTTACATTACCTTTTAAATTGTAGATTTTTGATAATTATCATAAATATTCAAGTCAAAATTAGATCCGACAGATGAAGACTTACGTAGTGGAAGCTAAAAAAAATACTCCTTGACCTACTTCATAAATGTTTCGGCAGAGCCCATGTGTTGCGTTGTCTTTGCGGTTTGTTTCGGAAGAGGCGCTGTTCCGTCCTGACCCTTTGTAAACTCTGGCGCCTGCGAGGGCAATCATATCGCCAAAGGAGGTGCCGCGTGGGGCGAAACGAGACGGTGCTGCCGCGCCGCGCCACGCCGCTCGCTTGTTGTGCGCTGTTATTGGATCCGCGTCGCCTCGAGGGAGCCGCAAGTGGCCGTAAGCGGCTGTCCTCCCCCTCCCCCTCATCCCCCTTCCCTCATCCCCTCCCCTCCTCTTCCCCTCCCCCTCCTTTTTCCTCTCACCTCCTCATTCCCTCCCTTCCTCTTCCCCCTCACTCCTCCCTTCCCACACCTTTCCCCACTTCCTTCACCCTTCCACTTCACCCACCCCTTCCCCTTCCCCCCCCTTCCACTCCCCACTCCCCCCCTTCCACTTCCCCGACATGCTTTCGCCCCCGCGCTCGAGTCGCTGTCTTCTGCAGCTTGCTGCGGCTTCAGATGGTGGACTTAAATCTTCATTCTTGTCCTCTTACACCTCAATTGGCTGCAGCTCGCAAGTCGATGGGATTTCCTCGAGCTACTGAATTTTCAGGTTTCGAAATGTCTTCTCCTTTCGATATCTAGCTCTCAGAATTTTTTTGGGTTTTTTTTTTTTTGCTATTCTGCTCTTTTTTTTAATCCTTTTCATCCAACATTCTGACATCATTTACTCTTCAGATTGTTTTTCAATTTGCTGATAAACTTTAATATTTTCAGCCCATTGTTCATTCTCTTCGTTTTTACTTTTTTGATATACTTATATTTATATTATACACTTCTTTTCTCGATGTATACCTCTTGAAAAACTTAACATCCTAGTCACATATTCATTATTCGCCCACAAAATCCGCGAGGATCGTCCATAAAATCGATGAGGAGGGTGAGGGTGTTTTAGGCAACGTTACGCTGCGTTACGTAGGGGTCGGGGGCCATAGTTTAGTTTTTAACAGTGCTGACATTTATTTTTAAAATATTTCAACATTTGCTGAAATATTCCTTTTATTCAGTCTTAGAGTAAATATTATCAATTAACTAATTAAATTTAAAAAAAATACATTAAAGAAGTTACATTGTATAAATTGTTATCATAAATGGAAATATTTTTCACTAATGACCTACTGGGTGAAAATTTTAGGTTACGGAAATAATATTCAAAACAGATCTGTAGTATATTCTAGAATCCAATTAAGTTGGCGCAGTAGACTCAGAGCCTAAGCGTCAACATCGACGGCGAGTGCACGGCTTGCCAGAAATTTTCTCACCTAAACGTCTTTCTTTCAAAGACTGTTCCCAATCTTACTGTTGTTTGCAGTCCGCACCGCCAACTAATTCTGATGTTAATTATAATAAATTTTAATATATAACACAAAATTAAACCACTCATTTCTGCTTTATAATTCATTTTTACTTATTGTAATTTGGAGGTGGGAGGTCTTGTTGCAAGCGTTACATGACTATGACAGGGACATTCAGCGCGCGTTACAGTGCCTTACAGGGGGTGAGGGGTGTTTAAATTACTCAAAATTTGCGTTACGTAATTTATGGATAGCCTCCGCGGTTTTTTGTGTCTCCGGAGACATTTTCCGTGACTTTTTCTTTCCAGGAGCTTCCCTACTCCGTCGCACCTTGGCCCGCGGCCGCGCCCTGCCTTACACGTGCCCTGCCGCGACCCCCGCAGGAGATGCGCCCCCCTAATTGAGTTGCGCGCGTGAAAGCTTCCTCTGCCGCCGCCGCGCTGCTTCCTTCCGGCGGAGCACCACGCGCGGAGAGCGATGCCGAAAAAAGGTGGCGGCAGCGGCGGAGGCACAGGGCGACGGCGACGCAGAGATTCGGCACGGCGGCGTTCTGCTGCGCCAGGTAGTGAAGCGTCCTCTTTACAAGCTGGCAGAGATCGAAGAAGCTGGTATAACAATATATGCCATGTCTAAAAATATCCTGCTCGGTTGAGACAGATGAAAATGAAGTAAAAATGGCCATCCGCCTACGCTGGGGAGAATGAACACTGATGTCACTGCAGTGTCTCTGACTGGGAGGTCCTAGGTTCGATTCCCGAAAGCGGCAGGATTTTCGACACTAGCTTTTCAGCTAGGTCGAATTCAGTCGCCGTCTGGAGGAGAATTCTAGCGGCTGGCTGCTCTGATCGGTAGTTTTCCGTGGTTTCTTCGATCAAAACCAGGCGAATGCCGGAGCAGTATCCTAACAAACGGGCCACGGACCGCGCGCGATCTGTCCTTCCTCTTCCTGGTCCTACGATCTCCCCTTACACACACACTTACACTAACATGCACTACACTACCACATATTCCGGGAGACCGGTAGGGAGCTTAGAGCTTGTTCCGGCTGGGGCGGTGCCCCGCTGGTGGGAGAGTCCTGGTTAGGGAAAACCCAGCTAGTCGACGGTAGGTCGGAGCCGGATCACGCCATCCAGTGGGGGAAGATCACTTCTACCTCCCGATGAAAAAATCTGCAGTACACTTACGGGACTAATGATATCAATAGTTGACGCGCCCGGAATCACTAGCAATTAATCAATCAATGAGAAATTCCCTCCTTCTGCACCGTAAGGCCTGTGTCACACGGGCGTTATGTTGCGCGCGATTAGCAACGCGCGTCGTATAATAACACTGTATCTTATGCAGAACGGCTAAAGTGTTCGTGTGCCGTTTCACGTAAGATACAATGTTATTCTACGACGCGTGTTACTTATCGTGCATCAATGCAACGCTCGTGAGCAGGGGCCCTAAGTGGCGAAAGGAAGAACGAAATCGTCAAAACTGGTTCGGACTTCATCCTATCTGTTTGACCTACAAAACACTCCGTTGAAAAGAAAGCAAACTAGCATCATAGATACTACTGGATGATCCGACATTTTCTTTCCTCAAAACACCCAGTACTGTAGCTGTAATAGAAATGTGTAGGTTTATGTGCTGACGGCAATGTACCTTAAAATTTCTCGGCAGAATTATCTGGTATTCCATTATACATTTTTAAACAATGAGCTGTTCACTTGTAACAGCTCATAATAACTAGTTAAGGGTATTACCAACGAAAAATTAATGTGGAAATTTCATTGCTGCTGTTTTGTTCCGTTTGAAACTCCAGCGTATGTGAAGTACTTTTTTATCATCTGAGCGGTTGGTCAATGTCCGTGCAGGTACTAAAATGCCACGAGAACCGGAACCTGATTTCCGCCTGCTGAGTAACTCGACGGCGAAATGGCTCGATGTCCTGAAAATCCATAACAAAATCGCGTTATGTCGCGGATATTTTTCTGAAAAAAAGGTATAGCGTAATCACCTCTCTATTGAGTGTGTTTTTAAAGCCGATGTATTAAAAACAATGGTTAGTGTTAGAGAAAAATAGAAATGCAAACATTATTTCACTGAGTAATATACTCATCTAATAAGTTATGATACAGAAATGGTACATGCCGATTAACCTGGTAAAAATAATTAAATTATTTCTCAGTGAAAACGCAAAGTAAAATATGTATTAGCTGTTCTGGCGTATTTTCGTTCCTTGTTTCTCATAAAAAAAGTAAAGCATATTGTGTTCTAGTCACTTTTCCATAAAAACTTGTCAACATTTTTCTCTTCATATTTAGTTCCAAAATGTTTGTTCCTCTTTTATACATTTTTATCTTTCGTGTGTATTATTATTTATCCAGTCACCGCTTCTTGGGTACATAACATTCATTGTGTTCATGTCTTGATACTGTAATCTTCATTCGTGATTCGGGATAAAAAAGACATTTGCCGCTTGTCCGTAACGTCTGGGCGTGAGCAACTATTTGAATCACCGGCGAAGTTAAAAAAGTTGCGAGAGAATGACTAAAGAGATGTTACGTCAAGATCAGTGCAACCGGCGTGCGTTTGTGGAACGGATAGCACGACAAAATCATCTCGCCACAAGAGAGCAAGTGGTAGTCCAAGTCGCCCTGAACGCTTTTACGCTTTATTTATGAAATATGATTAGTCAGGATTTAGATAAATTAATGAGCGTTTGTTGTTATTTTTATTTATATTTTTACCTTTACTTTTCTGTGCATATCCTGTTTTTTACATGCGATTCCACCAAGTTGGAAAACGGCGGGGTTACTACAGAAAGTTTCCTTTCCCGACGCTAGTTGCGCTGAGAAGCTCGTGGCATGCCACGGTGCCACCAATCCTGCCACTGCCACCAGTAAGAGACCTTTACATCACTGCTTCAAAGAGTACTGCAGTCATCTGCAATGGACACGCCTTTGAGAAAGTTTTGCGGATCGTCGTTCCGCTTCCGACATGCAAAGAGACAGATGTCTTATGCTCGGAAATGTTCGTTGCAGACGTTGCATCACACTACTGAATGGAAACACGAGGAGGAAATACAGTAGCTCCTAGGAAGAGGTACATTGCTTGTTAAAATGAAAACCATAAGATTTAAAATCATTTGAAATTATGTGAGATGTAGGTTGTATGCACAATTATGTGGATTTAAAGAAAGGGCATATAATATAAATATATGGAAGTAATAGGAGATCACATGTTGTTGAATTATAATTAATTCGTAATGTTCCGAATTTCTTTCGGCTTTTTAAATGTATGCCACTTATTTTATTTATGGGTTAAAAATAAATATATATGATTTTATATGGAATAATCTGGAATACGAGTGCGAGCGCACGAGAAATTGATTGCAGATCGTCATGTCGGCTCGAAGGTTACGTTCTCATGGACACAAGATTTCGTCAAAGTTAGATCGTCCCCAAGTCTAACACTTTTAAAGAACTTTCTTTTGGAAATAAACTACTTGGAGATACAATAAGCTAATATTTTTGTAATTTTGAAGAATGCTAGATGCAAGTAATTTGAATAAAGTTCATGCTAACTAGACATTAAAGATTTGAAAAGTTCATGCCAAACAGTCGTTAGGAAATGAGGAGACCGTATGTTCAAAGAAGCAACATTTTTTTAAGAGGTTACGGGGAGGCTTTAGAAGTCATTGAATTTATTTTAGTATATGAATCAATCTCTCTTATCATGCTCACTCTCTTATAATTTACATAATATTTGAACGAAGTTTTATTAGTGAAAATTAAGCAATGTGTTACGGGGAGGTTTTACATATGAGTAAAGAATTAGTAACTTATTATTTCAATGCTTTTTGTCTTATAAATAGTAGGAACAACAAAAATTGTAAATATAGAATGAATACAAAAAAATAGTAGTATAATTAGGAGTGAAGGTCTGTAAAAATAATTATGTGATGTGGAATTAAAAGAGTGAAAAATTTTTATTCCTTTGCAATTTCTCGTACAAAACCAGAAATATAATGCATTAATGCGTTATTTTGTATATTGCAAACAATAAGATAGTGGATGTTATTGTTAAAGGTTTTGACCTCTGTAACATTGTATTCGGAGATTATATTACTATTCATATTTCTGAATTCTTCTGTTCGAAAGACGAACCAAAAACCCTGACTCAGAGTATGTATGTCTGAATCCTTCGTCGATTTAAGTTAATTTTCAAGCAAAATGGAAGGAATGTTCTCATGTTTCTCAAATTGCTGTCAGGATTCCGCCCTTAGTGGTTAAGTGTTCACGAGTCCTATCCGCATGCCGCTATCTGGATATGTACCCCACACACCAATGCTTCTCGCACCGTCCATCCCGAGAGGATGAATTTTCAGATAGTGAAAGCAGGGAAATACAGCCCACAAATTTGCAGTGTGGGAGGGACGAAAGTTACAAAACATTGTCCCTTATCTTCATGTCTTCTCATCTCATAAGGAAACAATAAAACTAAAAGAACGTCGATTATTTAAAGATCTGATTCATTATTTGTCTTCAATTAAGAATTGGATAATTATGTATAGAAATACAAAATAAGACAGTGTTGAATGCAAAATTATTTCATTTGAAGTTCATTGTACCCCTTAAAAAGTAATTAATTATCATTACTTTCCATTTAATACCATATTTATATATTTCTCTAATTAGGTGCCACGCGTTTTTGTGTTCGCGCGAACACAGTCCTTTCATTTAGCTCATTATAACACGGAAGTACATTCTTCCGTCAAAAATATTTTAGCTTCCTACAGCTTTTTTATTTACTATTTATGATTTCGTCTTTAAATCTGTTTTACTACTCCTTCTCCCTGCATCCTGTTGCCTCCACTGCCTCCTCCCGATCCCTTGCGCCCGCCGAGGTAGCCTTGGGGAACACCACCGCGGAACGTGTCGATCGACATTAAAACGCGCATTTCTGAGATTGCGGTGCCGACGCGCCACCCACGCCCTTGTGGCTGCAGAGTGGACCCAATCTGGGTCAAAACTCACGGCACATGTTAGCTTGGTTTCTTATTATTTCGAAGCAAGAAACCGGAAGCGGCGGCGCAGTGCATCAACTTATGTCACTGCAGTGCCTCTGACCGAGAGGTCCTAGGTTCGAGTCCCGACGGCAGGATTTTCGACACAGCTTTTCATGTAGGTCGAATTTAGTCACTGTCTGGAGGAGAATTCTGATCGGTGGTTTTCCGTGGTTTCTCCGATCAACACCAGGCGAATCCCTGAGCAGTACCCTAACAAACGAGCCACGGACCATGCGCGATCTTTCCTTCCTTTTCCTTGTCCTATCGACACCCCTTACACACACACACACACACACACACACACATACACACACTAACATGCACTAGACTACTACACATGCCGCGAAACCGGTCGGGGACTTAGAACGTGTCCCAGCTGGGGTGGTGCTCCGCTGGTGGGAGATACCTGATTCGCGAAAACCCAACGGTTCGGTCAACGGTAGGTCGGCCCCGGATCTCGTCACCCAGTTGGAAACGATCGCCGCCACCTCCCGATGAAAAACATGCACTACACTACAAAACATGCACACGTACACTAATGACCTCATTAGTTGCACCCGGAATCACTACTCAATCTATCAATCAATCGAAGCAGGAACTACATACAATTAATAATAATTTTATTAAATATAAATTAAATGCCAATCAATAAATATAATGTTGATAAATGTATATAACGTGAAATGAATATTCCTCGTTTCTTGTCTCTTTTTTGTGTTTAACTAGTGGATCCGGCATTTGCAATGTATTATACTTCAGACGCCACTGTTCACGACATTGTTAATCACGGTTTACTCTACACGCAGCAGAAAGGTTAATAGATGAGAGACTTTGTAGCGAATATGCATTTGTTCTATGCCCTAGATTGGACATGATTGTCAAATATCCTATTCTTAAAACGATCTTCCTCGAGTTTCGGCATGCATTTGCTGAGGCACCGTCTCTTGGAGAAATCTGATTTACTTGTCTGAGATAAAGTTGAAGTAACAATTCCGACCGATATTTCATAATTTCAGGGGCAGAATATGCTGCGATGACGCGCTCAATACTTGACGGTGCGGCGCGTTGCGTAGAGCTTCTGTTCAGAGGGGATTAACGTATACGTCCCATTCTGCGTCTATATGCGTCGTACACACATTCTATTGTACTATGCCTATAACCTTCACACAAGTCCAAGCAGTTGACAAAGTGGATCATAATCGGATGGCGTTCGGCAGCGCATAAAATACGAACACTGGTTTTTATAAATTAGATTTGATTGTTTATTTTTATGAATTATATTTCTGTTACTTGCAGAAATATTTCTCTGCTTACATATAAAATTACGATAGTCAGTTTGCATTAGTTTTTGTAGCGTCTCCTGTTGCGTTCTTCAGTTAAATTAAAAAAGTGAAATAGTTACGCAATTATTTTTACTTAGTTTTTGTCATTGAAACATCTCTCCTTGAATTGTTTGAGTGCAGTGGCAAATTACATAGTTAAATCATTCATAACTTAAAGCACCATTTTGTAAATCATTCTCGATCTCACTGTATCTCCGTGGCGTAGGAAACGAGATTCGCCCAAAGGTTTTCTGATGCATGACTTTCATCCCATTTAACCTAGTCGCGCAGTCTTCGCCAACCTTCCCCTTGCCCCGCCCCCACCCCGCCCCACCCCGCCTCACCCCGCCCCGCCTGCACGGGAGTCGGGAGACGAGAGCGCTTACGTCTCGCACTACCGCTTGGACTCTCTCGCTTCCAATACACCCCAGCGCGCAAATGCTCCCAGTGCACGTTTGGAGCGAGCTCAATCACAACCCAACGCCATCGGAGGCTTTCCAATCGGAGAGGCACTTTGTGGCGGGTACTTGAAGTGAAAGCGATTTTAATGGAGCAGACTGCTGGTGGTTGCCCATGCTTTTCTTTTGTGTGTATTTTTCAAGGAAAGATATTTTTCTCTCCTTGCAAAAAATATTAAGGAATGTTCATTGCATATAGTCGTCTTTACGTTGCACAGAATTGATGATTACAATGCTGCTTTAATTCATATTGATTTTATATAAATAAATGTATTGAATACTCGATGGTCAATATGTGTTTTATTATATCTAGCTATGCTAAAATTCGCATCCAGAAAGTAAGTTTCCCTACGTCGTCGTCAACAAGAAAACACAACTTGATAGGAAAACCTGATTGTAGCAGATAGAGAAAATAATGCTCTATTTTTTCACATATTCACCATCAGAATTTGCACAATTTGCCATTTCATGGTATAAACATTTGTTTCCTTTTAACCTATAAGTCTGCTGCGTTTGATAGGTACCAGTGTTTGTCAGTCACCTGCAACTCTGTGTAACTGTAATACGCTTAATGTTTACTTGACAAGAATTTCTAGAATTGTACGAAAATATGGAAAACATCGGGGTCGAGATTCGAACTCTACAATGGATACCCACACGGTCGGCCATATATGGCTCGCCTCACAACAAATATTTTGCAGCATTTCTTCTGGGAGGTGTTTTACCATCGCCTCGTATATTCTTTGAGTAGTATAGATACCATTTGCGACCCTTACACGCAACCAATCTTTATAAATGAAGTTTCTAAAGAAATATAAATGGCATAAAGTGACGAATTGTATTTTGACTTTAAAATATGAAGGATTTGTTTAAAAACGCATCTAAATATTCATGCAACCCTCATATGCTGTTGTTTTTGTCTTACGTGTATTCTAATGACTAATACTGCAGAACGGAATTGAAATTATAATTGTACTTTATATGCTGTACAGGATGTATAACGCGAGAAGTGAACGATAAGCTCCCCTCCCTGCTCGCAATACATTTGTAACTTCGGCATCCAATTAGCGTGCTTACGAAACTACATTTTGAATGGCTGTGAAATATGTGCAATGTGGAGAAATTACATGCTCATTAGAAACTGTAGATGGTGGCGTACACGCAATATCAAATCCTCGGAGAGGTTTTAAGAACCAAGTCAAATTGAACATAAGACGTGGAATGAGTCGTATGGAATGAATCGTAAGGGGGATAATATCATTCACACGATAGAAACGTTTATTCTGACCTTATTACATTGTACGTTTTTGAACCAAAATCACATACTTTTAAGGAAATTTTTTGAGACCAAACTATGCCCTGTCACTACGTATGATTTGAATAGTTAAGCTTTCTGAATAATTTCTATCTCAGATCAATAGAGAATATCTTCAGTGGCAATTTTCTACGAAATATGGACTCGCTAAAATCGAATAGACACAGAGACCGGAGTCTGTGAACCAATTTCATAACGCGCACATAAATTGAAAATGTTTTGGTTTGTTGCATCAAAGTTACATGAAGATACAAAAAAACAACCTCGTTTTAGCTGCTTTAATGTCGCGCTAGAATTGTTCCTTCGTAACCGACTGTAGGTAGTAAGTCCATTCAACGTTATTTTTGTGCTTTGGCAGGCGCAGGAGCGGATGCAATGGAAGTGTTGGAGTGTATGAACTCCGTGCACAAAGTGCTTTTGAGCGAAAAGCGAATACAAGTTTCGTGTGCGCGAGTGGGCGGGAGGTGGCCGGGCGTCGGTGTCAAGGGGAGTTGAGGTCTGTGGGAATGGATGGAAATTGTGCCTGCACATGCATGCTCGTTGGCCATAGTTATTACTCTGGGGAGCAGCTCTCAGCGGCAACGGGAAGTGCAGCGTGAACAAAAGAGGCAGAAACGAGACGGGCACAGGGAGGGCGGCGTTGGTGAGGGCATCGATGGTGTGAACGGACACGGCAAAAGCAGTGGGGAGGTGGGAGAACGTCCAGAGATACGACGGCGGATGCGAGATGCCGGAAAAGAAAGCAATGGAATCGACGTTGTCGGTGATGGAGACATTGCAATCGCGCGGATGGCGGAAATTAGGCGGTGGGGGCGGGGACAGAAATGGCGCTTATAGGAAAAGCAGACACGAGAGAGTCCCCCGGTCCCGAGAATAAAGAACCATAGTAAGAGCGACGGCGGAGCCCGAGGTCGGGGAACGTATAAAGTTGCGCCGCTGCGCTCTGCTGCTGCGAGGGGCCGAGCAGAGCGGGAAAGGGACCGGAAGCGCTGGCAGCGGAAGCGACAGCGCCGGATTCGAGGGCACAGGCGACTTCATCAACAGGGGCGATAGTAGCGTTGACGTTGGCAGCGGCCGGCAGCAGGGGGGCGGAAGAGGCCGTAGGCGATTGCTCTCTGCGCGGCCTCGTCAGTCGCTCTCGATTTACATTTAATGCGCCCTCGCTGCCCACGCCACTGCCGGCGCCACGCCCCGCGGGGGTGGGGGTGGAGGGCATGCCTGTGCTCGCCCGTGCCTCCCAGCGCGAGGCGAAGCTCATCTGGTGCTGCCGGTGGGCGCGACCGCACACTGCCGTGCAAGCCCCCGGACCCGGCAAGCCTGGCTCGCCGCGTTAGCTCCGGGGCACGGCGCCCGCTCGTAGCCTCTCATCCTCTCTCTCTCTCCCTCCCTCTAACTCTCTCACCCTCTTACTTTCTCTCTCTCCCTCACTCTCTCTACCTCCCTCTTCCTCTACTCTCCCCCCCCCCGCCCTTCCTTCCTCTCTCTCTCTCCCTCCTTACTTTATTTCTCTCGGGCGGGGCCGCGCTAGTGGGAGATACCTGGTTAGAAAAAACCAGCTAGTCGTCGGTAGGTCGGCGCCGTATCTCGTCATCCAGCGAGGGGAAAACACCGCAACTTCTTAGAAAAAACATGCACTACACTTATCAGACTACTGACTAGTAGTTGACGCGCCCTGAATCACTAACAATCAATCAGTGAATCGAGCATATGTGCACATGCTGCACTCACAAATATGCTAAGTAATGAACACGTGCTTTTTTAGTATAGTCTATTGTAATTGTAGTGCACATCAATGTAGTACGTATGGTCTGCTGTGCAACCATGAGAATTCAGTGAGTTGCTCCAGCGTTTTGTTCCCAGTAGTCATGATGCATTGACATTATTAATCAGTTGCCTCAAAGGGGAACCACCAATGAATTAATCTCCTCTTTATCGCGATTATTGCGATTTGCCACCGAAAGCACCCACTCTCGGTCGGCCTCACATTTAGCGTTCGGATTACAAAGCCACAGTTGATATCAAAATTCAACAATTCTATATCTGTTTATTTTCTCGGTGGTGTGACTTTTAGTGCAAAAGGGATTAACATAATCCATATCAATATAAAACCGGCAATTATGCTTATATTTTATTACAATGCATAAAACGCTCAACTGCATCACTTACGTAAAAGAAAATAATGGAATGTTATTCTTATAGAGTAATCAGCTCTCGAAAAACAAGTATTCAAAGAGGTTACAGATAAATCTGAAGCGTTAATAATTTAAAAATAAGGGCTAGTAATGAATATAAGGAGCATTATTAATATGCTTTTTAAAACACTTCATCCAAGAAGTAGACCCATGTTTCGTCAGTCGCCAATTCTTTTGAATTCAAGTCAGTATTTCAAGTGAAACCCCAAGGACTGTCGAGTTAAAAATCGAGTACATCGATAAAATTTTTAACAAATATGTTTTGGCCGTAGCTTCCCTTTTGAGTGATTTCTAAATGCGGGTCTAGTGGTTAAACGAAACGGTAAATATGACGGCAAGTCTTACTCTACTAGGGAAAACATATTTAGACAGCTCTAGGTATTTTTCGAGAGGATCTTCCAAATGGCCACGCTCTGAGCAGGGATCTTGCGGAGGAATCGAATGTGGCAAGAGCATTGTGTGGTGATTGCCGAAACATGAAGTGACCCATCTAAATAAATACACTTCTCAAATTCCTATCAATCCTTTAGAATGGTTCATGGACATCCTAATAACTTCCCGTTGTGTGATCCCGGGTTTGATTCCCGGTGGGGCAAACATAGTTATAGCTTTCCTTTAAAATCGTCTCCATTTCTGTTGGTGTGTGACGAAATAAATCGCAGATTGGCGATGTTTGCTATAGTCGGTGTAGAGAACACGTCATGTTCGCCTCATATCGCTCTTATCCCTCAAGCGTGGGAATTAAACTTGGCTCATGCATGGGGGACACATTTAGCTAACTGGCAACATCGGACAATCGTCCCAAATTGCCAAATACATACATACATACATAATTTCTACGAAGATGACGATTCTACTTCCATTCATTTCAAAACTCACTCAAAATTTAGTTCAGGACCCAGAGAACAGATGTTGGAAAATTTTCCTTTACAAATAGAACAATAACGAACTGCAATACGTTGCCTGGGACAGTCTTGGAACCCTTTCCTCTAGGTGTTCAAATTATTAAAAGTAAATGAACTAATGATATTTGTAAAATTTATAAATTTAGTGAATTAGGCTTATTATAACAGGTATTATTATTATTATTATTATTATTATTGTTTTATTATTATTGTTATTATTATTATTGTTATTTTTATTGCTATTGTTATTATTAGTTTGTGATACTACTAAATATGTTGCTTTATTAAATATATAATTATATTAAGTATTATTGTATTGAAGTGTGGTGATGTAGTGCAATAGAGAAGTAGAAAGAGAAGTGAAGTGCAAATGCTGTGAAGTGAAGTGCAGTACAATTAGAAAGTCATATGCTTAATAGTTTAAAATAATTGTGGAGGTCTGCCATAAAATGTAGAGTTAATTATATTATTGCTATTATTGCTCTAATTTTTATCATATTATTATTGTTGTTGTTGTTGTTTTAAAATAATTTAAAGTTACATGGTGTTTATATTTCTAATTGTAATATGTAAATTGTCGTGCTCTGCCACCAGGTTGTAGCAGTGGGCCAATGGCGTGGGGCCGTGTGCAACTCACCCTGTGGATGGTGCCGGTCTCGAGCTCGAGGTTGCGCTTGGCGCTGGCCATGCCCACGCTCAGCTGCAGCACCTTCACGTTGGCCGGGAACAGCGTCGTCAGCGAGCAGTTGACGTGTTTGCCGTAGTTACGCAGCGTGTACACGTCCGAAGTGCCCTCCAGCAGGATGTTGCACGCTGCGACGCAAAACCCACTTTCAGCCTCTAGTGGCATCGTCTTCCGGCGAAGGTAAGTGACAATTTCCCTTCCAACCATCCTACTTTAATACATCGTTTATGAATTTGATGCTTTTCATTATTGTATTCTGCTAATCCGGATTAAAAGGAATGATACATACATTCACAATGACATTATCTTTTTAATCAATGAATGTTTTTATTCGTGTAGCTATCATAAAGCAGACATTAAACAAATTTCCCATCTCGTAACGTGTGTGAATTGTCTGTTGTTTCAATTTGTTCACGAAATGAGTTGTAAATTATCGATAAATCGTGTAAATGGAGAAACATGAATGGTTCATGTTTCCATAGCGTTAGAAATATTTCGGACTCGATTCAATGTGAATTGTCTTTAAGCATTTTTGCAATGATAAAATTTTAAAAATTGATTAATTATTTCTAGATTCGTTAAGAGAAATAATTTGAAATCTAATTACTCCCTCAAATTCACCTTTTCTATGTAGAAAAACAAGATAAAGGTGATATAGGCATAATATTTCATTATTAATGCTTTTAGACTCGTGTTAGCATCAAACAAAAACATGCTACTAATAAATATATTTTTCAAAACAAACCATTTAAATATATAATTTTGTTTTATAGATATAACTAATTGAATTGTGACATTACAAATGATGTCACTGTAAATAAAAAAAGTGTTAATTCTTTTCTCTTTATCTGCAAAATCCTACATAAAGTTATTAGAATAAAGAACTATCAAATTTAACGATATCAAGAAACTAAACTACAAATCGTAATACTAGGCGGAGAAAAAGTAAATGTCAAAGATATTAAAGCGTGAGTAATATGCAAGAAGAGAAAAGTTAAGTATTTTATAAAGGGAAAAAATTCCACCAAACTTTCAATGAAAATCCTTGAAATTCCTCCACGAAAGGCACGGTGAGGAATCTGTAGCTGATTTGCTTTTGCAGATATTTTTACTACACGCTTAAGCGAATATGTTCTAATCAATTCTTCCCGAAAAACGCTTATTTCCACCTGAATTCTTTATTTAACTTGTATATGATTTGGAGTAGGAATCTCAGAACTCAAGGAAAACTGCACAAACTGTGTATATTTCCATTGTACGTTACACTCAGGTTTTAACTGAGTATTCAGTAAATAAATTAAAAATGCTTAAATACACATATAACTAAATTGCATTAATTAAATCAAGTAAATAAAATAAGTAAATAAATAAATAAATGAGTAAATAAATAAATAAGTGAATGAGTGGATGAATAAATAAGGGAATGAATAGATAAACGAAGGAACGGATAAACGAAGGAACGGATAAACGAAGGAACGGATAAACGAAGGAACGGATAAACGAAGGAACGGATAAACGAAGGAACGGATAAACGAAGGAACGGATAAACGAAGGAACGGATAAACGAAGGAACGGATAAACGAAGGAAGGGATAAACGAAGGAAGGGATAAACGAAGGAACGGATAAACGAAGGAACGGATAAACGAAGGAACGGATAAACGAAGGAACGGATAAACGAAGGAACGGATAAACGAAGGAACGGATAAACGAAGGAACGGATAAACGAAGGAACGGATGAACGAAGGAACGGATGAACGAAGGAACGGATAACGAAGGAACGGATGAACGAAGGAACGGATGAACGAAGGAACGGATAAACGAAGGAACGGATAAACGAAGGAATGAAATGAAGTGAAAAGATGAAAGTCTAGGGGCGGGGCGGGGCACTCACGCGTGGAGTTCTTGAGGAAGCGCACGGTGAAGCTGAAGCCGCGCGCGCGCGAGGGCACGCGGAACTGCACCAGCGCCGCGTTCTGCGACGACGTGAAGATCTCCTTGACGCGCCGCTGCCCGCAGAACTCGCGGTAGCTGCACGCGGTGTCCAGGGCTGGAAGAACTGCGTTCGCCCCCCGTCACGAACTGCACCGCCCGCCAGCATCAACGCAAGTACATGGCGCTGTCTTTAATAATGTATTATTTGATTGTTTGTACATAGATCAGTTCCTATAAAACTATGCATATGCAGTGATGCAACTTTCACTAACCTAACTAACTCCTAATACAGTGCGTTGAAACCATGATGGCACCTCATGATATTATTCTATGTCTGAAAATATTTTACAAAATATGGGAATATTATTTTTGATGAGTGAATAAGTGGGGTTTACAGAGGTTGAACGAGGATAATGTTTGAATATGGTGAATTTAGAGACGAATTTATGGATAGTAAGTAATGTGGTGAATGAATGGCGCTGCTCTTGATGGCACCAGCTGAATTCTCTCGACCTCGCCTTTATTATATTAAAAATGTAAACAAAAAATGGAATATTTAAGTTTTTAAAGAGATTAAACAATTATAACACCTGGCACGGGACACCTGAAATTTATATCTTTTATATGTAGAACGTCAAATGGCATTAGTCATACGACAGAAGCCTTGACGGATAATCACCAAAGATACTGTTAAGAGAGGAGTTGCAATTTTTTTTTACAGAAAATAACTTTTCAATTTCATTTTAGTTTTTCATACACAGGGACGGTTTAAAAATTCATTAGGAATTTTCCTAATGAACCAATTATTTTAACGTTACGTGACACAATTAATTGGCTAAAATTCCTATCATAGACTAACTTATTATTTTCAGTTACCCTTACAAACAGTTTTACTTCTAATTATTAAATCAACACTTGCAAGCTGTTTTTTATTTGTCGATTTTTATGCCTTGTATGTCTTATTAGTGTGGAACATTGTTTTTTTTCATGTCAGTAATGATTCAGTCTTGTGCAACAAGAAATATTACTTGATGTATTCAAAATGTGTAGTCTCCTTGGAACAATGTATTATGTATTGCCGTCTCGCATGTTTTTATATATTTTTATCATTCAACTGGTGTGTAAACTCATAAATGTTGACTACAATAAATGGAATATCTTTGTGATTGAAGCTGAAGCGTGTGTGGGAAGGGCCTTGGGTGGGAACTCACCGAGACGAGGCCGCCCTTGTCGCAGGGCACGTCCAGGTAGTCGAAGTGCAGCTCGATGACGCGGTCGGGGTCCGTGAGGAAGTACACGCCGCACACGGCGCCCTCGTCGTCGGCCGCTTTGTGGAAGAACTCGCCCTCTTCGCTCGTCACCGTGATGCAGTCTGCGCATGCGCACATCGCCCTCAAGCATACCGCACCCCCCCCCCCACCCCCACCCTGGTAACGTCGTGGGTAGGGATCTACACCACAAAGAAACAGACACGAGTGGGTGTTTACAATTTATTTACAATAAATTATGTACATGAACTAAAACCTCACTCTAAGGCGTTTGTTGGAGTTACCTGCCGCAGCCCCCCTCTCCCTACACGCGCCTTGCGGCCGCGCCTGCGAGTAGCCAACTCGGCACCTCATGTGCCTCGGCAGACCATCTGCCCTGAAGTATAGGGCATACTTCACCGTGTCTGAACCTCGAACACCTACTCGTGCCTTCAGCACTTCCGCGCCAGACTTGGCCGGACAAGTTTTGCGGTGTTTGCCGCGAGGAAAACCAGAATCGTTACCCCCGAATGGTCCTGCGACGCACCTTAATATAGGCCCGAGTCACATGACCTCCTGCGTAATCTGCCCCCCACGCACTCGTTGTGAAGCGAGTGCCACCGACGCCGCCTTTTGTGCCCGGCGTCTGGGATTTCCGTGAGGGTGGCCTTTGTTCGGGAGCATATATCTGGCTCCCTCATCCCCATACCTTGCAACTCAGGAGCAGGGAGTCAGCCTAAGACGCTACAATATCGAGGAGAGGACGCTTGTGCGGTCAGGGACTGCATTTTGGAGAGCGTCAAGGTTGTGGATCAAGGTCAGGCATGTCAAGGTTGCGGGCGAGCTGGGGTATCTTACGTGAGTTACCTGGCGGTGCGCTCAGAGCGACTGGTGCGAGGTTTAAAAGTAATGGTTGTACCAATCGCTCTGGGGTGGCGGAACATCACTAGATACCTGGTTCATGACAATCTTTTGGATCAGTCAGTTGACTGTTTAGCTATAACAACAACTTGAGCTATAACAAATTGAGCTATAACAGTTCCCATTTCCTCTACTAAAGCAAAACAAAATCCATTAAAATGTAATAATACAACAGTGATTTCAAATTGTCAGTTGGGAGTAAAATTAAACATTTTGTATCGAAAGTATCTTTATTTTGCGAATGGTGTTAGCTTAAGAGTGCAATAATTGTGTTACTTTCTACGTTCAGGTTAGGTGGTTAATAGACAAAGATTTTCGTCTGACAAAAGGTATTTGCTTAAAGACAGAATTATTGCGGCAGGGATGATGTAGCGGTTAGCGTATCGGACTGTATATCAAGTTTGCGGGTTCAAGACCCGATCGAAGCCGTGGATTTTAAGAAGAAATCCTTCGTACGCCTTCGTTCGGAGGCGGTAACTCAGCTGTCCATGTTAGTACATTTTACTGCATGTAAAAAAACCTGACATAAATGATGCCTCTGAGCTAAATTCAAATTGCCTGTTTAGTCGCCCAATAAATACCTTCTTTCTCTCAGTTGGTGAAAGGAGTGTAACGAAATTTGCGTGGTCAGACGGAAGGCAGGCCTCATGGCCTGAGTCTCCCCACGTAAAATATGGCAAATTCAATTAAATTACATAGAGACTACTTCTTCCTCTTGAGAGCCTCCTTGGGAGCCAATACCCGGTTCCGAAACTCAGAACTGCTCTGATCACCTCATTCTAGGTCTGCCTAGATCTCTGTAGCCTTTAGATTTATATAAGAAAGTTAACTTTGGTTTGATTTCTGTTGATATTTTTAATGTTATTTACTGGCAATATCTAACCTTGACCTTATGTCTTCGTTTGGAACTCTGTCCCTCAAGGTTAGACCCAGAAGAGCTCTTAAGAAAATCATTTGGGAAGCCTCTAATCTTCTTTCGTCATTTTGTAAGTACCCATGTTTCACTCGTGAAGCAGAGTGTGGGTTCGGATATCTCATAAGGATGCTATTCAAAATATTATTTTTAAAATGCCTCGTTATAAGGTCATTCAACTTATTGTGTCTGCTTACATTCTCTTGCATTTCAGGGTTGATACCATTTGATATTTTACAGCCAAGGAAAGTGAAGTTGTAAACTTGTTCAATAATTTGGTTATTGATAACAATTTTTATTCTTTTCAAATATTTACCTTGGTATGCCATAGCCCTAGTTTTTGACTAGATATCCTTAAATTGTAATTCTGCAGCACTCGGTTAAGGCCTGTTATATTTCTTTGGATATAGTCTTCCGAGGTAGCCAAAAGAACTGGATCATTTGCATATGTCAGACGTGTGATTTGTTTATTCCTCGATACTGGTGTACACTTTGGATTTTTGGTGATTCATAGATCCATCATTTTGTTCATATATATGTTTAAGAGGGTTGGGGACAAACCATACCCTTGTCTTAATACTTGGTTGACTTTTAGAAGTTCCGATGTTTTGCAATCATTCCCCTTGATACATTTATCATGTTTCCTGGAATATCATAGCTCTCTAAAATACATCATAATTTTGGTCTCTCCACACTGTTGTAAGCTTTGCAATAATCCAGCCAGGAACAGCATGTATGTAGGCTGATTGTATTCTCTGCGCTTCTCTAATATCTGTTTCAGAGTGAAAATTACGTCACTGCAGATTCTTCCTTTCCTGAACCCATGAACCACTTCCTGAAAAATGTTCTCCATCTCCTTGTTAAGTTTGTATTTCAATATCGTGATAAACAATTTTGAAGCTGTAGTTAATAAGGAGATCCCACGATAATTATCAGTCTTCTTTTGACCCGTTATTTTGTATATTGATTATTATGGCTTTGTTCCAGTCTGCAGATACGTTGCTTTCAGTTCAGAGACTTAAAGAATTTTAATAAGGACCTTTTCATCAAATCTCCTGCATGTTTCCATAATTTCATTGCTACATCATCCAATCAGGCGAAGATCCTATTTTTGCTTTTCTGTAGAGCTACTTCTAATTCATCCATTGTTATCTCTTCATTATTTGGCATTTTCTCTGTATCCAATTCGCCAACATTGTCTGAGAATAAAAGTTTTCTGTAATGTTCAACACATTTTGGTTCTGAGATAAAATATACCCGTGCATTATCTCGTTCATTCTTGAATATATTTTTGAAAATTTTAAAGCCTTGTAAAGACGTAATCATTTATTTCACGTGATTTCAATATACAACAATTAACTGAATGATGTAATAAAACATAATACAAAGTGAAAATGAGGAAACAATTATCCACTCAAACATAATGCTGCTCATTGAAAAATACATTTATTCAAGGCAGAATTTAAAAATAAAATAAAAAACATGGAATAGTAAAAATGAGTTAATATGAATATATTTCAAATCTCGTTAGTTGAATAGAACAAATTTGGCAATTGTGTTTTGGGAATAGTGGTTACTCGTATTTTCGTGTGAAACGAAAATTTCCTCCTCGTATTGCTTCATTTTATACACCTCCTTGTGAGACTGAGATTTGGAGGGGAAAATGAGATTGGACTGAGGGGAAAATGAGATTGGACTGAGGGGAAAATGAGATTGGACTGAGGGGAAAATGAGATTGGACTGAGGGGAAAATGAGATTGGACTGAGGGGAAAATGAGATTGGACTGAGGGGCAAATGAGATTGGACTGAGGGGAAAATGAGATTGGACTGAGGGGAAGTTGCGTGTGTTCGTAAGAGTGCGAGAGTGGTTGGACCGCCTGATGCGTATTCCTAAAAATAAATGAATCGTTCACACTCCCTTGCAATAACAATCAGGGAATAAACATTCGCAGAAGCCCCGTAAGTGCCTCCGAAAGAACACCTGTAACTTTTATTCAACAAAAACAAAACAAACATATTTGAATGTGAAACCAAAACATTTCTATATTTTTCCCATTCACAGTTGTGTTCCTTTGAATACGAAGTACAGAACTTTATTATGACAAACAAATTCTGCTGTGCAACAGGTTTCAGTATATCCTGACAGGGAAATTTTTCATTTCAGCCTGTGGCTTTTCATTTTTCCATGCGCGTCTATCGGTTTCCTAAGACTTGTGATACTGCTGTGATTTTTCATGCAATGCAGTGACTCACGATCATATCGTTTTTATGCATTCTTCATGTGAATTCAGAGGTGAGGTCTCAAGACGTAATACGTAGCTCACCCATTTTCCACCGCTGAGTCTCGCACAGGACCTTGACCAATTCTTGAAAACTTTGAGGTTGAAAAAGAAAATTCTCGCCAGGTTTCCTTTGGGGTTTCCCGTTTCCCCTATTCTCGTGTCACCCATTCAGTGCTACATCATCATTATTGCTTTTACCTACACATTTAAACATTTCTCAAAAGTCTCTATGACTCAGCAGATGAAGGTCCCCTACACTCATAAGTTTTTTTAAAATAAATTGATATTGCTTCTCCAGTGAACTTTAACTTTGACTGAATTTTTTTACAATATTATTACCTCGGTGCGGAAATAATGAAGCCAACTTTCAGAAATGATAACCTTGTTTTAAAAAACACGTGATGAGATCTGGCGACGTATCTTAATTAAAACCAAAGAGCTTCAAGGGAACTGTAGCATTATACCTGAAGATTCAGTAATTGTAAAGTAAAATGGATTTTACTGAGACTCAAGAGCTTGTTTACCTGTATTCTCAATTAAAATATTTTTGCGGCTTTTAACTAAATCAATACATTTATTGTAGGACGGATTGCAATAAATTGAATGTGTATTATTTACATTGTTGACCAAGAAGTCAAATCATTTCTGTAGAATAAATTCGAAGAAATGTAGAATAGTGAAATCGAAAACGTTCGTGAAAATTTTCCAATTATTTGAATGAACGAATAAGACTGCCTTCCATGGTATGTTTTGGATTCACTAATTTGTTTGAAGCATTCACAACAATAACAATCTTTATTAAACAGTTGTAATCTGTAAAAGCGTTGATTACGGTGTTTAATAAAGATTGTTGTGCTGTAAATGTCTTCTTCAAACAAATCAGTGAACCTTATAAAAATCAAAAGTTTGGGAAAAATATCTACATTGTGAAAACTGTATATGACGTGTGTACAGAAAAATGAATACACCGATCTTTCATTTTTATTGTGTTGTTTTGATGGTGTATGTCACTCATGGTTTTGTAATGTGAAAAGGACTGATCGGTAGTATCAAAATTAATGAACTATTAATTCAAAATATCAGGGTATTTTGTCAGAATACAGGATGTGCTAATTCACGATGGCCATTCTGCTTTTTAAAATTGCATTTATTAATTAACACACATTGCGTATGATCTGCTTTAATATGCACTTCATTTGCAATTGAGAATTTCTACGAAGAGAAATGTCAAATAATTAATATTCAATTTATAAATATTGACTCTACGTTTATGTATAAACGAGCAACATATCATTGACTAAAACCCATCTATAAATTTATATTAATATTTGTCGGTTTGATTTCCATACTTAAAGCACAAAATTGTTAAATCTACATCTCTGGTTTTGTTGTCTGAATGCCACAAATTGAATTTCTATTGGAGTGAGACTATTAGTGATTACATTCACTTACTAGAGGTTGTATTATATAAATATGCGTTTCTTTTCGACATGCCTTTCGAATTTTATTTGGCTCTTGAAGTTGTGTAGGCTGCCACGAATTAAATGGAAACTGTGCTTTTTAAGTATTATACACATGTATTATATATTGTATATCGTCCTGATCAATGTATCGACGTATCATGGCGCATGAAGTCAGTAAATATTTTTTGTTATTAAAGCATAACGTACAAATTATTAGGACTTCTTGAAGTATTGATAAGTTAATTAAGTATATTTAATGTATTTTCACACAACTTCAATACATTTTTCTACGTTAAGATTACCCTTCCTCGTCGTAAGAGGTAGAGCAAATTTAATTTTGAGGCAATGCCAACAAAGTCGACCAATTAAATATTTTGTTTGGCGAAGATCGTAGGACTCGTTTAAGATATCTATTATCTTCCATAAAAAATCACACTTTTACTGCGTGCAGTATTCCGTGCGAAAGAAAACTCGGGACAGTGGAATACTAGATTGATTAATTTTATAAATTCTACCCTTCTCTTGCAAACCCTTCCCTCGACTGCAGATCCGTTCCGTATCGGTTGCCGCTGCCCCTCATTCCCCACACAACGTCCTAGAAGCTGACCGCTCGGCAATCCAATTCCGCGCCGCGCTGCGTCCCGCTTGCTCTGACCTTTGATGATGTGGAAGGGCTCGTCGGAGCGCTTGGTGCGGGCGAGCGCCGCGCCGCCCGCCAGGCCCAGCGCCCCCAGCACCTGCAACACACACGCACTCTGTAAGACCTTTTTAAAACAATAGTTTTCATTACCATTGTCCAACAATTATTATGTCTTTCAAGGTTTTTTATGTTACATTTTATGTACAATCATTTTTAAATACATTTCATCATACATGCACAATGTTTGAAGGCAATAATATTGGAAAGTAACAACTAAGGATAGCCCGGAAGGGTCCTTCAGAAAAATACGTACAATATTTGGATTACAAACATAGATATTGTGACGTCATGGGATTAGACAGCCCCATTACGCCACCGTCAGGTACGAGAAGAAGCCCGCGAACAGAAAGAAGTCGAGTACGCGGCGGAGCGATGGCTTGTAAACGCGCCATCTACCCACAGCTTTTCAAACTCTGACGCCCGAACTAGCGAATTATGTTTTTCCGGGAGGTCACGAAAAGAGAAGAATTTACCCAGGCGCGAGTATGGCACAAGTATGGCGGTGCGCCTCGGAGGAGCTCTTTTTGATTGCAGCAGCGACGGCGACTAGACTGAGTTCTGAAGGCGATTGTAACTTGATAGCGTAGGAGTTTACTTTAACTTGGTAGTTAAAAGTTAGCTTTAGAAGCGTATCAACGAAAGTGATGTAATTGAGAAGTGGAGTGCATGAACATTCTTCGCATTAATATTCACAATATTTGTGAGAGCAGGTGAAGTGATTGTTTAACTTCGAAATAATTTCAAATTTGTAAAATTCGAGCAGAAGGACATTAACTAAATCCAGCATCTCATATTTCACGCTGAGACCACACACGCACAAAGTGTGGTAGGTAGACCGAGCATTTAAAGCAAACTTCAGCAACATTAATTATTCAGGCTGGAAGCGCGAACAAACGTGTAAGAGACGCGGCAGAAGAAGGACGACCCCAGGAAGAGAGAAGCATAGGCGAGAAAGATTTGGACTGGAACGAGAATCGTACGAGTCCGGAGAACGGGAGAAGGGTGTGGAAATTGGAGGCATGACGGATTCCAGAGCTCGATGGAAGGAAACTGGTAACATCGTGGAACAGCGAGCGAAGACGGGTTGCAACGCGAGGCTGCGAGCAGCACAAAATCCACAAGGTCACCTACAGGCGAGCGATGCGGAACTGTTGAGGTAAAAGGACTGGCAACGTTTATGCGGCGATCAGTTGGGGAAAGAGAATAGCAGTAAATACACGACAATTCGTGTTAAAAGTGGGTGAAAGGTCAGAATAGGTGGGAGAAGTATTCCGAACGATGTGAGTGGCAGTTTCAAGTTCATTTACTGCACGTGTTATTAAATTCATTCAAAGAGGCCATACCTTGTACAATTTTACTTAAATAATTCATAATTTTCATATGTTGTACAGTGATGTTATCTGGAAAAGTCATAGTTTATTGTATTGTGTTAAAAGTAATTGCTTTCTGTGGTATGTAAAGGGGTCAAATTTAAGTAACGTATATGTTACGTTTTATTGTTTTTCTCTTTAAAGTTCACAATGCTATAGTGAGTGCGAAGCCCGAGGCTAGCACCTGTGAACGGGATACCTTAGAACAAGTGTAAAACTCATTTTAAAAGCCGTGCACGGAAAAACTAGAGAGTAGAAAGAGTAAAATAATGTGGTACATAAAAATTCAGAAAGAGGAATGAGCAAATTGTGAATTGTAATTGGTGAAAGTGTGTTCAGGCAGTCGAGGTGACGCCAATATTTTGTTTTGCCTTGTTTTCTGTTTTTTTTTCAGTGACCAACTATTTAAAGTGCATAATCCTGTTATATAATTGTGCCACTGTAATTTTTCATTGAATATTTGCTCATTTTATTCGTGTTTTATCTGATTCGTTGTGTTAAGGGTTCAGACCTTTCTCATACCCAAAGACCTGCTTCCTGAGAATTTTAAGCTCGCTTCACGAGCATTCATATTATCACGCTCTCCCCACGTGCTGGAAGGTAGTAGGTGGGCGTGTTAGAATATTGAATTTAGAAATGTTTGAATCTGACACTCTAAGACGTGAAATTTTTTTTCTTTACAATTTCAAATAAATGTTATTTTTATGTTATTTTTTGGTCTAAAGATTTGAGGAACTTTTTTTTTTTTAATTTGCGTTTCTAGATTCGACATGGGCGTACGCGCACAATCGTGAGTGTTAGGTAGTAATGACTTCAGAATTTCTAAAATTGAACTTTTAATCCATTGTTAAAAAAAATAATAGAAAAAGATATTTTAACATAAAAATTAACATTTTTAATTAAATTTTCCTTTTTAAAAAAAATCTTTAAAACAATTTTTGTTTCGTGAACAACGGAAATAAACATTTCACTTTCACTGCGCATTTTCGACCGGCTCGTGCAAATATTTACCGACATCAATTAAAAAATATTCAAACAGACGTTACTACTAACTTCACAGAATTCAAGTAGGCCTTAATACCGAACCCTCATTATCGTGATAGTTGACAAACACACTAACCTAGATTACTAAAAAAATTCTAAAACCAGAATTTTAACATAAAATACTTCTTTAGTATATTAATTATAAAACTTGATCTAAGCAATCGTCTATAGTTTATAATATACGTGAATAAACAAACAAACAAAAGCCCACGTTTCCTGTCACAGCCATGCGTAATTCTAATTGGAAAACAAACGGGAACTGTGAACTAGGAGTGCGGTGAAAATGCATTCTGGCTGTGTAATATGCAACTACTACCATTCCCAAAACCTTCACAATTGTTGTGCGTCGGACTTTGTTATCACAGACATGCCAGGCTCATTAAACTTCGAAAGGCCGAACCCTCACGGTCGTGTGAGTCGTGGCTTAAAGGGCTACGCCGTATGCCTCTCGGCTGCTCAAGAAGTATCAACAACTAGTTCCAATTTATTTTTGAATCTCTTACATCTATAAAAACAGGTATTTCTGTGTTAATGCAATGAACCTCACAACTGAATGCCATTTTGTAGAATGCGACCAACTCAGTAAATGTAAAAATTCGGCAATTGCGCTCTATAGACAGGTGCAAATTACTTTGATTTTCACCATGCATCCAAATAATGTTTGCGTTACGCTGATATTTGGAGGCAGAAAAACTAAACCACGTATTAGATGCTATTTTTATTGTAGTAAACTACAGAAAATGAATAGTTTGACATTTAATCCTCGGATACATTTGCAGGACCTCCGAGGCCCATCGTTCTCTGTTTCGCTTTTTTCTCTACTCAGCTTCATTTCTGAGAGCTAGCCCTCCGCGAAATCTTTCTTCTATCTTTCTACTTTCATTTTAGTCATTGGCAATGGAAAAATTCTCAGTGGTTGAATAGGTAGGTCCTGAAATGTGATATTATATTACGTTAATGTAGAGTATGCGGGGCGTTTCAGATTTTAATAGTAATTTAAGGCCCTATTAATAATTATTTGAATAAATAAATAATAGTTTGTTTAATATTAAGAGTTGACTTTTTATTAAAATGATTAAGAATTGAAATGATTAAGAATTGAAAAAAAGTGTGTTCATTTTTCGAGATCGTATTGCGTAGGATCTCAGAGGCACTTAATATGCATTCATGTAATTTCCCGAGTCCTTGCATTCTAAGGTTAATACCAATGAGTATGCGCGGTATACTGAAACATAAAAATCTGAGCAATGATTGATTAATAACACTAAGCGTTTAATTAAAAGAGTGCATGGCACTCTACAAAACTATATTCATTTAGAGTGCATGACACTCTAAAAATCTTCTTAATATTTATCTACAGAAAAAAATATTTTTTGACAAGCTTGCAATGCCACACGGCCTTCCGGGCTCTAGTTCTTCGACAGTGGGAAATATTACCCGGACCTCTATTGAGAAAGATTCTACAGCTTCATGTGGATGTTTGGTCTTTGGAGCCCGTACAAATTTCCTCGAAAGAATCACGCGCATACGGACACTTGAGTAGCTCGTTTTTGCGCCGTACCGGCAGAACCCTATTGCCGACGTCTTCATATCTATAGTCATCGAGATAAAATGAGAGAAACTCGACATCTTTCTTGGAATTGCTACAGTCTTCTAAGGGAATTGAGTATTTAAGATTCACTCCGAAAGTCGGTTCTTGCCATTTTCTTTTTTTAACAACGAAATCAAATATATTTTTACTAACATGCAGAGAAAAAGAAATGGTATTGATTTTAAACAATTATTCCTTGGATATTTCTTGCTTAATTGTATCGCTTATAATTTTATTGATTTTCTTCTTGGATTCATTAATGTTTATAATAAATCAGGAGAAACATAAGGTAAGTAGTGGTGATTTACAACTGTTATGTCTGTTCATGATGTTACGAATCTTGTGAAAGGTGCATTTGCTCTTAGTGACCGTTTTCTCTTTCAAAGCTTTTGTTTAAAATAATTCTAAACCTTGGCCATCCATAATTGTCTCGTGTAAACTCTGGTGATCTCTTAAACCACCCTTGCCGGTAACGATGGTGCGACGTTATTTTACTATCAGTGAACAACTGTACAATCACAGAAATCTTGACAACTTAAACTAGGTCTTAAAAACTGGTCGAGTCCATCTGTGTCCCCGCAATACGCAGTGCAAAAAGAAAAAATGAGCAAAATGTAAATGCCCTCGCCACACTTATAAAACTGAAAATATTTTGACCCAAACTTGTAGAAAAAGGTTGTAGTATATTGATAAATGCATTTATCGTTACCTGTTAAATATAAAATTAATCTTCATTTACATTGCAACTTATTCTGTGGTCTGCCGTGGACCTTCCCTCTTCCTTACCAGACTGGTGTTTTCCGAGTTCCAGAATTGCATTTGTGCGCAAACGCAAATAATGTAAGTATTATTCTTCTAAGTATAAAGAAAGATGTTTTTCCTGTATTTCATGTGCTCAAGTGCGCTTCATTTACATCAAAACCAGTGAATAGCTTATTTAGTCATTATGTACTATCTAAAATACACTTGTACATTGAATTTATGTAAACTCTATTTTTATTCATATATTAAATCAGTGGAGCATTATATTTGACTATCGCGTAAATGCCTAAAAGGATTTATGTAAGCATATTGCCAACTGTTCCTCAGAAAGAAGGCAATTGTTCCTCTCGTTGGCAGCACCAAACTTTTGAATTACCTTTCATGGGCGACCAGAGTGCTATAATGATAGTCACGCTCGTAAATTTTATATCAGTTTATAATAATTAAAAACTGTAATTTATGAAATGAGATTTGTTGAGAAATACGGCAAGATACGAGACAAAGAAGAACGTTATGAATAACGAATGGTGCTATAAAACATGTTTCACATTCTGGCCATAATTACTCTACTTATACCTACCTAACAAGACATTTGTATAATAAAGGTAACTTTCCTAAATGACTACAAACTTTTTTCCAGATTTAAAAGAAGGGTTAACTGAATTGAGTGAACAGAACTCGCATTATCTTGAATATACTCGGTGATATTGGGGCAACTCACTTACGGTAGAGTACTTCTCAGCGTAACATGGATAAAATTACGATTCTTCTGATTTGCCTGTTTTTGATGATGTCTTCTCTAGGAACCACGTTCAACTTCCCTGGAGGTGAGATGCATTTGATTCAATCCACGTTCATTATTTTTGGACTACGCCTATCAAATTACAGAGAAAAAATATTTTTTAGGCAACCACCAGTAAAAACTATGGATTTTAGCGAATTCACAATGTGCTAAATGTTCATTTTTTTGTACTAGTACTATATGTGAGGCACTGTTTAAATGTTCAGATAAAACAACGAATACTACCAAGGAAACAAAATATCTTTATCAGAACGCATCAGCTTATACATAGATTAATGTAACTCAGCATCCAATTAAATGTTTTTATAATTTATTTAAAATAAAATATCAGTACGGGTGTCTAAAATATAGTGAATGGCACACGTGGTGAATGTTATTTTATTTTCCCCGTTAAATTGCATCACTCGGCACCCCATTCCATTAGCAAAATCGTTCATAATATGGCATATTACGGCACGAATCATTACGTCATCGCTATTTCTGCACGAAATATGAGTGATCACTGACATAATAGTCACAGCCCCCATTTATCATCAGTTATGGAGTATAAAGAAGGCAGTGGTACCAGGTAAATAGATCCTGTGTTCGCAGTAAAATCAAATATATTGTGAAAAAAACTTGCACTTTTAAAATCTAATTTATTAACTTCTTACTACTTTAAAATTACATGTTGCTGTTATTCGGTAATATTTAAAAATAATGACAAAGAACATGAAATTAGGTTTTAGGAATATGAATATTAAAGTCGGATTAATTTGACAAACACACTCCAGAAGATGTATTTAATTCCAAAGTGCTTATTTTTCTTTACTTTCTGCGCTAACCAATATCTTGTTGCAATGTATTTCTTATTATTCACTGATTCTTCAATGTAATATTCAGCTACATTTGAAGATCGCCACCCTCCATAACATGTAAGTGCAGTAATATCACCACCATTATCGGCGAAAAACGTCGCGGATGTCCTCTTAAACGAACACATTTACACATTGCTTTTAAGTTTGAATATGTTCACCATAAGGTAGACGCTTTACATGCTGTGGACTTAATGTTTAAATAATAATGCATCATAAGTACCATTTTCATTTTAGCATGTGCATTGTAGTAATTTAATCAACCTACTCCTATAGCCTCGCATACAAAATTTGCATATTTTTCATCCATCGAGCATTCATTTTATGCTTTTGCAGCCTCTTCCAAAATTTCTTTTGGCAAAGAATCCATAATGTTTGAAACGTGACTTTTAACCTAAGTGCCAAAAAGTACAATATTATAAAATAATTGCATAATATACTATTTTATCACTCGTGTCATGTTTGATTTTGAATATTTCTCTCCATACCTGATACTTATATTAAACATTTAAATATTCTTGGAATGGTAAATCAGTATTAATACCTTTAAATATTATAATACTTATTCATTTCTCCGTTTTCTTCTTTTTAATTTATTTTTAATGATCAGTTTTAAGAAATTTCTTGAAATAAACTTTTTTACTTTATTTTGCAGTGTTCGCGTTCAAGGGACACGCAAAATTTTCAGGCCAACAAGGGTACATACCTGACTGTGTACCCCCAGAATGCATCAAAGACCACGCCCCGGCTCCAGGTCGTTAAGTGGCCGTAAGGTTATTCTGCGTTTTCGTTGCGATTTCATTTAAATTAAAGGCAAATATGTAAGAAATTTTAAATAGCAGTTTATGATTTAAAATGAAATATATGCTTCAATAATTTTTGTGTATTTTGTGTCACGTGTTTGTACAGTTGATATCACTGGACCTCCTGATTTGAGCAACTATTATAGTAATGGAAGTGGGAGAGCCAAAGTCAGATATTTCTCAATTTCTGTAGATTGCAAAACCCTCATTTTTCATATATTGTACCGTATGAAGAATCCATGCTTCCACGCAAATCGTCAATAAATATTTTATCGTTTTTACAATGGTTGCAAAAATCGAGGGAATACTATTTCTGATTACATTCGATTTTTTTTCTGTGTCATATTGCCAACATGGATTTTGAAAATCAAAATCTAAGGAGACAGCCATACTTTCATTTCTTAAAGATCTCGCCTCATCTATGGATAAACAAAGAACCTATAAGAATATTTTCGATCTTTCAATACCGTTTGACGTCATTGATCATAACATTTTACTTTCAAAATTACCTTCGTATGGTATCCGTTGTATTTTTCTAGATTCGTTAGGTTCGTACTTTAACCAACGATTTCAGATAGTAGAAATACCTTACTGGAATGTTGTAACATTATGTACACAGCTTTCCGATTCTTTGCCAATTGCACGTGGAGTCCAGCAGGGATGGATTTTAGGTCCCACCTCTTCCTACTATACGTAAACGATATGCCCTCGATGATTAGAAACGAAAGAACAGTTCTTTCCAGATTATACGAATATTCTTTGCAATAAAGAAACCTTAAATAGTACAATAACAGATTTTCAAATTAGTTCCGTTATAAAATGGTGAATGAATAAAAAACTGTTTTAATGCAGTTTTCCGTTTCAAATAAGCAATTCTGTACTACATTGAAAATGAACAGTTTGACATTGACTGATGTTAAGGTAACAACATTTTTAGGTCTCTTAATTCAGTCTAACCTCATATGATACGTCCATTTAAATGAATTGAACACAAAATTAAGTCCATTATGCTACGCGTTCAGAATACTTTTAGATTACAAAACAGAATTGTTCGAATAATAAGCAAATCCCACCCACGTCGTTCTAGTAAGCCTCTCTTTATTAATCTAGTTATTTTACCATTACCTTGTCTTTTGATTTACGAATCAGTGGTGTTTGTCAAAAATGACTTACTAAGGGGTCGGAATATACTATTTTCAAGAAATGCCGATGTCTATAATTATAATACTCGACGTAGAAATATTCATCAGGTGACAGTTTCAACATCTCATTACAAAATATTCACAGACAATACATTTACTACATTATTTTACAACACATCGCCAGATGACAATAAAAAATTAAATTTAATACAAAAGTTTATGTTCCAAGTAAAATATTTTCTGCTGTATAATTGTTTCTATGCAATTAGAGACTATACCAGGCATCCAAAAGTAAATTTATATTAATTTTAACAATGATATTACCATTTGGAGAGCCCAAATCTGTAGGTGATTTACCCTTGAAAAAAATGTATTATATGGGAGCGAATATTGTTAACAAACCTTGCAAAAACGCTGAGTTTGTGTATATTCAAAATTGAACTAGTATATGGCTTACGGTAGTAAGCGCAGAATTATGAAAACCTGCTCAAAATTAATTTCTCCCCATAATATTTAACTGTTTTTCACGTAAATCAGTGGTTGCAATATTTAACTGTTTTTCACATAAATCAGTTTATTGCAGGATTTTCGAGTACAAAATTGCGTGTATCTCCTTGCCGACTTCATCGATCTTAAGCTTTTTTGAAACAGAATGAATAGAGCTTAATCCTGATGCGTGTATAAAGTTATAGCTCAAAATATCCTTCCACATGGATTATAAGACCGAAAATTTGCGATCATGTTGAGGTGACTCCAACACTTTTCTCCTTGTAAAGGGGAAAAGCAAGAGGAGGGAGGAAGAGCAAGAGGTTCATAATCCGTGGCATACTCAAGGCTAGGAAGAGGGGTCCCACATGTGGCTTCAGCTTCCGCACAATCCGATGCCACATTTTAACTATGTTTTACTTATTGTCCATTTAACGAATGTCATTCAATACCTTGATTCATTAATAGAGACTTTAAAGAGAAATAATATTATACAAAACATATTGTATATTTACAAAATCACATTAGAATGCTGCAGTCTCGTACTGTCTGTACAATTCCAACAAACATGTCTAATATATCTTATTACATGTTTATTTGTAAGTATTAATGATGTAACCCTAAGACATTGGTCGCCGTGAAGATGGAGAGAGATAGGAGGCTTTGAAAGAGAAGATGATAAAATAAGTTCAAAAGAGGACTTTTTTTACGGTTTTAAAAAAGTAACTAATGTTTAATAGCAATACGAGTTGTATAATAGAATGTTATTTGCGACAAGAAGTGAGACGGGAACTTCTACAAGTTTAATTGGGCGCTGAGGTTTGTGAGGAGGAACCTGGTGTGATAAATGTGAACCGGGAACATCCAAGAAGAAACCAAGATAAGTCAATTATGCATAGGTAATAAACGAAAAGGGAGAGCAGTGCTATTAGTGCATGGTAAATAAAAAGGCATTATACGGGTGGGAATAGTTAATGAAAGTAATAATATAGTTTCTTGTTCTGTTTTTTTTTTAATTTTTCTTGTTCATGTAAATAATAGGATTAATATAATTTTGTTGGTTCAAAACAGAAACTCATGATTTTTGGGTATTCAAACGGGGGTATGTGCCTGCTACGTTTATATTTGTTTATTCTGCCCAAAATTCTCTTTGATCTTTCACCCAACAATAGCCCGAAGGGTGTACCAAAGCTGCCCCGTCATGATAAAATTTATTAGTGGGTCTGATAGACCGTCTATAAAGATATACGGTGATGACAAATTAACGTAAGTTAATACTCTTCACAGGGGATTGGAAACTCTTTTTGTTATTACCCAGGAATAATAATACTTACTTCGCGTTAATATTTCCATCTATATTATGCTGCAAAACAAACACAGTACAAAACATAAGTCGATAAGCAAAGTAATTTTAAAAACTTCATGGAACCCCCGTCATTATTGGGAACTGTTTGTTACTAAACCCCTCCTCTTGCATGCATGGCCATTATCATTCTTAAATCCTATCCAGAAATTCTTAATTTATTACAAAACTTGATCTTCCTACAAAAAAATTAATGTGTCCCTTGTTAGTCACTTTCGTTTCGTGTTCCTCAGCCTGCTTGAACGGCGTCCAGTAATCCATTTCAAGATACATTTTATTGAATCTCGTCCCGACCAATGGCATCTGCTTCCTCCACACACGCAATTATATTTCCATGTCTATTTGTAAAATTTCCCGACATGACTATTAACATCATCAGCATCCGCTCCTCATCGCGTCAAAAGTTCGTCTGTCCCGTTTCTTTTCCTTATGCGCTCCTCGTCTGTCTTTCCTGCGCGAGATCCTACCGAAAACAGTCCTTTTTCGTTCGAGTCGGCTATTTTTTTTTTTGGGGTTTTTTGGTTTTCCGCTATCAATTATGTTTCCATTCCCTTATATCTTAATTATTTACTATTCCGATCTTTGTTTCTCTTCTCTCACCCATTGTTGCTGACTTCCTGTATATATGTATTCGAATTCATGGTTCCTATTAACACACCCTTGTGAGATAACTTTTCACAGTATAGAAATTTTATTAAACGACTATTTACTATTTTTTCACCATTTTGTCCAGTTTTTCGTATGGAGACATTCCGAAGTACAAATCCTAAAAATTAGTAAATGGAATTATTTTGGTGATGTATTGAAGGGAAAAACTCAAGCATACTGATAAAATAATATGTTGGTACGTCACACACGTTTCTATGTTATCTCTCTCCTCCATGTTTTCCACTTTACTCGGGGAGAGCTGACAGTAATGAAAATTTCGTTTTCTTGTTTAAGCCGACCGTACTAGCAGAATTCGTTTACTACGCTCCGTGAAGTCACGAAGGTTAAGCGATTTTGAGACTCGTGGGTTCCTGGTTGGGTGATCGGCCAGGAACCTCAAGATCTAACTGCGTTGAGCCTCTGGCCGAATTTATAAAAGGCACTGACTGACTGCGTCCTGACGAGACTTGACAAACACAATAATTACTTAGTAACGACGGATTACTCTAGAAGAAAGCGCTCAACGTCCAACAAGGTTTAAGAGACGCGTTGCATAAAAAACGACGCAACAAAGCTCTTAAAAAATAAAATATTTGAAAAACCTTCTAATCATTTTTTTTGTTGAACGTGTAAAGACTGAAACATTCTAATGGCATTTTGTTCATATTCAGTATTTTTTGTGGAAGATGACTTCTAATTACCTTCTCCACTGAGAATTTTCATGTTTTCTGCGGGAACCACTGAATTAATTGAACATGTAATAAAAAAATCAAAATAAAAGTTAAATTTCGCCAAAATGAAAAATTCATCGTAGAAAAAAACGTCGTATGGACACTACACCTAGAAAAATTCTGATTGCGCAATTGTTCACAATTGACAATATTTCTTTCGTGTAATGTGATACAGAAGCGGGAAAATAGAAAAGAGGATGCTCTTTGGTGGGCAGTATTAGTTAGAACCACCACATGAAATGAGTACCATATGAAATGTTTCATTTAAATTTGTCTTGTTTCACAAAAAAGAGAAGAGTAACAACACATGAGTTCATACAAGTTCTTTTACAATAATTAATTGGAATAAATGCATTGTGTATACTTGGGTTTTCTTAACGTCCTGTCTCAAGGTCACGCGCGAAAGAGGGAGGGAAGCCAGACTGCAATGGGAAGTTGCAACGTCAGTACAGCTCCGATTTGTACGTCCCCCTATTGAAGCCTGCCTTCCCTCTCCCTCTCCTCTCCTCTCCCTCTCGTGACCTTGAGATGCCACGTTAAAAAAGTACAGTTGATACTTATGGAATATTTCGTATGAAATAATGTAGTTGACATTTCACTTAGCATATTCCGTACCTCAGAACTACAGCATACGTATTTGTTGTTATACAATATAACTATACTATGGTTATATACATTAACACGCTGTGCGTCTATCATGTCGCTCGCCCTCTTGAAATATAAATATTTCTCGTATAGGAGTGGAGCTTATTACACACATATTATATATAAGTTCAATGAACTAACATTAACAATTAATTAACTATTAGTTTGAAGATTTTAAGATTGGCGAATTTAGTAATACAATCACAGAGGAAATTGACACTAAGAAAAATACAATAATTGCATTTAATTTTTAAAATACAATGATACAGACATACAATGATGCAGTACAGATACAATGATTGTCTGTGTAGTCCGTTTGAATGCATAAAGTTGATGAGAAAATTACCATTCGAATTGTAAAATGATACATCTGAAAATATTCTGTCATAAAATGGTGCTTTTTAAACTGCTAGAATAGTTGAGTGTAATTTGTGTTTCCTGAACTGATGACAAACACATTAATCTTTTATTGCGTCAAATATTTACTTTGAAATATAATACTGAGAACGTTAGTAAATATTTAAGAACGTTTCATTTTGTGTTGATGTTTTTCTCTGAGTTATTTATGGATATTATTTACTTTGGGAAAACAGAATATTGAAAAAATGGCATTTGATCATGTAAAGAACAAATATATGACGTTTCGAAAATAAAATTATGCGAATAATGAGATACATTTCAATTAAATATTCATCCTACAATAAATTTACACTTTGTTGATTATATTTAGTAATTCTGTAATATTGGAATTATCTCCAACTATTAAAAGGAGTACAATAATTCTTTACTCTCTAGAAGTGAAGGGCTGGAATGTAAATAATTATTGTAATTTTTTTAGTAACATATTTCATTAAATACTGCCGTAAGGGAAATATATCATTTTTATTTTCTCTATACAAAGTAGAGAAAAAGTTATGTAATGCTGCGCGAAAAAATGGCGAATTTTCGAAGAAAACTCTTATTATAGGGCCCTGGTAACGAAAAAATGGAGAAATCCAGTTACTAAATTTAGAAAAAAAATTTCAACTCTTAGTGCAGTCAGAATTCATGTTTTGTTGATACCGAATCAGATTTCATGATTCATGATACCGAAAAATAAAATGATGGCAAGATGTCTGTCGTCCGTCTGTAAACACGGCTAGCGGCTAAACCGTTCAGCCGATTTTCTCCAAAATTGACATTACTCAATCGATCTGACTGATGTCACGGCCCCATGAATTTGAAACCGATATTTTAATTTTGTGGGGTACTTTACATGAAGTTCATGGGACATTGTCCAAATTTTCAAAAAAATGGTGCCAACGTTTTTAATTAATATTTTGGACAGTGTGAAGGACGTTTAAAAGAAAGTTGCAGGCTTCAAATTGGTTAAAAACCTTCATTTTTCGAAAATTCCAAAGTTCAAGATTGTTTTCTGATTATACCGACAAATAAATTTTAAAGATAGAGACGTTTTACTATAATGAAATCTGTTTCTTAAAGATATATTTTGAAATAAGGTCATGCACAATTTGTCGAAAATATATTTTTCGTGTAATTTTTGTGAAAATATGAGCGAAATAATACATGCTGTTTTAACACAATAGTTTAATACTTAATATTATAATATTCTTATACTCTTAAAATGGACTAATGCAATATATTCAGTTGGAGTTTTAGAGTTCCACCTATCACAAAATCATATTGAAACTCAAAATTGCTCGAGATGAATTTGTTTGAGAGAACTGAAGAAAACATTTGTACTGTACCAAGATAAAACTGTTTTTAATTATTGTAATTATTTTATTCATAAACTATCGAACAGCGATATTTAGAAATATTTTCAACGCTCATAATTAGAGCATATATTTTAATTTATGTGATGATCTGTGGCACTCTCTACCCACCAAGACGTGTTTCGTCTCGAGGAAGAGGAAGTTTGTTGTCCTCATTGAAATCGCACTTGACGTCTAATCTGCCGGCAATAAAGCTTTCTTCCCTTGACGCCGCTCTCCGCTGGGATATTGGGTTCGGGGGAGGCAAGCGCCGTGCCGGGGCCGCCGCCGTTGTGTGCCTCGTTTATCAGCGCCAATCGCCGCCTTATTGGGCGCTTAATTGGGCGGACGCGCCAGCATCACAGGCCGCCGCCTGCATGAACCCCCCCTACCCCAACGCCTCCTGCCCCCCCCCCTCCGTCCGCCGTGCAGGGTGCTTGCCCTCGCCTTGCGTTTTCTTCCACGCTTCTTCCCTCTCCGGCTCAAATCGCTCATCTTCCACGGAGCACTTCCTTTATTGCTTCCTCCTTTGTATTCTTTATTGACAATTTATGGCAGCTGATGTTTCCTCTCTCGCGGAGAATTTACTATTATCCTCTTTTTGTGTGCATGTGTTTGTGTGTGTTTTGTCTTTTTCCCATGCTTCAGGACCAATATAATATTTCTGAAATTATATTGTGAGCTAGCAAGGAAAAGATAGGTCAAAAAATAGTAATTGAGATAAACGAATTTGTTTGGTTGGAATATCTTGACGATGTACTTATTTATTTACACCGAATCATCGACAGGAACGAATTATTTCCCATTTTTTCATCCAAATGACATTTTTTAAGTTATTGCAATAGATTGTAAAGATGATGTGAAGAAAACAAAATTTCAACAAAACAGTTTGATTGATTCTAAAGAATAAGGCTCAATTGACTTTTTATTGTTATTCATTAATACAAGAATTAGGTTGTATATTATTTTAATTACAACATTGATGAAGTTCTTAAATCTCGTAGAACTTTAGAAAACAAAATGACAACTTTCAAACCATTTTTTGAAATGAACATTTCGTGTGAGTTTTGATATTTTTGTACTATTTATAAAGGGTATTCTTTTATTTCAACCGTCATCAGAAAAATCACTTTCACTTTCCTCCAAATTCGGTTCTCGCGCTTCGTCAGCGAGTGAGTTGGATGTTGGTGAAATATAATATCAGCCATTATATCTCTTCAGTAATTATATGGGTTCTTTGCTGAGCTAATAGACAGTTTGTCAATTTCTCAATTGTTCTGGATAAGCAGTTTGTCTTCCCTTTTCAAAAATTAAGCGATACTGATCGGAGGGTCTGTACTTGAACGGAAAAATCCACGTATTCTCTCCTGTATTCTTGAAAGACTTCAAAAATGTTCAGTGAATGCACTACATTATCAATCGTATATGGACCTATTCCTTAGTTAATTTTCCATTGGTTGAAGGTCAAAGAAATCGGAATACATCAATTCCTTCCCTTTGTAAGGATCGCTTTTATTTCGGAGTCTCTTTGATCTAGCAATTCGAAAAACTTCTAGTCGTAGTACTGTGCTGTTAGCCTGCGCAACGCCTACTTCTGCGGGCATTCTGCACGCAAGAACCCGCGAGAGCGCCGAAAGTGCATGTAGTGGGGGGGAGGGGAAAAGGCAATTTGCGGGATGGGGAGAAGTCCGACGTTGCATCGTGGGGACGACGCGGCGCAAAAATGGAATGAATGGGCATCTAATGCTATGATCCATACCGTGAAAGTATCTGTCCATATATTTAAATGGGTCATTTCACTTATCTGTAGCTTCATGGGCCATAATTCACTGTTTATGACTTCTGTACACTGCTATGTATCGACATATCTTCGTTTTTAGTTTTTTTATTTTATTTTATGCTCACTGTGACTCTTAAACATTTTTTTAATGCAATGGCCTTTTTAAAAAATATTTAATTCTAACAAAAAATAGTTCAACTCAAATGTAAGAGATAGTTATAAAGATTTAAGTTAACACCAGTGAAGATGATTTAACGTTTTATGGACACAATAGCACATATATTTGTGGCCATTTTTCCCATTATCAATCAGAATTATGAATATATATCGACAAGGAAATCCTTCTGACGATACGGTTACAGGTAATGTTATGGATTCTATTATATTAAATTTATGGGGATTATTATAGAGATATTACGTGATTATTGGATATTATTAAATAGCATGCAGAGTGTTAAATTTGAAAAATTTAAGTGCCTACAGTTTACTGTGTTTTGTGATGTGAACCCTCCAGTGAAGCCATCAATCATCTTAGAAGACCATCTGAGAAGAAAACACATCCATTATTTATAAGGTTTATTCATGTAATTAGGTTTAACATGGTACCATATGAATAACTTTTTTAACCTTAATTTCTCTTAAAAGGTAATACTTTACAGTTAAACTGTGATCTCATGGCCATGAGAAGGTTTTGAAAACCTGAGATTTTGTTAGTAAGAGCTAAGTTTTTGCCTCAGTGTGATCTGAGAAAAAATTTATGTTTTATGCAACAATTTTTCTCATTTCAAAACAGGTTTTGTTTATTATAAGAGAACCACTTGTCCTACCGGATTCTTCTATCAAAATCCGGCATCTACATCAAATTTAGGACTTTTTGGACACCTCATTCACCTCTGTAGCTTCAGATTTGACGTTTTTTGGTCAATTTGAAATATTTTCAATCTGTATTCTGAGCAGCAGCTACAGTGCCTGCGGACTCTAACAGGGTTCGCTGGCATCGCACAGGTGTCAAGAGGGTCACATACCCTGCAGGCGTTACCCTTACGTATTCTTTGGCAAAGAGGTTCCAAATTATCGATCCATGCTCCCCACTGCTATGACCCCCCCTCACGGCCGTTACCTTCGCCAAGCCCTATATAAAGCATGCGCGTCTCGCGCAGCTCGCTCTCTTGTTCTTGCTCTCTTGTTCTTGTTCTTTCTGCTACATCCAGTGATGTAGTTTTGTTGATTCTTTTTCGTAGAGCCCGGCTCCTTCAGAGTCGTTATATGTATCAATTTTGTAAATAGTATGTTTTGTAAATAGGATTTTTTAATAGATATAGCACCACTTTCCTTACGAAGTATGTTAGTTTACGTTAGTTACAATAGATCAGTTTATGAAGATTAAAATAATATTGTTTCTCATTTTGTCAGTGATGCCTGAGCCATGGTTGTTTTTTATTGTTGGTTCCCTTTGAACCAAACAATATATTAATGAAATTGAGTGCATAAATGTATTTAATGTGTTGATATGGACTTGGAAATGGAACTCTTGCTTTGAAATGAATATGATGTTGATGAAATGTTAATGATTTGCTAATGTTTATGTTGTTTGCAGCTCGTTTACTACAAATGTTATGTTGTATGTATGTCGCTGACCTCTGATTGGTGAGGAGGTTCAGCTAATGTTTACTGCGCATTACTTATGAATGTTGTTAATGTTGCAGTTCCTGCCATGAGTAAGACGGCACTTGGCCGCATTTGGCAAGTTATGGAAAGGTGCTCCGCTGAGTAAGTCGGCGCTTGGCCGCATTCGGCACACGGAGACTACGTAAAGGCGTTTGCTTGGCCCGTGCGGTAGCTCGAACCGCGGCCCTTGGTTGCAACGTCACGGCCCCGCAGCCGGCAGAGAAGTCGGCTGGGCTACAGCTGTCACCGGCACGCAGCGATGGGGTCACTTGCCGACCTTGTATGTGGCATGTTGATCGGCGCTCGTGTCTAGGAACAGTTTTGTTCAGCGAGCAGCGGGCGGCGCTTATGGACCGCTCACTCTCGCTTACGCGTAAACTTGCTGCATTCCTATGTTGTAATGTTACGAAAGGTATAGTAAGAAATCCATTTCCAAGAATTTTGGTATTATGCACTCTTATGAAAGTTAGTTCCATGGCTCATACGTAGTTCTGTTTATCACGAATGCTATGTAAGAAAGAAGGCCTAAATACGGCTTCTTTAACAAATTTGTTTATGTACGTTTCTATCTACCTCGTCCTAAATTGGGCATTCAAAGGTAGATTATAAGACAGTATTTCTGTATGTGTTAGCGCGATGTTGTTGATGCGCTACTAAGTTAGTGTTCACCTTTTTGTTATAAGGTTTATGTTTGAATTTTCAGCTTCCTCGCCCTAAAGTGGTTTTTCGAGAGGTCGACTGAATTTATTAACTCTGCATGTCGGCGCATTTTAACGCGCCTTTGTTCATGTGAGACGGCCTCGACCGTCCTTCATTCTTGTTTTGTAAATTGTAATTCTGCTTCGTTTTTCCCGCAGCTGTTTTGCAACCTGCGCATCAGGAAAAACCAATATATGTAAAATTGTTTATGCAATAAATGTATTGTGTTGAAAGTTATTTGATTGTCATATCTCCTGATTTGAGATCCTATAAAGTTGTGATACCTTTTCATTAAAAACCTGGGGCGTCCATTTGAAAAGTTCAAGTGTGACGACAATCTTTTGAATTTCGATAGCTTAGAAGCTTTTGTGTTAGCTTTGCATAATTATCTCCTTAGGCAAATGCATGGTCAGTTCGCTATATATTACGTAGCGAAAATTTATGTTATTAATGTGCTGTTTTCAACAGCTGGCGCAGAGGGCTTAATATTTTTATACGATGAAAACGATTGTGAATAAATAAGGCTCATTGATTTTATATTGGAAATATATAATGTACTATTGTCATATAATAGAGCATAAAATAACCATGATTTTTAACACTAAGATTTTTAGGAAAACAGGTAATACATTCTTAAGAGATCAGGTAATGACTTGATGCGTTTTTCTTGACATTCCTGACATTTCCTGACTTTTTGTGTACAATAAACTTCAATATTTTTAAATGTTTCGTTGCTAGGGAACTAACAGTTTAGGCTTATTCGGTTTTCCCTCATGAAAGAAACGTTTGCAACGAACACCGTAACATCACATTTTTGCATTTTTGAAATTAAACCATTTTCATTGTAAGTCGAAAGTCCACGATATTTAAAGAAACATTTAGTAGCAATTCTTTTTTATTTTTGCGTGAGAACTTGGCACGTCATTAAGTGCCGATATCAGTAACAAAATTTGTGTACATGTATCTGACATCGTTTGATTAGGGATTTCAAGCAGATTAACAAACAAGCAAGGATTTAATTACCTCTAATCATCGTTGTTGAATGCAGAATAAGCACAAATCAATCTCGAACTATTGTGGTGCTGCTGTTTACTAAAAATAATCCAGAGTGCTCTGCTGTTGTTTGCTACAGAATCAATATGTGGACTCAGTTACTACACGTTTCATCATCAAAATGATTATTAATTTACAACGAGAAATTGATAATTCCATGCATTTGAAAGTGGAAAACAAGAAGGAAAACAATAACATTGTGTGTTGCAACTCTACAGTGTTCGCAAACCATTGTTTTAAGCCTTTGTAAATGTTAGTTAGGGATAATGAATTAATTCACCCCATTAATCGGTAATGTGCATCAATGCAGTAGCTGTTTTGAATGTTTAAAAAATTATTTCAGTGGGTGATGGCATCTTCCCCTTAAAACTAAAACGGATCGTATTGATATTATTTTTTAAGTGCTCTCTAATATTCTCTACTATTCTCTGATTAATAAACAGGGCTATTTTTTTAATTTCTATTTAGTCACCTTATATTGCTAGCTTGATATAAAACCTATGGATGATGGCGTGAAATGAGTTAATATTCTTTTCGGTAAGCAGAATAGAAATATTATATTTAACTCAATTTTGTTGACGTCAATCTGGTGCCAATCAGTGGGAGCCCCATAATTTAAGGTGAGTACAGCCATATTGCGTATTGACATTTTGACATGTTCTCCAGTGATCCATTAACTTCAATTTTTTATTAATATTTGACGCGTGTGAATTGACGTGTTGGAATTCTCCTTCTACCGATAATTCATTTTCCGTCTCTTTTCATAGACATATGGAGAAAAAATTCTTGAGTCAGCTAAATCAGATAAAAAATTGACATGTTTTTATTTTAATGGCGGATGATTTATTTCAAATAAACCTAATTACTTTCAGGTAGTAATTTTAGGAAAAAAGTATGAAATAATGAGCGAAATACACGAAATGTTTCCAATGGTTATGCACGTATTGGCTGCGTTTCTTCATTTCCTTTCTCGTAATTTCACCTTATCGTCACTATTTAATCAAGGCATTTCCTCCCAAAAAGTTTGTTTCCCCATGAATGTGTAATGATCGTAGTAGATTTTTCCTTTTGCAAACTCAGATGCACATTCCAAGGAGGAAGCGACGGAGACAGCGCGGCTTTAAAGCAGACGGAAGCAAATTAGCAGAGGCAGAGTCAACAGGAGGCCGGGGCCAATGCAAAGCTTCGTCCCCCGTGGAGACGCCCGGCCGAGTCGCTGCGCAGTCATTCGCCCTCGAAAGTAGAAACTCCTACTTAGACGGGGGAAGAGAGCGCTCAAGTCACCTTCATTCCAACGTGTATATCTGTGTGATAAGTAAAATCATCCTTTACAATGCAGTGCCTCTGATCGGGAAGTCCAAGGGTTCGAGTCCCGTCGGTGGGAGGATTTTTGACTCTAGGACGGGTTTTAGCTAGGACTAGGACTGGCTAGGACGAGTTCAGCGGATGCCAGGAGACTTCTAGAGAACGGCTGCTCTGCGAACGATGGCTTTGTTTTTGGTTGTTTCTCCGTTCAGCACCAGGCCAATGCCGGAGCAGTGCTCTAACAAATGGGGCACGGTACGTGCGCGATCTTTCCTTCCTCTTCCTTGTTCTATCATCATTTACCTTACTTATATACTCTTACACTAACATGCACTACACTATCACATGTATCAGGACACCAGTCGGGAGCTTACAATTTGTCTCAGCTGGGACAGTTACCCGCTGGTGGGAGATTCTTTGTTGGGCAAATACCCCGCAAGCCGACCGGTAAGTAGGCACCGGACCTCGACATCCTCCCGACAAAGATCACCGCCACTTTCCGCGATAAAAACATGCACTACACGTACGGGACTAACGATCTTAGCAGTTGACACGCTCTGAATCACTAATCAGTCATCAATCATCAGTCACCCAACTAAGCATTCTCCACACTTAAGTTGATATACTATAAAATGAAACTTTAGTAGAATGAACCTAATATTCGTAATCGGTTAGTGTTATTCCTTTAAAGTGCATCCGTATTGACAATTCCATTTTTTTACTTTGTTCTCGGATTTGAAAAAACTTAGTAATGTTTTCAGAAATACGAATTTCTGAGGTATTGAGCTATAGATAAATAATAAAAATAATAAGCTAGCTGAATCCTTGTTATATCTTCCCACAAAAACAAGAGGTGTAGAAAAGTAACAAAAGGAAAGTTCTACTTATGATTATAAGGAAAATTGAAAAACCCAAATATATTATTTCATGCCGATCCCTATTTGTACTTCAAGGTTAATGAAATGAAGGAGGATTACAAATTCTGGAACAACACAATCACTATTCACTGTGAATAGAGTTAAACGTGTAACAAAATCGTCTTCTCCCTCTGTTAAATACGTTAATAGCCCGTTTGCTAGCTAACTTTTCGTAATTCTGAAGATTTATGGGGTCGTGGATTTGTGATGGGACCTGTACACGGTGCGAAACGTAATACTCGTGCAACGCGCGCGTGGGTCAACGTCCAACTACCATAAATCACACGCCATTGAAAGGGTTTTATCGATACACACGATTGTGTTCATCTTGATTTATTCTATCATAACTAACTGATTCTCTCGTTCTTAAAACACCAACAATGAATACATAACCAAAAAAAATCCCTTCAATGGCATACATAAAAAATTCACTTGACATAAAAACAAAGAAAAGACATTCACTCTGCAACTTTACAAAAACAATCTCATTCACACCGAATGCGCATTCTGCAGTACCAACTTATTGACTTTTAATTTGTACCAATTTAACATGACTTGATCTTGGACAGAAATGCGTTTTTGCAGCAACGAAAATAAATGAATCGTGTCACTTCCCTGTCTGCTAGTTCGGCGTCGCATTGGACGCAGAGCAGGTTCGCGCCAGCCACCAATTTGCACACCCTCAGTGCGCAATTACCGCAAAGCTCCAGCCACCATATCAGGGATCATTTCACAGCGCGAAGCTTACACAATTCCGGGAAAACGCGAAATATTCTGCGTAAACGCAACACAGAGTTCCTGCTGAATGTTTAAAATCACGCGGCGCGTAGATGCACTATGTTCTTTTACAAAACAAAACGTCGCTAGCAACTTCCCTTCAATATTCAAACGAGATCGCGTAAAATTCGTGCTATTAAACACGATACAAAATTTCCGCCTACTACTGCTTCAGACCGCGATCACAAAAAAATTATTATCCCGCATTGCCACCATTTACTAATTATGCGCCACTATTTGCCAATACAAGTGCACGTTTTTTTTAAAAAGTTCGTGCGCCATTAAGATACAAATAAACTGTTTTCAAACTATAAATTCCGAACAATCATAAAAATGCAGCGTCCAACACGAACCTCCCGTTCACACACTGCTCGAAACTTTCTCTTCTTGGGCATTGTTGTCCTCAGTTTATATGGTTTTTCCGACAACAAAAGCAGATCACCCGCTTAATGCGCCGAACATCATAACGAGAAGTATTTCTTCTTTTCATTTATTAACGTTTATCTGCCTTATCATTGCCCCTATATTATGTCCGAAATTTCTCTGATAATTGTTATATTGTCTTCTTCGCCTCTCAGCGCCTTATTTAAATAAATTATTACAATTCCCCACTCGTCGTCTTATCATGACGTCACAACAATGTCTCTTGTTTCATGTCTTTTCTAAATAACAATTTTAACACTTAATTTTGATTTCGCCTCCTAGGCGTCCTCCAAAATTGTGACTACTCTCAAAAATTTCTATAATTTTTGCTTTTTTGTTCTGCCAAATCTTAACCCGATTCCTTTAGGCGTTCTCTTACTATTTATGAAAAACACTATTCGTAATTTGCTTCTTCTCGGCGACCATGGCGTCTACATGCTCTTTTTTATTAAACTGAGATGCACTATTCCTAAAATTCTCGAATTAAGCAAACCCCTAGTCCGATTTTGTTGATTGTTGTTTCAAATGATTCCTAAAATTGTGCTTCATCAAATGTTTACGTTATGCTTCCCATTTCTCCGCGCATACATTTAATTTAGAAAAAATGTTCGTGGGCGGCGCTGCCGTCATTTGCCTCTTTGGGTATAATTTATTTCATTTGTAGAGATTTTTATTTCATTTAAAGGAAATTCTTATTTGGTTGATGATTATACTCGTAAATCATTACAATGTTTATGAAAATTTAGTTAGAAATGTTTTATATTTACCAAGATCTGAATAGTCTGATATAGTCAACTATAGGAAAGACGTTCTGCTGCCTACTTAACATAAAAACGTAACGCATTACTTAATGTATATAATCATTGATGTTTTGTGTGAAGAAACACTTGTGTCACACGATTTCTGGGTATTACGTCTCTCTAACATTTGCCATCAAAAACACTCTTCAAACTTGAAAAAACACGATATTTCCGCTTCGCTAACGTAATCTGCTAGTCCCAAGTTTACTTGCGTGAAAATTTCGCATGCTTTCAATTTATCGATTACAACTTGCTCAAAAAATAATGAGCAAATTACCTGTGAGAGTTCAGTCCAATAATTTTAAGACATTATTAAAAAGTTGTGTTTGTACTTCAAAATCCGTTAACGATTGCTAGCAAAACATAACTAAGATTTACTACCTCTTATTTAATGTATAAATCACGAAATTAGATCGAGTAGGAATCTCAAATTTAATTCCAAATGAAAACCGTTATTGTTTTAATTATAAAGATTCGTAAAAATTTACTTTAATTTTTTATTTTTAAAATGTAGCGTTAACTTGCACTTGAAACTTCAAACAGCATTTTCCCGCACAACAATTAACCATTGAATATCCCACACCTGGTAACTTCTCTTGGTGTACACTTCCCTTCCACTAAAAGTCGGGTCGACCTTGTAAAAATATTGGGAAGATAATTCGTCTGGAACGTAGAGCAGCGCATTCGTCGCACGTTCCAAACTCAATACCGGCGACGGCAGCGGTTGCGGGGGCGGCTGCGCCGGAGGAAGAAGCTGAGACAAATGAAACGCGGAGCGGAGCGGCGAGCGGTGGACGCGCAGAGCGAACGCCGCGCTACGCCCTGAGGCGCAACGCCAGGACTTACGAAGGAGGACAGATATTAAAGGTGCCGAGAAGAAAGCAGAGATAAAGTACAATGGTGGAGAGAAGGAACGAACGAAAGAATGCATCAGCAAAGCAGAAAAGTAAAATGAGCCTGCTGATAATGTGGGTTGTGGAAATCGATTATAAATAAAAATATAAGAGAATAAATAATGTGGTACAAGCGTGTACATCGGTCTAGTACATAGAGATACGGGTTAACGCGAGTTGTTGCGCTGACCACCTATCACTTGTGCTGGCCATCGGCCTATTCTTCATCAGTTGTATCACTCCAAAGATGGACGACAAGTGTGTTCATGTGAATCTGTATGCCATTGTGCATTGAAGACAAGTCATCATCATTCGGTACCTGTATGACATTGCTGAATAAAGACAAATCATCATTCGGTACGTGTAAGACATTGCTCATTGAAGTCAAGTCATCATCATTCGCGATAAATTTATGAAATCATAAGAAAGGCAACGGTTAAAGGAACAAATATAAATAAGAGAAGATCAACGTAGAGCAAGAAATGCGATTGGCCAAGAAAAGAGAGTTAAATATTAACGTTTCACTAATAACGAGGGGATGTTTGGAGAGGGAGCGTAAACAAAAGAATGTGTAGGCGACGTCTTAGCCTAGACTAGACATATTGTAAATAAATGGAAGACATGACAAGTGCGAGACAGCATCTGCGTACTATAAATGTTGATTGATTGTTAGTGATTCCGGGTGCGTCAACTACTTAGGTCATTAATCTCGTAAGAGTAGTGCATGTTTCTTCATTGGGAGGTGGCGATGATCTTCCCCACTTGATGGCGAGATCCGGCGCCGACCTACCATTGGGGGGTTCGGGGTTTTCCCCGACCAGGAATCTCCCACAAGCGAGGCACCGCCACAACCGGGACAAGTTCTAAGTCCACGACCGGTCTACCGGCATGTGTGGTAGTGTAGTGCATGTAAGTGTAAGTATGTGTGTGTATGGGGTGAGGACATGAGAAGGATGAGGAAGGAAAGATCGCGCGCGGTCCGTGGCCCATTTTCTAGGAAACCACGGAAAACTACCGATCAAAGTAGCCGGCTGCTAGAATTCTCCTCCAGACACCGACTGAATTCGACCTAGCTCACAGGTTAGTGTTGAAAATCCTGCCGCCGTCGGGACTGAAACCTAGGACCTCCCGGTCAGAGACACTGCAGTGACATCAGTTGATGCACCGAGCCACCGCTCCCGGGATATAAATGTTGTAAACGTGTTCAAATGATTAAGTGGTATCTGAAAAAAAATGGTGTAAGAATCACATTCGAAGAGACCTCTTTGGGGCCGTGCGGAGTGGCCCGTTGTATGATATGGCTCAGGGCTGCTCAGGGCCGCCGACACTTCCCGGGGTGAATGTTGCGTGCGGGGCTGAAGGTGGGGAGGGGCGGGGCAAGTGGCTGCACCGAAGCGCCGCCGCAGCCTCCGATGAGCGCCAGAACAATGGGCGTTAAGGGGGAGTAAGGAGACGGAGCAGGCTCCTTAGCACGCGGTCACTGATAACGCGGCTCCGTGCCGGGCGCGAATGTTGGGAAGTTCTCTGGGACTCGGCGAGAAGGGAGAGAGAGAGTTCTGTGAAGATTATTCCGTGCAGTAGTCTCATTGATCTCATTGTCATAGTCCCTCGGAGGTGCCGGAGAGATATCCTTTTCACTTATTGCGTGGTGATAAGGTAGTTTCTGAATGGATAGGAAATAGTATTTTCTTCCTCACTTCTATTGGAGTAATTTCGTTTTTCAAAGAAATAGTAAATATGTATAAATTGTTGAACTACGATTCCATTAGTTAAACATTAGGTCAGTGAATTAAGTTGCATCAAAATTTTAATCATTGTTAAAATCGAATATCAGCCTTGTTGTATTTGCAGGATCCAGGGTTAGATGTGCACACTGATGTTTTTAGTTGCTTTAATTTTGCACCAAAAATACAATAAAAATTAACGAAAACAAATATTCAATACGAAGTTAGGTTGGACGGCGTTCTTGCCGTACGGGGTCTGGGTTGATAACAGTAGCGCCGACCGCACAGGTCGACGTCCGGCATGGTCAGGTAACTATCGCCGGTGCAGCAATTACTTGCCACCGGTTGGCAGCGAAGTGGCTGGCTGCGGGACAGGCCACGAAGGTCTCAGCGGCGCCTACTCGGGAGCCGGTTATGCCACGGCCGGTGGCATGTCGCAAGCAGCGTGGGTCGTGTCCAATCGAGCAGAGAGCGCTCCGCCGCCGGGCTCCGGGTTCCAACCCCCGCCGTCCGATGGAGGGGAAGGGGAGGGATCGCGCCCCTCCACCAGCGGAGCGTGACCCCAACTCCGCTTCTGGTTGGGGGTTACCACATGTTTACAAGTAGTTTTGTACAACCTGATATCTGATTAAAAACAGTTTACAGTATACAGATGCGGTATAGAGTCAGTGTAAAAAGTGAGTGATCACTTATTTTCTCGGTTTTTACTCTGTCAAGACCGGGCAGTGGGTGATGATAATACGATACAACAATATTGATATTGTAACGAATATTGCGTCATCCCCCGGCGCCACTCCGAGGTGCCTGTGATCGCGGGTTACGTCATCTGTCGGCGACCACGAGCTGCCGGTGAGCACGGGTTGCATCACCTGCCGGCGGATTACTCCAGAAAGTGCGCGGCGTCCGGATGGTTCTGGATTGTCTCGACAGGTATAAATACGCGACGGCCGGCGGCCGCGAGTCAGTCTCAAGTCCGCAGTGGAAGCTGAACTATGAAGTGTGTGAATCGCGGTGAATAACAGTGCAGTGATTGTGCTCTGTGACGTGAACCGTGGTCATTGCATCGTACTGTGGTCGGTGACGTGAACTGTGACCAGTGCATCGAACTGTGATCAGTGCAGTGAACTGTAGCCAGTGCTTAGGACTGTGCGAGTGTGCAAGAGGAGTGTAGTGTAAATAAATCAAGAGAAGTGTAGTGTAAATAAAGGAAGAGAAGTGTAGTGTAAATAAATAATCAAGTGTTTTCAGTGATTGTGTTAAGAAACAAAATAAACGTTTTTGTTAAAATAATACGAGACTTTTAATTCACCACCTAAAAACGTAACAATATTAACATTCCGTCACTCGCGCGGCCATTCGTAACACCAGTACTTGCGCGTTGGACTCTGTCCAACACAAATATTAAGGAGTTTATTCGGCGGATTCGGTTGTATAACGGTTAGCGTATCGTACTGTTGTACCCGAGTTTGCGGGTTCAAACCCGATCGAAGTCGTGGATTTTTAAGGGCGAAAAAATCCTTCGTACGCCTTCCTTCGGAGGGTAAGTAAAGCCGGCAGTCCCATGTAGTAGATTTACTGCATGTAAAAGATCCTCAAGCCTAAATGAAGCTTCTGAGCACAATTGAGATCCGCCAGTTTCGTCGCCCATACCTCCTTTCTCCGCTAGGTGATGAAAGGAGCGTATCGAAATTTGCGTGGTTAGACGGAAGAGCGGGCCTGACGGCCCGAGTCTCACCACGTAAAATAAGGCATTAACTTAACTTAACTATTTTCTCACTAACATTATTTATACATTTTTCTTATGTATCTGTGCTTATATTATAATTGAATATACCTTGGAAAGATACGTAAATAATTAGTTGCAAACCATTTTGAAGATTTTATTATATTTCCGTCACTCGCGCGACCATTCCTAGCACGAGCACTCGCGCGTTTGACTACGTCCAATGCCCGCATTATTTAGTTATAACATTTCTGTTTTTGCACACTAACGAAGAAAAATGCATAATCACAACATTAAAAATATTAAACATTCTCATATTACAGAAAAATATCATTTTTATCAATTATACAAAAACACCGTTCTATAAGCCAGTACCTGCATGTTGGATTCTATCAAACAGGCACTAAGATTTTACTTCAGGGTATGGCAACACTATGCATAATAGAGATAAGAAGTTTATCGACATCCTTCCCAGATAACATTCGTGGAATATTGTATAATATTATAAGTGGAATAATATTCGTGGAAGCATTGTTTTTGAACGTGGAAGGCTAACATTCCTTTCTTAACAAGAAAATAAACTTCTGTTTGATTCTATCCAACAGCGTGAGTGACGAAGTGTTAAAAAAGGTTTTCCTTTTCACAAAAAATCATCCTTCGTACCGCTTCGCTATCAGTTGCCGTATCACTTCTGTAATGCTGAGCTAATCACGACTGTGAAATGAATTCTATACGAGAATTTACTGTGAAGAATGCAAAGAGGGTAACAATCGGCGCACATCGATATGGAGATGACGCGGACGGACTAGAATACCGATATCAACAGCACATAGCATTCTAGACAGTTTTGGTGATAGAAAAACACTGGAGAACAAATCATGTCGTGGTCACTTCTCAAATCTTAAATGTGCAAGGTGAGCGGATCCTTGTTCCTGCAGTTAAGTTTAATTCATGGACAAATATCCTCGCGTCAGACCTATTGGATAGTGGACAGAGGTTCGCCTGGGACTGTATGCAATGTGTTTAGGATGCAATGTCAACAATGGACGCATTGCCCAAAAGAAATTTTTGGTGAGTAATGTGAACAGACAGACACGCCTAACATTTGCAGAAAATCATATAAATTTCAGGTACGAATTTTAAAGGAAGGTCATATTTACATATGGAAGAATATTCTCCCCTTTGGGCTCAGACGGTCACCGCATGGTATGGAAGAATAAAATAGAGAGCTGAAGCCGCAAACCTTAATTCCCATCGTGAAACGGAATGGTAGTTCGGTCCCCGTATGGGAACGTATGAGTGCCAGCGATGTGGAGCAATTGCAGTTTATAGATGGATAAATTTATCAATTCATGTGCATTGGTATTCCAAATGTGCGAGCTACATCTGTAAAATGAATTTGAACTCTTTAGCATACCGCCTTGAATACATACTTTAGATAAAAAAACAACTGCGCACTTCCATTACCGAATGTAAATCCAATTAAACGGTTATGAAGCATCCTGGAAACAAATACTCGAAAAAGGAAAACTGGGAACGCACAAGATCTCAAGAGAGCATTGGACAAAAAGTGAAACAGCGTTTCAATCTAAATATGTGACAAACGTTTGAAATTCATGTCAGTCTGACTTCGTGCTATCGTAATATCCATATGAAGGGCAATCCTCTAAAATATGAAAAGAACTTTCGTGTCTAAAAACGTTTTTAACAAATACTTTTTGTGTCTAAAAACGTTTTGAACATCAATATCTTGACTCACTGGTTTCGTTGTGCTCTTTTTGACAAATCGTGGAGCATTGACGCTGAGTGTACGGCTCTCATCACGAATAGTCACTGAAGTACCTACTCACCACTACAAGTGAACGTATGGATATGGAGAGGCTCCCGTAACACTCGCTGTAATAGCGAAATGTGTGCTAATTTCCTTGACATGACTCTGCGCCTCATTGTTCTAGAACCCGTGTTTCCGAATACCGCCACGCGAGTATTACTTAGCTATTCACGCTACATTGTAACATACCAAATGCTTTCCTGCTAATAACACTTCAACAAACACTTCTGTTAATGGAAGCACTTCATGTATTGAACCTATTGAATGTAAACCGTTTGTATTTGTCAAGAGTACCAACCTCTCTATAAACCTGCTTTGAAAGTGTTCTAGAGTTAAACTCCTAAAATATCTTTGTATTGATATTGAAATTAGAATTGGAAAAGTCATTCATTTATAACATTTGTAATTAATTAATTAATGAATTCTATTATTAAACTCTTTAATTTGAAATTCGTTAGTACAGCTGAACTTGGGTAAGTGTGATTTTAAAGGACATAATTTTATTCTCACTTAAAAAGAGTTTCAGATATTCAGATTCTCACTTATTAATTTCAAACAGTATTGGACTCGCTTATGGAGGAATTCCCTGATACAGATTCGCTTGACATTTGTTTCAGTTACAAGGCTTAACGTTAAAGAAACTGAATTACTTTTACAAAATCTTTCTTTAGAAACAATTTATTATATATTAAATTTTTGTAATATATAACACCAGAGCTTGATTTCTGGAGAACGCGACAGAACGGCGTTTCGGTCCCTTTGGAATAATTATTAAATTATATTATAAATATAAAACTTTTTCTAATAAATTAGGAATTAATTTGTGGCGCGTTCCCGGACCTATAATTTTAGAAATCAAGCACTTTATAACATCAATGTAAACCTGCCTTTTAGTCAACACACTGTTGTGTTAGTCGTGTATAAGATTTGAAGAGCGTGTAGAAACAAACAAACTTTTCGGAAAATGCTATATTTTGGAGAACATCAAGAATGTGGAGTCTTCTGTTAGCAAATACTGAGAAAATCTGAACGAAAAAGCATTCTTAGGTAAACCGTTTTACATTGCCAGTAATAAAGGTTTTTCGTACAAAATGTCTGAACAAAATGTCTGGACATCAGTCTCTGTGACAGAAGTTTCCCACTTATCCAAGTTTGATTATATACCGAAATACAGGCCAGGAATTCGTTTTTAATAGAAACTAGTTTAGCATGCGACAAGCAACATCATTGAAATGCGCGTATTGTTATTATATTACAATCTTGAAATATGAAAGTTTAATCTCAATTTTATTTCTGTTTAGATTCTATGTTTTTAGGTTTTTTTCTTTAACTGAGAAATTTTTTTGAATTCCTATTTTTACTTACATTTTTCTTCAAATTAGAAGTACAATAACCCTTCATTAATTAATAATATTTTCTTTTATTAATAAAAATGCATTTTTTAAATTCATATTTTTATGTTTCTTGTAACATTTAGTTCATTTAGTTTCACAAACTGGAGTCTATGTTAGCCAGTCGAGGAACAATTAGTCGTGTACAAATATGATTGAACTCACTTACTCCCTAGTCCTTTACTTTTGGAAGATCATTTGACAGCAGCTGGATTCATTGCCTCTCGGGATCGTGTTATTCCCAGGCTATCGGATAATCGTTTTCAGATTTGAAAGGCAGATAATTTCAGGTGTCAGCTCTCTCCCACACATTTCATCCAGGAAACGACTCGGTAAATGAATTGAATTGTCGCTCATCGATAATAAGTGTGTCTGTAACATCCAGCAACGAAAACCGAGAATTTGTTGCACTACACGAACAATATTTTTCTTTAGAAAAAAACGGGTTTGTCATTGACCCGACCCCAATTCAAGGTGTCATCTTGATTGTGTTGAGGTTCGTCCAATAAATCCACGGGGAGTGGCAGGGCTGGCCTAACGCGACACGTAAACAGGGCGGCGTTTGTATGCAGGCGGCGGCTGCGCTCGACGTATTGGAAGCCGGTGGCGGGAGAGCGGCGCGGCGGCGGGCGCGGTGTGGGTGGCGGCCTCGATTGTCTAACGCAACGAGGCCGATTGAGCTTCGCCCGCCGACGCGCGGCGCTCGCGGCGCCCTCGACGCCGCCGCCGACCCCTCGCAGCCCCGCCCCCTTTGCTTGCCACTGTCGACACAAAGGCGCGCGCAAGTAATGGGAAAAGTTGGCTGCAAATAATTAACGAGGGCGTGCTTCACCTGCGGCGACGCGCGACCGCCCCGCCGCGTCGCACCGCACCGCACCGTACCGCTGCGCCGGCTGCAGCTACAAGGTAGTGGTGCCGCCGCCGCCGCCGCCGCCGCCGCCCGCCGCCGCCGCCGCCGCCGCCGCCGCCGCCTCCGTTCCGGGCTCGCGATTCGAGGGCGGCGGGGCGGCTCGTCACGGCACGGCACGGCGTCCCAGCAGCGCAGTATGCAGTAAAAGTGATTTCGAGCGCAACCGATAAAGAGGCGCCGACATTGTTCGGTGGTATTCGGGTATCGGACTGTTATATCAACGTTCGAGGGTTCAAACCCGATCGAACCTGGGGATTCTTAAGATTCTTAATTCTTGCCACCGGCTTCCAATACGTCGACCGCAGCCGCTGCCTGCATACAAACGCCGCCCTGTTTACGTGTCGCGTTAGGCCAGCGCTGCCACTCCCCGTGGATTTATTGGACGAACCCCAACACAATGAAGATGACACCTTGAATTGGATCGGGTCAATGACAAATGAATTACCCTTTTTTTCTAAAGAAAAATATCGTTCGTGTAGTGCAACAAATTCTCGGTTTTCGTTGCTGGATGTTACAGACACACTTTTTATCGATGAGCGAAAATTCAATTCATTTACCTTCGTACGCCTTCCTTTAGAAGGGTAGTAAAGCCGACTGTCCCATGTAGATTTACAGCATGTGAAAGATCCTCAAACATAAAAGAAGCCTCTGAGGGGAATTAAACTGGCCAGTTTCACCGCTCATATGATACCTCTTTTCTCTGCTTGCCGGGTAGAGGAATTTGCGTGGTCATGTAGAAGAGCAGGCCTGATGCCCATACCCTCACCACGGAAAATAAGGCATTAATTGAAATTAATTTGAAAATATAGGAGCGGCATTAACATGGAACTACTTTCGGCAGTGGCGAGCGGAAAGTCGCGACGCTTTTCTTTCGGACGGCGTTGATCGTTGATGGATTGATTGATTAGTGATTTCGGGCGCGTCAACTGCTTGCTTCATTAATCCTGAAAGAAGTGAATTTTTTATCGCGGGAAACGGCGGTGATTTTCTCCTGCTGGATGGCGAAATCCTACCCGTCGGCTTGAAGTGTTTTCCCCAGCCAGGCTAGCTACCCGGCGCGCAGTAGGAACGAGAAAAGTTCTGACGTCGCTGAGATCGTTAGGTCAAATTGACCCACTGGTTATTAGAGACTATTTAAAGCACTAATTAATTAAACAAATATTTTATTATGAAGTAAAAGATGCTAATAAATCAACAATGTAATACGAAGCACAAAGTATATCCCATTTTTTTTAATTTCTCGGACTAATGAACAAAAAATAAAATTCAAAGTGAACAAAGGACTAACAAAGAAAAGAAAATGTAACAATAAATTAATCTTTGTAATATTTAAAACCAACAGTTTTACAAAAATGTTTTACATATTAATATTTTATAATAATAATTTATATAATTTTTGATTATGGAAGAATTTTTTACAATTCTTTTGATCAACCATTAGGTTTTTAAACCTTCCGGAGAAAGTGTTTTGAGTCCTACAAAAATTTTAAATAATTTGTATTTCTTAACTCTAAAAGATAGGCTTTTTTATCAGAATTAGACCGTAAATAAATTAATATTACTTTCAAAAGATTTCGGTTAAATTTCCTGAATCCTTAGTTCAGCTTCATTAATTTCTTGTTCATAATTTCTTGAATTGTGCAAACATTGAAGTTCAAAGGATAGATCTCCCACTTCATCACTTGATAAACAATTTTCACTTCCTAAAAGTTCGTTAATTAATTTTGTCTTTCGAATCTAATGCATTAAAATATTTTCTAAATGAACCGTCCTTGTTATAAAAAAAAGTGACGTAAACGGGTACGTTCAATTAGATTTACCCACCAACAACTAAGAACGGGAATAACACACCACGTTTTTGTGATAAATTCAACTAAAGGCCGTTATCTATTCACGAAGATACAATTTGAAATTAGATTGGTGGGTAAGTTAAAAGCACTTTTCTTTTCTTCGATTAATAGACCGTTCCATAGATGTTCCTGGGTCAGATACAACCAACTCTGTCAATCCTTCTCACTTCTCGGTTAGTATGGAACTAGTGTAACGTGTTGTATTGCCATAGAACCTCGTTGGCAGGAAGACCGGATCCAGGCAGGCGCCGCGTGGCAGGATTAGCGCACGCAGCGATGGCGGTCGGAGAGAGTAAGAGAGTTTGATTAGACGGTAGATAGGGGCGGAGGCGCCCCGAGGTATTTTGGGAACTTTCAGGAATCCATGAAAAGAGATGCCCAAACTGCGTGGGCGACGCTGCAATCACGTGGTGTGAGTAGTCACGCGATGGCAAGATGTCGTTGCGTTTCACGTGGCTTGAAGTTATACAAGCGAGAGCGCCAACCACGGGGGCGGGTTTTGAGCTGAGTGAAAGCCTCGAGGGAATGCACAAAACTTGCGCCCAGGGCGGTATGAAGACGAGCGATGCTCGTAGGGCAACCCATGTGCTGGGACGCCGCGGTAGAACATGTTCTCCACGGGTAACTACGGTCACGCAGTTCTACGTTGTGTGCGTAAGCTCGCTGAGGAGTAGCGAGGGCCAGGAGCAAGGCAGATCTTGAATCATTTAAGAATCGGTCCTGCGATCGTGGATAAGGTCTATCAGAGCTGTAAATAACTGTTCAAAGTATGTATTTGCAAATACCTAATTACTAATAAATCTGTAAATATCTGAGCTCGCATTGCTGTTGTGTTCCCACGACGTCACACTAGCTTCGGCTGCGGCAAGGCAACGCCTGCCTTTCGGGTGGAGCTGGTTGTTGATTGACTCATTGATTAGTGATTTCGGGTGCGTCAACTGCTTAGGCCATGAGTCCCGTTAGTGTAGTTCTTGGTTTATCGCAGGAGGTGGCAGTGATCTCCCCCGTTGGATGGCAAGATACTACCAGTCGGTTTGCGGATTTTCCCTAACCAGGTGTCTCCCTCCAACGAGGCACTGCGGAGGCTAATCTTGATGATCAGGATTGGAACCCAATCAGTTGCAGGGAATGTGCTTCGTATGTTAAAAATCGGACATTTTGTGACGTTTCATCGAATATAATTCTTAGACAGGTTTGCCTGATCAATTCCTAGTGAAAGCTGGAGCTTTATTAGCCAGGTATAAGTACAACTCGAGCCGAATTTTTTGTAACAAGAATCCGAGTAGGACTTTACTGTTAATGAGACACACACAAGTACAAGCTTTTTAAAAATATCATGAAAAGCGAAGCTTGTGTTGAGTGAAATAGGTAGTATGTAGTGTGGTTTACACAATTACACAAATTTCGAAGACCGTGAGCTATTTTTTTAAACGTTGCGCTCAAACGGTGTGGAGTATTAACAACACGTAGGTAGTAGCAGACTTTCCTAGGCCAATTCTGACTGATTAGTTCAGTTTTCTTGTTGCATTTTTGACAGCATGCAAAGAAATGTTACTATGATAAGTTGATGGTAAAACTTTGTACGATGCTAGAAATTCTAATAGCTTCCAGTGACGCCATTAAATTTGCATGGGATTGTGTTTTAATGAGCTTGCAAAAGGCATCTACTCTTACATTCAACTACTGCCGAATTGTGCTCACAACATGAAGGCAAATGTTAATAAAAATAGTTATTCTGACATTGAAAACGAAGTACACTTTTTAACATTCTTTGTGTCTTCTACATATGCAGTTAAATGCTATATTGCAATAAGCACACATTTCCTCCTGACTTGTGTCTGCGAAAATGAACTCTAGTTATTTAAAAATGCCAGTGTTCTCCTTAATGAAACATCAATTTATTAATATGATGATTCTGTCCTGTAAATATATTTAATGTTCCAAATCAGTCCATGTATAGTTTTTATATACTAATTTAACAGTCGGATATTGTGCAAATTTTACCGTCAATGAATTGAACAATAATGGTTAAATAAATGTGTAATCTCTTTTCCGTGAGCAGCAGGTTGATTCTCCCTGGAATGTTCTTCTTTAAGAGAAACATATTTCATGAACCCTCTACCCGTCACTCTTCATATCTCCGTGTCCCTGCGTCAACACATGTCAGGTTCCCAAACAGTCGCCCGGAATCGACTGCCTGAAAAGCCGCGACAACTTGCTACAAAAACATTTCCCGACAGATAGTACCCCATTGAAGAGCGTCTGTAGGCAATTCTGTCGCCGCTTATCTGCACGGGGATGTGGGTGGTGCGGAGAGGGGGTGAGGATGGCGAGGAGAGGGTGAAGGTAGAGAGGCATGGGTTGGTACGGGCAGGACGGGGGCGATGGAAAAAGGCGGGGACACAGAGTGTTGGAATTTGTGGATGTGGTGGGGGGGAGGGGGCGAGAATGGCGAGTAGAGGGTGAAGGTAGAGGCATGGGTTGGTGCGGGCAGGACGGGGGCGATGAAAAAGGCGGGGACACGGAGCGTTGGAATTTGTGGATGTGGTGGGGAGGGGCTAGGATGGCGAGGAGAGGGTGAAGGTAGAGGCATGGGTTGGTGCGGGCAGGACGGGGGCGATGGAAAAGGCGGGGACACGGAGCGTTGGAATTTGTGGATGTGGTGGGGGAAGGGGGCTAGGATGGGGAGGAGAGGGGAAGGTAGAGGCATGGGTTGGTGCGGGAGGGGGGGGGAAGCGTTGGAATTTGTGGATGTGGTGGGAGGGGGCGAGGGTGGCGAGGAGAGGGTGAAGGTAGAGGCATGGGTTGGTGCGGGCAGGACGGGGGCGATGGAAAAAGGCGGGGACACGAAGCGTTGGAATTTGTGGATGTGGTGGGAAGGGGCGAGGATGGCGAGTAGAGGGCGAAGGTAGAGGCATGGGTTGGTGCGGGAGGACGGGGACGATGGAAAAAGGCGGGGACACGGAGCGTTGGATTTGTGGGGGGGGCGATGGAATAAGGCGGGGACACGGAGCGTTGGACCTGTGTGGCGGGGAGCTTGGCCCTGGTGTCGTGTGCCGCCAACGCATTAATAGCACGCACTAGCGCGCGGATGAGCACGCGTGCACGGTGATGGGATCGCACGCCCCGAGGCGCCCTGGCCCTGCGGCACGCGAAGGGCAAATATTTTTGCGTGGCCCTGAGATACGGCACGGATGTCTAGTGACAGCAGGGTAAACGCCGCTTTAGGTGCACTTCCCCAATATTTTCATTCGCTACGGAATTCACATACTGAGTACGCCGGTCAGGATCAAAGACCGCTAGTAAGTTATCTCTAACTGCATTTAATGGGACACTCTACTAAATCAGGATATATTTTAGATTATATGGGGTTACTTTATTACAGACAGAAAATTTCAGTTCTTCACACTGTTACATTTTCTGTGTGTTCTTTCGTTGTGTTCACTTTTATTCGGTCGACGCTTACATACGTTTCATTAAATCAGCTAGCTAGAGACACTGGGGGAATATGTCTCTCAATCCAGAACTCAGACCCTTCACTCAGTATGCTAACCTGCTTTATCGAACGGAGTACTAAGAAACACATTGGTACAAATCGCCTCGGTACCTATCTTACTGTTGTAGTTCGATAAATTAAATTCAAATTCAATTCAATGATGCCGTACTTTGGGTAGCGAGACTCAGGCCAATAGGCATGCTCTTCTGTCTGAACACGCAAATTTCCTCACCATCTCGCGGAAAAACAAGATATTGCTCAGGCATCAAAATAGGATTTCTTAAAACTGTAGCTGACATGCTTCTTTTAGTCTTGAGGGTCTTTTATTTGCTTTAAATAAGCAACATGGGACAGCTGGCTTTACTTCCCCATTACTACAGGAATATGTAGAATTCTTTCATCGTTAAAATTCCATGGCTTCCATCGTGTTGGAACCCGCAAACTTGAGTAAAACAGCCCGATGTACTTGGTATCGCTATTTGTTCAGCACCGCAAATCCCTGTCGTCCGTAAATTGTTTTCTTAGGCAACCCGCGTAACGTTTGTGTTATGTTCTTTTGTATTGCAATCCTCATGCCACATTGAATTTAGCTGAGACTCGACGGAAAAGGAGGAAGAGAAGCATAGAAAGGAGGAGGGGGAAGTGAAAGGTGAAGAAAGAAAATGGAAATTCAACATAAGAAAATAAACTATAGCTGTATCCAAAGATTTTTAGTTCTAAACCCCGTGTTGACAATTTGGAAAAGTTTTATATTTTCTGAAGAAAGTTTCCTTCGTACGTTGAAAAGTCTCTCTAATATGATAAAATGTTACTGCTTGTAAATTATTAATTCAAAAATACAATATTTAATGTAAAAAGGGTGTCCTTGCATAAGGTGGTAAAAAGTTCTCATAAAACAAATTATATACACGTAGTTACACTAATATAATATAATATAATATAAACTCTAATATAAAAGTAAGGTTTCTTAGCCTCCGTCCCATCACCCACATCCCTACACAGTCAGAATCGTGTTTTTTTTATTTTTATTTTTTTCGTCGACTTAAAACTATTTCATCTGGTTGGGAAAATATTAAAAATAAGAAAATAATATATACTATCAATTTTTTAAATTTTTTCAGCACCAAATTTAAACGCAATTTGTTTTGAGGAAACAATAACAAAAAAATATTTTAATGTTTTAGAACCCTGGACCAGGTTCAAAAAAAATCTCGGAAGTTTCTTTTAAAATACAAATTGTTATGTTTGTGTCGATGTTTACGATCGCATGTCTGCCTGCCCGACAGACTGGACCTGGCTGTGTCCATCCGTTTGTCCACCACGTACGGACAACTCTAGCGCCTAAACCGTTTATAGGGTTTTCTCCTATGTTGATCTGGTTTAACTTAAGACCCTACGAATTTGAAACGTCTCTTTTCATTTGGGAGTATTTTATATGACATTTCCAAAAGTGGCTAGAATTTTTTATTTTCATTTTTTTCTAAAATGGAGCGAAGTAACCTTATAACAATGGCACAGATTCTATTTCCATCGAACTCACAAACGTTTCTAAAATTGCAACTGTTTTCCAAAAGACTTATTAGAAAATTATTGTATGTGGTTTTATCCAGCAGTTTTTTTGCTGGTGCAGGCCATCAATGTTGCTGTATAAACAAGTAGAATAAATACCTAAAACACAATTCATCGTAACCATTCACAACAATGACGAAAACACCCAATGATTTCGACATATCTCAATAGGATTTTTGTTTATTTCCCTACGCCCACGAAGTCCATTAATTTGTTGAATAAGGTAGTCTTGATAATTACTATTTTCCCTCTAAATCTGAGATAATTTTACGTTATTTCCATATTAATCGAAAAATAACAAATACTCACATTCGGTTTTAATTTTATTTAGAAATATGTTGTTACGTATTTTAAATATAAAGATTCGAGACAAGAAGATAATAAATTTCAGACAAATTGGTTTTGGGAAAACGAGAAAATATTGTAATTTTTTCACGAACAAAATGCTAAGATGGCTTAAGGGTGTGCACTAGCGTCTTCCTTTTCTTCTTTTCCTCTTTTTTATAAAACTTCATCAACGTAATTTTCTCCAGCCTCGGGGCGATGTATAGTTTTTTCAAGATCGTTATATTGTTTTGTATATTCTAAGATTAAATTTTCCCGATCTTGTCGTATTCATTCGTCCGTTTTTATTAAATCGTTTAAACTATTTACATTATATGAAAAGCGATATGCAAAGAATTTCAAATATTCCTACATAAACAGTATTTCGTAATAAAGTTAACTTGCAATATGAATACACCTGGGAAGCTTCTCGTAGATATAACATATGTTTTGCAAAATTAACACAATATACAAACGAAACTTTGACGTGTTTGATATTAAAACCCAGACTAATTTTCAGATATTCGGAGAAAAAATATTAAATTGAATCCTGAGATGAAAAACGGTGTGCAAACCTTTATAATTTGAGCGATGTCGCTACCTTGGCGATGTGAAAACTCGTTGGCGGCATTTTTTCTGCGCGCCTGGCATGCAGAAAAAACATATTAGATGACATGTTTGCTATCTTCCTCGTGCGAATTTTAAGAAATATATTAACGTTTATTATCTCGTTATATCTGTAAAAGTATTCCGATTTGTTTTTTGAAAACAAGACACTATAATACAATTTTTTCAAAAATTATTTACTTTTGAGGTTTTGACCCTCATTGGGGTCTTTAAAAAATATATCTTGACCAAGTTAATAAAAAATACTTAACAAAACATTTAAAACTATTAGGTAGCATTGTAAATACAAATTGTCAACAGATATAGTGTAATAACCTAGATAATAGTGTAAAAACTGCAGATCTATAGATGAGAAGTTAACATCACCTGGCTTTTGTTGAATTTATCGCTTTTCACATTCGTATCTGAAAATAACAATTTTTTCGTAATTTTGGTCTAGAATCTATTAACTCTTTGTAATTTATTGGAGTTATCTGTTTGCTCTCTTCTCAGTTAAGTAAATCTTTCAGTTGTTTTCGTGACCTTTCCTTATCCCAATGACCCTTGTTTCTTTTTCTCTCTACTCTATTTTCAGATGTGTGTTTCTCTCTCATCCAAGTATCTCTCTGCGCCATATCCCTGAACAAATTATTTATTTACGTTTTCAAGCCTTTTTTCTAGTTCTTCTCAGACTATTTAGGTCTTACAGGCGTCCACGTCCGTATTTCCATCTAAATAATGCAACCACTTCCAAGTTGGTGATGCGTTGATTCCTCTTGCGACCTCTCTCCTCGCCGTTGGCCAAGTTGTGCGTCATCGTCGGTGGGCGCCGGCCTTACATCACTCTTGCGTCGCGGCAACGCCCCCGCTTCCTCTTCCGCCACGCCCACCTGTCATCCGAACTTCCGCGCGACGCCCGGGTCTCTCAGTTGTGACGTTAAACCCTAACTCGATACCGTTTGCGCTCCGTGTTTCCCACGAAATCCTCAAAGGTCGCATCACTAGAATCGGTCTATTATAATATTTTAGGTGTTCCATCATGGTATTACGACCCGAAAAGGACGCCCGTCAACATAGTTATTAGTTTTCCAAATAACAACGAAAGTCTCGTGACTTGTCACAAAAATGTATATTTTTAAAACTGCCGAGTGTATTTCCCATCCGCTATCGAATTCAGCAAGCGTCTACTTTAATAGTCAAAGAAAAAGGACGATATAAAAACAGTTTGGTAATGGTACAGAGAGAAAATGAACAGTCTTCTTTCTCTGCAGTGTCATAAGGTCTGCATCACGCGGATGGAAACATGCATAAATACCCTGATTTCTTTACATACTAGTAACCTTGTGGTCTCAGAAAAAATAATTTGACTTTATACGAATGTATTATATTTTATGCACGTCAGTGAGAAATTTTTCTACATACAAGAATTACGGATTACTTTGTTAGTCATATTGTTCCTAATAAAACCTCTTAAGACCATAATTCGACACCTCTTACTGCTCATATAGTGAACTACAAAGAAAAGCTAATAACGAGGAATAAGCTTACAGACCTTATACGCACAGAGACTCCTCAAACTTTTTCTGCATCCCTCAATGACTTCAATGACAACTATGAATAAAATGTCTCTCATTCGCTTAATGGTGAAAATATATTCACAAAGAAATATCAAAAAGTAAAATGCTAATATCTAAACTGTATGTTACCCCTTACACTTTACCAGATGAATCTTCACTAGAATTATCTCAAGTCAAGCGTGACTTACTTAATTCCAGCTACAACAGACATCTCAGCAGCTTACAAGAATATATTTATCGGGCATTCAAATGTGTCGCATATCCATTAGCGAAGCTCTCTTTCTTCTATCTTCCTCCGGTCGCATTATTGTTTGTCTGTCTTCATCTCTCGTGGTTCCTCGTTGATTGATTACTAGTGCGTAGAGTGCGGGTGCGTCAACTGCTAAGCGGGGTTTTCCTCAACCACGTATCTCCTATCAGTGGGGCACCGCCCCAGCCGGAACAAGCTCTAAGTTCCCGACTGGTCTCCCGGCATGTGTAGTAGTGTAGTGCATGTAAGTGTGTGTGTGTGTGTGTGTGTAAAGGGTGGAATAGAACAAGGAATGGAAAGGAAAGATCGCGGTTCGTGACCCGTTTGGTGCGGTACTGATCCGGCATTCGCCTGGTATTGATCGGAGAAACCACGGAAAAGTACCGATCATAGCAACCGACCACTAGAATTGCACTCCTGACAGCGAGAGTACTCGCCCTAGCTATCTGGTTAGTGTGGAAAATCCTGCCTCCGTCGGGGCTCAATTGGTCTCTCGTTACCGCGACACATTTTGTTTCGCAGTTGATTCCGTTTCCTTCAGCTTTTTCTTCATTCTTCTTTCTTATGCCTCTCGCCGCCCTCCATCTCGCCTAGATCCTGTTCATCATTACTCTCCCCGTCCCCTGCTTCCTGGTCCTGCTCGCTCCAGCGACGCCTTTGACGCAGAGGGAGGTCTGGATGTGCCCAATACGCACATTAAAATAAAAAAAGCTTTTAACCTCAAGTTATGCAATTAATGGAGATAAATATTGTAATATACAGTTCGAGGAAAGATGAATAAAAACCTGATAAATTCATACAAAAGTTGAAGTATATTACTCATTTCCGATGCGTGCGAAAATTGAAAGAAAACTACGCGGACAATGGCCATGTGAAAGTTGTTTGTGGTTTTTTGATAGATTCCGAGGAATTCATCAAAAGTCCAAAGCAATGAGTGTTATGAATAAGAGTAAGCAATTACTTTTTACTCTGAGTTTCGGAGAACCTTCTCAATTTCGTATGAATAAAGATGGTAAGCAATTGCTCAGTCTCTAACAGTTTGCTCCTTAGGAAGCTGGTTGCATCCCGAAGTAGACTCTATAATCAACCGACTAATATAATCTTCAGTTGTGAATTAGAGGAATAATAATAATAAAATAATAATAATAATAATAATAACAACTAGGGAACGGATTTCCATGTAATTACATGTTTTTACAAGAACTAGATATCTGCATTAAATAATTTTTTTGAGCATTCTGAATGAATTGGAACTATTTTTATTTTACATATTTTCACATATTTTGGTATAATTACATTTTTTACATATTTTACCTACAACTACATATTTCGTTAGATTTTAATATATTTATACGTCTAAACGGAATATTTCAGATGCGCGTTTGAATAATATGTTACGGAATCATCTTTCCTAAAAATCAAATGCAATGCTGCTGGGCTTCTATGATCACCTTATCTTCCCCATAATTGTCACCTCCCCCCCCCCGCTTATTGCATACTTGGAGTCAAGAATGAGAGGATTTCTGTGAAGAAAAGTAATTTCAAATACCATTTTGCTCATGTTTCAGACAGCACATTCGTTACTCAATCGAAAACTAACAATATATTTTACAGAAAATTGTCTTATGCGTTGTTCGATTGGGGGGAGGGTACCCCCACCCCTGCGATCCATCACTGTCTAGACGGTACTACACGGTTCATTGCAACTGGCTTCTCGTAAACATTGTAATATATACTGTGAACGTATTTTTTATTTCGAATAAAATTCTTGTGTGGAGAAATCTAGTGTAGAATTACTTCTGTAGAGGTAGAACCTACTTTCAGCCACTCCGAATGCTTGTTAAGAACTGATTTGCGACGTTCTATGCTCGGAAAATGCTAAACACAATAATGAAATTTTATTTTACTTATTTCATAATTTTTCTTACATATTTTGGAAAAATAAGTACATATGTATGTACATATTTTGAATTTTTATTACAATAAAATCCGTTCCCTAATAATAACAATAACAACAACAATCTCAGAGCTTGTGCAGACTGGACTGGTGGCAAAAAAAACCGCAAGCCTTGAAGGTCGGCACTGGATCTCACCAACCTGCGTGAGAAGATAACAGCCACCTTCTGTTACACATCCATTACTTTATACGTGAGCTACACTTACAGGACTAATGACCAACTCATTTGACGCGCCCGGAAATGCGAAATAATCAATCTATCAATTGGCGCGCGACATCAGTGTCGGACGTCGTCCCACTGCTTGCCGCTTCAGAGCAACAGCGCACAGAGTGGCCGGAGAAGAGAAAAGGTGACAAAAAGGATTTTTAAGCGTTTTTCGGAATTTATAGCAATAAAAACACATTTTATAAGTAAATAATGACTTATTTAATACCTTTGAGATAATTTTTCTCTATTCCATTTGTGAAATCAGTGGGTTAGATGCAATTAACAACCTAGGAAGCACTTTTTTCTTCCGGGTGGCACTTTTTCCCGTTTTTTTTCTTTTCAATGTGTTTAATAACACCATACAGATCCCTACTTGTTGATAAAGAGCTATCAGTACCAGGCCATGTAGGAAAAATAAAAAAAATGAATATATTAGGTAGAAAGGCTAACAAAACTAGATGTGCGTCGTTATAAACAAAGTACCTTAACGCAAAATATGGCTGACATGAGCAAACTTTGATTTATATTTTGAAAGCAAGATGAATTCCAGAATCATATTCAGTTAATATCATAGCCTGGAAATGCCTGGAAAGGAACTAAAAGACAATATTAAGTAGCGGTAAATAAATCTGGAGGAGGGTAATTTCATTCCATTTTGTCACGTTAAGATTCTATTCGAAATTACTAAATTATCATTCAAGGAATATGTTTTTTAGAAATATAGATTTAAAGTACATATCTCCAGGTATCGTATCCATAGCACGTACGATTCTGCTAGTCGAGAGAGCAAAAATATTTGCATCGTAAAACACCCCTCTATCTTACTTGTGCAATTGCGAAGAAGTGCGCCGCGCATCACTTGTGCAAGTTCAAACTTGCGCTGAATGGAGTGGCCTGATTCCCCCTTCCTTTCCTGATCAGGGCACGACGAAGGAGGCATTGCTACTGCTTTCATCTGTAGCTTCTGAAGTATGTTTTGATTTTGGACTTTTTGCCAACTTTCTCCTCCGCTGGCCCCACTAATGCGGCGGTCCAGCCTGGCCCGGCGCAGGGCCGTGGCTGCGACCGCGACCCTTGCTGCAGCAGGAATTGCCAGGGCAACCGGAGCGCTCCCCGAGAAGCTGGCGCGGTCGCCGCTTGACCGCTTGGCGGCGTCACCCGACACGGAGCCGCTTCGAACGGCTGCGCGCCCCGCGGGGCCCTTTCAAGGCTGAGTGGGCCGTCGGGAACTCGCAAAGGGGCCCTCGGATCCTGCCCTTATGATAAGAGGCGGTCGGGTGGTTTGAGAAGCTCAGGCAGATTTGGCGAGGACTTTTGAGTTTGAACTGAAAATACATGCAGACATCATTCTTAGATCACGTTTACGTTCAATCACTAAACATTACACCGGGAGCGGTAGCTCAGTGCATCAACTGATGTCACTACAGCGCCTCTGCCCGGGAGGTCCTAGGTTCGAGTCCTGACGGCGCCAAGATTTTCGACACTAGCTTTTCAGCAAGGTCGAATTCAGTCGCTGCATGGAGTAGAATTCTATCGGTCGGCTGCTCTGATCGGTAGTTTTCCGTGGTTTCTCCGATCAACAAGCGAATGCCAGAGCAGTACCCTAACAAACGGGCCACTGACCGCGCGCGATCTGTCCTTCCTCTTCCTTGTCATATCTTCTCCCCTTACACACACACTTACACTAACATGCACTACACTACCACATATTCCGGGAGGCCGGTCGGGTACTTAGAGCTTGTTCCTACTGGGGCGGTGCCCCGCTGGTGGGAGAGTCCTGGTTAGAGAGAAACCCCACTAGCTGACTGTAGGTCGGCGCCGGATCTCGCCATCCAGTAGGGAGGATCACAGCCATCTCCCGAGAAAAAACATGCACTACTCTAACGGGACTAATGACCAAAGCCGTTGACGTGCCCGGAAACACGAAAAAATCAATAAAGCAAGCAATTAAACATTACGCCGATAACTACGCGATTTTGTTGGAACGTTTTGAGAGGAACAAAGTCAAGTGACTCACCCAAATGGCATACCATTACAACGCCTTTCAAAAAGTGTGGGGATGGTTGTATAGGAGTTCACTTGACAACTTTTCTTTTCCTATGAAAACGAATTTAAATTTTCGATATTTGGTAACTCTTGAGCTTTTGGCGAAGTCTTGAAAAACGTTCGTCTGTTTCTTGACACGCTGTTTATGATTGACGATTGGGAGTTGGTATTGACTGAAAGCAACTAAATGCGAGGTACTGTGAATAATTGGTAGTGTTTCATGCGCATGAGTTTTCCATCTGACGCGGCCATGCCAGTGGCGTCTCCTCACTCTGGATCTATGGCGTCGGCTGTGAAGGAAAGTGATAATATTCACTCTACTCTTTTCGCATATGTGTTTCGAGTAAAATTCAATTAAATAAACAAAATGGTGTATTTTAAATTATAATATTGGAAGAATGAGGAAAGGATAGTCGCAAATTAACAACAATGAGTGTGTAGTACTTTCTATTGCAAAGATTGAAACAATACATTTTAAAATATTTAAAAATACATGCTCGACTTTTTTCCCATTTTTTCGTTTCTAGTTGTAAAAATTAATTTCTGAAGTATTATTAAGTTAGAACATGGCCTTCTCGTTCTTTTTCTTTATACGAACGGGGGAAAAGCAATTATTTAAAAAGTTTTGAACTACTTTATCACTATCCGAATTAAAACAACAATAATAAAAATAATAAAGGCTACAACGCAGGATATCAACGGAACGGAGAATATCAAAATCATGATCGCTCGCTCACTATACATCGATTTAAAGACAGCTGCACTTCAAGGTTACGGTGTGAAGGAGAGAGAAACGCTGTCATCAAATCGGGATCTCCTTTTGAACTTAAGTTTTTGATATTGAAACTCCCAATTGGATAATAATTTCACCCTCTACTTCCAGGTCGTGACCTCGAAGTGCAGCTATGTTTAAATTGGAGTTTAGAAGGCAGTTGAATCGAGATCCAACGCCTTCGCACGCTTCGTCCTTGCATGGGAAGGCGTCGCGCGTATGCGCTGCCTCCACCTGATACGCCCTGAAGACGTTGGAGGCATTCGACAATGGTGTGAGTTTCGCTACCACAGTACTTGCGTTGCATGGACGTGCTGGTTCCGATCTATGACGCGGATCTCACGGAAGACCGAATAAATGAAAAATGAAAAAAAAAAAACCTAAATGAACTCAATCGAGAAAATGCCTTTTGAAATTGCCTAAATGAACTCAAACGAAAACTCCACTGGCTCTTGCCATTTGATATCTGAAAATACATCAACTTTTTAAACGCAACAACAACTAATTCTTATCTTAGGGTACGACTCTCGTTCACTATGTAGTGTTCCTTGAATTCGATTCTAAAGAAAGCTTGTAGTGTTTTCACAACATATTTGTAACTGCGCAATTTAAATATTGGAGTCCAGTGTATTCACAATGGAGGTTTTGAATGGGTGCATCTTTGGTGATATGCAAAAAGATGACGCTGTTAATGTTATACAATGGTGCCAAAAATATGATATTTTGCGAAATGAGCGTGAATGTCCGAAGTTAAAAGAAAATTGTCACGTCACCACCCCTCTGAGCAATTATTTTCGTATTTCTATGAGTACATGTGGCAAAAGAATAACGTAGGAAGAAGAATGAAACAATGAGAAATTTCCTTCAACTGATGAAATAAAATTACCCAATAAAAGACTAGAGTGACTTTCCAGTATTATTAATTTCAGATAGTGAACCTAACCATTTAAAGTGCTCTCTTATAAAAGTGGTTTGGTAACTCAAGGTTGTTGAAAGTGAACGTGAGGGCTGAAGGTCCGAGCCTCGCCGTGTCGTGAATCCGGGAGAGCGAAGCGAGAAAACTTGCCTTTGAAAATAATTTGGCATTACAATGTGGTGGGAACAGAGCATATACAAAGACATTGCACTTCCACAGAATTAACCAAAAGCGAGGAAACCGAATCTTTCTAGACGAGACTCGTTCTTTTAAGTGAACCGTACCTTGAGTAAGAATTAACCAAATTTACATATCCGTACAGGAAATAATATTTACTCATCACATCTAATAATAATTTATCAAATAAGTCGGATATAATTTAGACCTCTTTTTTTATCACTTTATTACTTTGTTGTATAAAGAAGAATGTGTTTCTATAGATTCGACCTTTCTGCAATTTTGAACACGTATCCTTCTGAGAGAGAATATTTGTCTACGCGACATTTGATAAAAAAAAACTATCCATTCCAATTTTCTACGCATTAAAGCAACCTTTAAGAACGTAATCTGTCAGTTTTCCGCGAATACCTCGATAACTACGAGAAAGTTTACTCAGGTGGATCAAACGTTTCTGAAAGCCCATTAAATTTCCTACCAAATGTATTTCCGTTCATTTCAGTAGTGCAAGCAATTAAACTTTGGGTAATTGAAACTCAAAATTGTAACTGGAAATTGTCCGAGAGTATGCAACAATGCGTCAGTTTACAACTGATCGTAGCAACAGTGGTAGAAGTACTGATTATCGTAGCGGGGTGAGTACAGTACATGGCAGAGAGAGGAAGTGACAAAATGGAGCTGGGTGGATGGGACAGCACTGAGGAGAATCGTACTAGGTAGAGCAAGGAAGAGTAGGACGGGGATACACTATAGATAGAAATAGTATAGGCATTTTCTGATCACCCATGATACGAAGTGAGGGTACCAGAAGAACATAAGATCCAATAATTTAATAGAACATCTTAAGTCACGATAACTGCATTCTGCGGAAGAAATCATCGCGACGTGTGTTGCGGGTTGCATCAGCTGATTGGGAAAATCCATTCTTCATCATAAACCTGTTAAATGCATCTGGAGGAGGGTAATTAACTATTCAGTAGTAGCAAATGTACGGTGGTATGTTGATGAATTATTAAAAAAATATTCAAAACTGCAATCTTTGCTTAGCGTTTATGCGTAAAGGTGACAGAATTTTTGAATAACGTGAGTCGGTTTTGGATTGAATACTAAACGTTACACTTTGTTGAGTGATCGTTGTTATATTGGTACTGTATTAATAACGTTGAAAACGTCCCAAAATTCTATAACATACACCAAACAGACACCAAATATTTGCTAATGGTGATATTTAATTTTACTGTGCATGTGAATTACGAAAGTTGAAAATTCCGTTACAAGCGGATCATAAATGCTCCTACTTCTTCATTCTCTTCTACGATTGTTTCGGTATCGTCAAGATTCTTCACGTGGAGTTTTATCCTTAAATTGTGAAATCAATTTTGGAGATCGAGAATTACAATATTAACTCTCGATAGAACACCAATTCTCTCGCATCTCAATCCATTCCCGGAATGTTGAGCTTCAGAGAATACCGGCAACCCAGATTGAAATACGATGCAGTGGTAGTCAAAAGCTGTTGCCTGGGAATGGCAAATTGTTAACTCAGGGGTTACCAAAGGTCTGTGAATACAGAAGCAAGCAAACAGATGTAGTCAAAAGTTGTCACCTGGGAATGGCAAATTGTTAACTCAGCGGTTACCAAAGGTCTGCGAATCCGGGAGCAAGCAAAGCCACCCACGCTCAGCTGCGTGCTTGCCTGAGTGGCGCTGTCAAGGCGGAGCGGCGCCGGGCAGCGGTGGAGCCGTCGCGTCGCGTCGCGTCGCGGTGGCCGTCAGCTGCAGCGCGGCCGCGGCGCGGGCGTGGGCGTGGGCGGCGTCTGCGGCCGGGCCGCGCCGCGGTCAGCACGTCATTAGCACCGCTCATAAACAGTGCGGCTGCCGCGCAGGAATTTGGGATAATGGATGGAGGTGGCGCGCCCTCCACCGCTTCGGGCGCGGCCCCGTCCCCCCCCTCGCCCGCCGCCGCGCGCGAGGCCCCCCGCAGTGTCCGCCCACGCGCCCGTCCACGCGCCCCCCGTCCACGCGCCCACCCGCCCGCGCCACCGCCCGCCCGTCCACGCGCCCGCCCCCGTCCACGCCCGCCACGCCACGCCACCCGTCCACGCGCCCACCCGTCCACGCGCCCACCCGTCCACGCGCCCACCCGTCCACGCGCCCACCCGTCCACGCCGCCCGCCCACCGTCCACGCGCCCGCCCGTCCACGCGCCACCGTCCGCGCCCCGTCCACCGCCCGTCCCGCCCCGTCCACGCGCCCGCGCCACGTCCACGCGCCCACCCGTCCACGCCCGCCCCCCGCCCACCGCCCACCCCCCCCTCGCACCCCCCCCCCCCCCGCCCCCGCGAACATACGCCCCTCTCACGCGACTGGTTTTACGGCACACCCTCTTACCTTCAGCAGCCAATGAATATGGCTAACGTACTGGGCTGGTCACAGGGCGCATGCTGAGCATTCCAATAATCCGCACTGCACTGAGTTCGTTATGAAATTCAGTGCAATTATTCAGAATTCTAAACCGTATTAACACATAATTACCGGGGCTAGTAGCCCAGGGCCTCAACTGATAGCACTGCAGTGGCTCTGACCGGGAGGTCCTAGGTTCGAATTCGCCGGAGGCAAGATTTTGGATACTAGCTACATAGATAAGACGAATTCAACCGCTGCCTGGAGGAAAATTCTAGAGACCACCTGCTCTGATCAGTAGTTTTCAGTGGTTTCTCTGATCAATACCAGACGATTGCCGGTTCAGTGCCCCATACAAACGAGCCACAGACCGCGCGCGATCTTTCCTTCCTCTTCCTTTTATCCTCACTCCTTACACACACATACACTAGCATGCACTACACTACCACATATTCCGAGAGACTGTTCGGGGCTTAGAACTTGTCGGGGGAGAGGCGGTGCCCCGCTTGTGGGAGATATCTGGTTGAGAAAACCTTGCAAACCGACGTCGGTGTCGGATGTCGGATCTCTCCATCCTGCGGAGGCGAAGATCACCGCCACCTCCCTGAAGAAGAACATGCACTACACGTACGAGACTAATGATCTTGGCCCTTAACGAATTCGGAATGAGTAAGAAGTCAAAAAAGTTAACTCATAATTCCTTCTTCAGATTCAGCTAATATTCAGATTCATATTTCGTATACATGATCATCAGCTTGCACGCAAATGAAAACTTACAAAGAATGAATAAAAAAATTCTGGAAAAGGTTCTCTTTACTACTATCTAAGGTAATATTATGTTTCTAAATGTAAAATAAATTAATGTAGTAATACGTTATATAATAATAATAATAATAATAATAATAATAATAATAATAATAATAATAATAATATGAGGAGGAGGAGGAGGAGAAAATTAAAAAATAATCTCACGAAATATTTTAAGATAGAATAGAGAAAAATATCTCAAGTTCGTGAAGTCAAAGAAAATAGGGATTTTTAAAGGAAATATGAGACAGGAAACGTACTTGCGAGAGTTTTTAAAGTTGAAAATCCAGAAGGAAACACATTTTTGTAATCGCGAAACCCTTTTTCACAGTACTGAAAAACGTGGACCTATCTCTAAGTTTAATCTACTCAATCAAACATCGTATTTTAAATGAGAGGGGTTTGGTTTTAATGAGACTTCATATAGTTTATCAAAGTTACTAAGAGTAAACTGATTAGGAAAGAAAACTATAAAGGGGCATAGCGCTTACGTAAATGCATTCAAGGACAATTAACATGCGTTTACTGATGGTAAACTCGGTGGCTGGATAATGATTGGTAATCTGAATTTTAAGGAAAAAACTTACAACAGAATCAAACTAGTTACGCATGCTGTTAATGCCTCTCACTCATTTTGAAGTACATTGATTTATCGGTAGAATTACCTCCCAAAATTGGCGGTATCCCGCAACAGATCGTGTACTCTCTCGAAATCGTATGAAATTCGTTCGAATGAAATCACGCCAATCACCAACGTGGCAACGTCAAGAATACTGTAGCATCATATCATTTTTTTCGTCATTTGCCCTTTCTCTCCACCTATTACTTTTCAGGAGGACATACACACATATACCTATTACTCTCAGTCGAGAATATTCAAAGGGCTAGAAAGGAAATAGAATATTTTACAGCTTGTAATGTAAAAGGCAGACGAAATAATTTGTAGAATAGCCTAAATAAATTATTTAAATTTTATTTTAAAATTAAGTATTTTGTGTTGATAATAAAAAGATATTTTAGTGGTTTATATTTCCAAATATATGCACTCAAGATTTCTCATCAGTTCGTTGATCAGATTTTTGCTACATTGTTCCAAGTTCACTCTTGTGCCAAACTCGCGCTCTTGTTACCCTTATGCTCTGCCGTCAGCGTCAGTCACTTGATTCTATGATTCATGGAAGTGAACTATACGTACCGCCTATTCGATCTCGAGCAGGGATTGCAGCGATCAAATAATACTCTGCCCGTCTCTCTGACCCCTTTAGTCGCCTCACGCCCCTCTCGTCTCTCTCGAGTGTGATCCTCGAAATTAATGCGACTGGATCAAATGTATCTCCGAATCTCAGTCTAGCTCGTGACTTCTCCCCATTGGTGCTGAATACGGATTTCATTAAATTCGCCTCATCTGAGATTTTCAGAAACAGACAAATATATATAGTAAACACTCGCGTATCAAAGTTAAATGAAAGCTCTGAAACTAATGTTTTGTTGAAACAACTGTTTAAAAAAGAGAAAATTTCCGTAGAATTGGCAACGAGTTTCATTGTATTACGAAATTAAATATGAAAACACGCTTTGCAAGTTAAAGTTAACTCTATAAATAATTTTGCAATGAATAACAAAATTGTCTACTCTGTAAATCCATGTGATGCAGGAATTATTTAAAACACATTCGTCACATCCAACGTATAAAAATATTATTGAATTTAATGAGAGTGCTTACGTAGTTAATGCCTGTACGGTTGTTTATGAAATTTTTATAGCAGTGGTTTACGTAAAAGCTGTTTTTATTATTTCATCCAAAACGAATAATTGCTACCTGTTTCTCTTGTTTTAAATAATATTCGAAAAACAATATTTAATAGATCTTAATTTTGCAAAGTAGTTTAGTTTCTACGTTTATGCAAGTAGGACCTTTCTAAAACTATAAGCTTAATACGTTGAGTAAAATGAACACTCAAAATGATTTTGAATAGCTAAATTATCTTCGTAGATTTGACCTCGCAAGCTCGGATTATTTCTCTCGCCGTTATCTCCGCAAACCAGAGATCTCTTTGAAGTGCGTCCGGCCTCTCCGCTAAATGTCATGAGATTCAAACAGATTAAGTCGGCTCTCGGTGCGCGGGACTAGCTTTGGCAGAGAGCTCTGAAAGGAAAGAGGCCAAGCCCCCCTCTTCCCCCTCCCCCGTTAAGGGGCGAGCAGCGCGGCGCCATGTCATTGGCGCGCGAGGCTGTTCTGGCGCGCGCGTCATATGGCGCCTAATCACAGTGGAGTTCAACGCGCACGACGATTCCCGCCCGGCGAGTAGGTCGCCGCGTCGCCAGGGGTCGGAAACTTCCGCTCGGAGACTTATTCAACTCTTTGAATTCTGTAAAGAGTCTGAATCTTCACCCTTTAAGACCTCATTGACAATGCGTACTTAGACGTAAACGTAACGTAGCCGCGAAACCTACAAATGAGTTACTAAGCGAGACTATTCACAGTGCCTTGACGTAACCGTAGACATACGTCTCAGTCACAACGTTACAAGCTCAATTATTGTGATTTTTAATAAAGAATTTGGCCAATTTTTTTGTGATTTTTACTTTAATGTAGAAAACTAGTTTGTGAACATGATGCGTGTTGTGAATTCAAAGTAAGAATTTGGCCAATTTTTATTGTGATTTTTACTTGACATGGCTAATAAACTTATTATCCTCGACGAATTGCTAGTGAATTTGCTATGAGAGGACCCTTATTTATACGATGAAGGCAATACGAGCACTCCTATGACAGCCACTCGCATATATATATATATATATATATATATATATATATATATATATATATATATATATATATAAAGACAAATTCATAGAAATGTCAAAGAAAAACTAGAAACTATGGTGGAAAGATAGTGCCACCGTGCTAGAAACGAATCGATCTAGTTTCAGTACGTTAAATTCTGATTGGTTAACGCGAAACTTACGTTCCAGCTTACGTTCGTCATTGTGAGTGCTTGTTTTTACATGTAAATTTTACGGCTAAGTTTACAGCGTTACGTTACGTTCAAGTTTGCGTTGTGAATGAGGCCTAACTGCATTGTATATGAGGTCTTGCGTCATGCTTATCGCTGCGGAACCCAAAGTGAACTGAGCTCCCTCGCACATAGACACCGCGCAAGACATTTCACGACTAACTTGCCCCAGCGACAGCCGAAAGCACTTCTGCACGAGCGAACTCGTCCAGATGCTCCCGGGGACATCGCGATTTTGCGAACGATCTCGTCCAGAGGCTCCCATCGACAACCTGACTGAGCGTATTAACACGTCCAGAGGCTCCCGGCGACAACCTGACTGAGCGTAATAACACGTCTAGAGGCTCCCATCGACAACCTGACTGAGCGTATTAACACGTCCAGAGGCTCCCGGCGACAACCTGACTGAGCGTAATAACACGTCTAGAGGCTCCCATCGACAACCTGACTGAGCGTATTAACACGTCCAGAGGCTCCCGGCGACAACCTGACTGAGCGTATAACACGTCCAGAGGCCCCGACTGAGTGTATTAACACGTCGAGATTCTCCCAGCGACAACCTGACTGAGCGTATTAATACGTCCAGAGGCTACCACGCATGGAAATATTTTGCGTATCAACTCGTCTAGAGCGGTCAGAGGGTTAAAGAATGGATCTCAGTGCGAGAGAGCTGTTGAGAGAGGTTTGTAGTATATTTTGTCTGGTTTGGAACTCCAGATCGATGGAAAAACGAAGAAGAAACGAACTATGGACCGTGCGCGATCTTTCTGTATTCAATCTTCCCCCCCACCTCCCATTTTACACACCAAGTACACTTGCATGCATTACACTCTGTCACACACAACAAGAGGTCTGTCTGGAGCTTGAACGTGACCTAGCTGGGGCGGTGGGAGACAGAGATCCCACGCAAGCCAACGTGCAGGTCGGCGCTGGATCTCATGTGCCAATGTCGGAGATACACTCCCACCCTTTGAGATAACCTGCACTACACATACGGTACTAGACATCTGATTAATTTATGCTCTGGAAAAAAAGTTTCATTTATACATTCTCGAAACCAAAGATACATCATAGGTGAAGCAATCATGATAGATAGAATCGCTCTTGATTCATAAAGAATGTTCTATGCCTCTCTAGAAATGATCTGAGAGCCGATGTAATGTACTCTTACAATTGTCTGATGTTATAGAAGAATATTTTACGTACAATGAAGATGTTTGTAATTTTTCTTTTAAATTGCCTTCATCTCATTGTGTAGTAGTGCCATCTGGGTGAATTTGGTATGCAAGATATGAGTGATTTTTATCTTTAAATAACATGTTTGGTTATAATTTGTAATTGTAATTCAAATTACTAATCACTTTTGTCAATATTGTAATTAATAAATTTAGTTTAATGAAAAATAATTTGCTATTTATTTGTTTTCTTTATCTTGGGAAGTAATGTGTCACATAAAATCATATTGAAGGGTAAGGGTATACCCTATATTTGGACGGAATGTATTGCTCACCCCTGTAACATTTCCAACTCCCAATGGCACGGAGCATCGGGCAATGGATATCTCGTGGACTGTTTGCCTGTGCGTCCTGAAGCTCTTTTGTCCGGAAGTCCATTCGACGCAGATTCTGTAGCTGTCGCGAATCTCCTGCGAGTTGAATAAAGACTGAATTACGTGTTCGTAGAATATCCGTTGTTCATTTGTCTAAGCGTAGAATATTGATTTTGATATTCACATGAGAATTGAGAACACTTGCAACTGGCATGTAATTTGTTTCTTCTTAGAAGTGTGTCCTTTCCTGACAACGACCGGTTTCAAACGGTATTCTGTATTTGTAAAATCTGTGTTCACCTCTTCAGACATTAATGAATTATATTTCTGTAATAAAAATTATAGCAGACACATAATGTAATGTACTTTGTTTTACAGTGGTGTAAGTGCTTCCGAAATGAATTCTGTGAATAAGTAAATTAAATTAATTAATTATTATTATTATTATTCCTCTAAAGATGTTGTCTTTAGTCGGTTGATTATAAATTCAACTCCGTGTTGCAACCAGCTTTCTTAGAAGCAGATATGGGAACTATCGGTACCACTACAACACTTGGCGCTAAATGTGGGCTGTTCCAAACAAAGCAATAACTTTCACTGCCCAGTCTTTTGAATACTCAAGGAGTTAAGCCAAGTTCTTACACAATTTTTTCATAACAAATCCCAGAGTTTCGATAACTATCGGGATGACCTGAGTTGTACGCCCCACATTCGGTTGATCTCGATTTTCAAACTTTTGTATTTAAGGAGTTTCTCTGCCTTCTTTGCTTCGACGTTTTGATCGCGTGGCACAGCAACATCTACAAGTAGACACGATTTTATCTCCAAATCCCGAATAACAGTATCCTGTTTCTTTGCTGCTATCGTGGGAGCAGTTTGAATTTGTTGCTCGTACAGTATCGTGCACAGTCCAACAGTCGTTACCGGTTTTTGGTGGATGCACGTACCACTTGGGGTATCTATAAAGCATTGAAGGCTTTCACGGCCGGAGTCAATATTAATGTTTCCTTCCGGGCTGATGGGCCGTGGTCCAATTGGCTTTGAACTGCCAAACGTTTCGCCCACGACTGCGGCGGACATCTTCAGTGGCGAGGTCTCAGGTGAAGTGCTCGGGACGGCGGCTGACTGGCGCCAGTCAGCCACCAGTCGCCAGTCAGCCGCCGTCCCGGACACTTCGCCCGGAAGAAAACATGAACACTTGGGGTATCGCTTGGAATTTCGAGGGCGTTACATATCTGCCAGTGGTGAATAACTTACAGCCTATCATGTCTTTCATGTATTCGGTCTTGTCGAAATTGACAAACTGAGAAGCTATGATCAATGGTTTCTCCGTGTTCCTAGCAAATGCGATATTTATCATCTTGGAAAATTTTCATAACCTCTTTATCATAATGTCGTGCTCCCTCCATCACTCTCAATGTTTTTAAATCGTGAAAAAAACACCGTGAAATTTACAATTGACAATTTCATGGTGGTTTTTCGCGATTTAAAAAATTGAAAGTGATGGAGGGAACACAACATTATGAAATAAACCACCATTAAATACCACCATGAAATTGTAAATTGTAAATGTCACGGTGTTTTTTCGCGATTAAAAAAATTGGTAGGTTGTTTCGAATTCTCGTTTCGGATTCGAATTCAGCGCGTTGACATATATAGATAGTCACCTGTTTATCAAGTTAGATAAGTCAATGGGTTTGATAAATCAGGGCCTCTATTTAAAAGTTTCATTTACGTTGGTAGTAAGCAGATTGCTAGGAAAAAGAAGAAAACATTACCAGCATCTATTATGATTGTGATGAGTAAGCAATTTACCTTTTTCTTTGTTATAAGCTGCAACTTATGCTACCAACATGATTTCTGTTCTATGCACTCTCGCCAGTAAGGTGCCACTTTCCTGACGTGCAATAAATTTGATGAATTATTCGCAAAAAATAATGTAGTCTTATACGTGAGTGAATGAAGCGAACTTCCCAACAAATCGAACACTACTATGACGCTTGAAACTCTGCGTAGGGTTATACAAGTATTTGAGCTACGAACTGAAAGCGCACTGAAACGCCAGTTACACTTCACGTTGTCAACCTTGGCGCTGCAGCATCTCCACCGGTCGGCACAGCGCAAGCGGTCACTGGGGCAGGGCGTGTGGAAGGGAGTAGGCGGTGCGGAGGGGTGGGGTGGGGTGGGCGGCGCTCAAATAGCGCGACCATCAGTCGCTGTCGCCCGCGCGGACACCTGCCGACGAAAGCGCCCCGCCCTCCCAGGCCCCGCCCCCGCCGCTCTCTTCGCAGCCCGCCCCGGCCGCGGGCGCGCGCCGTCCGCCCGGTCATTAGCATGCGAGAGGCCGCGGGGGCGTGGTCGGGAGGCGGGGCGGGGGCGTGGCGGGCGCGCTGAGCGGAAACGCGACCCGCGCGGCTTAATAAAGTGGCGCCGTAAAACTGTTAACGAGGCAGCGGGTGGCGCTCTGCGAGGGCGGCCCAGACGGGGGGGCGTGAGGGAGTGAAGGGAGATAGAGAGTGAGAGTGAGATAGAGAGTATGTGAGAGTGAGATAGAGAGTATGTGAGAGTGAGATAGAGAGTATGTGAGAGTGAGATAGAGAGTATGTGAGAGTGAGATAGAGAGTATGTGAGAGTGAGATAGAGAGTATGTGAGAGTGAGAGAGAGTGTGTTGTAGAGTGAGATAGAGTGTGTTGTAGAGTGAGATAGAGTGTGTTGTAGAGTGAGATAGAGTGTGTTGTAGAGTGAGATAGAGTGTGTGAGACTGAGAGAGAGTGGGGGAGAGGAGGAGAGAGGGGAGAGAGCGAGAGGGGCGAGAGAGAGGAGAGGAGGGAGAGCGAGAGGGGCGAGGCGGAGGAGGCGAGGAGGGAGCGAGAGGAGGGAGGAGCAGAGCGAGAGGGAGCGAGACGAGAGGAGCGAGCGGAGCGAGCGAGAGGAGCGAGAGCGAGAGGAGGGAGGGAGCGAGAGGAGTGAGCGAGAGGGCGAGCGAGAGGGCGAGGCGAGAGGGGCGAGGCGAGAGGGCGGCGAGAGGGCGACGAGCGGAGCGGAGGGCAGGCGAGAGGGCAGGCGAGGCGAGCAGAGGCGAGCGAGAGGAGCGAAGGCGGAGGAGGCGAGAGGGCGAGAGGGGCAGGCGAGAGGGCGAGGCGAGAGGGCAGGCGAGAGGAGCGGAGCGAGGAGGAGCGGAGCGAGAGGCGGCAGAGCGAGAGCGAGACGAGGCGAGAGGAGCGAGGCGAGAGGAGAGCGAGGGAGCGAGGGGGCGAGCAGAAGGCGAGAGCGAGGGCGAGGCGGAGGAGCGAGGCGAGAGGAGCAGAGCGAAGGGGCGAGGCGAGAGGGCGAGAGCGAGAGGGCGAGGCGAGAGGGGCGAGGCGAGAGGAGCGAGGCGAGGGAGCGAGGCGAGGCGAGAGGAGCAGAGCGAGAGAGAGGTGAATAAGGAAGGGTCGGTGAGAGATTGCAACGATGGTCTCCTAGTCAATGTGATGGAGAGCCAACATGGACGGAGAGAATGAAGGAAACGCCAGAACGTCCGAGTGGTTTGCTTTCCTGTTCGGCAGGTAACGTAATTCCCAAAAGGTTGTTTAAAGATTAGTTTAATGAATCCCCTGAGACGGTTCATACTTTTTCACAATTTGAACTCGTAAAATCGAAGAGCTGTGATATTTAGGCATGTTAAAGAAGTAAGTTGAACATCTATGGAATCATACAGTGATTCGAGGAATCAGCAGCGCGCTCACCCAAAATAGGCGTAGACAGTTATATACTCGGAGAAAATGCAAATATTGTTATAAAAATACAAATACCAAGCGATTAAAGGCTTGTAAAACAAGAAAATAGTTTATTCAGAAATAAAATAAATCCATCAAGATCAAGGGACATTTATAAATGCCCTAACAAAAGAAATAAATTAAAAACAACAGCTGAACGAGAGTAAATCTATAATAGAATATAAATACTGTCGGAAGTGTTTGTTAATATTCAGGAACTGTGCTATCTTTTAAATGGACAAGGAAAAAGGCTGCTAGTTTCCTGTCTTCTCCCCAAGAAGCTGATCGAATTATGATGAACGGAAACCAATTCCCACTTTTCTCGTTGATCTCAAGGCAGGAAAAAATGTCCACAATATTGTCCACTCCATCAAGAATACTTGGATACGTAATCAGGATCATGAAAACACAATGGAATACGACTTCAAAAGAGTGCAAAATAAGCAGTATACATAAAATGATTAATGATTTTCATAAACTAAGAACCAACAAAACATTCAATCTTAAAGACCAAGTGACACTTTCTCGAATCAGATCAGAACACACTTAGCTAAATCATTCCATCTGTTAAATAACACAGCTCTCTTAAAATGTGAATCATGTAACGAACAACTGTCAGTTGCCCATATCCTTCAGTCATGTATAAAATATATCCATGAACAACAATCAATACTACTGACTGATAATCTTGAAAATATTTTATTCTCCAGTGATTTTCAGGGGAAAATATTAACATTATGTAAAATATTAAACGTGTATAACGATTGAAAAGTCTGACTGTCAATTGTAAATTACTGTTTATTTATTGTTTCAATTGTATTTTCATTATGTAATTTCAATCCTGTATTAATGAATCTGCATCATGTATATTCGTGGTCGCTAATAACCTTGTCGTTGATGCGACTTTAAATTAAATAAATTTGAAAAAATGTATAAATACTAAGTAGGACATGTCCAGAAAGGAAAAATACTACAAAACTGGAGAGACAAGCATCATTTTCAACAGGAGGTACGTAGCAGCCGACCTGGATGGCCGACTCAGCGCTTCGGTCCGAAGGGTCGCGGGTTCGAGTCCCGCCTTAGGCATGGTTGTTTGTCCCTTGTCTTCGTATGTATGTGTTGTCGCGGAGGGCCTCGCGTTCTACTGACCCCAGATCAGAAGAGCCCGCAAGTGTGTTGGTGTCTAGTGTATGGTCGAATATGCGTCCCATCGGGACGTAAAGGGTAACCGGCTGTCGGCTGGATAAAAACCCTAGAAAGAAGAGGGACGTAGCAACCTTCTTTCGCACTACAAGGCACCGTTTTGAGTGCTCAAACACGAGGAGGCCTGCACGTAGCGACGGACAGGCGGTGCCGTCAGTCGGGCGGACACAACGCAGCCCTGCGTGACACGACGCCGGGCGACGCGGGGCGACGGGGCCGGCGACGGAGGGCGCTGACGCCTCGGAAGCGACGGCGTGACGGCGCACGCACAGGCCTCGCAAGGGAGGGGAGGGGCGAGACGACGCTGTAACGAGCCACTCGGCTGCCTCTGGGGAGCGCAAGGGATGCGAACCCCTGCCCACGCAAACGCCTACCCCCGCCGCACAGCTACGCAACGAACCACGAACAGCTCCGCGTCGCGTCGCGCCGTCCATGGTACAGATTTGCATGGTAGGACCATAGCCCGCTATTATGCATATTAGCGGCTATATTAAGGCATACTAGCGGGCTACTATGCAGGCTACTAGGGCATACTAGCGGGCTACTATGCAGGCTACTAAGGCATACTAGCGGGACCATAGTCCGCTAGTACGCATATTAGCGGCTATATTAAGGTATACTAGCGGGCTACTATGCAGGCTACTAAGGCATACTAGCCGGCCATAGTCCGCTAGTAGCATGTTAGCGGCTATTAATGTATACTAGCGGGCTACTATGCAGGCTACTAAAGCATACTAGCGGGACCATAGTCCGCTAGTATGCATATTAGCGGCTATATTAAAGCGTATTAGCGGGCTATGGTAGGCTCCGCCGCGCGCGAGCACTTCGCTGTTCAACTCCATCAAGGACAGCGACAGCCTGGCACTCGAAACGGCATGCTGTGTTATGCGGAAACGTAATGCTCGTTTAAACGCTCAGCAACGTCTCTCGTAAAAGAAGTGAACAACTTCGTCTGGAGGTAAATTTACTTTTCCTTCAGTCGTAGCTGAAAATATTTGTATAGTATTAAAAAGTAATGGAAGTTCATAGAGAAGATTTGTAGTTTTACATTTTGTTTTACGCGTTTGACGGAAGCATATAATTTTGTTTAATTTTCATCTCTAATGCATTATTATTATTATTACTATTATTATTATTTATTGTCGTTTTTGTTGTTGTTATTCCTTTTCTTGACGACTGAAGCTATTATGAGTCGATTTAATATATCTACTCTAGGTTTGAAACCAGCTTCCTAAGGAGCTGATCTACGCACTGTCGATGACTACAACACATTGCGCAAAATGTTAGCTATCCCAAATGAAGTAATGGCTTGCACTTTCTGGTCTTTTTAATGACCTGGTAGTTTAGCCAAGTTCTTACGCAAATTTTGCGGAACAAATCCAGAGCTCCAATAACTATCGAGACGCACTCCCTCATGATTTTTTTACACTTTTTGGTCTCACATTTCAGATAATATAGCATGGAAGTTAATATTATTATTATTAGTATTATTATTACTATTATTATTATTACTATTATTACTATTATTATTATTACTATTATTACTATTATTATTATTACTATTATTATTTTTTTTAATTCCAGTATGAAATTAATTAAGCCAGTTGCAGTCATCACTCTGAATTATTTTAATTTATTTTCTATTTGCAAATAATCTTGATCTAGTAATCGTTGCAGACTTTTTCTTGATACTCAGCATGGCTCAGCACAATCCGTTCCCAAAAATGTGAGTAGTATTGAACAGCTTGAAATTATTTTTACTGTAGCCCTCGTGCAGATCTGTGATCCCAAATGTTTACGAAAATTACTCGACTAACACTTTAGAAAAATTAACAAAATCCCGCAAAAAATTGAAACCGCATGACGTTAAAGTAACGCTTCTACATCTCTTTTTTTGAAAATAAAATTTATGTTGATAAAGCATTCAAGTTCCCTCTCATTCTAGAAGAGTAGAGACTCGTAACTTCTCAACAAAGAAATAGTACTACTCCCTTGCAACCAAAGATTCTTTTTTAAATTTATTTTTATTCACAGCTCAGTCTTTTCACACGATAGTTTTAGAAATATACAATTTAAGTACATTATTTATTGAACAATATTAGTGGCCGAAATTCGACCGCAATTTATTAAATGTTAACGTTATTGAGGTTCTTTTGTCAAATAGTATATCACTGGGAATGGTGGTTTAGGGCATCAACTGAAGTCACTGCAGTGCCTCTGACCTGGAGGTCCTAGGTCGCGTTACGACGGTCGCAGGATTTTCGACAGAAGCTGGGTCGAATTCATTTTCTGCCTGAAAAAGAATTCTGGGGACCGGCTGCTCTGATCGATAGTTTTTCTACGGTTTCTCTGATCAATACCACGCAAATGCTGGAGCAGGTCCTAACAAACGGGCCACGTCCCCCGCGCGATCTTTCCTTCCTCTTCCTCGCCCTATCCTCACCCCTTCAAACACCCTTACATTTGCATACACTACACTACCACACATAACGGGAGACCGGTCAGGAGCTTAGAGTTTGTCCCAGCTGCAGCGGTGCCCTTCTGAAGGGAGATACATGAATGAGTAGTAAACCCTTAAGCCGACGGGAGGTCGGCGCCAGATTTCGCCATACTGCAAGGGAAGTTCACCGCCACATCCCGTGCTAAAAAGATGCACGAGACTTGCGGGAGTAATGACTTTACCAGTTGACGCGCCTGGAATCACTAATCAATCAAAAATCAAATAGTATATATAAATATTGCATATCTATTTTTTATGTTATCTGTCGAGCGATACGTCGAGAAATACGTCATTAGCGTGTGGTATTTGTCTTAAATTTCTGCCATCTCGCCCTTCCCGCATGGCTGAAAAAATACAACAGAATCTGATCTCGTGACCTCAACCGCCAACAGAGGAAAGTCCTTTGAAGTCAAATATAGTTTACAGTAGCCTTTGTTTATTTGTAATGTTATGTTAAGTGGAAAAACATCACAATGTTCGTTTGTAACAACTAATATCGTTCACGTACGAAAATTACTATTACAATGATTATTACTATTATTAATACTAATACGCTTTTCAGTGCACAAATGAAAGTATGGAGTAAAGTATTTTTCTCTTAAACGCAATGCTTGCAACGAAACATAGAAAAATGTCTCATTTTGTAGATTATGACGTAGAAAATAAAACTCGTGTGTCCCAGACAACTCGAAAATCATTTTTTTAAAGCTCTAAATATCATTGATTTCGGGTTAAGTACGATATTGCCGTTGCATAAACATGCGCTATTATTTTATTTTATTTAATATATTTGTAACACATATATATTTCAGCTTTCTGCACCCCTTCTCCATATAAAATTTAACTATTATGCCAAATCTCTCTCTCCTCCGTTCGCGGAATGCGCTTAAAAATGGGTGCAGCGTTATTTCTTCACTTATTAATGTATAAATTACAGGTAAAGGAACTCGAGGCAGGAATGTATCTGGCACCACCACAGTCGTTCGCGAGGATCACTGCTGCGCCTCCCGGGAGGCTGCCTTAACGAGCGCACGCCCGCGCGTGAAATTGCGAGCGCGCCGCCCGGCCCCACCCGCGACGCGCGCACAACGCGGCTCACTCAACCCGCTGCGCATTTGAGGTAATTGGGAGTCATTGAAACGCGCGTAATCCGTTTGCGGCGCGATGGGCCGTTCAGGGCGCCCTACGGCGCCGCTTCCGCCCTTTTACGGAGGTTTATCACCGCTCCGCCGGCCTTCCGGGCGTCGCGCCACCCAGCGCCGCGCCCCACCCGCCCTTCACCGCGCCCAGCCCGGCGCTACGCTCCGCTCCACGCCGCCCCCCGCCACGCCCCGCGCCCCGCCCCGCCCCATACCACGCGTCCCGCACCGCCCCCCTGCACCCCCTGCCCTCTCACTCCACCCCGCTCCCCATCCCCCTCCGCCCCTGCCCTTTCCTACCCACACCCCAGCTCTCTGCCCGGCCCACCCGCTCCCAATTTCCGCTCCCCCCCGCGCTCCCCCCTCTCCCATCCCCGCCTCCGCTCCAAGCCCGCTACTCTGCCCCGTTCCACCCCATCCCAGCCCCGCTCCTCCCTGCTCGGCCCCGTTCCCAGCCCCGTTCCCAGCCCCGCTCCCAGCCCCGCTCCCAGCCCCGCTCCCAGCCCCGCTCCCAGCCCCGCTCCCAGCCCCGCTCCCAGCCCCGCTCCCAGCCCCGCTCCCAGCCCCGCTCCCACCCCGCTCAGCCCATTCCCATTCCCATTCCCGATCCCCACCCCGCTGAACCGCTTTCGGAAATGCTGCTGACAGCTGAACGGCGCTCCATGCGTTGCGCACTTGCTGGCCGCCCCCCCCTGCGCGAGGAAGGTAAACAGATGTTTAAAAATACGTGTGCTGTGGGAGTTAATGTTTCCGTTTCATTGATCAGCACCTGTATCGCGCTGGGACGTGAATTTGCTTGTAAAGGACATTTCAGTGGACAGAAGCCCGCCTGTGAAGTCGTTATTTATTTGTGGACTTTGCAATAGGAAGCGGTGAAGGCAAACGAATGAAAATTATAAAATAGCATTTCTATCGTACTTTAAATCGATGCAAACGCATTGAATTGTGTCAATTTCATATTCATATAACATAAAATGTAATTCTAGAAAATATAGTTTGGGATTTATAATTTAATGTTTGAACTAATGAAGAGTCGTCGTGAATGGCTTACTAATTTTCTCCAATGAATTGGAGTCTGTTGTTGATTTCGTATTTAGAACAATGATAAATAAATAACAAGCATCATTTCTAATTATTCAGATAGAGACCCCATTCCAAATACAAAATTATTACGTGTGGTGATGTTTGTACGATATAAAATTCAGGTGCATTTCCTGATAAAATGTTGGTTGCCAAGATCATTTAGTACAAGTGTTAATGTTCGTCCATAAGCATTAATAATGAATGAAAAATATTCTAAAATTTTAGTGATTCTAATGTTCTTCTGGAGATAGGAAATTAATGCCAACCATATAGAAAATTATATTGATCCAAGGGACGTGACTGTAGCAGCATCCAAAAAGAAAAGGAAGTGCGAGGAAACATACCATCTAAAAGTATATAGGATACTTAACAAATCACGATTTTACAGATTATGAATATTCTATACGTTAATTATTTATGCTTAAAGTACACTACATTGCATTTAATAGCAGTTGAATGCTTGTGTTTACCATTATTATAAAAATTATTCGTTTTATATAAACATTCGATCACAATATCGTTTAATATTACATACCATCATATTACAGTGAATAGAAATGTAAGAAAAACTGTTGAAACTCTATATCGTATAAGTATGTGATTAAATGAACATCGAACAAAAGGCCCTATTTTGTTTACATGCGACTAGGTTAAAATATATGCTATTTAACCACTGAATTATAATATGAAACTCCATGAAACCTAATTCTATTAGTTGATTGGCAATACTAATAATTTACTGATATTTCTTCTATGGAAACCGAACTGCCAACCTCTCAGGACCGCAAAATATTAATTCATCAATTGCATCTTTTTTTAAAGAGAGTAAATATTTAGTAGAAACTTCGATTAACTATCCGTTTATTTGAAAATGCATTGCTCTTTAAGATAACTACTACATTGCATTTTTCTCTATGATTCATCAGAATGGAGCGCAAAGTATTTTGGGCCCTGAGTGCAAAACACCACAAGACCTAGACTGAGTGAAAGTTACTGCCGCTTGCAATACTATTTATTTTTTAATTTTTAAGAGAATACATTTTAATATCAATACATTTTAAGATGTATGTGATTGATCTCATTGTTATTTTGTTTGTAAAGTGTTCTCTCAAATACAATGGAGCTGCGGGCAGAGGCAGGGGAAGGTCATGACCAGGACTCGGTCTGATGACCAAAAACTTTAAAAGTGACCTATAAAATGGCTTTAAAATAAGAGGAAAATGGTGTACGTACTGACTTAAAATAAGGGGAAGATACCCATTTTTAAAAGAATACTCAAAATTTATATGATTTTCATTCAATTAATTTTATAATTTTAAATAAAATATATTATGTAAAATTTTACGTAATATAAAGTATTTTAGGAGGAAATGTAATCCTCAGCTCCGATCTTTCAACCGTCAGTTTTGATAGGTCACTGAATTTACCAAGATCCGTGTAATTTTGAGATTTCGAAAAACAGAGTTTATTGCAGTAGTGAAATTCGTAATAAACTGAAAGTACAATAATAAAATTGTTTTGTGTGTCTTTGGAAATTCATGAAACATTCACTAACAAAAACCACAAAAGGGGAACAAAATGCGTAAAAATGACAAAAATTATGCAAAAGTTCAAAAATACCTAAAAATCGAAAAATGGGGAAAATGACAAAAATGGCTCAATAACTGTACATTTCCATCTCTTATATGTCATGATAAACATTCATTTACACGTTGGCTACGTCCAGAATGCACCAATTAAAGAAGGCATGACGTGACTGCCGTTCGCCACAGCCGTCGGCGGAGGGGGGTGCGCAGCGGCGTCCATGCGGCCTCAGGCATTCATCTTCCCCGTGACAAGATTGCTGCCCGCGCGGATGGCGCTGGAAATTGCTTTTTGCCGCAGCCGGTGGCCGCGACGGTGGCGGTGGCGGTGGCGGTCAGTGCAGTGCCCGAAGGTGACAGCCGGAGGTCGAGCTCCGGTGCGGGGGCGCTTCGCCAGAAGGGTCTCGTTGCTTGCAACGAAATGGCTCCAATCGAGATATTTTTGATTTGGAATCGGTTACACAATATTTGGTAATCAAGGTGCACATTGCGGATGGCTGCCTACGAAACTACTTCAAAATGGTTGATTGTAATCCTGAAAAAGTTTTATCTGTTATCAGCGTCATTGTATTGAAAAGCATAATTTAACCATTACTCATGCGTTGTAATTCTGCAACTAGTTGTTAAGTAATTCGTATATGTTCAAGAGAGCTAAGTGACAGCTCTCTGTGCATAGTGTATCTATTTTGGCAGAAATAGATTTCTAAACGAAGTAAATAGTATACGAATGAAAGGTTACCTTGCGGTAGTCGTGTGGTTCTGCAAAAAGTGCACAGAAAATTCGTTGTTTCAAATGTTGCTCAAATTGCAAGTTGCAGTACGATATTGTTTGTGTTTTTTAAGTTTAACCTTAGTCGTGGAGACTTATGGTTTACTTCTATTACAACATATTCTCACTTTTAATATAAATTCAACATTTCATTCCCTTCATTTTTCTTTCATCCATCCCTTCTTACATCCAAACTATACCAACCTTTTTACGTATGTTGTGGTCAATTCCGGTATTATTTTGTACATCTTACTCTCATGCCAAAAAATAAATTTAGATAATAATACATGGAGTTAAGAATACATTTCACTTCATCATATTTACTTATTCAAGCCTACAGCCTTCGAAGTTCACATTTAAATCACATTATTCGAGCAATTCCCTCCAGGAAGCGTTTTTCACAGACTGGCTTTCCTAGGATCCCTCATGAGAATAATATCAAAACAATTTTTTCTAAACGAATTGCGGACATTATTATATCCTGAGCGCAAAAGCAAAGCGACAAGTCTGAAAATTTGTTTTCAGAACAATTTAATCTTGCAAGGAGCCGTTTATTTCGCCGCCAAATGCAAAACATTTTACTATATCTTCTGTATTCTGGAATCTCTTCATTAAATTTTAACTAGCAAAATATCCTATTTTCTAAATATTATTTCTTGACTATCAGAAAGGGTGAAATTTTCTGTGTCACTTTTACTCTTCATTCTTTTATATGACATTGCCAATTTGTAAAATATTTTTTGATTTTTTTTCGTGTTTCCGGGCGCGTCATCTGCTTTGGCCATTAGTCCCGTTAGTGTAGTGCATGTTTGTTGCTTTTACTCGGGAGGATTGCAGTGATCTTCTCTCGCTGAATGGCGAGATCCGGCGCCGACCTACCTTCGGCAAGTGGGGTTTCCCCCTAACCAGGACTCTCCAACCAGCGGGGCACCGCCCCAGCCAGAACAAGCTCTAAGCTCCCGACCGGTCTCCCGGAATGTCGTCGTGTAGTGCATGTTAGTGTGTGTGTGTGTGTGTTTGTGTAAGGGGAGAGGATAGGACAGGAAAGAGGAAGGATAGTTCGCGCGCGGTCCGTGTCCCGTTTGTTAGGGTACTGCTCCGGCATTCGCCTAGTGTGGATCGGAGAAACCACAGAAAAATACCGATCAGAGTAGCCGGTGGCTAGAATTCTCCTCCAGACAGCGACTGAATTCGACCTAACTGAAAAGCTAGTGTCGAAAATCCTGCCGCCGTCAGGACTCAAACCCAGGACCTCCCGGTCAGAGGTGCAATGACATCAGTTGATGCACTGAGCTACCGCTCCCGGTGTAAAATGTTCACAAACTATTTTAGAGATTAATGTAATTTACATCCCTCTCGCTTTCGCCGAGAAATTTCTCCGCGCTGTGTGAGTGTGTATGTGTGCACGGAGCTCAGTGTAATTCGCGCTACCATTCCCGGCAAGTCGCCTTGTTCCGGAAGTGGTGGAAAACTTCAAAGGAAAGGTGGCGTCGCATGATAGCAATCTTCGCGCCGAAAAGATCCGAAGGCTGATCACATTGCTCATCACAACAGCCCTCGGAGGAAATGAGCTGCAGCCGCCGAGGAAATTGCCGTCGCTGATTTCGTTGTTTCGCCCTCTCGTGGAAATTTCTCGGTGTCCTCTTTCCTCTCAACTGTGCGAAGAGGTAGAACGAAGATATTTCGTTAGGCGGTAGCGTTGAATTCCCTGAGACGTCTCTCCCGCAGAGGAAACTGGATTACAACGCTGCGATCCGTCTTTCAACTTAGTCGAGAGATAAAAGCATCTTGTTGGTTGGTTTTTTGAAAATGAAATCTTGCTGGTTGATATTCACGTGTTTCTTCCACTTTATTTTACATCGTTTTAATGCGAAATAGGTCAAGGAATAAACATTCATGTGGCACCACACACTGTAAAAAGCAGTTCCCTTATTCCCTTTTAGCTTGAAAATTCAATAAAACTAATTTGTGTTTTCGGGCAATCGGCAGAATTTTTATATTTGCTTCTTCTATTAATGGTAGATTAATTGTTTAAATCTAGTCGCAACTCCTGAACAAACAGGTTGTTTGACTGGTGACGTTTTCCTTTAACCACATTTTCTCTGGATACACCCTACACAACAGGTGATTGATTTAAGTACATAATCTTCACATACAAATCAAATAATAATCCTTTAATATATTTATTTTTAAGGGGATGATAGTGCAAATTTAATCACATCTTTTTGTTTAGTGTGACATTATTACCGACTGGATTGCAGAGTAACTTTAATCTTTAAAGTTCCAAAGTGAATAGAATAAATAAAGTGTTTTTCCATTATTGAACTTTCTCTTGCTGAAGCCAGAAAAGCTGATTGCAACGATCATCGCCTTCTAAATGTGAGAAAAAGAACTGCTATCGATAATGTAACGATAATCTAGCACTCTGGAACTAATCTTTGTTCCTTATTAATAAAGTTCTATTTCAACTGCCTTCCCTCCGCTTATTGAATGAAAGTATTCATGTCGCAAATGGTCAAAGCAACTTTCATTTGCAAATTGTTTATTCACGTGCGGTAGCATAAGTGTATACTTACCGGAGTGCAAATAATTGATTTTCATCGACTTGTAATATACAATTTATCTAATTCCGTCGCCTTTTTAATATGTTGACATATTTTCTAACTGAATGCGTGTATGATTAAATGTATTAAATTGACTTAAGCAGAAACGCAGGTTATAACGCTTCTAATAATAAGCAATTACGTGAACTTGAAGTGTTATTATATTGTGTGTAGTAATGAGCTATTCAATATACTTCAAACACGTAAGCAAACTTCGTATAAAAGCGACTGGATAAGCTAAATAATTATTATAACAATCTTTCAAGCATTACCATCTTCGTTGAGTATTCAACTGGTGAAATTTACACCAAAAGCGTTGAACTATATATCTGAAAGTGTTGAACTATCATCGTATGCACCAATCATGTCAGTGTTTTTTTTAAAAAAAACCTTACCTCTTCATCGTTGCTGACTAATCACCTGATGTGATGCATCTATCATAGGAAGCGATGTCGTCTGCATTTGGAAGCGTACACAGTACAATTAATATTTGGCGCCGTTTGAAACATTTTTGGAGATAATTTAATTTACTGAAATAATCGTATTAAACACTGCTCGTGCATTGGAAATTCCTAGATAAATTCCCTCCTCATTAAGCGACTCGGGAATTCATCGGCAATTTCCAAGGCACGCATGGTATGAATGGTACCTTCCTTTGCTTCTTGGTCGCTGAGAAGCGTCGTCTCGCCTCCTTTCTAATCTATGGAACCTGGCGCCACTGTCTTGTCCCCCGCCCCGCCCCATCCGCCCCGCCCCATCCGCCCCGCCCCATCCGCCCCGCTCCATCCGCCCCGCTCCATCCGCCCCGCCCCATCCGCCCCGCCCTATCCGCCCCGCCCATCCGCCCCGCCCTATCCGCCCCGCCCTATCCCCCCGCCCTATCCGCCTCGCCCTATCCGCCTCGCCCTATCCGCCCCGCCCTATCCTCGCCCTTCGCCCTATCCGCACCGCTCGATCCACCCCCCGCCCCATCCGCCTCGCCCCATCCTCCCCACCCCATCCGCCCCGCTCCATCCGCTCCGCCCCATCCGCCTCACCCCCTCTACCTCGCCTCACATTGCCGGCGCCCCAACCCACCGCATCCCGCTGCATCCGGTCCCGCGCCCCGACCCACCCCGCACCGCGGGGTGCCCTCACAAGAAGCCCTCCCTCCCCGCGGCTTCAAAGCCATCTGTTTGCAAGCAGGGCGGCAAGTTGGCCAGTACGCGGCGCTTCGCCACAAATAGAGTTAATTGGATCGCGTAACTCCTTAAGCTCCCGGCGAGGGCGGGGCGCAACCGCTGTCGTCGGTCCCGATTAATGGGGTGTAACGAGGGTTATGATCCGCGGGCGACCAACTTTTCCTCAACTCGCGCTAAACTTTTCTTGTCGGGAGACCTACGCTTGTGATCTACGCGCGTACTGGTAAACGGCTTTGAACACTTTCAGTATTCATCGTCTAACAGAATTAAATTCCGCATAACTGTGTGAGATCGTAATTAATCCACAAGAAAATAAAGTTCCCTAAAAAATTAAAGTATCCATTTCCAATTTGCCGACCCTTCAGTGTGATCAACTGGGTCATCAATTTCATTTTGAAGAAAATTCTGTGAACAGTTTAGGAGTTAGTGTTTTCTCGTGACGGATGAACGAATGTTTTCAAGATAAAGAAACCTTCAACAAATTTAAACATTTTTCTGCATCTGATGAGTAAATGGGCGTGTTTACCTAATTTTGGGGTGCTGAATTCACTAGTAAAAAAAGCTTTTTTTCTCCCACGTCACCTTTTCTATATTCACAACAGAATCAAAAACAATACAGGCGAACATTCACAGTTTGAAAACAAACAAGAAATACATATTCAGAACTTTAGAATTTAATATTTGTTATGAATATAAATAATTCAAAGTTGATTCGCGCGGTATTGGCTCGCGTGTCAGTAGACGCAGCCATTGTGGCGACAAGTGAAACCGAGTCCTTGGTGGTGTTGCCACGAGTATATAAGGAGTACCAGGTGACGGAGTTTACAGTACGATTTGGTGAGTTTTGTGTGTTACGGATTGTTATAGTGATACTGTCTACCGTTCCACGATAAATTGTATTTCTTTCGGATCCTGGTACCTTTGGCTTGAACTTATAAATCTCCTGGCGACGACGACAGTACATGTATTGTTGGAGATCTTCTAAAGACACTGTAGTTAACATTGTTATTGGCTTATTGGGATCAATGGCTTTTATCAAATTAACAGTAAACGTTTGTTACTTATCTACTTCTTGGTGTAGTTTTCTGGATGTAAAATAATTACATGATGTCATTGGAAGGTCTAAATAAGTTTTCAACATATTTATCAACATTGTTAGTATTCGAAAAACGTGACAATGACGCCCTTCTTTGTTTGCTCTTTGGTCACTTTCCCTACCAAGACCCCCTGCAGTTGTCACTCATCCAAGGATTCCTGTGATCTTGATAACACTGTTCCAGCATAAGGATTTTTTGGTGAATACTTTCATCCTACTCATTGCTAACTGCTCGCAAATTTCATGGAGGAAACGAGGGTGGGAATATAAAATATGAATTTGGAGCGACACTATTCATCCCATATTCATGTAGCTGCCCAATAGATCATTCATAACGTAAACATAATTATTATCTTTTCTGTTGTCCAGAAAGAGGATCAAGTGCCTAATTCGATATTTGAGAGTTTGGTTTCAAACGTTGGATCTTTCAACAGTTTTCTTTTTGTGGTCTTATACCTTCTTTCAGTATTGCTTCACTCAATTTGGGAAATATATCTTTCAAATAATTGAAGGCATTACCTCCTTTATCCCGCGCTTTCACAAAGTTTTTCATAAGGCCCAATGTGACATCAACCGGAGACAAAATGATTTTATGAAGCTCAACCAATGGACTGTTTTTCACATTTTCCATTCCAGTAACATATCCTTTCCTTCCGCATTACTGAATTCTTGATATCTAACGAGTACAGTTTAGAATCTTCATCATACCTGCCGTCTGGTGATCGTTTAACAGTCCCGTAAAAATAAAAAAGAAACAAATATTGAAAAAATAAACATGTTCATAACACAACGGAAAACAACGAGATATTGAAAATATAAAAAAAGAACTTAAAAACTCAAAAATCTTACGTGATTGAACGTTTTGAAAGACAGATTCTACTCACTAAAATTCGTAGTACTACTTGATAAATTACATCCCAGATGAAAATGACTGTTGACTAGTTAAATAGGTCTCAGGAAAAAAACAAAATCAGAATTTCCGTGAAAATCTTTACATTGATTTTTTAGCATACCTTTATATATTATCTTCTATATTACCTAAACGTTGAAGTAATATTCTTCAACGTGTGAGCTTCTTTTTAACGTCTCTAATCTGTTCTAATAATAATAGGTGATAAGTATCTCTCGGGCTATTTCCCATTTTTCCTGACTTAATAAAATCTTGTATACAAATCAGACATCCAGAATTTGTCTTTATCGTGCTCCACTCAACTCATACAGTGACCTACCATTCCATTCCCTTTCACTTCTTCTCAAGACATCTGAAGATTTTTATGAGAAACCGTTAATGAAGCTAGTGCAGGAGCGAAACCTTTAGGTGCTGATTCACTTGGGGAAAAATGAAGAGGACTTCACAGGTACGCATCAAAGAGCGACCTTTGAGTCGATTTCCGCGCAAGGAGCAAGAGAAACAGTCTCAACTGCCCTCTGGAGTGCTGTTGGAGCGTAAACAATTAGCTGTGTTTCGGCCAACGGGTTTTACTCTTCGCTTGTCGCTGCAGGCCTTTGATCCGCTACAAGGCGCTTCCCATCCGTCCAACCACCCACCCGCTCCCCAACCCACGCAGATCGCTGGCTGCTGGCGAATTCCAGCAGAACCATCTAAAGAACTCCAAAACCAGCACACGGAAGTTCTACGGCAGCTTGTTTAAACTTCACCGCAGAGAGTGACAGTTTTAATGATAAATTATATCTCGAGAGACCTCGATTTCCGTGAGTTGTTTTTCATCGCAATTAAAGAACCATAATATTTTACTTCTAAACCGTCTGAGCAAACATATTTCTTATTTTATAAATATATTTCATATTATATAAGTTATGTACAAAAATGTAAATGTTTTAAATAGTTTGTGATATTATAAGTAGGCCACCAGGTGTAGTAAAATATTACTTCTCCGTTTCACGGTAATTGTAATGTTGCACATAGCAGAAAGTTAATTAATAAAATGTTTAATATACTATTAACCACAACTCTCATTTTGTTGAAACGTTATAATTAATCCCGTCTTGTAGTATGAAACACGGTCTCTAATGAAATATTATAGGGAAAACGAGATGCAAAAAATATTTGAATTTACCATCCTTAATTATTTGGCAGCGCATGGACAGTGTTTTAATAGAAACTCAGAAATACATCGTACATTTAGTTTAATCGACTTTCACATTGTTATTCCATTTGTAATTAATTTTGGGAACAGGTAAGTGAACAAACACGCGAAAAGTTATATTGGTTCCTTAAAGTTTTAAACGCTTGTTATTAAATATCGCTCATCGAGTAAACGACTGCAGTTTTAAATGTACTCACAAATTCAGTGCCGTGATTATTTATAGCGCAAGTTCAATTGGTATTTTATCATGTTGTGCAAACTCATATGTATCAATCTACGATACTTCCGTTTTAACGAGCTAAAGATACAAATTATAGTAATAAACGAAATGAGTGTATAAAGAGGGGAATAATTGCATGAATGTTATGTTCAATAAAAAAGGAGACGATAGGAGCAAAGTAATGAAAACATTACTTCCCTTACACAAGTAAGAATATGTCATGAAAAAATTAAATTTTAAAATTATTGGTGAACATCTTTCACTTCTGACTGTTTTGGTTTATTCATGAAAAGATTTGTGGTTGTAACGCCACATATGTCAAAGGGATGAAAATTTGTAAAATAGACTAAAGTAAGAACTTCCAAGACAGAAGACAGGTTGCAATATAGTGTTAAAATTGAAAGCATCGACGTCATGTTACAATAACTGTAAAATTTCCTTTCATGTAGAAATTTACTAAAAGTTTGTGAACCACCTAGCGTACAAAGAGATCGACCCAATCAAAATCACTAGTGAAAATATCAGGATCGCCAGCTAAAGCAATATGAAGAAGTTTCTAAATTTTGCGACCGCTCGAGATCTGACAACCATCAAAATTGTTCGTGCTAGCGGAAAGCATTCGCCTATTTGAACGTTCTTAGCAGCTCGATCTGAAACCAATTGTCATGCTGAGAGAAACGCGATTTCCATTCGAAAGTAATTCCATTGTTAAAATAACTATACCTGTATGAGAGAATTTTAGAACTTTAAATCATGAACATTCTGATAAATTCATAGAACGCATTAGCAGAAATATACTATTTTTCTAACAACGAGGAAATAATATATATTTCAACGTTCAAGAACTGTACTGAAATAGAAAGCATGTGCTATAGAAAATTTTCTTTCTATTTCCAGCTTTTTGTTTTGTCTTTCAGCAGCTTACCACGTAAGAAATTCATTACGCGGAGATATTGCAGTCTGATGGTATAAAATTCGAAGGACTGTGGTAGTGATTCATCAGAGCACGTGTTCACCGCAGCAGGGGTTGTCATGACCTTGAAAGGATCTGGGTCGCTGTCGCCGCTCAAAGCTGTGGAAATATCTCTTCGAGACGTTTTGTGAGTCAGAAAATTCACTAGAAATTCTCATAAAAAGAACTGTTTAAAGAAGCGAGAATTATGCTACAGAGATAGAATTCACCTCACTTACAGACGTAGATAGTCGAGTTAAATTCATTAAAATCATTTAAACGTTATCTTATTATTATTGCAGTCGTAAAAGGAAGCCAGATAACTAATTCCTGTAAAAGAATTGTAAAAAACCTATTTATTTCATTTCTATTATTGATAATTGTTCTTTTAGTGTGTGTATTCAATTTATTGTTTAATCGTTTTCATTTTCAAACCAATAATAAGTAAGTTATTAGATTGTACGTTCTCATAAAAAATTCTTTTTGCTGGCTAAATTGTATAAAGTAATAATCTATGTGAAAGTGAAACTACGTCTTGTATATATTTCATTCACTATTCATGTGACAATTTCTTTGGAAGTGTATGCAAAGGGTATTTCGGTATGTGATTCTTTTTCAGTATTTTGTGTTTCCATGTATTATAGTCTTATGAACAGTTATTTTATTGTGTTTTTTTTTGTTGTTGTTTTTTTTTTGTGAAGTGAAGGGTAATATAATTTTATGTAAAGTGTTTATGCAAGTGTTAAAACGTAACTGCAGTTGTTAGCTAATCACGTAATTGCTAAAGGAAGAGCAAGTGATAGAATTTTTAATGCAATGTGTAAATGCTAGAGTAGAATTGTATTCCAATATTTAAACAGAATATATTCAGAACGCTGTTCATAGTTAAAAGATTAACTTGCCTTGTTTCTTTTATTACAAAAGCAGGTTAAAAGACGAACCCACTCCTGTAAGGCAATTAGGATACATAAAACATTCCTAATTTTTGGTGTACATTGTCATAACAAGTCACAGATCAAGTAATACTACAAGGTTACTTGAGTGACCCGCTGTAGGCTTTTTAGAGAGTAGTGAAAAGGTAGAGCGGTCACGATATATTCACGTTAAATATTTTTCGTTGTTCCATGAGTCAGCTAACTTTACGTCTACTTCCCCAATTTTATTCATTCGTGGTTTGTGTGTAGTGGTTGTAGATACGTAATGTACATGTATGTGATGTACTTTTTTGTTCATGTTTTATGACCGATTGCAAATACCTTTGCTACGTCTGTTATAGTTTCTTAATTTTACAATTTCGCTCCTTTTCTGAATTCTGATCGGTAGGTGTGCATTTTTAATCGCACGGTGGAATTATAATTGCACACCGGCTATTAATATAGAGAAAATCAACGAATTTTCATGAAATTAATGAGCATATTTAGTTAACTAAAGGAAAAAATTATTTTATTTAATCTAAAATTTAGTACATGAATATAGTTTCATTTCGCAAAGGGACACGACATTTTCAAGTACGTTGTTACTACTATCAAGTAAAGATTGAACGTCGAATATGAACTATTTTATCATTATGTATAATAAATTGTTTACATGGCGCGTGCGAAACAGGGATTCTCATGATTTTTTCTGTGTGAGAAACCGCAAATGATTCATTCTGAATAGTAATGTGCGAAACCTTATGAATCGTGCGTGAAACATCTTTCAAAGGAGCGAATTCATTAACAGTAGCGACAATCACCTCGCACACGTGCTGCGTATTTTATTTAACACACCGTGCTCGAACGATTTTCGCACACGGAAAGCACATGAGAAACCGTGTTTCGTGTGCGACCTGTTAAAAATAATATATTTAACAGTTGCTAGAGGTGATACACGCACTTTTACATGACTTAATATTTTGTATTTATTTCAGATTTTAGTATTTTTCATAAAGAACTATTTCGAAAAGTGAAACTGCTTTAAAGAGACAAATCGAGAAAACGTAAGACAAAAGCTCAAACGAGATGCTCCTTTAGTACAGCCCCGGAGGTTTGTTAGGAGTGCGTTGTTTCTCCGGATTTTATGTCCTACCAGTCCCAATTGTTTCTGGGAAGGGAAGTCAGCTTGAGATTATCTTCATTTGAAACATCAATTCCAACTACGTCCTTTGGTGAAAGAATTGTTTTATTAATCATCAATTTGATATGAAGCATCGTAAGGAAAATAAGGCAACAGAACCTCCTAATATACGATATGCATGTCAAAATATATATATATATATATATATATATATATATATATATATATATATATATATATATTGAAACGCGCCGTGTTTCTAGACGAAACGCAAAGCGGTTGCTACGATTCGGAGGACGCGTCAGTTGGCGGCTCCCGCCTGGCGCGAGAGGTTCCGCGACGCGCGAGAGTTAACGGACGGGAGGCGCGAGCAGAGCAGTGAGAACCAGGTAGTGTAGGGAGCGCACGTATCGTGCGGACGTGGCCGAATATTTAATGCCGGGTGCTTAAGATGTGATATCAGAGACTCGTGAGTGAACAACGTAATAGTAAAGATATTAGGTGAAGTGCGGGCGATACATTCGTGAGAGGTTCGACGAGAATAACTGTGACAAGGACTGGATATGTAACGTGATCAGTGTGTGGAAGCCCAAGACTGTGAATGGCGATGTGAGAACCGGTGGGAGAATCGTGTGGCGTTATAGTAACACGAAGTGAGAAGTAACATCGTGATTTTGGGCATGGTAAGTGAAATCCATATTTGAGGTGACCAGACGAGGCAGTGGGTGTAATTCGGAGACGAGCAACACTGAACCGAGGGCGGTTGGACACGCGGGGGATGGAGGCAGCGACGTAACGGTCGCTCTACGGACACGCTGAAGCATCAGCCGACCAACGCCGAGGGCGTCGAACGACTGGTGGGCAGGAACCGGACATGAAGAACAACGACGCAAGACGACCAACAGGTTGCATTTAGTACCATATTCGAATATTTTAGCCACAATGTACTAAAGCAAGGCAGTGATTCATGGCATAAGGACCTAAGCTAAAAGAGTTACGAGGTTATTGTATGATCATTGAAATAAAGTTGTGAATGATAATTATATTGAAAGTTGTTGTATCAATGTTTACCCTAGAGCCCATTCGCAAAATAGAAAACCTGATCCCTTCAATAAATTCACTGATGCACTGGATCGGAACCCCGGTCCGTCACAATATATATATATATATATATATATATATATATATATATATATATATATATATATATATATATATTATGTATTTGCGTTTACGTGCAAGGATAGTGTGTACTGAAGTACAGATTATTTTGGTAGACTCCAAACGCCTTGTATGGAAGTACTGTGCCCAGGAAAAGACGTGAAACTCTTTCATGCTATTCCAGCCACTGTCAACTTCTGATGTATTTGGACCGCTCGAGCGTGGTGGCTCGGGGATTGCACTGCAGTACATCTGACAGGCAGTTCTAGGGTTCGAGTCCTAATGGTGGCAGGGTTGTTGACCGTATCTACGTAGCTAAGTGGAATTCAGCCGCAAGTAGAGAAGAATTCTAGCGGTAGGCTGCTCTGATTGGTCGTTTTCCGTGATTTCTCCGATTAGTAGTAGGCAAAGCCACAGCAGTACCCTAACAAACAGGGCGAGGAAGCGCGTTCTTTCCTTCCTATTTCTTGTCACATCCTCACCCCTTACCTGCACACACACACACACACACACTTGCATACAGTACACTACCACACATACCGGTAAACCAGTCGGAGCTTGTCCGCGCGCGGGCGGTGCCTGCTGGTGGAGAATCCATGGATGGGTAAAACCCGCAAGCCGACATGCAGATCGCCGCCAGATCTCGCCATCCAGCGAGGAAGAACACGGCACTTCCGTGCACTGCATTTACGGATCTAAAGGCATGGAAGTTCACGCGTCTGGAAATACGAAATAATCAATCAAACCCGATCGGATCGCCCACTCCTGCTCAGTCACGTGGTCGCACCATCTGAGAGCCTCCAGCGCAAAGATACGAAGTAATGAATAGTCTTTTTCTTCTGAGTTCTTCAGCGGTTGGGAAGTCAACAGGTGGCTTCCTACCTAAACAAATGACACCCTCTCCACTGTTAACTTTTATTGACCGCCTTTAGGACACGACATGTCGCTAATCGGGTTTCCGGTTGTTATTTGCCCGGAGATGCATTCTCTAATAAGGATGAGAGAGATATTTCCTGCGACGTTACAGATACAATTACGATAAACAATCATGATGTTGATGTGGTAAACAAAAATTCATAGACTCTGTTAAAAAGTATAAATCAACTGACAGAATAATGGTTAGGTTGAAGGGTTTGGAACATTTTGAAATTGTTTCCCACGGTGATGTGATCACGCGCTTGCTGCCATCATTTCGTCCCTAGGTCATGTAAGAAACTTCTCAAATTATCTTCTCATACACTGTACGCACATAAAAGCATAAAGCTTGCTAATATGTCACATCTCAGAATCACAAAATTATTCAAGACTACATTAAATAGGATTTCATTTTGCTTTTCCTTTCTATATAAACTGAAAAATATTTAAATAACTTGCATTATAAAATCTGATATTTACGATCGCAAAATCCGTGCATGAAACTCTTTTGGGCTATAGCTTTCCGCACTCGTCAAAATTAAGGTATATTAGTGTTTTTCTAAAGATTGGCTATCCCATGAGATACAGTGAATCTTCCACCCATCTGTCTGCCTGCCTGCCTGGAGGGAGGGATGGATGGATGGATGGATAACGGATATACGAGTATACAATGTCAAGCAAACCTCTCTCAGATTATGTTTTGAGCTGAAACAAGATAAAAACGTCAGGAGTAAGATCTGATTGTGTCGTTCCGGGGATCATTAAGATACTTCATGTTTTGAGGGTAGACATGAAGCCCCTGTAACGTTTTGAAAGTTTTTTAAAAGGAAATTTTTAAAAAATATTTCTGAAATTTTTAAAATTAAATTAAATAATTTTACTTTCTCGTCTACGTACGTATATATACGCAGAGATATACGTAGCATAGAGAAAGTTATGTTAAGTTGCCGAAAATCGATTTCGAGATTTCAAAGGAAATTCACGTTTTGGGGTCCTCTAATACCAAACAACGTCCATCCGTCTGTCCCTGTCGGTCCCCGTGCGTCCCCGTCCGTCCCCGTCCGTCCCCGTCCGTCCGTCCGTCCGTCCGTCCCGTCCGTCCCCGTCCGTCCCCGTCCGTCCGTCCCCGTCCGTCCCCGTCCATGTCCGTCCGTCCCCGTCCGTCCCCGTCCATGTCCATGTCCGTCCGTCCCCGTCCGTCCCCGTCCGTCCCATCCGTTCCGTCCATCCATCCCCATCCGTCATCCGTCCGTCCGTCCGTCCTCCCGTCCGTCCCCGATCCGTCCCCGTCCGTTCCGATCCATCCGTCCCCGTCTCCGTCCCCGTCCGTCCGTCCATCCCCGTCCGTCGTCCATCGATCCGTCCATCCGTCCGTCCCCGTCCGTCCGATCCGTCCCGTCCATCCCGTCCGATTCCGTCCAGTCCGTCCCCGTCCGTCCGTCCCCGTCCGTCCTCCGTCCCGTCCGTCCGTCCATCCCCATCCGTCCCGTCCATTCCGTCCATCCGTCCCGTCGTCCGTCCCCTCCGTCCATCCGTCCCATCCGTCCGTCCGTCCATCTCCGTCCGTCCGATCCCCGTCCGTCCCCATCCGTCCCCGTCCGTTTCCGTCCATCCCTCCTCCGTCCATCCGTCCGTCCGTCCGTCCGTCCGTCCATCAGTCGTCCATCCTCCATCCGTCCGTCCATCCGTCATCCATCCTCCCCGTCCGTCCGTCCGTCCGTCCCGTCCCTCCGTCCAATCCCGTCCGTCCGTCCCCGTCCGTCCGATCCCGTCCGATCCATCCGTCCCGTCCGTCCTCCGTCCGTCCGTCCGATCTCGTCCCCGTCCGTCTCCGTCCCGTCCGTCCGTCCGTCCATCCGTCCATCCGATCCATCCATCCGTCCCCGTCCGTCCCCGTCCGTCGTCCGTCCTATCCCCGTCCGTCCTCCCCGTCCTCCATCCATCCCCGTCCATCCATCCACCTCATCCCCTCCGTCCATCCATTCCGTCCGTCCGTCCCCATCCGTCCGTCCGTCCGTCCTCCGTCCTCCGTCCGTCCACCTCCGTCCATCCGTCATCCGTCCCCAGATCCGTCCCCGTCTGTCCCGTCGTCCATCCGTCCTCCGTCCGTCCGTCTCCCCGTCCTCATCCCCGTCCAGATCCGTCCCCGTCCGTCCGTCGCCTCCGTCCCCGTCCGTTCCCGTCCGTCCGTCCCCTCCATCCCGTCCCCGTTCCGTCCGTCCCCGTCCGTCCATCGTCCCCGCGTCCATCCGTCCCCGTCCGCCCCGTCCGTCCCCGTCCGTCCGTCCGTCCTCCGTCTGTTCGTCCGTCTGTTCGTCCATCTGTCCGCCCGTCTGTCTGTCCGTCCGTCCATCAGTCCGTCTGTTCGTCCGTCTGTCTGTTTGTATCGTGTCTCTATATCTCTCTCTTTCCCTGTCTTTCTGTCTCTTTCTCTCTCTTTCTCTCTCTCTTTCTCTATCTCTCTCTCTGTCTCTTTTTTTCTCTCTCTCTTTCTCTCTCCCTTTCTCTCTCTCTTTCTCTCTCTCTTTCTTCTCTCTCTCTTTCTCTCTCTCTTTCTCTCTCTTTCTCTCTCTCTCTCTCTTTCTCTCTTTCTCTCTCTCTTTCTCTCTTTATCTCTCTGTCTCTCTCTTATCTCTCTGTGTCTCTCTTTTCTCTCTGTCTCTCTTTATCTCTCTGTGTCTCTCTTTCTCTCTCTGTGTCTCTCTTTCTTTCCCTCTCTCTCTCTTTCTTTATCTCTCGTCCCATCTGTCACAGTCAGATGCATAATTTGTAAACAAATTTGTAAACAAATTAGACGTCAAAACATGGGTCCGAAACTTCAAGTTAACATCCAAATTATCTTTGTGTCCTTTAATCATTACAATACAAAAAAAAACCACTCCTATCGTCATTCGTCGAGTAATATTTTCTTATTTGGCTAAAAAAGTGAACTTTATAAACCAGTTGTATAATTTTGTATTTCGTATCATAAGGAGATGCGGATCAAAGGAAATGACTCGTCTTGTTTGAATTCAATCAATACTTTCATTAATTAGCTCTTTTTTGTTCTTTTGGCCCCAATTTTTCCTTTAATGAAGTAACAGGATGAGAAACACTCATCTTTATCCAATCAAAATTTAATTCTCTGACAACGCATGTCAGTTAAATATCTTCTCATAGAAACATAACGGAGAACACGGTAATTTACAATATTGAGTGATTACTCTATCCTTCGATTCAGTCAATAACATTAATAGAACAAGAGGAGGAATCTAAATGAAATTAAGACAATTAAATAGGAAATAATCGTAGAATAAGGCATAATAACTAAAAATAACTAAGACCACATGTAAAGTAAAAGTCGTGCTATAGTAGTCGACAAGTGGTGACGAACAGGGAAACGTGCAAAAAATTATATTCGAACTGAATCAATTACAGGAAATACTGATTGCTAATTTTGGCGTATGTACTATTCGTCATTACGATATATACTGTCCTCAATCTTTTAGTAAATTCTCTATATAAAATGTACTAATCATAAACTGTTTAAAAAATTAAATCCTTCAGTACAAATTACAAACAAACGTTTATTAGAAAAATAGTTTTTAAAAAAATACAAAGGGATGTAAAATGTACAAATCATTTTATGGTTTGAAGGACATTTGTAATAAAATGTACGTAGTAATAAATTTGCCTAATGTAAAGCATGAATAAGATGAAAAAAGTATTACACCAATCAGCTGTTATGAAATGCGACTAGTTTCTGCGTTACATGTACCAAAAAAGGCATTATTCAACAACATTACTTCTCATTATGAGATTTTTCATTTTCTAAATTCCATTCCAGGTTTTGATTTTCCTTTATACTGAGTACACGAAGGCTTATAGGTATTACGGAACTGATTATAAACCTCTGATAATTGGCGAACCTGTACAAAAGTCTCTGGAGACCGACAAAACGGACCGCAGATCAAAGGATTTTATTTTGTCCATCCCCGAGTAGCAATCATGGTTCTCTGCATATCTCTGTATCGTCACCAGTACCGAGAACAAAGGAAACCCTATTCAATTTGGAAAGCTGCACCGATAAATGCTATAACCATTCGGCGAGTGGGCGCGCTTTCGAAAACCGAGCTCGTTGAGTCCAGATCGGAAGCGATGTCACAAAGCGGGCTGCACCTGGAGCCACATCGCACTTGGCTGTGCGCGCCACTCGGCAACCACTCCTACACCCACGCCCACGCCCACGCTCACGCCCACGCTCACGCCCACGCCAATGCCCACGCCCACGCCGACGCCCAAGCCCGCGCCTGCCCGCCCATTGCCATTCGAATCACGATCCGATCAGCCTCGGCTGACAGCGCACCTTCCCGGTTCGAACCTACTTTATTTCACCTCGCTCCACGCCATTTCGGCATTATCTCTTTTACTCTTACACTATTGTGCTCTCTTTCTTCTTCTCTCTTTTAGCTCTCTCTCTCTCCCCTCTGGCCCTCCTCTCTCTCCTCCTCTATCTCCCCCTCCCCCTCTATGCAGCTCCAACTAGAATCCTGTTTGGCCATTTTTTATTATAGTTTAATTTATGTGCCAGCTTCATTTATTTCCTTTGTGCAACGACTCATTTTTTAATTAATACTTTTGTTTTTAGTAGAAACTTATCACGTGTTTTCATTGACTCATCTTCCTACAGTCCTCTGGCGTGTTAGGAATATTCCGTTCTAATCTTCCCAATTTTCGTAATTCATTTTGCTTTCGAATCATTCTGCAGCCATATTCTCGTCATGCTCAAGTCAGCCGTCCATCTTTTTCAGTCGTAATAATTTCTTTGGTGCATTCTAACATTTTTTTGTAAATTTCTCTCTAATATATGACTTCTCGTTCAAGATGCTCTACATGAGTGTATCCTACAATAAAAAATTTTGGATACCCTCAAAACTTATTTGATTTCGCCTAATTTTTAATTTATTTAAAAAAAGTGAAATGTGCAATTTATCACGTTTGTAGTATACGAAAGTGTAAATCATTTCAATAATCTTGAGTTGAAAATAGATGCGTACTGGCTTATAGTTCTCACTGATGGTTACTGGATGACGACTCTTCGCCTTCATCTTTACTCTTCGCGTACTCTTGCAAAGCTTTCTCCTTAGTCCGGGATGATGACTCCACAATATATTAACACTCGGTTATATAACCGTTGTCGCTTTATGTAGCCTTTCGCTTTTCCTTCTCCACATTTCTTTTCACAATGAAGTATCTACTTCGCATTCGACTTCTAAGCCCGCGTTTTCGACAAGATTAAATATCGGTTTCCTATCTTCTACCTACAGACGCATCCTGGAATTTAATTTGCTTTTAATATTGTTTCCATGATATAGTACACAAGCTAATATAGTACTTAAAATATCATATTCTTGGAACAGAAGTACTAAATTCCGTCTTATATTTATAACTTTTTCTATTAGATTTTAATTATTGATATTTGCTACTTGAATTATCTTGCGTTGCGTGTGTATTTTATTATCGCATTCATTTATTACAAAGGACAATAAATTATGTGCAAAATTTAAGTCATTTTATTTACAACCCCTCCCCGTCTAACTTCTCCACATTATTATTCCCTCACGCCGCCTCTACACACCTTTCCTCGCTTTGCCACGCCTCTCTTCGCTCAGCAAGGCCCTCTCGTCATGCCTAGACGCGTTGCTTTGATTGATTGACTGATTTTATTCGTGTTTCCGGGCACGTCAACTGCTTTGGTCATTAGTCCCGTTAGTGTAGTGCATGTTTTTGTTCTCGGGAGATGGCGGTGATCTTCCCCCGCTGGATGGCGAGATCCGACGCTGACCTACCGCCGGCTAGTGGGGTTTTCCCCTAACCACGAATCTCCCACCAGCGGGGCACCGCCCCAGTCGGGACAAGCTCTAAGCTCCCGACCGGTCTCCCGGAATATGTGGTAGTGTAGTGTATATATATGTGTGTGTGTGTGTGCGTGTGTGCGTGCGTGCGTGTGCGTGTGTGTGTGTGTGTGTGTGTGTGTGTGTGTGTGTGTAAGGGGAGTGGATAGGACAAGGAAGAGGAAGGACAGATCGCGCGCGGTCCGTGGCCCGTTTGGTAGGGTACTGCTCCGGTATTCGCCTGGTGTTGATCGGATAAACCACGAAAAACTACCGATCAGAGCAGCCGGCCGCAATAATTCTCCTCCAGACCGCGACTGAATTCGATCTAGCTGAAGAGCTAGTGTCGAAAATTCTGACACCGTCAGGACTCGAACCTAGGACCTCCCGGTCAGGGGCGCTGCAGTGACATCAGTTGATGCACTGAGCTACCGCTACCGGTAGACGCGTTTGCGGATTGAGGTATTTATATTTGTTTGCTAAAATAAAGTAGTGATGCTACAACAGCATACACTCTCTCTCATTATTTCTAAATTTGCAATTTTTCGAAAATTTAGAAAGTTTAACGAAAATTAAACCATCATCATTATTTAAATGTCTTTCTACTGTCCGGGGAAAAGCTTGATAAAAAAAGTTGGAGCGGTTTTTGAAAAAATGCTTTTTATAAATTGCATTAATTCCAAGCACAAATTACGCACAATCTTCACGTTTCTTCAAAAAAATGTTCATGACATTTTTAAACGAACATGACACCTGCCCCAATATCTTAAGCGTCCTTTATTCTACACGAGGACACAGTTTAATAAGTTAAGTACCATTTTTGAAAAAAAAATTGAAAATGACTCTGAGGCTTTATGTAAAGTACCCTTAAAAATCAAAATAATACTTTTAAATTCGCAATCAATGAGGGAATACCCATTTAGGAGTAAATCGGCGGAACGGTTTGTGCTCTAGCGTTGTTAAGTAGTACTCTCCAATGTCTATGGCGTTGACCACAGGACAGAGTCAGACGGATAAACGTTTTTGCCGTCAATAGAATTTTCAGTATCAAGAATCCACAAAACATGGATTCTGACGTCATGAATTACAGGAATGCAACGTAGAGGATGCAACGTAGATTAAAGGACTCTAATGGTAATGGCATCTGTGTGCTTTGCGGTGATAGGGAAGACTAGATCCACATTCTTTTAATTTGCTGTGCGACCGAAACTTGGAGGGGAAAATGGATGGGAATGGGGAATTACTACTTCCAACATAGGAACGTAACGCTCGCCCAAAACATTTTAGGTGATAAAAGATCTAAATTCATGAAAGAATTAGGAACACTTCTAGGAAAGGTTCGGACCATTAGAGAAACTGAAATTAGGGAGTGGGAAAACAGCACTGGTTAGTACGAGCACAGCCTAGACTGGAGAGAAATAAATAATGAGTCTATAAACTAACAATAATTAAGTCAGTCATTAAGTTACGTTAGGTTAGTAAACAGTTCAAAAAAAGGGAAAAAAGTCATAAGTTGTAGTCAATTGTTAAATATAAGTAGATAAATAAGTCAATAAAAATAAATTCACTTAAAATAATTAAAATAAATTAAATAAATTAAAATTAAATTAAAATAAAATAAATTAAAAGGAAACGGTTAAAATAAAACGCATAAGGGGGCGAAGGGAAGTGGAAATCGGAAATGTAAGGGCAGAGGCGTTGGTGCGGACGATCTTCTGTGGTGCTGTTTGTTTTCAGGTGCTGAGGAGGCCAAACACTGGAAGGAGAATGCCTAACGCCCGCGCCAAATAAATAAATAGTTTAAAAACAAAAATCGGATAGATTAGCATGTACTCGGCTTCTGACGGCAGGTTTTCCCCCTTGAGGGTTTTTTTCCTCAGCCGTACCTTATGGTCTCTTTTCCGCGGGACTGATGCGATGAAAAGACCATTTGGGGTGAATACCAGAATAGGAAAGGTTAGAACGCGGTAGAATGTAGGTATTGTAATGGCTTAAAAGCCTTCCACCTAGCCACTTAGCATCACGTTCTCTAATTTGTATGTAATAATTACCTATTAAATAAAAAAGTTAGAGGAATTAATTTATTATATTTGCGAATTCTTTTAGTTACCTGCGCCCGACAAGAAAAGTATTTCTACCGAAATTAAATTCACTAGAAAGTAAAAATTAAACTGGATTATCACTACACATTCATGGCTGACCGTTGAAATAATAAGTTAAAATCCTAAATTGGATCAAGATCTATTTACATGTCTAAAAGCTTTGTCTAAAACCTCATTAAAATTGCAGCTGTTTTGTTTCTTACTTTCTACATTCTTCCTTCTATAGTCGTATTCCTGTCATTCTCTTCGACTCTCAAATACAAATGTTCACATTAAATGATTAAATCAAAATTATATATTCTTGCCAATAAGCAGGAATTAGTCAGATTCTGTATCTGCTTATTTCACGTGCAAATTTGCTGTACAGATAAACCTAGAATGGTGGATCAGTGCATCAATTGATGTCACTGCAGTGCCTCTGACTGGGAGCACCTGGGTTCGAGTCCCAACGACGGCAGGATTTTCGACACCAGCTCTTCAGCTAGGTCGAATTCAGTCGCTGTCTGGAGAAGAATTCTTGCGACCGGTTGCTCTGATCGGTAGTTTTTCGTGGTTTCTCCGATCAACACCAGGCGAATGCCAGGGCAGTACCCTAATAAACGGGCCACGGACCGTGCGCGATATTTCCTTCCTCTTCCTTGTCCTATTACACAAACTTACACTAACATGTATTACACTATAACACACGCCGGGTGACCGGTCGGGTACTTAGAACTTGTCCCGGCTGGAGCGGTGCCCCGCTGGTGGGAGATACCTGGTTGGGAAACCCCCACTAATCGACGATAGGTCGACGTCGGATCTTGGCATCCAGTGGGGGAAGATCACCGCCACCTCCCGATGAAATAACATGCACTACTTTTACGGGACGAATGATCTCGGTAGTTGACGCGCCCGTAATCACTGACGTGTTGACACGCTCGTGTTGTTAAAATAGAACAGTCATACAATTCAATAGGTAAATGAAAGTCTTGGTATTTTGTGGTATCGTTTTGCAGATTTATTTTTCTGTATAAAATGTTTTTTCTGACGTAAGAGGGCCATTTGCCTTTGTTTCATAATCAGCTAGCTTAAAAAAAACATACTGCTCGGGCATTTATTACAATTGTGCACTAGATAGTCGCCATTGCCCTATTTTGCATAAAAATGCTTTAAACTAACACCAACAACTCCACTTATTTCGCGTGTTTGAACCAAAAACATGAAATACGTTTATATTTAAAAAGCATATTTTGTGGTAACATTCTGAATTGGGAGTAATCACTTTTGTAGTACTATTTTTTGTGATAAGTAATACTGTAAACAACTTCACTTTCAAGTCGTTATCAATGATTGTGGCCACACGATTCACCTGCAGAATATCAAATGACAGTGATGATTCAACGCTTTTGGAAAGGCACGTGATTTATATTATTAACAAAGGTTCATTTATAAGGTCGACTGATATTGTGCTACATAATACGTGCGTGCTATTGACTTACGATCCATTACCATCGTTCTATGTTTCAAGTCTATTCTGAGTAGTTTAAATTATTAGTGTTCGTTTTTTTTTTTTTTTGCACTCCTGAGATATTCACCTGTCTTGGCAATTTGAGTTCCTTTGACCACTCCATATCTCTAACAGAATAGTTCCGGGACATCTTCCCATTCGCAAGGGTCACAAACATCGCTCGTGCTCTTTCGGCCCCTTGAGGCGACTGACGCGACACCGTCTCGCCAGCTGGTGTCACGTGGCAGCCGTAACGAAGCCCAGCGCGATCCAATTGTACAAACGCGTCTAACGGGCGTCGATGATTTTTTAGCAGCATTAACGCGGCTAACGACGCACCGACTTAGGAAGCAGTGCTGCGAGGCTCGTTAAAAGAACTGCGAGACGCCGCAAAGGCTTCGGTCGCTGTTGCTGTTATTGTTCGCTGAGAACACGGGCCGCCCGGAGCGAACGGAAAAAAAACAAGCTAATTAGCGAAGGCTACGGCGAAACAACTGAAGAGAGCGGAGTGTCGAAGGGAAGGGGAAGGAGACGGCGACGCGATCGCGATGTGCCCCGGTCGGAAGACCTTGACTCAATGATATGGTTCCTCCTCCGTTTCACGTGCCAATGAGAGTGAATGTCTCTTGGCTGTCCGGGACAAGCCGCGTCGATTTGCGTGTAGCTGACGTTTCGGCCAACGTATTGTGGCCTTCCTCAGAGCGTACTGCGTGGTGTCGTCGTGAGTACAATTTCTCCATGTACAGACAATGTTCATTTGGACATAATCCACATTACTTTTAAAAAGTGCTTATAATTTTCCTCGTTAGTACACCAATAAAACGATTTACTTTTACTTTTTCTCGCGAAAAATGTCCATCTATAAAAATCGGATCGCAATCTATTCCACAAAATGACTCGGCAGAATATCTTGGACTTACACTGGACAGAAGACTTAGAAAAACACACATCAAGAATAAAAGAAAAGAATTAGTCCTAAAACGTAGATGGTTAAACTGGCTACTGGGAAGAAAATCATCTTTAAGCATTGCAAACAAAGCAATTGTGTACAAAGCAATATTAAAACCAGTCGGAACATATGGCACACAACTTTGGGGAACAGCTGAAAATTCTAATATTGAAATATTACAACGCTTCCAGTCAATAGCCTTAAGAAAATTTGTAAATGCCCCCTGGTACGTAACGAACGCAACATTGCACAAAAACTTACAGATCCCAAAAATAAAAGAAGAAATCAACAATACCAGTGCAAAATACCTACAAAGACTTCATAACTATTCAAACATTCTAGCCATCAACGTACTAGATAATAGTCACACAACCAGACAACTTCAACGACATCATGCTTTAAAACTTGCTGATCGACTGTAAATTGTTCATTTCAGAAATTTTGTGGTCTATATATTTAATATTTTATGTTTATCAAATATGTTTAGTGCAGCTTGTGAACGTCTAAAAATATAATATTTAGTGTAGTACGCTTAATGAACTTCACTCCTCTCAGGTACTAGTTTAAACAAATTTATGTAATTTTGCCAAATGTGTGTTCACAGACAAATTGCAAAATAAAATACAATTAACAAAAAACCTGTTTCTCACGACAATGTTCTGACCATTTTTTTGTTGATCCCTTCTTCTACCTATTTCTTTCCTCTTCATAACATCCATAAATCTATCTGACTTATTATATGCATTACATATATAGTATTGTTTTCCTTCAGCAGGCTTTGCCATTAATAACAGATTCATTATAGTATTACAGCAGTCAATACTCGATACAGCAGTCAATACTCGATACAGCAGTCAATAACTTCATACCGAACAAATTAACATAATTACCAAGTAACAATAACATCCATGGAGGAATAAACTCCATGGTCAAATCAACCGAACATACTACCCAAGTATCCACTTATTATTATTATTTTCCTATTTCAAAGTACAAAGTGCCTTCAAAAACAAGGGTTCATATACCGTAAGAATATGTTGTTATCTATCTTCTAAAAATTGAGAGTTTATTTTAAAACAAATTTTCTTCTGAATATTTTACCATCAGAGATTGCTGATTATTATTTTCTGATATTCGCTACCTCAGTTATTCTGTTTTAGTTACCTGCAATTGAATAATTTGGTTTTTATAATATATTTATAACTTTGAAATCTAATAAATAAGTAAAGGATAATAAGAAAAGAAAGTATTGTAATCGTGCGTCGGAAAACTTTCTATTTTCGACAGAAAAACTCTTATTGTAGGGCTCTGGTAAAGAAAAAGTGGATAAATCCTGTTCCTATATCTAGTGAATTACTTCCTAGGATTTTGGCTATACCATGTGTTAATGTTTTGAGGGTTCTTGATACTGAAACTCGATTGAGGCCAAAACATCTGCCTGTCTGATTTTCCACCTGTGGTCAACGATAGAGCGTAAACCGGTCGGCCGACTTCCCCAAAATTGAAATTCCCCGGTCGATCTGAACAAACTCGAGGCTTTCAAATAGATATTTTGATTTTTGAGGGTACTTTGCATGAAGCCTAAAAACATTTTCAACATTTATATAGTTAGGTCGATTGCAGTCGCTGTATAGAGGTAAATTCTTCCGGCTGGCTACTATGGTCGGTTGTTTTCCATTTGGACTTTACTCTGGACGGAATGTTTCTTCAAGTGGCGTGTATAATTGCGCAAATCTCATGATCTAGCGGCAGAGGAACACCGCCACGTTTTGGAATAAATCACGCCTAACGAGATTAATGACCCCAGCATTTGTCGCTTACGGAAACAAAATAATTAATTCGTATCTCTGCGTGCAAAATGTTTTATATTAGACTTGAGTTGTCTCTCTATCTAAAAAGAATTGTTACTTAAGTGCCGTTCTTATGACGCAGCTCTGAGTCATCCATTAGTATCTTTCTATTCGCTTGATTTTCTAAGAATATTGTCTGTTCGAAGTCGGTGCAGTGAGATTTTATCAGACATCCTGTACTTCTCTTTTGTTCGAGGGTCACCCTTCCTTCAACCTCACACGCCACGTGAACTCTGAAATCCAATAACTGCGCATCATTAATCACCTTCGTATTAGCGACCGGGCGAACAAAGATGGATTCACTGAATACAGTTATGAATGGGCTACATTGACTGTCAATAACGCCCGCATAATGCTGTTGGGAAAAGTAACATGTGACATTTATCCTTGATGTATTTTCAAGGTCAACTTCAAAAGCTTGAAATTGGAGATTTGATGAGATGTCAGTTCATGAAGAAGAGAAGTTATTGCTTAAAATAATGACGAGCAGTTTGATCGAGTCAATCTTAACATTTTCTTGCACGTTGCTGTTCAAATGTGTGTATATTAAAAATGGTTGATGTAAATATTCGTAACTCCTTAATGTGTAATGAATTGTTCATCATACTGGAGATTTTGGTTGGAGAAGAGACTATAGTAGCTCCCTGTCGTTAACGATTAGTAAATTATTGTATATGATCTTCAAAGGACCTTGTCACTATCTACATGTATTTCCCGCGCACAAACTTCAAGATGCCATGAAGTACGACATACCTCACCGCCAATATCAGTCATATTTTTCAATTTTTTCTCCTAAAATATTGGAGCCAACCTATGTAAATTTCTAGACAGTATTCTTTACTACAAGATGGCGAGAATTTTAGATTTTATTTCAAAATTCAGGTGTGATTGAAACTAACTTCAAAGAAGAAAGCAAGAAAGTGATAAACACTTGCAATAACAGTGGTAAAACAGCGATGTGTCAGGATTCACCCATAGAATTTAGAAAATTTAAAAGATCTATGCAAAACTGTGGATAATATTTACACATAATTACATTTCATTGTCATATATAAGGTCATTGAAACCAATCAATAGTCAATATACTGTACAAAACTTATTTGGTACTTATTTAACCAACGTCTCCACACATTTTCAGGAGTAGTTCGTACATATTTGTTGTCATCGTAATAGGTATTTAAGTAGCATTCGTGTAATAAATTTTTTTGGACCTCGATTGAAAGTATTGTCATGGATTTTTGAGCTTAGGGTCAAGTTCGTGCAGAATTTAACTAGTTTAAATTATGTTTCGTGTAATGAGGTTTCGTTATTTGTCATTTAAATAAAATATGGATCAAGTTAATTTCTACATATTTCCAGAATTATTAATTTTGGACAGTCAAGATGCTTAACTTTGCCTAAGCAATATTCTTGGTAGCACAAATAAATGGATTTCCTTGAAAGAAATTCCAAATACTCTCAAACACAATTACATTCATTTGTTTTTATTTTATCAGGAGATGTGTTCTGGAAATACATTAACACATATGATGTATGTGGCGTACAGAACCCAATCACTCGTGAGCTGCAGGGAACGGCGTGTGCACACTGTGGAAAGTAACATGGAACGGTAATTAATTTCAGTGTCAGAAGCAGATGCGTGACCAATGCATGTCACGGCCGACTGCGTACAGAGCCTGTCCCTGACTAAGGGACAGTGAATCTCAATGACTCTGAATTGTTTTCGAAAAACTAGATTCATTTCTGATTTTAATTCACAGATTCAGTTGTTTTCACATGTTAATCTTCAGTTGAGAATGTTTTCACTGGCTACAATCCTTTAGCGTAAATAAAAAAAATTGTTAGTAGAAGACATGTTCACGCGATAACCAACTATCATAATATCCGCCAAAATTACTTAAGATTCATAACTTCAAAAAACATCTTATGCAACAAGTTTGTTATGTTAAGCTTTATTGCCTGAGTACTTGCTTTGAAAACGAGCGACGTTAGGAGCGAGTTTTCATGTTTCTACGAATGCAATAAAGCAACATTATAAACGAGAATGATACGTTGTTTTGTTGTGTAACAGCATTGTAAATGTGTACGATAATCATAATAAATTTTTGGAAACAGTTTTACTATGAACCCGCGGGTATTTCGCATCTGTGCGAAAAAACCGTGGCTAGGTGTTCAGTTTATCTCCTCACGATTGTCTCACTGCTTTTTGGCTGAAAGTGTAATGGCGTATTTGTGCCATCGCCAAATGAGTCATAATGCCTTAAGATGTCATTTTACTAACGATTTCTTGTAACGAAAAAGATCATTCATAATTCTGGAATATAAAAAGTAAATAAATTGCCAAACTATGCTGTGTTAATTACAACAGTTTTTGAAGAAATTTGAAAATCTGCATTGAAAAATATTATTTTTAACAGCAAATAAAGTTAATTGTTGTAGGGATAAATTATTTTATATTATTGTAGTATCTGTTCTGATATAATATAATTATTGAGTTATTAACATTGTAGAAAGGTCCAAGAAACATTCATAATTCTTCGTTTAGAAACGAAATTCAAAACATTGGCAAGCATGTTAATGCAGATCTTATTTTACAACAACAGTGTATGAAAAACTATAAGGATAATGTAAGGTGATAAAGGGAATTCTGATAGAGAAAAATAGTCTCATATATGCCTAAAAAATGTCTAGTAAAAGTTCACAGTGAGGTGACAATGACAAAGCGGTTTGGGGAAGGTAACCTCTGTGTCCTAGATAGAAAGAAAAGGAAGAATATCAGATCAAGAAGTCATATGTTGGAACAAAATCCAAATACTCCAAATGTGTTAAAAGTATCACAATCACATTTTAATTACGCCATACAAGATATGACATAATAATGTTGCATAGAGCTGCTTCTGTTCAGGGGCGCTTGAGTCAGCAAAAACGCATAAAATCATCGACGCGCATTTATATGCGTTAGACAGACGTATATGCCTATCGTACTATATCTATATTCTTTGCTTAAGTGTAAGCAATAATTTGACCAAGTTTCATCACTATCGGAGGAACGGTACGGCAGCTCTTACAATACGAACAAACAATGTTTATTTTTCTTTAATTTGATATTTTCTCTAAAATGATATTGCAACTTTTCTCAAGCATATCTATGTAAAACTTACTGCATCCCAAATGAACGTGCAAGAATAGTGACACAATTGATTGATTGATTGATGTTTCCTGACACGTCAAATGCTACAGACATTAGTCTCATTAGTAAATTGGCTGAGTTATTCCGGGAGGTGTCTGTTTTTGGCTAGATGGTGAGATCCGGCGCCTACTTATACGTTGCTTGCGGGGCTTTCTCTCTCCAGGTATCTCCCCTAGCATCCCCTTGCCGCAATCGGGGGAAGCTCTAAGCTCCCGACATGTGTGTTCTAGTGTAGTGCATGTAAGTGTGTGTAAATGAAGAGGTGGGTAAAAACCGGGAGAGGTGGCTCAGGGCATCAACTGATGTCACTGCAGTGCCATTGTCCGGGAGGTCCTAGGTTTGAGTCCCGGAGGCGGCAGGATTTTCGGCACTAGCTAAATAGCTTGGTCGAATTCAGTCGCTGTCTGCAAGAGAATTCTAGTGCTGTGGTCTGTAGTTTTCCGTGGTTTCTCCGATCAATACCAGGCGAATGCCGGAGCAGTGCCCTACCAACCAGGCCACCGACCGCGCACGAGTTTTCTTTCCTCTTCCTTGTTCTGTCTTCACCCTGTACTTACACCCACTTACATGCCGGAAGATCGGCCGCTAACTTAGTGTCCCGACTGGGACGATCCCCCGCTGGTGGGAGATATCACCTCTCGAGGAAAACACGCTCACTACATTTACTGGACGAATGACCTCATCAGTTGACGCGTCTGGAATCACTATTCAATCAAAAATCAGAGGGGGACAAAATAGGGAAAGACAATACCGCGCACGGTACGCATTCCGTTTGTTAATGAGCAACTCCGGCATTCGTCTGGTGTTGATAGGAGAGACTACGGAAAACTACGATCAGAGCAGTCGACCGCTAGAATTCTGCAGACAGCTAATGAATTCCACATAGCTACTTAACTAGTTTCGAAAAATCCGCTCCTGATGTCAGTAAACTTCAAGTTATATAATTCCTTAATTAAGCGACCGACAAAAATGGTTATACTTGAGTTTCTCTCGTTGGACGCCTTGAGGAGAACGCAGGGTGCCGCGGGGTCGTGTCATGGCGGGTCGGGTCGTGTCGGAGTGGGGCGTGGCGGGCGGCGGCGCGGCGCGGCGCGGCGCGGCGCGGCGCGGCGCGGGCGGGCGGGGAATGGGTGGGGTGCGACGGAGTGGTGCGGTGATCCTGGTCACTCGCGGGGCTTGTGACGACAGTGGGTGAGATTGGGAGCGGCGGTGGCTCTGTTACAGCTGTAATAAAACGGCGTCGGACGCGAGATGGCTGCAGATCAAATTCTGGCCGCTGTCGCTCGCCTGCAATCGAGTTCTCTTTCTCTTTCTGAGCGCGCTAACAGGCTGCCGCCGCCCTCGCCCTCGTCCAGCAAAGCAGCTCGCTTCACGCGAGAAATGAACGTTTCGAGGCGGTAAAATTATTTTCACGAGAGGAATGTCTCCATAAAATTGTTATAACTCTGAAGATCGATTTGTCGTCAAGTGACTCCAATTATTGCCAGCCTTCGCAAGGTGAAATGAGACGTCAGTTTTTCAATTAGAACCTCTAAAACGTAAGTAATGGAGGCAACACGTGTTCATTCCGGTAGTTTGTCAATGAAAGATGTCTTTCATTTGCTCATTTGCTATTGTTACACTTCATACTTTCCAAATAACAAGAGTATTTTTTAATTTTTTCTAAAAAAAGATAATATAAATCAATATAAACTTGTAATTTAGTGTTTGTAAGAAAATAAAACATATAAGAGATATACACTCACTTTATATAGTTTTTTTCTTAATATATCGGCGAATCATGTGAACTACTTTCGTTTTTGCTACTACAGAAAGTTTTATACTATTGGTTTTCCAGCGAAAAAAAAACGTTTTTGAGAAATATAGACTCTTTTACTACTTCCAGATCCGTCACTCAAATACTCCCCGCTACAGAAAAATACTCGCGGAAGCTGCTCTCGGTTGATGGGGTAGAAGAGAGGGGGAGCGGTTAGTCTAGGCGCGACGCGGCGAAACATTAGAGGAGAATGCGAATCCTTGCGACTCAAAGCAGGAAAATGTGCCGCCGCTGCGCAGCGCAACTCTCTGCCGACCTCTCTCCTCCATCAAACACTCAATGAAGTACTGCGTGAGTGTCTCTGTTGCGAGTGTCTCTGTTGCGAGTGTCTCTGTTGCGAGTGTCTCTGTTGCGAGTGTCTCTGTTGCGAGTGTCTCTCTTGCCGGTGTGTCTGTACTTCGGGAATGTCTGTAACGCGTAGCCTTTGATTTGCCGGCCCGAAGGTAGTAATTGAAAGCTAAACTAGTTAGTCGTATTTTTACGTAACTCTAGACTCTTTGAACAAATAATCTTTAATTATATAAAAATAATTATATAATCGTAAATTGCTTTGTATAAAAAGTCTGAATATGAAGAATGTCTTGCTTTAACTGTTGTTTAACTACATCGGTTTTCCTCTGCGAGAGTCACAGGCGAGACCACATTAAATTATATTGTGCGGAATAAAGAAGTTTGGAAGATTATTATTAAATATCTTTGAGCGCATGAAAAATAAAAATGTAAACTTGGTTCTTTCGAAATTATTCTAACAACTTTTCTAAGTTCAAAGAAAATGGGTAGTTTCAATATACTGCAAAATATGACATATTTCGTTGTTTTCAAAAACAGGGTAAACTAAATCTAATGGTAAATAAAATCGTTTCATATGTTCACAGGGTTTCAGTTATAAATGCTGGCTGGGTGTAAAAATGAAAAACTTACTACTATATTTATTTATTAATTTTTGTTTATTTGTTGATAAAGGTGTCTCATGAGTTAAGTTTGATTCTTAACACATAAATTATATTTGCTGAAGAATGATATTAAATTAATAAAATTTCTTAACTGTGTATGTTAGTTTTCGAATAATGTTGGAACTGTGTTCCTTATGTGCCAATTAATAATATATGCTACTTGATTCCGCTGTGATATTATGCTTCCGTTAGAATTTGTTAAAGTTACCATTATCCACTCTGCCTACAATAACTTTTCATCACCAAGTACAAAGTGCATCTCAGATCACAGATCAACGTAACGTATTGGTTATAATCACTGGTCTGAACATGGCAACAAGCAATAAAGCAGATAATGAAAAGTGAAGACGTCCATTAGCGCTTGACGTCAACTAAGTGCGTAGTATTGGAGCGTCAATACCTTCTTCCATCGATTTCTAGAACAGTGCGCTAATAGTACGTCCAGCGCTTTGGCGAAGGCTTTTGGAGTGTTTACGGGGAAGGGGGGAGGACACCTGAAGTGCCTGTCAAGAAAGGAGAGGGAAAGGGCTGCGGTGAAAATCGCTTTTCGATGCCCTTGAACGTCTTTTCTTCTAGAAACTTTGCTGCATTCCAACTTCATTAACATGTCCCCAAGCCAGCATTATTGTTAAAGATTGTTTTAATTTTATATAAGAAGCTTGAAGGTTGGTGGCAGAGGGAATTTATTATTTCAATGAGATCCATTTCGCAAAGCATTGCTCTACAACGGATTTACCACGTTCAAGTTCATGAAGTTTGTGAAACAGAATCCTTGATTTACTTTAAGGGGGATAATCAACATTAAATTTGCTGTTTTTATTTGGTTTTATTGATGAATCTTTTTTTCCATCTGATGGGTTTATGTGACGTACATTTTAAATTCATTTGAAGTATACACCAACTACTAGGATTCATAACTTTGTGCAATACGAAAGGGAAATAATGGAGCGTGGAAACCTGGAAAAGTGTTTCTCTGTTATAGCCTGACTGGTACCATTCGTAATGTTTTGATACTTTTGTAAAAGTTTATAGTTCCCATTATGTAAAAGGACAACACTTTTCCATGGCACTTAGTTGACTCTTAAAACACCATTATTAGATATTTAGTAATTAGATCAGATAATGGTTCAGCCATGGAATTAACGTAAATTTAAAGTTTCTAAATGTCAATGTTTCTTTCAAATTCTTCTTTTACCGTCTGTAGTTGATTTTTTTCTTTAAACTGGTGATATTATGATATTGAATAACCGCGATCCCTTTGTTATGCATGATCGATCCAGGTTAAACGACACCCGTTGTTGGTGTGTCTATTATTAACAGCTTAAAAATTGCAAGACTACATACAAACTATATGTAATTAGTTCCTTCTCTTTTCTATTTCACCTTCTTCTCCTAGTGGCTTCTTGAAATACCTATCAAATATGATTTTGAATACAACCATCTTCTCTGCGTGACTGGAGTCGATGTAGAAAATTTCCTCAAAGATCTTCTCTAGCGACATAATGTATCTTGTCTCCAACTATAGGTGAAGCATTTTCTAGTACGTTCATCGCCACCGCGTGTGCATCTGAGGGCTCATTTTGTTGATTATCTTGAAAAACTTCGCAATTTCTCCCACTCTTTATATTTAAAATGTCGAAATTGACTGGAAAACATTTTTCAGGGCTATTAAACAATGTCCACCTTTACAAAGGAAGCCTTGAAGGTTTTAGAATGACATTTTCATTTTATTTATTACAGAAAAATTATGTATATTTAAAATGTATATACAAATAAAGAGAGTGCACCTTTAGCCTACAATTCAAATTTATTTCACGCATTCATGTTTTTAATAAAATGTACCGTTGAAATTAGAGCTCGGCGATATTCAAGGTATGGTTAACGGCCATTTGACTATTAATGCCGTGCAGTCTTCATTTCGAAGTCACACACACCAGCTCGGAATGGTTGAACGGCAGGATAGGCCTGATTTCTATTATGGATGACGCTTGATTAGCCGCTCAAGCTGCCAGCAGCCCTTGAAAGTAGTTTTCGGGGAAGGTCGTTTTTTGAGCGACCGACGGCGGGGTGGGTATTTAACGTCGGGAGCGCATGCGCCGCTATCACCAGGAGACGGCCGCGACCCGGGCTCCAATACCTCGGGCGGAGAACCGACACAAAAGCAACGTCAGGCCTCGGAGAGAGTTATGCTCCTGCGTGCAATAAAAGGAGGTGCACAGAACACGGGAAAGACGGCATTAGCTCTGCAATTGTGAGTTGTGCAAACCAGGAGTCCATAGGTTCAAGGGTCGATGTTGACGATTCTCCGTTGATATTTGTGTACGCTTTGCTTGTAACAATATGAGGGTTATTAGACTTTCAATAGTTGTAACAATGTACAAACAGATTTTATGATTGATTGATTTTCGTGTTTCGCGCGTCAACTGCTTTGATCATTAGTCCCGTTAGTGTAGTGCATGTTTTTCGGAAATGGTGGTGATCTTCCTGCTGGATGGCGAGATCCGGCGCCGACCTACCGTCGGCTAGTGGGTTCAACCATGACTCGCCTACCAGCGGGCGCGCCCAGCTGGAACAAGCTCTAAGCTCCGACCAGTCTTCCAGAATGGTAGTGATAGTGCAGTTAGTATAAGTGTGTGGGAAGAGAGTCAGATAGCGCGCGGTCAGTGGCCCGTTTGGTAGGGTACTGTTCCCGAGAATTGGACTCGAGACAGCGACTGAATTCGACGTAGCTGAAAAGCTAGTGTCGAAAATCCTGGAAAACACGATCAGAGCAGCCGGGCTAGAATTCTCCTCCAGACAGCGACTGAATTCGACGTAGCTGAAAAGCTAGTGTCGAAAATCCTGCCGCCGTCAGGACTCGAACCTAGGACCTCCCGGTCAGAGGCGCTGCAGTGACATCAGTTGATGCACTGAGCTACCGCTCCCGGTAACTGATTTTATGATTGTATGCCTTTTCTTTTGCAGTATCGTTGAACGGGTGGTTGTGAAGTTGGAGTCCCGATGGTGGTCGATTTTTGACTTCAGATACGTGTCGATGGTACACGGCTGGGTCAAATTCAGTCACTGTCTTAGGGAGAATTCTAGCAACCGGCAATTCTTGTATTGGTGGTTTTCCTTCTTTCAGTACCAATTGAATGCCCGAGCAGTACCTTAAGTATCCGGATATTTTCCTTCCTCCCTCTTGTACCCTGATTCTCTTTCCATACACACATGTGCAACACTTACATTTTTCGAAAGATACGACACATGTCGAGTCGTTACTTAACTGCGGTGAAAACATTTTCTCTTTCATCGAAACAGGTTAATACGTTACTTTCTAATTGATTGAAGTTTCTGATGAAGGTGCCTAGAAGCGTATTTAGAAATATGTTCCTATATACTTTTCATCTCTTCTCCTTTTCCAACTCCTCCATCTTAATTCTTCTGTCGAGAGTCGAATAATTTATGATATTAGACACCTTAAAAATAAACGTGAAAAATCGTACCATATCATTTCAAATACTCTCAACGGAAACTCTGAGGGCCTTTAAGAAAAGTCAGTGATTGGAATTTAACCGGAGACCAAACGATCACATTCTATGACCTTTTAAAAACTGTTGAAGATTCAAAATACCGTAACACGGTGTGTATTACAAAATGGAAGTTTAAATTGGAATTGACAGCAGAGTGAGCACAAATTTTCGTATTTCATTTCTGATGAACTTTTATTAAATTTGATTTTTATTTTCTTCCGATATTTCTAACCAAAATGATTGAACATGATTGCAGTTATAAATTGATTTAATATTGATCAATGATTGAATATTCATCAAACACAAAATATTTCTCTTGTAAGATGAAACATTGAAATTCACTTTCACCAAATTCTTGGTAGTGGGTCGAAGAACGGTTTTTCTCTAGAAATTAGGAATTCTTTAAGCAGGAAGGAGAATATCGACCAGGTGCTTTGGATCAATACGGCATGGTCATAAAACAACTGCCTTTTACCCAGGGTTCTGTACAGGGATGAAGAGGTTGGACAATCGGACCACTTTCTTATTCATACAAGCCAGTTCCTATTGATTCTTCTCTTTATTTTGTAAAAGATGACAAACAGAATAGGTGAAAATGTAATTCAGAACAACTTATTTAGTCTCATTAACTTAAAAAATGACAAACAGAATAGGTGAAAATGTAATTCAGAACAACTTATTTAGTCTCATTAACTTAAAAAAAGTGTGCTCTGTTTGTGAAACAGCGTGCATTAACTCGCCCATATTTAAAATCAGTCACAGCTTCTAAGTTACTACGATGAAATAGCAAGGAGCATAAATCCTAATATTCCGAAAATAATTCTAAAATTTAAAATGGTAACGCTTCAATAACATTTAAGTATTAATGTAGACAAAGATCTTGCTTAATCCAAAGACAAATACTAGACCACGCAAAAGCACTAGTGTTGCGTGGTAAATTGAATTGTTGTTCGTTAGCTGTTACCACATAAAATTAATTTTAAATTTAGCGTCAGATCTCTGCCCCGCCGACTTAAGCTTCCTTACACAATCGAATCGAAGCTCGTGCATTTTTAAATCTCCCAAAATCGAGCGGATGAATATGTAACCAATTCTGGGCCAAGGTTTCGTTATTTGGACGACAGATAGCGTCACGCAGTTCCGACTCTGACATTGCATTCAATTCTGAAGAATCTTAGAATGCTAAAAAATTCAAGAAGTTTATAGTGCCTCTTCCAAAGCGTTTTGTTGAATGTGAAAATTCAGAAGCGAACCTCTGAAAGCGAATTTCTGTAAAATAACTAAGTGAACTCGCAGGTTTCCGCGGACAACCATGCAAATGATTTTAGCTATCAGGGTGACGCCGTGTCAAAGGTTGTGATGTGAACGTTTTGACAATCTTGTCGCGATCTTACCCAGGAATAGGCTGCTGCTGGTAAGCAGACCATCCCTGAGGAAAACCACGGATGGTCGAAACGTCGGCATCACAGCCTTCGACACAGTGTCATCCGGACAATCAAGATCACTTACGTAAAATAACTATTTTTATTACAATGGAAAAACCGGGAGCGGTAACCCAGTGCATCAACTGATGTCACTGTAGCGCCTCTGACCGGGAGGTCCTAGGTTCGAGTCCTGACGGCGGCAGGATTTTCGACACTAGCTTTCAGCCAGGTCGAATTCAGTCGCTGTCTGGAGGAGAATTCTAGCGGCCGGCTGCTCTGATCGGTAGTTTTCCTGGTTTCTCCGATCATCACCAGGCGAATGCCGGAGCAGTACCTACCAACGGGCCATGGACCGCGCGCGATCTCTTCCTCTTCCTTGTCCTATTTTTCCCCTTACACACACTTACATTAACATGCAATACACTACCACATATCCCGGGAGACCGGTCGGGAGCTTAGAGCTTGTCCCGGCTAGGGCAGTGCCCCACTGGTGGGAGAGTCCTGGTTAGGGAATCCCACTAGCCGACGGCAGGTCGGCGCCGATCTCGCTATCAAGGGGGAAGATCACCGCCATCTCTCGAGAAAAACATGCACTACATAACGGGACTAATGACCAAAGCAGTTGACGCGCCCGAAAACACGAAAAATCAACCAACCAACCAATGGCAGACAATTTTCTTGCCCTTCATCACATATAAAATTGTTGGAGTTCGTATCTCAGGGACCGTCTAGACAAAGTGATTTATTCTATGTGACATTTGGGAAGCGCGCAATCGCCGCACCGCTAGTCGATGTGAGTCTCGCTGCCCCGCACGAAATTATGAACTCAGTAAATCAACAATATACAGGCGATCTCTGAACTCCTCTTCAACGCTTTTTAGTGCTTATGTAACTATTTTAATGTTTTATGGCTGAGAACATTTCTTATTGAATGAAGGTGCGGCTTACTTCAAATGCTGCTTACGGGTTACCTTGTTTTTAGAACGAGATCAAGTATAATCATTTCATCTCACGTATCTTCATATGTCCAAACGTAATGGTGCTGCATGTGTCTCATTTTCGTGATTTTTGGCGTTAGTGGAAGGTTCTATGAAGAAGACGAAGAAGAAGTAAAACGGTGAAGTCATATGGGATGAATGGACATGACTCACAAATTTTAGTCACTAAAGACTCGCAAAATCTTTCGAATCATTTGTTGCGACATTCATTGCCAGAGTATATTTTGTGAGAGGAAAATATCCCCAGTCTATCAAATCCTACATTTTCCGAAAATATCTTCAGTGAGTTTAAAATAATATAAACGATTGACGGAAAGGATAACTCATGGAGTACTACGCTGACTAACGCATACATCTGGCTTTAAAAACTGCTGTTACAAGAACTCAAACTACAGGCGACATGCTTTAAAATACAAAAGTGACATTTGGACTTTATAAAGCTGTGGTGCTATGATTTTACGATAGACGTACTGTATAAAAATGTTGGCCTTTGCAATGTTTGTGCTTATCTTGCATCTAAACAGTGGTATAGTATTTCGATTTGCCTTCATTCATAACTACCCAAACTTTTGCAAACGCGGGTGATGCTGAAAAGTTTTAAGAACTTCACTGAGGCGCGTCAATTTACCTCTAACATGGCTGCCAACGCAATCTTCAATTTGGAATAGGAAGGACGACGGTAGCATAGGATTCTAAATATTTCGTTGCTTCCAACTTAAAAGTGGATCTACGAAGAAATGTGTCATGCAAAGTTTTTTGAAGAAAGGTATTTCAAGAAAGTCTGTAAATATTGCACATGAAAGGTTTTAAGTGCTAGATAAATAATACCGAAGATGATCATTTATTAAAACAGATCGCATTATTGAGGATACAATTGAATTCTCATTATCTGATAAAAATCAGGGGGCGTATCGTGATTTTCTCTACGTATTGAAGAAGGCGGTTTAGTCGTCCTCGAGCTCTGAAAGGAGTCTTATTTCTCTAAGTCAACACCGCTCCCCAATCAGTTCATTTGTTATGAGCTGACTCATTCATCGAGACATATGACGGCGATCTCCATTATCGAATAAATATTTTTTATTAAATATTAATTTTAATCTGCTTACATGAAACGGCGTTGCTCGGGTGTTCATTTTTCACAAATTATAAGACGGAAATTCTATTTCTTCCCGCTCTATTGAAACATTTTTAACAATTGTACTGCAGCACCACCCCACTGAGCTTGGCCTCGCCTTGCTCTTTCCCCACCCTTCAAACACCCAGTTTACCTCACCACTCACTTTCTGGCTAAAATAATTAAGGAATCAATACTAAAAGAAAAATAATTAGTTTATGCGCCAAAGGCTTTATAAGTGTTCTAAAGATCGACAGGCGACGAAAAGGCCGAGGTCCTTTAGACTGAGTACATGAGCTTCCACGTACGTCCCTCCAACGTCCACCTCGTGTCTGAAATCGCCTCGTCTTTCCGTCGCCCGTCGAGACACACGGATGCGGAGGACGGCTCGAGGAGAAGATCGCATCTGGCGGTTGCCGCCCGCGCCACCACCGGGCGCACAAAGCCACGGCCACCACTGCGGCCGACGCGCTAACAATGGGCGCGTTAAGCCAGCGGAGGCGCGGCCTCTCCCCGGTCCAGCCCAACCCTCCCCCTCTTCCGCCAGCGCCGTCCCCACACGGGCCACCAATCCGCAACCTCACTTTCACCACGTCTTGAGCCCCACGACTGCCGACATCTTATCTCTCAACGCCCGACTCTGTTACTGTCGAACGTCCCGCCCAACACGCGGACCGACACCGGACCCGACAACCGGACCGACAACGCGGACCCGACAACGCGGACCCGACAACGCGGACCCGACAACGCGGACCCGACAACGCGGACCCGACAACGCGGACCCGACAACGCGGACCCGACAACGCGGACCGACAACGCGGACCCGACAACGCGGACCCGACAATTCGGACCCGACAACTCGGACCAGAAGGTAGCTTGTTTTTCGACTCTAACTGGATGGCTAGATCGAATTTAGCCATTGCTTGGAGGAGAATTCTAGCTGTCAGCTGCTCTGATCGATACTTTCTCGTGTTTTCTCCTATCAACACCAGGCGAATGCCGGAGCAGTACCCTAACAAACGGGAAACGGTCCACCTGGGATCTTTTCTCCCTCGTCTTTGCCATATTCTCGCACCCTTACACACATTTACACGTGGGAAGAATGTGAGTGGGGAAAACGTCTCAGGCGGACGTGTAAGAAAAACATCCTTGCGGGACTAATGACCAAAGCAGTTGACGCGCAGGGTAACATGAAAAAATCAATGAATCAAAACTGACAACTCCGTCCCGACAACATTGCCCCGGCAACCTTGTAATATATTGTAATTCGTATCTGTCTAATATGTTCTGGGACACTTGCAGTCGCCATTACCTCATCTCTCTGCCTTTGTAATTCCTTTTCCTCATATCATTTCAATTTTTGACATCACCGACTGGATGCCAGAGCCTTCACTTTGTCGGTGAATTCCCCTGTCCCTGTGGTGTGAATTCCCCCAACCCCTGTGTTTGCCCTACGGCCAACTCACTCGCCCCGTCTCAGGCCGCCCACGCCAACTTCGCCTCCTCTCCGCCCAGCAGCTTCTTCCGGGAAAGACGAGCAGACTTCTTCGCTTGAACGAGCAAATTCGTTGTAATCTACTCGCAGTGGTCCTATATTTCTTTCTAAACCTATATATCTCCAGCATCCTGGTAGTTTAACAGTACTTTTTGGCTTGTTTAATAATAATCAAAATTGTGTGATAATAACAGGACCCGTGCGAACATACCACGCTTTGTTAACGTTTTCAAAGTGAAAATATGAGAAGCTCCTTACTAATTCTGAACTTCAGGCCTGTACCAGAACTCATTAAAGTCTTATAGGCCTGTCGTGAAGGACCTATTAACGCGTCAGTTTCATTGTAGATAGGTTTCTAGTTTCTGACTACTCGGCTATGGAGTAGGGGTCACCAGGAGATCCAAACCTTCACCCAGTTCTTCGACTATTTCCCGTCATGCTTCCGAAATTTTCTCCTCGCATATTCCCGCGCATGACACGTTTTATTGTTTAACCATTCGTCACATGTTCTCTTGCATGTTCGCCATATATTCGGTCGCATGTTAACATGTTCCTTCATGATGATCCATCTAAATGTTTCCTCTCACTTTCATTTGAAATTCCCACATGCTCCCCAAATTTTTCCACATGTTCTTCCAAATATTCCCTTAAAATGTCTCTTAAATTCCCTTACTATCTGTCATAAAATCCCCCACATGTTTCTCCGTATGTTCCACTGCATATTCTCCCATATGTTTCGTCATGTTTCCCACATGTTCACCGCATGTTCCGCACTTGTCAATCTGGAAATTAAACTGGAAATTCAAACATTTAATTTAAGTTTGTTGCATAATACTATGGTAAAGTTTTTGGAGTTGTGCAATATTAGGTTCTTTCGGCGTGTATAATACTGCAACGATCCAATGCTAATCGCATGTAGAGCAACTACTTCATGGTCATTGAAAATGGCTCTCCCTTTCTCACTCCCGGCTTTAAGAATACTTCCTACATAAAACTTCCCCGATTGGGTGTACTAGGTAAAGATTACTGAGTGATATATTATTTTTAAAGTATTTTCCTAGTTACAGTAATGTCTACGCCGAACGTTCTTTCAACCATACTTTATAATAAAAAAAATATGCTATGTCTTCTGCTTTAAATAGAGGTACTTGCAACTTTGCTTGTTTTTCTATTTACTACTACTAAAATTACATTTCTTAAAATTAACTCTCAGGTAATAAAACATTCATTTTAACGTCCCGTGTTTTTTTATTGTAAAATTCCCTCTTCATTACAAAGAAATTTCCCTTCCATATATTCCTCTTAAGTTTAAAGTTCCACTGCCTGAGTCATCACATATTTCAGCCTCTGATTTATTTTCGATTATCTATGAAAACAATTGGTCGTGAGTAGGGGAGAACTTGAATAAAGTGTAATTTTTTTCTTTTCATTTTAGACATTTACTGCTGCATAGATATGAATTTTATGTTATGACAAAAAGATATGACCCATTTTAATGATTCATTTTTGCATTTTGGTGGATATCAACTAATAAGCCTTTTTGTACCCTAGTCCGTCATTTTTAATTGTTTGCTAATTTCATTGATTTTAATATTATTTTAATGGTACTTGCTTCAAATAATATTTATGATATTCAATAAATGTTCTCCGCCGAATTTCTAAGTATCCTATTCCATTTTTTACTCAGAAATAATATTGTCAGCTGTTGTTGTAAACTCAATCTTCCTGTAACGCCTCAGCTCTGTTGTGTGTTCGGCCTATTTCGCGATAACTAAAGACCAAATCTTGGTAAAGAAAAGCCCAAACCCACTTTTTCAAGCAGAGTTCACTTCAACGAAAGGAAGAATCCTCGATTACATCATGACATACCCGACAGTTTGAGTTGTTCGTCTGAACGGGTTTTGATCAAATTTTTACGTCATTTTTCTTTGCTTTTAGGGAATTTTAAAAACATTTCAAGAGCATTTTATTACTCATTTTTGACGATGTTTTAAGCCATCAAAATCCACCCCCTAGTCATGAGAGTAAGTATGTTCGTAATGTTTGTTAACGCATTAAATATATAATTCTGAAAAAGATTGGAAATAGTTTTGTAAGTCTACGCCAAGACCGTTAACTTTGTGGGTCAAAAGGTAATGTCAGCTTTATAAAGAACCCGGGTCAACTAAAACTTCCATTGCACAAAGTATGTGTTCTAGTACTACTTTATTTATTTAAAAGAAATTGAAGAAATCTTTCAGCATTGCCGAACTATTATTTTCTTTTATTTTCACTAAATTCTTACATTAGGTGTTAGAGTGAAAATAATAAACCCGAGCCCAAAAATATCTCTTTCTACCAATAAAATAGAAAATTGAAATACCAAAACATCTGAATATAATTTTGAAATAAATATGATATGTACGGGAATAAAGTGAATTGCATTAGTCAGAAAGAATAACTCTATTATTATTTCACATTCTGTTGTGAAATTAGTTCAGGAAATTAATCTCGTGCATATTTCTTTTCTCCTTCTTTAATTTTTCTCTTCAGAATCTACAAAAGAAGAGAGTTTTAATTAAAATAATAAGCCAACTTATACTGGTATATAAATTCCTCTTTTGTTTTATGATTAAATATTTCAAGTATATTGTTGTCATTAAGAGCTTCTTTACGATGTAAAAGACAATTCCACTTGTTGCTTTTTCAGTATCATTTAAATAACCTCTATGAACTTATCGATGTGATGTGATCCGCAGTTATTGAGTGGCTTTTCATTTACCATTATTGTTGTTCTGGCAATGCAAGATTCGCTAACAAATACAATATCGTATTTTTACTCCAATTCCTGATAAATGCGCTTTAATGGAAGACCATTGTCTCTCTCTGCTCGTCTTTATTCGCAAGGACTGCTCCATAATTCTCCAAGTCCTTAAGTAAACGTTATTATCCTCACCAAAGTAACTCGCTCTCTGGCTGCCGGCAGTTTGCGGAATTCCGAGCCACTTGCTGTTGAGATACCATTAAAATTAACCCTATTTAAGAAAGGACGAGTGGGGAAGTTAGTGAATGCCTAATGAGCTTTGCACGGCCTCCGCCGCGCCCAAACAAGTTCATAATGAGTTGGTGGCTCGGGAGTCGACCTCGGGGGCGGGCCTCGAAGGGACCGGGCGAGGCGGCGAGGACGGGGCCGAAACCAAAGAGTGTGGGTATTATACTCCGCCACGAAACCCTTGTGCTCTAGCGCCATCGGCACTTAACTCAAAATACGCTCGATTGCAGCCTAGAATGCCAGGGTTTTTGCTCTCTTGATGCCACGAGCGAAAAGTGCTGGATCTGAAAGCCCATCGTTATGTTGCCTCTCCTCATGTTGAATAACAATTTCAAGTATAAAACTCAAAATTAATGATGCTGCGAAATTGAAAGTCTAAACAAGGTGTAAAAATTATGCAAAAAATTACTTTATCAAAAATTACTACAGAAATAGCGAAAAATAATTGAATTCTGGCCACAACTTCAGCAAATGAAAGTCACTACTACAGCTGATATCACATTTTAAACAAAGGAACAATATTGATTGGAAGAGACTTAATGACAAGTTTTGGCCATAGTTTCGAAAATAAATCGTTTATATGTATAAGACTATTTAATTAGTTATATTTCTATACACATTCACTTCATTTATATATCGTAAATGTAGCTGTAATAATGGAATATTAGCCTGAAATGTTCTTCACATGTATTGCTTTTGTAGATCTGCGTTTGTATCGACCGTGACATATCCCCTATTCCATGTTCAAGAGCGGAAGCGAAGCCGTCAAGGCCATTGCTCTGATCTTTGACTCAGCCCACCACCGCGTAGCAACGCAGAACCCTCGAACGTACGACGCTCGAGGATAGAACGCTCGAGCGAGTACGAGCGAGCGAATTGAAGGCCGTTAGCATTAGTAATGAGTATTGGCGGGACTTAACACATTCCCACCAACTGTCGTTCACGTGATCAAACAGCAGTGCGACACTGTCCAAGTTCTATTGAAACAGGTCAGTGGACGATAGCACATGATTCCCCACTGGTGGGAACCTTCCTGAATGTAATTAAGGTACAAACGAAGCATGCCATTTTCAATTGTTAAATTAAGTGAATGTTAATGTTTTCGAGAAAGGTAATCGAAGAATAAGGATGAATGTAACAACCAAGAGAACTTAATTTGTCAAAAGTTAGAGAATTGGTTCCAACCAGATTAAAAATATGTTTTTCAGAAAGAGCAGGTGCAAAGTACATAGCTTGTCAAAATTAACAAACTTATTACGAAACTGAATCGGTTTATCGGTTAGGGGAAATTAAATCATCCAATTAGTATATAATTTTGAACATTTAAGCATCATTGTAATTTGTTTGTAATTAAAACAATGTTACTTTGACCATAATCGACTATTGCTCAATTATACGAAAACGTATTTGGCTGCGAATGACCGATGCTTTATAAGTGTAGTATGCTAATGCCTAAGAACATTTCAACCAAGACTGAATAAACTAATTTTTTTTAATAATGCAATTGATTTCGAGAAATTGATTTGATTTCAAAACGTTTATTTTCAAATAGTACGTCGGCCAAAATCGGCCATTTTTGCCAAAATCGATTTACCTGAACCATCAAAGGCAGAGACTCCTCCCTCATGTGTACAGTCCATAGAATATTGGCTGGTCTTGAGGAGCAACGCCCTCTGTGCACATTACCTCCCTGGCAGAGAATGGCCTGTTCATCGCCAATACATTTTGCTTCGAACAAACATAAGCCCCCACTCACCGACTGAGGACTTAGAAAATTAAACACCAGCGTCTACCAGGTTTTCGCAGTAGTTTGCGTTCCTGCTTAATGCATAATGCACACGGGACACTCATTTTGGGCTGTAACTCAGATATTGGATAATTTCAAGTTGAACTCTACGTTGTTTCTTAATTGTGCTCCGTGGTCACAATATTCTGAGATTAAGGAGGATGAGCAAGTTGTGGATGAACCTTTCGTTCAAATTTGAATCCCCTCCCAGAGATTAATGAAAATGGTAGCACACACTATGTTTCTACGCTCATTTTGTACCGTACCTAATCGAGACACTTCCTAAGTTAACGAAGTTCTTTTCTGAGAAAGAAAATGATACAAAATTAAATGTTATTACTTCATTTTTAGCATACTTATACGTTACTGCGCGATGTAAAGAATAAAATTAATTTGAAACATCTCCCTATCAACTTTATTGTTCGCACTAGTGTTCTGGTACAGGCATCACACAATGTAAAGAGCAAACGAACAGGTGTTGGTGGCCAAATTATCATTGTTAACCAAATTTTAAGACGGTCAACTTTCAGCGTCCGTGAGTTTCCCCTTCAGGAGATGATGAACATCCCCAGATGCAGGCATTCATCTAACCATTTCTATTTATTGTTATCTTTTAGGATACTAAATCAATAAACTCACAAGGTGACATTCATTGGGCCATCTCACCAAACTATTTAGGAATTAGAATATTACAGAATTCTGTATTCCTTCTAAATCCAGGTAATTTGTTGCTGTTTGATAAACTGGATGAAGCGAGAGACCGCATTTGGGATTTCCAGAAGGCGGTCGCGTAGAAGAGCATTCGCGATTCGCTCGTCCGCGTCAGAGATTAACTTATTAATAGAGTCCGGAAGTTCAGGCACTTATTTTATCTGAAATAGGCAGGCAAAATGGCATTCAAAAAAGGCATTTATTCTATCTGAAGTAGGAGTGCATAACGGCATGTAAACAATAAAAACTCATGTGTAAAAGGAATTGTAAATAATTATAATTTAAATTATTCAAACTAAAATTTACATTATCACTTCATACGTAAGAAAACAATCTTTTCTTTGGTATCTTAATTCCGCATGACTACGCGGTAGAAGGGCTATGAATTTCTGTTTCTCGGGACGCTGTCTTTTCAAAATGCTATTGTAAACTCCCTTTTGAACCTTGATATTCTATCAGTGAAAAGTGAATTTTTCGTTCTTCAAACTTGTGTTATCGCCAACTCTGCTAAGAGTACAACGCCTGATGGCTTCAATGAAAAATATCAAAATTAAATCTTCTAATAATGAGGGAAAAGGCAGAGACGGCAAATATAACTCAAAATGGCAAAAATTGGCATCAGACACTAAAATAGGCAAAAAAGGCAATATAAAAATATACTAAAACAACTCCAGAAGTACAATTAAGTGAGTCCTATTGCTAAAAGTTATAAAATAGTAAAAATACCAAAAAGGCATTTTTCCAAACTTCCAAGCTCTACTTAACAAAGCAGCGGGCGCCCTGGCCTGTTCGCGCGCCCCCAGCCAACTTCTACAAGGGGCGCCGCGGAACGGTGATGGATTCGAGCTCGGCCCCAACTTCAGGTGTAATCCACTACGTTTATAAATCATCTGCTCCCGTAATCTGAATACTGGGAATGGTGTCTCAGTGCATCAACTGATGTCACTGCAACGCCTCTGACTGGGAGGTCCTAGGTTCGAGTTCCGACTGCGGCAGGATTTTCTACACTAGCTTGTCAGCTAGGTCGAATTCAGTCGCTGTCTGGAGGAGAAGTCTAGCGGCCGTCTGATCGGTAGTGTATTTTTCGTGATTTTTTCGATATATTGAGATAACGTGTTTGTTTTTTAATAGAAATGTACCTATTTTAGTCTATCATGACTAGCAAAGAAAGATGAATCTAATGATATACGTATTGTCACATGTTAGAAAAGCATTTTTTCTAGTAATTGCGAACTTTTTGTGACTCGTGTTTAACGTTATTTTAAATGTAACGGTCCACTTACCAGGGTGGCGAAGCAACTAGCTTGCGCATCGCGGCGTTACAATATCAGTGCTATCACATGATTGGGGCGTTACAATACAACACGAGTCGCAAAAAGCTTACTCAAGAAAATGCCTATCTAACATATGACCATATGAACATCATTAGATTCGTCTTTTTACGCTCCCCATAAAAGACACACACACATATATATATATATATATATATATATATATATATATATATATATATATATATTGTGAAAATTGCATTGCAATAACTTGAACCGTTCAAAAACTGCCGGAGGTGCTAAAGGTACGTGACTCGCCGTGCGTAACATACCTCGTTTCCTCTGAACAGAATCTCTGACCGTATTGTGGCTTCTTTCAACCAGCATCTACACTGGCAGTGTTTATATATCACACCTTGAGAGATCAAGGCATTCATCATTTCACATCACGCTCGTGGATTGTAGCTCGGTACGCACGGGAACTACGCGCTCGGCGATCAGTAGTCCCCCCCCCCCGCGTGCATGAATGCGCGTGTTGCGTCACTCCAGGGGCTAGCGGGTGGCAGACGGACGAGGTATGCAAATTGCTCGTCCTCGCCCCCGCCGCCCGCCGCCTCGCGCCGCTCCTCAGCTCCTCTCCCCAGTCAGAGGCGCCGCTTGATTAAAGTGCATGAAGGACTGGCGCAGCGTTACCGAGCGATAGGGAGAGGCTACGGACTATTTCTCTTGGCGTACTCTTATTGCGATTGCCGCACGCTCCTCGTCTCCATTCGAGATGATATCGCTTCGATTTTTATGAAATTGAAACTTGATGAAATATACTCCTCGAAGAAGATGGGGATGAAAGAATTGAACCTAAAATTATTTTATAATTTTTTTCGTGTGGATGTAATGTACTTAAATGATGAAAATTATTAGCAGTAATTCCACTAACATCATTTTCTCTCTAGGGCTTTTATCCAGCCAACAGCCGGTTACCCTTTACGTCCCGATGGGTCGCATATTCGACCATACACCAGACCATCACACTAGCGGGCTCCTCTGATCTGGGATCAGTAGAACGCCAGGCCCTCCGCGACAACACATACAAAGTCAAGGGACAAACAACCATGCGCAAGGCGGGACGCGAACCCACGACTATTCGGACCGAAGCGCTGAGTCGTTACTCGCTCTTAGCCACCTCATCCATCCAGGTCGGCGCAAACACCATTAATATTGTTAATATGGTTACAAATCCGTAGATGATGCTTATATATTGGAGAATCCAGGATGTGTCTTCTAGGTGTTACGAATTCTCCATAACAGCTAAACAGAATCAAATATTTTTGCTTCTATTTCAAAACGATAAAAACTTTAAAGAAGAAAGTAACATACTATTCAAGAAACTGTTTTGAAATTTGCTTAAGTAATGGGAAACACTAAGGAGATGAGATCACAGACTGAAAGTTTCATTATATATAAATATTAAATACAGAGAGTAGTTACAAAAAGCTAGAGCTAGTTTTAAATCTTATTTTAAGGAAAAGATGTAAAACCCATCACGAATTAATATACTCTGTAATTGATTTTATGTATGGAAAGTGTGTGCTTTTATAAAAGCCCTGAGTTTCTTCTCTCGAACTCAGAAGTGACATCAATTTTTGCCAATTGCTAAAACTTGTGAATCAAAATTCAAGTGGTGGTGATAGAAAGGGCAGATCCCCATGACCAGATACCATGCGATCTTCATCACCATGGCGCACTGCCCGTCAGTGAGTCGTAACAGGCACCAGAGGTCCGTTTTACAGTAATATGTGCTGAGCGACAACACAAAATTGAACTCAAAAAAATATTGCACTTTACTAACGTCTAGATGAGTTGCCTATCTATATAACGATGTTATTCGTGAATCCAACGTCTTAGTAACGATATTCAATTATTTTAATGATTTATTTAAGAGTTAATGAATGTCGACGTCTACAGACCAATAACATTGCATTGCATTAAGCATTTCATTTTATTGTCAAATATTAGATACTAGTGAATTTATATTAGGTTCCTGAAAACTGCAAAGATGTACCCATCCACCTGATACGTATGCATGCACAATGTAGATTTCATAAATGAGATCAAACCACTAAAAATATTGTTGCGTGTTTAATCCATTAAACATCATGTTTCCATGCGACGTATCCGATGAAATGCATTTAGGTAAATCCCAGTGCGTGTTACCATGATTTCCATTTCAAAGTTCTATGATCCCGACAACATCAGCCGCACGCTATAATTCCCTCATTTAAATTTCTGATCGTTCTCGCGCGCATCTCTCCTAGCCGAAGGGAATGCTTCTAGGTTGTCAGCGGTGACAGCGTCGATCAACAGCTCACCAACCCCTCTTCATCTGAACTCACTCCTCGATTTTTAAGAGTAATCGTCACCGCTAATAAATTTACTAACATTTCTAATACGTCAGATTTCCTCGCATTCAATAGCCTCTGTCAGCCTTTTCGTTTTCATTTCATTTCCAAATCCTTTCTTCTTCCTTCCTTTTTCCGGGCCTTTTTTTTCAGTGAAGCCACTTTTATTGCATCAGACATCACCGCCAATGTCCTTTCTCACTTCCGCCACCCTCTTTGTGCCTGTGAGTGTACTTCTTTCGACGTCACTTTTGTTCTCGTCGCTTTTCACTCCATATGCCATCCAGTCACTTTCCTCTACTTCTTCATCCGTTTCCAACTACCCTCTTCCTTTGCCTGAGCTCTGTTTTGCAGCTTCAGCGTTCGTGTTTGGCCCGGGAGCGTTGACGAAGGCGCAAATCCGCGGCCTACTCGCAGAGAGCAATTACGTTGCGCAAACAGACGAAGCGGCTGCCGCCACTCTTCCTATAGTCGATGTGTTGCTACTCTTCAGTCAGTGGGACTATCCGAAGTGAGAAGAGCACGTTGTATGTTGATACAGAAAGGGACCACAAATGCCCGTATCAGATTGTCTTGTGGTAGAGATTCAAGATCGTATGAGATTAGAACGCTGGGGAAGAGAATTTTCTCCCCATCTCAACTCTGATTTACGTCATCTGAAGGTACATATAGTCCCTTTACTCAGTGAACACGCGCGTTAAATTTTGGAATAAAGGCATTTTTGGGCATGTTTACAGTGTTCTATCAGAAAATTACTACAGATACTCGAGTCCACAGTTCCAACATCACTTGTAGAAACTCCTTTCTGTAGTATAAATAAAAATAACAGTATTTTCATTGCGCCTCAATTTTTTAATTAGCCAGATCAAGTTTTCAACATCAGCAAATGCTTCCAAAAATTGATAAAATAAATTTTTTACAAGAAAGGAGTTATTTTTAAGAAATTATTATAGTTTACAGATATATCACTCATAATAGCGCTGAAACAACTGTTTTTAAAAGTTTACTATTCTTGTAGATAACAGTATTTTCTCATAATACAATTTTTCACTGCATTTTCTAGTCGATGTATTTACACTATGAATAATACTAAGATAACCATAAAAATGTTTCAGTAAATGTAGGAAACTTTTATTAACAACGACTGAAAATTATAGTTTCCTATTACACATGTAAGTTGAAAAAAGAAAATTTAGTATTAAAAAAAAAACAACTTAAAGGAAATGGGTTTTAAAGATGCAACCCACCGAACACGCCAAGGTTGATAACTTGTCTCATCATAATAAATATTTTCCAATAACTATTTCCTTTCTAGCACAAACACACACACACACACACACACACACACGCACACACACGCACGCGCGCACACACACACACACACACACACACACACACAGACGCACACACCTTATAGGAATATTTGGACAACCATGTTGCATTTTCGCCATATTTTCCCGAAAATATCATACAAATAATTCCCTTCTATCAAGAAATATCTTAGCCTTTGAGAAACGGTGATGTCCCGTTTCTCTTGTAGCATAATATTGTGTTATTACACTTATTATATCAAATATTTTTAATCACAAATATTTTGTGTGTGCCCGTTTGCTTTACAAATGGTTCTTTAAACTTACGTGCGGTATGGCATAGGCAATCCAAAGCATTTACTAAAATTAGGTGTGAAAATTCCTTGAATGTGCCTCTAATATGCATCTGCTCCCGCTGTCACACCTCGTAAATTGCCCTACAGAATTCACAGGAGACAGCACCCAATCCCTTCATCCCTCCTCTAAGAACCTCCCGCGCGCCCACGCTGTCTTCTGTACGCAGTGCCTCCAGCGTCGCCTCAGCGTTGGCGTCGACGCTAACCCCAGCTCCTCCCCCGCAAACCTCGTTTCCCGCCGCCCTCACCGCCGCCCTCGCCGCCACCCCCACCCACAGGCTCCCGTCGCAGCTCGCGGCCCCTTCCCGCACCCCAGGCTCCCGTCGCAGCTCGCGGCCACCTTCACCGCCGCAGCCACCGCCCCCGCCGCCTCCTTGGCGCTTTAATGAAGCGCGCAATATCGAAACCGCGCGTCCTCTCGCCGCCCGCCGCGAGTTGGGCTCCCCGGGGAGCCCCGCCCTCGGGCCGCCCGCCGCGCGCCGGCTGCGCGGCCCCGCGACCGCAGCTCCCACGCAGCGCACGGGGCGGGGCACCTCCCCACGCAGACGCGGCTGCTTTGCCTTCAGAAAGCACTGCTGGCATTTCAAGTTTACGAGTACATGAATTGTTTTCAACTGTTGGTTCCTGGTGTTATCTCGAGCAAAAGACTGCACGTGATATCTTTCAAAATATTTTGTTTCAAGTCAGTTTTTACAGAAATCCTGATTAACTTGAGAAGTGGCGTAACTATGAGTTTAAGGGATGCCCTAGATGTAGTCTTCAGCCGACTTCGTGTTTTCTCACAAATAAATTTCCAGTAATGAGGTTTTTAAACTATATTATTTATTGATTTATAATTATTTATAATGAATTCAATTGAAATATTAAATGATTTTCGTTACCTAGAAAATGAAAAAATTCACATATTTGAGTGTATATTCTACTTTTGGGATGAGGCCCCATCCGCAGCTGCTGAACTGAATGTAGAAAGTAGAAGGTAATAGCGAACGTTTTATTGCATATTTTGACCTGAATTATATGCAAGTATGCTTAATGAAAATGCTCCTATTTCATTGGAGAGACGTATCAAAACCATAATACACGAGATTTCAGTAAATATTAACCTATCAGAATATTTATAATTTTTGAATCCATCTTAATTTAATTAGCTGCGTATCTTGACCATTAGTTTCTTTTAATGCTACCCTTGTTTATATAGCAGTAAAATTACTAGTTGAATCTCAATAATAGTAATATTTCGTCTATTTCCCTAACAGACAAACAAACAAACAAACAAACAAACAGAAATTATTCAATAAAATATGTTCAGGTATTGAGGATCCTTTCATTTCTGAAACAGTTATTTGAGGTAGAAGAAAACTCTGAAAATTGTATATCCTTTCAAAACTCTGTATTGTTTCTTTCTCAAAAAACGTATACTTCGATATTTTGTTTTGTTACTCGTCTTATATGCAACACTGTCCAATACAGGATAAAAACCTGTCGACAGAATTCGATGTGTAATTCTCAATTCGTGACTGATGGTAATGTATACTGCGTACTTCGTGTAATAACCAAAACAAGACCATCGTTTGAAATTATCACGTTCGTGTGCGACGCTTTAAAGGTGAAGTTTATTTGAACTCAACATACCTTTTTACACTCTGAGATAAATCTTATCTGATAAACATAGAATGTTCCGGAATCATAAATGTGATGAACGTGCTGAAGAACGAAGAATGCCATCGCCGTGCACGAAAGGTTTCATGAGTTCGAAATCAACTAAGTTGTGGTAGATAAACACTTTCAAGAGGGGAAGTAATTAGTATCCTTATTACCAAGCACACGCACATTACAGAGTGAAAACAGAAAATAGGGAAATAAAACACATTAGGCATGTGAATACATAACGAGAAGGGACATATTTTTTGGTGAGGCTAATGAAACAACTATACTGAGCACAGGATTCAAGAGCTCCTCACAAAATACATTTTTACGGTCTTTTTACATTTTTATTAACGTACGTGGTATATTTCAAAAATATACAGGGACTAATTTTTTTAATTCTATACATTGTGATTTTTACTTATTTTAAACAGATGTTTTTATATTTTTCGTTTTATTCAATACTGATTTTACTTTTGACATGAAGCCCAATTTTCGAGGTAGACGTGCAATCTAATTGCAGACCAGCATACGAATACTTTCAACAATTTTTATTTTTATTTTTAGCCTCGTATACCCAGGAGTAGTTTATAACTCACAATGCATTCTTCAGCTGCACTTAATTTGTTTTTAATATGACGGAAATGTGGAGTTGTGGCTAGTCGATGGCTAGCATCTCTGCGATTCCAGGATAATTTTGAAAGTTACCTCATTCGTAATTTCTATATCTTCCACTACACATTGGCACATGTAACAAGTAGCACTCTATTGACTGATTGATTTTTTCATGTTTCCGGGCGCGTCAACTGCTTCGGTCATTAGTCCCGTTAGTGTACTGCATGTTTTTTCTCGGGATATGGCGGTGACCTTCCCCCGCTGGATGGCGAGATCCGGCGCCGACCTACCGTCGGCTAGTGGGGTTTCGCCTAACCAGGACTCTCCCACCAGCGGGGCACCGCCCCAGCCGGGACAAGCTCTAAGCTCCCGACCGGTCTCCTGGCATATGTGATAGTGTGGTGCATGTTAGTGTGTGTGTGTAAGAGGAGAGGGTAGGACAAGGAACAGGAAGGACCGATCGCGCGCGGTCCGTGGCCCGTTTGTTAGGGTACTGTTCCGGCATTCGCCTGGTGTTGATCGGAGAAACCACGGAAAACTACCGATCAGAGCAGCCGGCCACTAGAATTCTCCTTCAGACAGCGACTGAACTCGACCTAGCTGAAAAGCTAGTGTCGAAAATCCTGCCGCCGTCAGGATTCGAACCTAGGACCTCCCGATCAGATGCGCTCCAGTGACATCAGTTGATGCACTGAGCTACCGCTACCGGTAGTAGCACTGTAGAAATGCACTATATTATTATGTGGAATTTTGCATTTGCATTCCGCACCTGCCCCAAGAGCCGTCGCAATCCGTCGCCTCGCGGAAGAACGCATTCCACTGCAGGTCAGCCGGCACCGCGCGGGGCGCCCGTATTGACAGACGCCTGACGCTGAGTAAGAGCGCGTGAGGCGGCGTCGCGCCGTGGAAGCGGAAGCGGGGGCGGAAGCGGGGCAGCGGGGCACCGCGGCGGCCGCGCCCTCTGCGCACACATGGCGGCGGAAGCGCGCCTCGCCGCCGCCGCCTCCTCCGCCTGATTGGATGGATTCCTCCGGAAGCCGCTGGCTAACGATGCGTCGTGCCCGATGCGGTGGAGGGTTCTTATGGGCCACTGGGAGCTTGGAATAAGAAAGACAACCTTCTCCGATAGGAGACATGGTGAGCTATAATTCACCTTAGAGTGCAAAAGGTTTTTTCGTTCCCAGAAAACATTGGTTTAGGACAGGATTGTCCAACTGGTGGCGTGCGGTGACATTTATTGATTGATTGATTCATGTTTCCGGCGCGTCAACTGCTCTGGTCATTAGTCCCGTTAGTGTAGTGCATGTTTTTTCTCGGGATATGGCGGTGGTCTTCCCCCACTGGATGGCGAGATCCGGCACCGACCTACCGTCGGCTAGTGGGGTTTCCCCCTAACCAGGACTCTCCCACCAGCGGGGCACCGTCCCAGTCGGGACAAGCTGTAAGCTCCCGACCGGTCTCCCAGGATATGTGGTAGTGTAGTGTATGTTAGTGTAAGTGTGTGTAAGGGGAGAGGACAGGACATGGAAGAGGAAGGACAGATCGCGCGCGGTCCGTGGCCGTTTGGTAGGGTACTGCTCCGGCATTCGCCTGGCGTTGATCGGAGAAACCACGGAAAACTACCGATCAGAGCAGCCGCAGAATTCTCCAGACGCGACGAATCGACCTAGCTGAAAGCTAGTGTCGAAAATCCTGCCGCCGTCAGGACTCGAACTTAGGACCTACCGGTCAGAGGCGCTGCAGTGGCATCAGTTGATGCACTGAGCTACCTCTCCTGGTTGCCATTTATTGTGGCCCGTGAAAGGTTATTACTCAAAATTGTAAGTCCTTTGCATCCATATGGGGCGAGAACTTAGTGCGCCTAGCGCACGCGTTCTACCGGAGTCAACACCCCTTTATGTGAAAATAGCTAGCATAGATTTAAGGATTTTTTTCTAGTAAATTCAGAAATCCAAAATCTTTCCAAGCCGAGCCGGTTTGGTCCATGATCGCTAAGGCAGTAATGTCGTAGCGATCTCGGACCGAAGGGCCGCGGGTTCGAATCCCGCCCCGGGCATGGTTGTATTTATGTTCGTCCCTTCACTCCTTATCATCACCATATCGTTTCATCTTCACAGTTACCATAACGTTAACTCGAATAGTGGTCGCTAATGACCTGGATGTTGATGCGACCTTAATAACAAAAAAAAAAAAATTCCAAAGTGTACTTCTCCTCCCGTTTCCGAGCAGCTGGGCAAACTGCCGAGATCAAGCCTTACAAGTTGGACGTCCCTCATTTAGGGGCTATTTTTAACATTATGGGCAAAGTATGGCAGATGTTCGTTGTTGAAGCAGGTGACATTTCGCTTAATGTGCATGGTTTGGAAATTACAAGTGTACAATATTATATTTAACCATAATATTAATATTTGGACTCACAGGGTCAATGGTTTACTCACGTCTAGTACGATCAAGTCCTATGGTTCTTATTTTCTCGTAGACTCCAGAAGGAGTTTTTTTCCTTCATATGTACAAAACGTTTTGCGAACTTTGAAATATTCTCGAGAAGTAGCATAGTAATTGCGTCCGAAAATGTTTTTTTCATGTATTTGTTCATACATTTGTGTATTTACTGTCGAGTGTAACTTTGTAGTTTTCGAAATAAAAAGGCAAAGTTTATCTTTAGGTAAGACTTTTTTTAAAGTAGACTTCAGGATACTGTACAACGGGTAAGGAAAGTCATTCATTTAGGAGAGGTCAGTGGAATACATGTTTTTGAAGAAGACGTCTCGAATTTTGTGAAAGAAAAAATAAAGAAAAGCAGCCACCGAAAGATGTCCCAAATAAATATTTTATTTCAAGAGAAATTAAAAATAGAGTATAATCCGTTTGAATCCTAACGAGAGTTCTGGTTTTGTTCTCACTTTTGGCGAAGTATTGCTAGAATTTCCGAATAAGTATATTTTTCCGTTCATCTACAATGCTATTCTAGGACTTATAATGGAATACTTCCTCAACGTCCGTTAAGCAATTGATAAAATATGTAACGAAAAAAAATTTCTGTTCATTAGGTGAATTCAATTTCTACTTATGCTGCAGAAATTGCCACAAATTGCATCCATTCTGCATGCACTTCTGTACTTTCATTGTCCTGTTTTGACGTGCCACATATGGCATATCTTCAAACCAGCAGTGTAGCACGTGCAGTGGGACGCATTCTGAGCGATTAACAGAACTAAGTGATTGGCATTTAAGCTTCGTGAAAGGACACCTTGTCACGTGACGGCTTTTATCGCTTGTCACTGAACACACATCGCACACCCGAACAAATCCACGGAGCAGATGACAATACTCTGAGTGACCGTAAATATTGATATCAGAACCATCGGGCCGTAAGCACAACATGTCTCTCATTTTTTTCATTAGTTGGGGTTATACACGACCGCCGCTCTGTGGATTCACGGGCCGAGACCTAATTTTACAGCACACGTTTACTTTCGACGCACCTCCGCCACCACCGCCGCCACAAGGCCTGAGCAAGAATCGTTGATGGAGACTGCAGCTCAAACAGTGGGGAGATCCTTTAATGGAAGGAGGCGATGGCGCCGGCAGGACTGCCTGCTTCACCCCACCCCCCTCCATGTGGCCGTGGGAAAATGCAGGTGCTGCTTGTCTTACAAGCAGCCACCAACCCCAAGCACATGATCTAAGAGGCAGGGCAGACACGAAGTTACCACACCGCAAACCAAAATATTTTGCAACCTTCAGAGAAAAATGCTAATTTTAGTTCCATGCAGTCTACTGTTATGAATAGGACAGGTATTGTTTATCAATCAAACTCTTAGTGGTGTGGTAATCTGTGTAAACTCTTAGTGGTGTGGTTGAGACGTTTACTCTTACTATAAATTTGCATGGCACTGATCAGGATATTACAAGGAGTGACCACTTGACCTTGTGACCGCGTGCATGTCAAAACATGCCCGCCTGAGCAGTTTGTTCGTCTGGGAAGGCGGGCACTCCTGCGGACAAGTTCTATTCCCCCCCCCCCGACTCCGAACTCACTTTCCCTCCAAATTCAGAATGATGTGTACATGCCTAAGCAGTAGCGGGGAAAGTAAGCGCAAAGCCTGCTCGAAATACCTTAAAGAAAGATTACTCCAAACGAAAACAAGAGTGTCAGTTTTTTTTTCCAAAAACCGAAATATGAATTATGTTTTAATACTTTAATAGTTATTACTTCTTTTCATTTTTTTCTTGTTAAATTCTCCCTCGTGGAATTATATTTGTCAAAGGGTATAAATATGTGTGAACGACAATTTATTACCTGTTTTCGGTTTGTGCTTTGTTCTATTAAATAATTCTGTTATTTGTTTTATATATCAGTAATATGATATACTCGTATTTTAATTAATTTTTTTTCGCATAGTTTCCCTGAGCTTTGTAGCAAATGCTGAGATTGCCACTTGTTTTACTTCTGCATATAAATTTATCTTCATTATCAGTGCACTTTTTCTTGAGCTGAGTGCGGAATGTAGACATTGAAATAATCACGTTCCATGTTCTCGCGGCTCTAAGTCAATACCCTCACAAAGATCATGGAGTGGGATAATAGCTCAAACTTTTAGCTGATTTTTCTCTGCAAATAGATTTCATTGCCCCGAACGGTAAATTCCTCCCCACTGTACATCACACACGCTTTTAACTGTTTTAAACGTAAAAGGTTTGTTAATTAAATATATAAATGAATGTTATATTTATTTAATGTGATTAAATTAGAAATAAATAAACGAATAATAAATAAATGAATAAAAATATATAAAATCACGCCTTTATGTAGTACATTTTCCACAGTAAAACCTCCTCTTATATTTAATATATCACTCTTACGCTTTTTAACAGACAAAAATATTTAGTTCCTAAACTGCACGTAGGATGTTAATGCAAATATTATTGAACCTTTATCTCTTTATGTATCCTAACGCGATTATGAAATCAAAATTCTTTCGATTTAAAATGTTTATTTTTACTCTCAATTGAGAGTATTAGAGAAGAAGAGTTGAAGTTTAATGAGACATGTATTTCATTTTAATGGATAATTTCTCTGCATTAGTAGAGAAAGTGGTAACCGTATGTGGCGTAATAACAATCATCTCCGAATATTCCATGTACCAGATATCAAGAGTCTCTTCAGCAATTTGTACGTTTCTTACTTTTAAACCTCGCTCTTGACACAGTGCCTCCAATATCTTCTAATCTATATATCTTTTCCGAGGTCTTTAACATAGAATATACTGCGAGCCACAGTCGTGTGCGGAACAAGCCGTAAGGCCAGCACCCGACCTGAGACGTCTAGGGGGGGTGGCGAACACAATTCACCAGATGGTCGACTAGCTCAGTATAGACGTCCCAGTGTGGACACAATAAATAAAAAAATAGGGGGGGGCAGGGTCGTGAAGATCGTTTATGGATTGGATGCAAAAATTACAAACAACTCGGGTGAGAATCACTTTTCACTAAATTCAGAATATATTCTAAAAATATTTGCTGCTTTGACAAATACATACAATGGCACATAAGAAAAAATCAAATACAGAATACTCTTGACTGAAAAAAACACTAATAACACAATACACAATTTCCTACTTTCATCTACAACCCAATTGTTTAACAAACACACTTTCAGAAATTCGAAAGAATCGTTAAAATATTACTTTACAAAATTTGAAAGAACACACATTGAAAATCAAAAATTATATTCTCCTTAACATTACTTTTACAACAAAAAGGAAACTCTTTCTCTCTCTAAAATCCAGAGAATTACTATTATTATAATTATACTCTTACACAAACTCTTAATCACTATATTACAATATTTGATCTTGAAATCCTTTTTGAAAGAAAAGATTGATTCTGTTCTCACGTATTAGAAGTCGGAAACAAATGTACTTTTACTTTTCTTATCTTTTAAGCGTGGTAAATCTGTTACCCTCCCTTTCTTTCTACGTGATAGATACAGAATGAGCTTTCTTATTAAACTGAATCACTCCTATCCCTACAAAACATTTTATTTGGAACGACCTTACTGTGTTCTCGGCCGCGTAGAGCAGTCCACTTTGCTTCCTTCTACACCTTTCCACCGAGCTGCTTCGGCCTTGAAGCGTCGTGGCCTCGGGTTGAGAACGCCGTTGCTCCTCAGAAATCGCCTTCTTCTTCTCGTTCAAGTTTTATATGCTTGAATACTCTCATATGAATTTTACTTTATTTTCGATTACAGTTAATGACCAACTGGATATTCAGAGTGAAAATGAATCCAGAGATCACCCCTTTTTATATGAGCACCAACTTCAAGAGAGTATTTAAATATACGAAAAGCATGTGAGAGAAAAAACTGGAAAGAGAAATGAATGCAAGCTATTAATTACTGCCATCTATTCAAAACTCCACTCCCTAATTCTTCCATTATAAATTCATAACGTTTCTTATTATCTTTCTTCTAAGATTATGTTTAAATCAATTTATAATAGAATAATTACCTCTTCTGGTCTTCTAGAAGAGTTTTCCTCAGAAAAAGTTGCAAATCTGAAATCCGCTGCAATGTCACTTCCTGGCGTACCGTTTTCCATACGTCCGCCCAGTTCAGCTGCTACCTTCAGAAAGAACTTTTTCTTTCATCCGACCTCCGGTCTCGCCCTTGGTATAAGGTGGCGGTCTCTCTTGTTTTAAATTCTAATTATCATTCCAAATATCCATCCGCGTTGGCGCGCGTTCAAAATATTCTTTTCCCTCGCTTTCTTAGGGCGATATGTGACACGTTTTCGGAATCTAAGAAAACGGGCGGTCACAATACATATTGATGTCTCACGAGTAGGACACTTGGTTTCGTTTTATTTAAAAAATTCAAAATCCTGTAAATAATTTTCTTTAATAAAATGTAAGACTTGAGTCCTATAACTTATGAACACTAACAAAAGAGAAAATTTTATTAACAGCCATTTCTACTCGGTTTAGACTTATTTGAAATCGCACACCATCTGAAAACCAAAATTAAATAAGTCAAAAAACTATCAAGTGTTCTTAACAAATGTTTCGAACGTGAATATGGACAATAATTGCATACCTAGCATTTTATTTGATCGCCCAAGCCGCTTTCAAACCGAACATTATCTTTCTCTCTCTGTTGTATGTGTCGCAGACAGAATATACCTTATATCGGTTTCCATGGAGTTGGAGCTGAGACTCGCATTCCTGTGCGATTGAACACAGAAATAATCCTTCGTGTGAAGTTTTTCAATTACGACGTACGTATCTGGTAGGTATTTCCACAACTTACCTCTTATTTGAAAATACATGTTTACATTGTGGAAAGAAAATTAAGAAATTGATAGTTCGTTATACGATAACGTTCGAACAGTTTGTTTGTTTGTTTGGTTAGTTTTTTTACATTCCGATTCAAAGACAAATAAAATGTTGGCTTTGCATTTTTCTCATTGTAGATAACCCCGTCTGAGATATTATATGTTAGTCATGCAACGAATATTTGGTTTTCCTGTGCAGTAAGGCATCATCTTCTTTGATAATTGAATATCGTGAGCAAATAACTTATCCATGACTTATGTAATATTCCTATTAAAATATCAATTCCCTTCTAATTACATGTTTAACTCTACTCTCTACTAAAGAATATATGTTCTGAAAAAACATCCCTTTTCCGTCTCAAAGTAAGTACTAATTTATCTTTTCCAAGGAACCATAATTCATTAGTGACATAATTAGTTTCTCATTCAAAACGTAATTTGTCGGGCTTTTGCCGATAATACTCGTATATTTTCTCATATCAAAGGCTATCGTTTTTTTAAATAAAGGGCTAAACGAAAGCTTTTCATGCACGTTTAATCGTGCACAACTTGTCAACAAGGTGTTCTGCGACCTAGCCTTTTGAAAATCCCGCAGGATACCGACGAATTATATTCCCTAGTATGTAATCTACAATTTAAGACCTTTATGAACTTTTCAATATGTGTGACTTCTTCAGGGTACCTACTCTCAGTGGCGTTAGTGGGAGCTTACTGATTTGAAGAACTTACTGATTTCATACTGTAAATAGACTTAAATTAATTATCCGGCATTATTACGAATTAATCTCATGCGTCTAATTAACCCTCTATATTCCTGGATAAAATATGTCTCAAAATATAGTACAGACTTTTTACCCAAGAAGTGTGCGATGTCTTCACAACGTAACGCACAGTAGAGCGAGACAATATAAACATAAAATGCTTGCACGTACGGTCATTGTTCAATTTTAAATACTAAGAACTTTTCATATTAAAATTATCGTTTTTTGTAATCTTTGGTTTTATATAAAGCGATAATACAGTACTATAAACTACATTGCAACACATGCCTACAAACAATATTCTGAGAGTTGTAATCATATATTTTCATTACCTTTCACGAAAGCTTTTTAAAGCTTCAGTAGTATTTTGAATTAATTTTTACAACTGATTATAATTCGTCTTGTCACTATCAATACATATGCGGATGAAATGATGGCATCCATTAAGGTTCTTTTCCCCCTGCTCCATTCCCCAACAGGGTCTTCACATTGCATCGCATCGCCTCGTATCATCCAATGCCCGTGCATCCAGGGGAAAGCCCCATTTCGCAGGTCGCGTGCGCGATGTCTACTCAGGGAATTGCACACGCAGATGGGCGCCCCTTGCGCACGGCACACGTACGGCGCCGCCCCCCGCGGGGGCCCCCCCTCCCCGCCCCCCCCCCCCCCCCGTCCCCTCTCGGCCCCAGCATCCCCGCGCCCCCCGCGCCCTCCCTCGCGGCTCCGCGCCCCAGTCCCGGCCTGCCCCACCGCACCCCTGCGTCTCTGCGTCCCCGTGCCTCCGTGCCCCCTCGCCACCGAGTCCTCACTCCCCTTCGCCTCGCGCCTTTGAAGCCTTTGGAACGAACCCAACCCACGCGCCCTGCGTCTGAAGGCGGCTCTACACGTGAGGTTTTCGGCGGGTAGCAAGCGACCGCTCACCGAGAGTAGTGTAGATGGGCTGCTTACTATTCGCCTACCGACAAATGTCCGGTGCTCGCCCTACCCACCGCGTGTCGGTCTTTTTAACACGTCAAATGAAGCAACATTTCACCTAGTACATCATCTGTTGGGGATTGGGCGAGCAACAGCACGCTGCTCCGAGTGGCGAATATGTGGAGCGGTCTTGACGAACCGCGCACCGCCTGGAGCAGGGCGGAGCACCCGGCGCTTGGGGTAGATTTGTATCTTGTGTTTGCCGTGTGAGATTTTTCTGTTACACATCTCAAAGTGCTTGCTGTTGTTTATAGCCCAGTCAAATTAGACAAATCGAGTTAAATTTTTTTTAGGTTTAAAGAAAAAAAGGATTGAAGGCTTGTGTCACGGAAACTACCGAGCATTGTACTAATCCTGAAGTGTGAAGATAAGCCTGAGGTGTGGATCCGTTTAAAGATTTGTTTTCGGACCCAATGCCCTTGATTACTCGTCACAGGTGTAAAATGTTCGTTTTCATGCAACGTATGCAAATACTTATTACTGATAAATATTGAACAAAAGTAAAATTACTTCCGTGCATAAAACATACCATAACAATATTTTTAAGGGATATATCTAAAAAACCGCCTTGCCGTAAATAAAAACAAGTATTTCTCAAGTCTATTTCTTTAAGAGGATTAATTTTCCAACAAAACCTCATACGAACATTTATATAAAATTTTGTCCACTTTAATCATGTATATAGCGTTCATCAGGCAGGATTGATAGTTATAGCGATATATTAAAAAATGTAGAAAAAACAACTTTAAGAAACTTTAAACCGTGCCTTGTTTCAATACTCCGGAATTTTTTTCTTTATATCACCTTTTTTTGGACTAATTTTACAGCTCTGTTGGGGTTTCCCAATCGATCCTCTGGGGGCGTACAGAGTTTGTAGAAGGACAGTGTCTGTCAAGGAGTGGTAACCGAAAATGCACTGGTAACTAATCGATACAATTAAGATGAAAATCGCATTGATTACAAAAGATTATTAATGAATCCTGTAATTAATTGTTTTCTTATATAAAGCTACGAACCAACAAATAATTAACTGTTTTCTTATATAAATCTGTTAATTGCAATCTTATATAAAGCTACGAACAAGCAAATAATTAATTACAAATTCGATCTTCCTTTGGAATTAACGTTATTCACACTCATGAAAATCGAATCGTTGACGATTAGAATCTGAATTCGATTTTCAAATCTTGTTTACATTTGTACAAATAAAAAGTATAATATTAGTCCTTAAATTAATCTCATCTATTGTTTCAAAAACTTGTTTCGTATTCTTTGCCTAATTGTCGTTTTTTCTTGTTTATGAGTAATTACTTGTGTTATGATTACGTTGTATGCAGCATACTACAGAGTAAAAACGTAAAAAAATCTCTTCTTTTACAAAGAGTCAATGCAAGAAAAGGATGGGAATCCCTCCTGTAAATGGAAAGTGCATATGCAGGTAAATTCTTTTCGCCATGAACACATCAAGTTGCTTTAGTGAAATGTTTAATTTCGAATACTCGTCTTCAAGTTTGCAAAGTTTACTGCTTAAAGTTTTTGATGCGTCTTTTCGTTAATTTCCTCTCTCTTCAACTTTCTGAATTAAATAACTTGTTTTAAAATGATAAATACTGAAACGTTTTACATTATCGACCAAAAGTTCCATCATATTTTCGACATAATTCCATGAAAGTGTAAGTCGTGTATTCAATGCATAGCAGCAATATATTTCATTTATTCCTTTGAACATATTCGAGAGTGGGGAATGTGTTGAATGGATCATATTCGAGATTTTTTTAAAGAACAGTTTCCGTAGTTAAGGTTTCTTGTTTTATTCGCACATTAGATCTGACACATAACCATCCTGTTAAAATAAAAATATACACATACAGTATCCCGCATTGCCTATTAAAGTTACCTTTCCGATAGGAAATTACACGACCCCGTTTTCATTATTATTGACACCCTCGAATAGGATGCATTTTAATGTGAATCTTCCTGTACAGCTTTTCATTAAAGGATTAAATGAAACAACAGTGTTTTCATCCACGCCACGCCATTCTTTCGCCCACTCCTCGTTTTTGCAACAAAATACACATGAGAAAGTGATTGCAGATCCATGTATGCAAAATTATATCCCGTCGGGACCACACGCTAAAATAGATTTATTAATGAAATTCCCGTGTCCCAGTAAGTCAAATGTACACAACAAACCCACGCTGCGTTTATGACTATGTTTATTACTTTAATTTACGCGACGTTCTGTCTGCGACGCGAATTACGCGTCGTTCTGTCGCCTCTTTGAAAACTGCAGTACGAGTGCGCGAGAGGCTCATTTCGCCAGCGTTTATATGTCTGGTTTCTCATTGATATGACGGCTCTTCAACCAGCTTTTCGCTCTCCAGCCCTCATCAGCTATACGTATTTTTCGCGCTTTTGACAACAAAACACATGAAGGGTAGAAATGAAACTATGTTATTGCATACGATCAGTTTATAGCTTTTACGTGATTATTATCTAGCTATGTCAAATTAGCTAGGTAGCTAGATAGCTAGGTCAAAGTCAGCCGCTGACTGCAGGAGATTTCTTGCGGCCGGCTGCTCTGATCGGTAGTTTTCCCTGATTACTTCGAACAATACAAGGCGAATGCCGGAGCAGTACCGTAACAAACGGACCTCGCGCAATCTTTCCTTCCTCTTCCTGGTCCTACCTTCTCTCCTTTCACACGCGTGTGCGCGCGTGTACACGCACACTTTAAGCTTGCATGCTCTACACTACCGCAATGCAGCCAGGGTCTTAGACCGTGTCCCCAGCTGGAGAGATGCACCGTTGAGGGAGATACCTGAAGTGGGAAATCCCGCAAGCTGTCATGTAGGTCGATGCCGGATCGCACATCCAGTTGGGGAGGAACACCATCATCTCGCGAAAATCATTAACTACGCTAACGGGGCTAATGACTACTAAGTGTCCCCACACGTCAATCAGTAAGATTGCATCGAACTTACATTCTTTACAGGCCGCAAGTGGAAGAACAGTGCTAAGTTAGAAGGAAGCGAGTTCGGGAAAGCTGTCTAGTTCAGTAACTGGGGATAGCCAAATGACAACTCGCTGTCATTTAACCTGATGTTTAAAAGTAAATTTAAAATTTTAAATTAAAACGTGAAAAATTTTCATTTTAAAAATTTAATTATAATTTCAGTAAGGAGGTATACAAACATATTTAAAACTATTTTTCTTTTTTATTGAGTGATCTGAAGTTCATGAAAAAATTTGTTTAAAATGAATGTTATTACTTTTATCGTAAATGTATTAAATTTGAGGGGAGTAATAATTGACATTAAATAACTTTATATAGTGAAAACAATTGACTTGAAATGCGACATGACAAAATAAGTCGTCAGAATATTGGCACCACCCTATAACGTTTTGGTAAATTAAAACTCAGTTTGTAAAAATGATATCAATTTAGAAAATTAAAACTCATATTCACAGCAAGCTTTTTAAAATAATGTTCCATTTAGATGAACATTTTTGATTCTCGAGAGATAAGCGCTTGGCTAGCACAGTACATTATATTTTCAATTAGACACTATAAAAATGCGTAGGCATGTTAATCACATTTTAGCTTCATAACCTACTAGTTTTACTATGCTTTACTCAATATGGAGGCTTTATTCATTTTCTTTTTGTTAATTATCATATCTCAACTTTCTTCGAGGGGATTAGTTATCTGTCACTTGAATAAGAATATCGGGGCGGTTAACATGAAACGTGGTTGATACGTAACAATGGAAAATGTTGGAGAGTGTCATTCAATAGACAAATAATTTCTTTCAGTAAAAAAATACATAACTTTTACTGAATGTTTCAACATTCACTGATTTTCATGGTACTTCGTGTTGCTTATTGCGACATATTTTTAGTTAAAATAGCGTATACTGTTACATTTATAGTTATATAGCGTATAAAAGAGCATATACTGTCGTAAGATGTGGGTCACAATCCTGTGGCCAATGAAGATAAAAAATGAACGTCCGACTTGAACCAACCAAAAGCCTTCATCTTGTAGACCCTGACGGCAGTGGTCCCTAGAAGGAGAACGGCCGACCAGAGAACTTTCCTTTCCCTTCATCCGTTCACTTAGGTCCCCGAACAACATTGGCCGCAACGTTAAACCTGTTACTTAGCGTCCGGGCTGCGTCCTACGCCTCGTCCGCAGTGTCGTGGGAGTTGTCGCCCCCGGAGGGCGGGGGCGAGGGCAACGGGGCGTGGGTGCGCAGGAGCCTAGATCAGCGCCTGGGCAAACACAGCGCTCGGGGGAGTGGCACCGCCGACGACCCGTCGCAACCCCCGCCCCCTTACCTGCCTCGCACCGCGCCCCGCACCGCCCCGGCTCCGCCACAGCACCGCCCTCTCCTCCCGCCACGACCGCCCCACCGCCCGCACCCGCCCGCACCCGCCCGCACCGCTCCGCACCTCGCCCCCCCGCTCCCCGCCTCGCACCCTCGCACCGCTCCGCACCGCTCCGACCTCCACCGCTCGCAGCTCCGCACCTCGCACCCGCTCCGCACCGCTCGCCCCCGCTCCACCCTCCGCACCGCTCCGCACCCGCCCCACCGCTCCGCACCCCCGCCCGCACCCCCCCCACCCCCCGCACCTCCCCGCACCCGCCCCACCGCTCCGCACCACCCCTCGCACCCGCTCCGCCCCCTCGCACCCGCTCGACCCTCCGCACCCGCTCCACCCCTCCGCACCGCTCCGCACCGCTCCGCACCCGCTCCGCACCGCCCCACCGCTCCGCACCTCCCACCGCTCCGCCCCCTCCGACTGCCACCGTCCGCACCGCTCCGCACCGCTCCGCACCCGCTCCGCACCCTGCCCGCACCCGCTCCGCACCGCTCCACCGCTCCGCACCCGCTCCGCACCGCCGCACCGCTCCCACCCGCTCCGCACCCTCGCACCGCTCCGCACCGCTCCGCACCCCGCCTCACCCGCTCCGCACCCGCTGCCGCACCCGCTCCGCACCCCTCCGCACCCGCTCCACCGCCCGCACCCGCTCCCACCGCTCCGCACCCGCTCCGCACCGCTCCGCACCGCTCCGCACCCGCTCCGCACCGCTCGCACCGCTCCCGCCCACTGCCGCCCCCTGCCCGCACCCGCTCCGCACCCGCTCCGCACCGCTCCGCACCCGCTCCCGCCCACGCTCCGCACCGCTCCACCCCTCGCACCGCTCCGCACCTCCCACCGCTCGCACCCGCTCCACCGCTCCGCACCGCTCCGCACCGCTCCGCACCCGCTCCGCACCCGCTCCGCACCCGCTCCGCACCCGCTCCGCACCACCCGCCCCGCACCCGCTCCTCCCCGCCACCCCCGCCCACCCCCCCCCCCCCCCCCCCACGCCCCCCCACCCCCCCACCGCCCCCCGCCCGGCCCGCCCCGGTCCTGCCTTCTTCCCCCCCCCGCCCCACCTTGGTCGCTTCCTCGGCCATCCCGCGCCGGACGCAAACAGCTGGCAGCCCTCTGGGAGGTCGTTAGGGCGCGCTCCCCGCCAGCCGCACCCTCGCCCACCGCGCTAACCCGAACAGCCGCGCGCTAAACACAGCGCCGGCCGCCGCCGCGCCTCCGTGAGCGTGCTCTGAATAAACCGCAGCAGGCCTCGGCGGGGGTGGGCGCGGCCCGTGGCCATTATTGCGGTAGGTTGATCCCTGTGGCTTCAGTGTACACGCATGATTTGCTTATAAATTGTATTTTGCGGAAAGATATTTTTAGAATGACTGCTGCAGCAATTGTACACCTGGGCACCAGCGAATTTGGAAATAGTATACGCCTCTAGAGAACGGAAGTGAACAAAATCGATCCAAGCTATAATATTCGAATCCGGAGTAAAGTAATTGTCACTTTTCGAATAATTAATAATAAAATGATTCATCATCACTAAATTATAGTGAAATTCAATTTGTGACTGACTATAAAAATTATCACCCAAATTTGCGCTTAGTATTTTTAGTTTAAAATGGTATTATAAAACGATCTCACTGCGAGAAGCTAAGTGAATTTAGCGGCTCTTTGTGGAAGTCACATAATAAAATGTTTATTTTATATTCTCAGATGAAAAATACCTACGAAAACTTTAAGAAAATTTTAAATTTTCTTAAATGTGAAATATATGAAAGTTGTTTATATTCATTAGGTTAGACATTGTCTGTCTTGCCTACCAAAAGGAGCTGGAATTGGTTTCAAAACATGGGTGATTAGCGTATTTTGTCGCAAAGAATTATTTTGCTTTCAGTCAGTAAGTAAATACGAATAAAAGCAAACCCATTTAATTATTTTTTTCAAAACGTTTCAAATTGTGGTTTTAGCACGTCTTTTCATTCTCGAACCAGCTGCAATTGCATGTGGGGTGACTTTAGTTACCAAGAGTTCATTATAGTCTAATTAAATATATCCATTTTGGTTCTATATGGAATTAAAAATTCAGTTTCATGCCTCCTTTATTTCTGACTCACTTTCTTACTTTTTGATAAAGGGGAAAATAACCAATTCACTCTGCAATAGTATAAATCTTTGATTCTGATTAATAAGCTAATAAGTCATAAATCCTTAGTTTTACAGGGGAGCCCCAAACAACTTTCTAGTGAAGTAAATCAAGGAGTAATGAGATTTAAAAGACGGTGATATTAAAACGAAACTATTTGGGTGTAGGTTTTGTCTGAATATTATTCATGCCTGATTTACAGCATTATATTAAAGTTGTTTTTTGCTCTGCTGTAATTTCTTTTTACTTATCAGTAAAGGGTAGATTTTCACTTTAGAACAATGCCGTTTAGTATAGAAATTCATTTTATGTTATGAAAAAAGTGCATTATCAATTTTTATAGGTTATTATCTTGCATTTTTTGTCGATTTCGACGAATACGTCATTTTTACCTTTTTCTGTCAATTTTAATGAATATTTTGCTGATTTCATCGATTTTAATGTATTTTAATGGTACTTTCTTCAAACAATATTTACTAAATTTAACAAATGTTCTTCACAGAATTACTCAATAGGCTGTTCGATTTGTTCGCCCAGGAATTTTTTTGATACCAGTTGTGAATTTGTAATTCTTGTGACGTGTATCAGCGCCATTGCCGGTTCGACCGATTTCGGGATAACTGAAGACAGAGATTTACTGGTAAATAATAGTCCAAAACAAAAGTCTGAAAGCTGATTTCACTCGAACGAATGGAAGAAACCTCGATTACATCAGTAACGTATCCAACAGCTTGAGTTGTTCATCCGAACGACTTTTGATAAGATTTATTACGCCATTTTTCTTATGTTTAAGGCATTTTTAATAGTAGTTTATGCAATTAGTTTATAATGTTAAGCTTTATTGCATGAGTACATGTTTTGAAAACGAGCGACGTTAGGAGCGAGTTTTCAAATTTGTACGAATGCAATAAAGCAACATTATAAACGAGTTCATACGCTATTTTGTATAACAGCATTATAAATTTACAAGAGAATCAAACTTAATTTCGAGAAACAACTTTCTTCTGACGTCTCGGGTGCTTGACATCCAACGCCCTCTGGAAATCAAATTCAAGATGGCATTGTTGACATCCGTGCGAGAAAACGGTGGTCGGCTGTTCCGTCTTCTTCTACCTCCCCACGATTCTCTCGCTACTATTGGCTGAATGTGTGATGACGTCATGTCGCGTTTAATAATGGCGATGACGTCATGTAGCGTGCGATAAAATACTGGATTATGCACGATTCGGGATATTGAAAAGGGTCGTTTATAATGATGGTATACAAAAAAAGATTTTAAGAGCATTTCATTGGTCATTTTTGGCGATGTTTTAGGTCATCAAAATCAGCCCCCTAGTTATGAGCGTATTCACTGGGGTCAAAGAAATATTTCTTGAGCAGAACGTAGTCTGCCTGCGGTACGCTGCGCCCAGGCGCCGGCGTGGGATGCGCGCGTCTGCGCTCCGGGGGGTGCAGGGCGCCAGCTGCTCTAACAGGCGGCACGCAGCCGCGGGCGACTTGATTGCAATGCGTTTACCGCCCGCCAACGCCATCTGCCCGCTCCCCCGCTCGCGGGCGCGGGGCGATTAGGCTGACGACGCGGACTATCAGTGCGCGCCGCGGCGGAGCGCCGATCGCGCACGGTGGGACTAGATGGCGAACATGGGGGCAAAACTTCACAAACTAAAGTTTATTTGGAAAACTTTCTACCATCCCACTTGAAAGATGAATGTTTCGCATATCTGTTTTGAAAGTGTGACTAGTCCCAGTATCTGCTGTGCGCTGTGGGAAACTTGGAATACGCGTCAGTGTTCTTGTAGCGTTAGAGGAGAAGGAAAGCTGTGGTTTCCGATAGTTATAAAAACATGCTCTAACATAATTTTTATTCGATATTTTTAAATATTGATGTCCCTTTTGGTTGAAGAATTATTTTAATTTATTATAGATTACCATTTTTTATATTCACTGTAGTAAGGTATTAAATATGACTAGCATAAAAGTTATATATAGCACAATATAAAACTTACATATTTACAGAGAATTGTGCTTGTTCAATCTTCATTTAATTAAAGTAAAGTTTGCTGCGTGTCACTCCAGATTAAGTTTCACGAAAAATTAATCATTAAACGTAATCACGTCGAAATTTAATTTCAAAAATATATTTGTTTTTTTCTATATGAATTTGGCGTCAAAATTCTTTGATAAAAATACCTTCAAATTGAACTGTTTCCCCGTCTTTGCAATTTTTTCAGTCTGATACACGCAATAGATGCTTAGAAAGAAAAACATGCAAAACAGGTATCTCGTATCTCTGCAGCAAATAGCCTTAAGATGCTGATTTTTGGTGTATCTACGTCATTTTGTATTGTCTTTCATATGAGCATCGCGAATATCGATTTCGTTTGGGGGCACTTTCCACTGTCTTATTCGGTTATACCCTTTACGAGCCTCCTATTGATAAGTTTCGTACCGAGGCTAGTACTAGTTTTGTACCAGAGTGTGTATAACGTGTGATAATTTATACGTCATTAGAATATTTAATTAGTTTTAAATAAATAATTCAGTAGAGATGGCCGCGCATTTGAATTTCATCAACAATTTCTCGAAAAAGCATACCTAGAACTTGATAATTGAATTTAGTGTGTTTTGGGGTTTTGGCCACGTTTTCACCTTTTGGTTTCACTGTGCGGCGGCGCAGCATCTCGCATTGCGCGCCCGAGGCTGCGTGATTTCCCTTCCTCCCTCCCTCCCTCGCCGCGGCCGTCCAGCAACAGGTGTGCCAAGGGCCTCGCCCACGCGTAGAGGAACGTGAAGGCGGAAAGGCCTCGAGAGGAACCGGGAGCGGTAGCTCAGTGCATCAACTGATCAATGCAGCCCCTCTGACCGGGAGGTCCTAGGTTCGAGTCCTGACGGCGGCATGATTTTCGACACTAGCTTTTCAGCTAGGTCGAATTCGGTCGCTGTCTGGAGGAGAATTCTAGCGACCGGCTGCTCTGATCGGTAATTTTCTGTGTTTCTCCGATCAACACCAGGCGAATGCCGGAGCAGTACCCTAACAAACGGGCCACAGACCGCGCGCGATCTTCCCTTCCTCTTCCTTGTCATATCCTCTCCCCTTACACACACACACACTAACATGAACTACACTACCACATATTCCGGGAGACCGATCGGGAGCTTAGAGCTTGTCCCGGCAGGGGCGGTGCCCTGCTGGTGAGTCCTGGTTAGGGGGAAACCCCACTAGCCGACGGTAGGTCGGTGCCGGATCTCGCCATCCAGCGGTGGAAGATCACCGCCATCTCCCGAGAAAAAGCATGCACTACACTTACGGGACTAATGACCGAAGCCGTTGACGCGCCCGGAAACACGAAAAAGACAACCAACCAACCTTGGGAGGATAGGCGACTTGGAGAAACGGGAATGCACGAAAATGATGAACAATTAAAATGTGAATATTTTTAAAAGGAAACATTTTAAAATGTTACTGAATCGTGAAAAAAATCGTGAAATCTTTTCAAAAACAGTTTGAACGTAGTAAAGAAATAAAATTGACATGTTTATAATGTCAAATATTCTCTTAAAAACATTGTCAAGTGGAATTTCATTAACGTTACTGTGAATTCTACAAACATGAGATGCATCCACAAGCATGTGATGTATTCACAAACATGAGTCTTCCTTAGCATGAACTACTTTTCAATCTTGTTACTCATAACAATAATTTGGAGACCTTGAGAACGATACGCCCTATTTGTTAAGATTATTCAATGTTTCTATTAATAATGCAAGTTTACCAGACGATTGGAAGACAGCTATAGTGGTTCCAATTTTAAAAAATGGTGATAAAACGAAAGTATGTAATTATAGACCAGTATCTCTCACATCAGAAGTATGCAAAATAATGGAGCCATTAATTGCGGGGTACATTCACCGCAAATGGGAAAAAGCGAACTGAATCTTTCACGGACAGCATGAGTTTAGAAGTGAATATTCGTGCGAAACCCAAATTGTTTCTCTTTTTCAAGATCTAGCTGACGAAATTGACGCGTGTGGGAGGGTGGATGCAATCGTAATTGACTCGGCGAAATCAATCGTCGTGGTACCGCATACACCACTTATTAGGAAATTATTAACTTCAGGAATTGATGCTAGAGTTGTAAAGTGGATAAGAGAATTTTGTAGAGACAGGGAACACAAAGTTCGAATTGGCACTCAGTTTTCGACTACGGATATTGTTACTTCAGGGATTCCACAGGGAAGTGTTTTAGGGCCATTACTTTTCTTAGCGTACGTGAATGATCTTCATGTTAACATACAATCGAAGGTGCGTTTATTTGCAGACGATTGTGTTATATACCGAAAAATCAAAAGTAGCGCTGACGAACAAATATTACTGCAGGATTTAGAACATTTACATGATTGGGCTGAAAAAAATTACATGGGAATTATCGGATCGAAAAGCAAAACAATAAAGTTCGGGCGGGGACGAAATGATGAGGAACCAGACTATCATTTAGTTGAAGTCATCATGCAAGTATTTAGACATTCATCTAGATAGTAAAGAGGGTGGGAGAAGCATATAAATCAAGTAGTAAGAAAAATGTGGAAGTCCTTGCATTTTGTAATGCGAATTCTAAAGAAAAGTTCTGCAAACGCCAAATAATTAGTATATCTTTCGCTTGTTCGCCCTCTCGTGGAATACGGGATGGCTTGTTGGGATCCATACAGAAAGTCGCACCGGAAAAGTCTTGATAGAATACAGAGGAAAGCGAATACGTTTACCTATAGAACTATCACAATAAAAAGTCATGGGAACCTCTAGAAACGATAGAAGAAGGACGAAGCTTTGCGCTCTTTATAAATCGTACATAGGTCAACCTGTTTGGAAATTCAGGTTAGACTAGAAAAACCAAATTATTTCCGCCGAAGCGATCACACCCACAAAGTTCGAACAAGGAAACAAAATTCAGATTTGGGGAAATTTGACTTCTGTAACAGAACAATTAGAGATTGGAACAGATTATCCGCAGCAATTTTCAAAGCTTTTCCTCTAAGTGTCCGAAGTTTTAGAAATAAGTTAGAACGAGATGAGAATCGTAGATATTAAATGAGTAAGTGCTATGAAGTGATGTGAAGTACTGTGAAGTGCTGGTCAGTATAATTCAAAGCAAAACAATAGTGTAGTGTAGTACAGTGTAGTGAAGTGCAGTGCAGTGCAATGCGGTGCAGTGAATGCGATCAATGCATTTTTTTAAATCTAATTTAGCCAATATTTATGTAGCCGGTATTAAATTTTAGTATCTTGACATGACATTATTAGATATCATGGCAGAGTTGAAATAATTGTTATAGCACTCAATATTAGTGATAGTATGATTATTGCATCCTTGTCTTGCACTGTACTTCTTTATGATTATTATTATTATTATTATTATTATTATTATTATTATTATTATTATTATTATTATTATTATTATTATTATTTAATTGCCAAAGGGTCATACCCAATTGCAGTTCAAATAAATGTACGTATTTATACCCAACCCATGTTAAAGAAAACACATTTGACGTGTTACAGCACTAACTTCATCGTGAAATATAAATTCTGCATCGTATAGAAACTATAGAAATATGAACTTAACATTTCACTCAAATACAGTCTTGCAGAGAATACTCTGGACAAAAAAAGTACTTACACATACGCCAAACGACATGACCGTGGTAGCACAAATTTACAATGAAATGAATTTTTTTAATACTAAAGGTCTAAAGTTAATATTAAGCCGTATTAAGTACAAATTTTTGGCAGCCACACTATCAAAATTTTCAGTCCAACAGAACATATTATTTCCCGAATAACTATTATTCCAACATCTGTGTGCATGTCAGATTATAAAAAACAGATGAATGAATTTCTTGCCAGCGAAATTAAGCATGTTTGGTAGATTAGTTGGCAGCTCCGATAATAGAAACAATCTCCTTCTCAGGACCTGCGAAATTAAACTAAACATAATGAACCGGCAAAGCACAACTTGCTTAAAGAAAATACGACTGTCTTCGAAAACTGTCTCCTTTAAGTTTCAATTCTGGAATGTGCCAACAGCTGCAGTTTCAAGAATGATGTGTAAATATGTTGGCTAATTTCGCTTCCTCGTTCTGTGACTTTTTCTTCTCTTTTTAAGAAATTTTATCTCAATATAAAAATGAAATAATTATTGAGTTTTGATTTGATTTCTGTAAAGTAAATCATTTAAATCCCGTAGAATTATTTTACGAGTACAACTCATTTATAACGCAAACCTTTAAAAGCCGCATATAATTATAGATGGAAGAAATATTCTCTACCACGTTGTTAATTGAACGCTTTTCTTTCTTTGTACGATTCGATGTATGTTTTGGAAGGAACGGTTGGCAGTGCGATCAAAGGAAGTTGAGTACTGGTGGAGAAGCGGGCATGGGCTTGCCGAGTTTCTCGGTGCAGGCCGTGGTAGCCAACTGAGGCGGCGCCCCCGCTCTCGCCCCCGCGTGCGCTGCCGCCCGACTGCCCTCGCGGAACGGAACGAGGAATGCGACTGAGGGGGCGGGGCGGGCGGCGCTGGGGGCGGAGACCTGTGAGAGCGTGGGCGGTGCGAACACCGTGGGTGGGAGCGGGGTCGTGATGATTGGAGGCGGCGACGGGGTGGGGCTGAGGGGGCAGGGCGGAAAAAGGGGCGGCGGCAGGGTCCAGAGCCGGTCCGGGGGCGTGGTGACTAGGGGCGGTGGCGGACTGGGGTTGGCAATGATCGGGGACGGTGATGGGGAGGGGGCAGGGCATGAGCCGGCGCGGGGCGTGGTGACTGGAAGTGGCGAAGCGGCAGGGTGAGGCTCAGCGGGACGGGATGGGTGAGGGCGAGGGCAAGAATGCCAAGAGCCGGTCCGGGGCGTGGTGTCTGGGGTGGCGGATGGTGAGGAGCAATGATCGGGGACGCGGATGGTTGAGGCGGGAGAGCAGGGCAAGAGCCAGTCCGGGAGCGAGGTGACTGGGGCGGCCGTGGGCGGTGTTGGAGTAAGGCTAGCCGGTGTTGGTGGCGGACTGGGGTTGGCAATGATCGGGGACGGTGATGGGGGAGGGGGCAGGGGCATGAGCCGGCGCGGGGGCGTGGTGACTGGAAGCGGCGAAGCGGCGGGGGTGAGGCTCAGCGGGACGGGGATGGGTGAGGGGCGAGGGCAAGAATGCCAAGAGCCGGTCCGGGGGCGTGGTGTCTGGGGAGGTGGCAGGAGGTGAGGCAATGATCGGGGACGCGGATGGTTGAGGCGGGAGAGCAGGGCAGAGCCAGTCCGGGAGCGAGGTGACTGGGGCGGCCGTGGGGCGGGTTGGGTAAGGCTAGCCGGTGTTGGTGGCGGACTGGGGTTGGCAATGATCGGGGACGGTGATGGGGGAGGGGGCAGGGGCATGAGCCGGCGCGGGGGCGTGGTGACTGGAAGTGGCGAAGCGGCAAGGGTGAGGCTCAGCGGGACGGGGATGGGTGAGGGGCGAGGGCAAGAATGCCAAGAGCCGGTCCGGGGGCGGGTGCTGGGGGCGGGGCGGGGGGGTGGGCAATGACGGGGCGGGGGGGGGCGGGGGAGCGGTGGCGGGGATGGCAGAGGGGCGGGGACAAGGCAAGAGCGGGGCGCGGTGCTTGGAGAGGGCGGCGAGGCGGGGGCGGCGATGAACGGCGTCTGCTCGAGGGTGGTGGTGGGGGTGGGGGCGGCCGAAGAGTTGTCAAAGCCGCGCGCCGCCTGCGCCGGCCCTCAATGAAAGAGCAGCCTGTGTGCGCAGCCCTCGTGAGGCCCCCACGCGGAATGAGCTCTTGGCGAAACCCACGCCTCCCACCCCGTGCCACCCCGCGCCCCAAAAAGTACGCTGGATTGGCCGGCAAGAAATACAACGCCGGGTGACCCAATTCAAGGGGGCAGCACGGGAGGACTAGAGGAAATTTTACTTTACGAGATGTCACCCGCCCTTCCCGCCTTTCTGTGCTTTATTGCTGTCCAAAAATATTCAGAATCCTGTAACGAAGTTTGACAGTCGGATTCAGGTTTCCTGGAATAATATCACGTAGTGTATCTGTGTGAGACCTCTCAAGCTCGCAACCCGACCTCCCCTCCCCATTCCCATCATATCCGTAGGGATGGAAGAAATATGTTTTCGAAACGTGCTGTAATATTTTTCCAGATTATGCAAACTCTATCGTTACCCAGTGCGTGGGTTTTCAAAGTTCCAAAACCTCGAAAATGTAATAAAAGTGCCTGAATAAAGTCATTTCATAGATTATGATGTGAGATGCATTGCTCGAGGCCTTCGGCCTGCCGGTTTAAAAGCTGCTTTTCTAGGCCGATGGCGTCAAGCAATCGCTTTATAACCCATTTCTAAATCCCTAGACCTGGCCGTTTCTGTTTATGCGGGATTGCCGACAAGAAACCTTCAATTAGCTCTGGCGTGTTCTGCAGGATTGCATTTCCGCCTGCGTGACACGGAATTTTTATCAAAAATTAATATTTTTAAAGCGAAAAATGCATCTACTCTCTATTTTTTTTTAAATTGATAAATTTTTACTTTCTCGTATACATACGAATATACGGAGTAATATACGTAGTATAGAGAAAGTTATGTACTGCTGCGGAAAATCGATTTCGAGATTTGAGCGGAAATACACGTTGCTCCACAGAGTGCGGAGCAAGAGCTTAAAGCCTGGCCACACCAAGGAAATTAGAAAAATTTGGTACGAGAACGTCTGTGCCATTCTGTAGCACCTCTCGTTTCGAATTGAATGCGTGTGAAAGTCGCAAAACGTATATTTTCATTAGAAATGAAGGTAATGTTTTTACCAACCGTTCTTTTGCGGAAACTAATGAAAATATTTCAAAACGTAATAGAAAAACTAGGTTTTCTGATTATTTATTATTTCATGTCTAACGTTATAAATTAATTTTATACTAGTAGTAACATTTGACGATTTATATAAACTTTTTAACAACACTCAATTACTGCCCCTTAAAAAATTCGCCATCTTTGCTTGTCTTCTACGCTCACGAATATAGCCAGCATTCGTGCTTGCAGAAGTGGCAACTAATAAAACACATACAAAATGCAATTCTGAAAATTTATTCGTACATTTGTAAATGTGTTGTTCGTTGCATTACCAAACCTTCAAATTAAATGCAGTGAATCGCAAAACATGCCCTCCTTTGCCTGAACTATTTTATTTTATTTTTATATTCTTTAAATGTCAAATTGCATCAAATGGAATTATCGATCGCCAAGCACAATACATTTAGAAATATAATACAACTGAAATTTGAAAGTCAATATGCTTTTAGCGATTGACGGATGAAAGGTTCTATTGTTTCAGCGATGAGAACTGATATATTTTGATGGCGTGCTTAAATAAAAAGTGAAATACAATTTTCTAATTCAGCTTCCTTTTAAAAGTGGACAGCATGTCTAAATATATACATGTTAACTTTTTATTACGTAAAAAAATGTGTTAATCTGCCAAATTGACTATTAGGTATCATTACGTTTTCATTATTGGTTTTTAACAGTAAATCCCAGTGTTATATATACGCAAAGTCATATATTGTTACTGTCAATACCTATTAAATAAAAAAGCAACCTTTTCAATATTTGTGTTAAATTATTTGTGGTGAACGAAGACTTCTCTAAAATGACCGCATATTGTGTATCATATTTCGGGAGAAGATTACAAGAGTGCAAATCATCTTGATATTTTACTCCGAATATAGAACATACTGGTCAACAGCAATGTTTACTTCCTGCACGTGCGACCTTCTAGAATTGGTAATTCAGGTAATTGGTAATTCAGAATCGTTGAAAACTTTTCTCAAATGACTTATTATTCTCCTTTAAGTTTTTCAAATATTTCATCATTCCAACTGTAATGTTTCTTGTATACTCGTTTATCTTTGTACTCATATTTTTTCCATTTATGTAAAATTGTCACCAATCTACTTAATCCTCATTTTTAGAAGTAAAGAACTCATTTATAGTAACTCATATATTCAATTACTTTGCACTTCTATTAATTCTTTCTATCCTTCTGGCCTCAAACATCATACGTTGGTATTGACCATTGAAATGTCCAGTACCATAATTTTCGGTCTTATTCGTGTTCTACTAAGACTATAAAATCTGCCTTCATGGATTTCAACGTTCTTGTGCCAATAAAATACCTAATTTTAAAAAGTATCCTTCTCGGATATTAGTATTCGCCCGTTCTTATTGTGCAATGGACTTATTTGTTCCATTTTGAGCTTGTTGGTTATGATTAGGAATAAAGAACGCAACTTGATCAATCTTATCAAGAAGAGTAGTTCAATAAAATAGTTGAAGATCTCCCGATTTCCAGATTTGGTTTTACCTACGTCTTACTGAATAACACCCGTAGAGTCGATTATTAAATATATCATTATTGTTCTTTCAGGTGATTACCATTATTTATATTATCGCGTCTATGAAATTTTGTAATTAAATTTCTTCGCGCTTTAAGTGCCATTATTTTTCTACGCACTATTATTGTTATTGTTATTATTATTGTCATTATTATATTTAATATTGTTATTATCATCTTCCTCTCCTTCCAAAACAACATACTATTTACCAAACCGTCTGCAAATGCTTCAAAGCTTCGCACTCGGTTCCTTCTCGTGCCCCGAAGTGGAGATTTCTTACTGACGTTTTCCAAACCCTGAACCTTTCCACGCCATCTTCCATCTGTGGGAAACCTGCAGCTCACCCAAACGGGACCGACCCCTACGACTTCGGTGAATGAAATCGAAAAACATGGATCTCGCCGGGACGAGGGCATTGTTTTGTAATCCAAATGAGCTTGGTTGTTTTTGTAGCGTAAACACTCCAAGAAATTGCCAAAGGTTTATTTTTAAGCTATTATAGAACTAATTGTTTAATATATACCTCTTCCATACTTAGTCATTTTTATATAAATTGTTTTGAATCCGCTTTCTCAAAACCTAACAACTTCCTTGCGGCAAAAGAAAAGGGTTTTGACATAAAATTCTTTAGAAATTTGCCGTTGGACACACTGAGGGATGTTGTATGTTCATCGCCAAGGCCGAATTCCCAAGCCTCGTTATAAAATTTGACACATAGGGAAGTATCACCTGCGCTATTCAAGTGTTCAGATTCTGCCGAATACGCGCTGGACATTTGAACCGCGCGCCAGCATTTGGTAGCAGCCACCAACAGACCTAGCATTGACGCGGCCACTGTGTGCCCCTCCAAGCAAATCGCCCGGCTGGCCCCTCATTCGCCAGCCGTGCCTTTATAACCGGGAAACGGTAGTAGTTGATTATGATTCGTCCGGCGCGTCAACTGCTCGGTCAATAGTCCGTATGTGTGCATGTTTTCTAGGAGATGGCAGTGTGTCCCGCTGATGGCGAGACCGGCACCGAATAGTCGGCTAGGGGGTCAACCAGGACTCCCCAGCGGGCCCATTTGGTAGGTACTGCTCCGCATTCGCCTGGCCTTGATCGGAGAAATCGACGAAAACTACCGATCAGAGCAGCCGGCGCTAGAATTCTCCTCCAGACAGCGACTGAATTCGACCTATCTGAAAAGTTGTGTCAAAATCCTGCCGCCATCAGGACTCGAACCTAGGACCTCCCGGACAGAAGCGCTGCAGTGACATCAGTTGATGCACTGAGTTACGGGTACCGGTACGGCAGTAACGATCGAGTAGCAAGTATCGTGAGAAGTGTTGCACAGTGCGAGCATTTACAAGTCAGTGAAATTAATGTTTGTATACGGTGACTCTTGGCAGTGTTTTGGTTCCTCTCGTTTCAGCTTCGGAACCGTCGCCAGGCAAGGGAAGCTGGTTGCGGTCCAGTTCTCTTCTCACGGCTTACCTCCTGATTTCGAACTGCGACCTAGCGTCGTTACAAACTTTGATGCAGCCCCCCCACCCGAGGCTGGGTGCTGTCCTCTGCGTCCTCGGCCTCCGGTCGTTTTCGTGCGCCTCACTAAGACCTTGCCTCAGTCGAGCCCTATGTATTTTTCATTAAGTTGTATGTTTAATATATGTTTATCTATCATCTATTTACTCTCGTTTTTTTTTTCAATACACAACTATTACTACCCTATTCTGCTCGCAGATTTGTGTTGTCATTGGCTATGTTCTCGACTGATTGACTAACCGATTAGTGATTCCGGGCGCATTTTCTGCAAACACGTTAATCCTATAAGTGTAGTGTACGATTTTATTGCGTGAGATGGCTATGATCTTCCCCCGCTGGACGTCCAGATCCAGCGCCAACCTACATGTCGACTAGCTGAATTTTCCCCAATCAGGTATCAACCTCAGCCGGGACAAATTCTAAGCTCCCGACAAGTGTGGTCGTGGAGTGTTTGTAATGTGTGTAAGAGATTGGGGTAGGACAACGAAGAGGATGGAAAGATCGCGTTCAGTCTGTGGCCCATTTTTTTAGGGAACTGGTATTAATCGGAGAAATCAAGAAAAAAGTGCTGATAAGAGCAGCCAACGCTAGATTTCTCCTCCACACGGCAGTTGGATAGTTATGTAGCTAGTGTCGAAAATCCTGCTACCGTCAGGAGTGGAACCGTAGGGCCTGTCCGTCAGAAGCAGCGCAGTGACATCAGTTGATGCCTTGAGTGAGACCAACGCAAGTTCATGTTGTCACTCGCCATGTTCTCGCGGAAGTGAGTCGAATCCTTCGGGAAACTTCACGAATGGCGTGTCAGTTGAGGTGTATGGCAGGCTTCCCGCGGCCTCTGAACGATCGCCGGCGCCGTTTTCACAGCGGTTGCGCGCCAGGGGCTAATCCTTCAAAGAGCGCGCGAGGGCGCTTAATTAACGGCCGTCATCCCACTCGCAACTCTTCCCTTCGTTAAGCAAATCCGGCATTATAACCCCTTACACGCAGCGGTCGCGCTGATTTACTTTGCAGCTTCCGAAGATTAGCCGAACTCTTGACTTCACGAACTTTGCGTTGCTTCCTTCCAGATAATCTCTCGTTCCTTTAAACGTAACTAATGTACGCAACTACCTCTACATGGGAACTCCCTGTCGGAAGAGTCGCTTAAAATAATTTTACAAGCAGTACTTTAGGTCTTGAAGTAATCCTCTCTACGTCTGGGAAATTAGGTAAGCCTCAAATTAGTGGTTTAAAGTATATTCTTGTTTCCCGATTTTACAGCTTATTGTAAGAAGTCTCCATCGTTTTAGCAACTTTACAATTTACAACTTTCTGTTATCGGGTTTTTCAAGAGTTTTCGTTAAAGTCTCTAAAACATTATTAAATCTTTATACACTCGAGATGTAACCTGCTTACCTGTTATACTTCTTTCCAAAGCACCACAAGGAAAGTTTTCATATTCCCTTGGAAGAAAATTTATGGTGATCTTTTAAAATATGGGAGATACATTAGAAGAAACAATTTAATTGACTTTCTACCCTTCAAAAAAGGTATAAACCTAACGAAATTTGCATGGACATAATGTAAAGCCATACATTGCAGTATTGCAGAAGACAGTCTTGGTCATTGTGAAAAATGTTGGGTAAATTAATGAAGAAGTGAACTGTTACTACTTAGTTATTAGAGGAGCATCCCCGAAAAGGACATGTTGGCTATTCATATCAAATAATGGTTTCAATTGTTTGGGAATCTGATACTAAATATAATTGAGGAAATTAGTGTACACCGAAAGTGAAAAACTGTCTATCCTCACCGGGGTATCTAAGTGCATCAGTTGCAACCTCCGATTTCAGTTCAGCCATGTTGTTATAATGTTGGTATGCAAATCTAAAATTAAGTTGATGTTAATACGTTTTAGTACATAATATTCATCTTCGTCAAATTTATTAAATATATTTAATGTTTTTACACCGCGTCTTCTTTTTTACATTTTCAGAACTGACTTTTCTTACAATCAGTTTAAATTCCTCCAACAATAAATAAAAAATACTGAAAATAAAAGTTGTATGTAATAAAGCATATTTATAGACATCTTTGATTTTAATTGTGCTTCAAGTGAATTAATAGAAAAGTATCGTTTGTTTCCTTAGTGAATGTATAAAGTGTTGAGTGATATCCTTTATTTCAGCGCATCTTTTGTATGATTGGTGTTCCAGTTCAACTGCTATCATTAGTTATGCGGTCATTAGTTCCGTTAGTGTAATTAGTGTTTTTCGTGGGAGGTCGCAGTGTTGCCATCTCGCAGGATATTGCGTCCGTGTACATTTCACGATGGATACATCCAGCGCAGACTTACAAACCGGCTTTCGAAAGATTTCTCCCACCAGATATCTCCCCCAATGGGTCACCGCCCCACCCGAGACCAGCTCTCGGTACCGGACAGAAAGATCGCTCTTGACCCGTGGGACTGCTCCGTCATTTACCGTGTACTGGTAGAAGAAACGACGGAAAACTACCGATAAGAACAGACTCCCTCTACAATTCTCTTCAGTGGCTGAATTTAACCTAGGTATCTAGCTAGTGACAAAAAAACACCACATCGGACTCGAACCCTAGGACCTCCCGGTCATAGTCGTTGTAGAGTCAGCGACAATGCTCTCTCTGAACTAAACCCAACTGGTAGCGTATCGACTAACGTTTCGTGCGAAGCAGAGAAGCAACTGGCAGAGTCGATTCCGGCGGGCCCTCGCACGCAGAGCACACTCGGCCTGGCCAACAATGCGAGGCTGTTGGCGGAGCCCCAAGCGAACTCCCGCCGCGGTAGCGTCGAGCACGCGCCGGACATTTGACCAGTGGATCCAGCGGGGCAGTATTTGCACCTCCCATTCCCTCCCCTGAGTGCGGGATATCAGGGAATGATGAGGCTAGACCCATCGCCTGTCTGTGTACCTAATATTAAGTAATACTTGTGTAATTTGTAATTTAGGCATTGTATGTAGTTGTAGTATATTGTAATGTAGTGTAATTTAGGCATTGGGTAATAGGGCCACGGCAACAAGGAGGCGACAGGGACGCCTGCAACGTAGTTATTAAATAGGTCAGATCGGAACCAACCGGTGAAGTGCCCCTAAAGTCTTTTATAAATTGTTTAAATATAACGTAGGCAGTGAAGCAAAGTGAAGTGATACAAAAAGAGAGGAAAAAACCTCAGACTTTGAAAACTCATCAAGACGAGTCTAAACAGCTCGGAACACTCCATAGTAGATGTAAATGTTTATTATTATTATTATTATTATTATTATTATTATTATTATTATTGTGGCTATTAATTGTAAAAAGTAGGTAAAACCGATTATATGCAATGTAAATATTAAGTTCTAAAATAAATATGACAGACTCAATTTAAAAAAACTACTTTGCCACAAGTTCTCAATACACAGTGTTCTGTGAGGTTTTTACGTTACAAATTCGACAAAAAAAACAACCTACAAACAATTACAAACATTAGAGATTTTGGTCTTCGCAGTATGTCTAATGCCATTGTAAACGATGTTTCTTCAAAAGGAGTTATGCGTTAGATAGAACTTTTTATTATTGAAGGCATAATCGATTATCCCTACACAAGGCGTTTAGCTCGAAAATTTAAAGTGTACATTTTGTCTAGAAAGCCTCCGAGTTTTTATACCACTAATACCATTCTTTCAATTTCCAATGAAAGGTGATATTCTTACTGCCACGATTTGTTTTGGGAAATGCAGGAGGTTCCTGTCTAAGCTAGTCTACTTGAAAGATTCCATGTTCTCTGGTGCCCACAATAAAATATTGAAGTCACAGGCTTCCGCGGCTAGAATCATGTAAATGATCTTGGCTGTCCGGGTGACGCCGCGTCGAAGGCTGTGTTGCCAACGTTTCGACCATCTTTTCGTGGTCTTCCTCAGGGATGGTCTGCCAAGCTCTGCCAGCAAACCAGCCCTGAGGAAGACCACGACAAGATAGTCGAAACGACGGCAACAGCCTTCGACGCGGCGTCACACGGTCCACCAAGATCATTTACAATCAAATATTAATTTATTTGATGGGCATTTGTGAACGTGCTGATGTCGTGAACGGTGACTGTTTTCTTTGGAGCTTCTTCGTCACACCACAAGGAACTTCCGATGCGGCTCTAAAATGATGCTTTTAGATGATGCACCGTAAATATAGGACATTTTTTCCACTGAAATGAGAAGAAACGTCAGTCTTTCATACAATTTCGAATTTTAGATATTATAAATTGTTTAAAATTGATATCGCTTCTCGTATCTCCCTAGGGTATTTTACTTTATATATTTATGTTGTGCTGCAGCAACTTTGTTCTGGTTCTCTCAAGGAAAACACCATTTATCAGTCTAGAATACTTTCCAATATGAAGTTCAAATATCTTGGCATCCCATTAAACTTTACTCTCGGTTGAAAACGACTGCTGCGGGCAACATCTGAAAGAGAAGCTTTAAAGCACCTGCAAACTACTTTCTTTCGCGTTGGATCTACACAACACAGGTTTGTAATGAACCATCAAGTCCAGAACTCTCACAAAGTTTACGTTTCGAATGAGACTTTTTTTCTGTGTTTTTGTTCTTTCGACTCCCGATAGAGAACGATCTCTATATTTAATACCTCTATTTTTAAGCTACGACAAGTTATTTTATGCATTTATATGGTTCTAAAATAAGATATTTCTGTTCTCCAAATGTATCTTAAAATAATATTTCAAAATTATAGTTCTCAGTATCAACTCTATCGTAAGGGTATCTGAATATCAAATCTGACACATTGATGTGTTATTCAATTTTCCTCCAAAACGCTGAGATTCAACTTCTACACTTACCCTGATAGAAAATTCTTTACTACCTGCAATCTCTTCTATCTAATAGATGGCTAGTTTCCAGCTTAATCTTTTTTCGATTTTCTAAATATCTGTATTTGGTTTTATAAATTTTTCTCTCCATCCATTAGGTATTTGTTTCTCTCAACAGCATTCATTTTTAGTTTTTGTGTACATAAGCTATACATTTATTTACACCCAAATCCTCGCACGTATTTGGGTTCGTTATCTCTCGCCGCCGCCGACGTACATTTAGGTTTGTGAAAACATCACTATATCTCCCTCTCTCTCTCTCTGTGAAGAATCTTTGTCGGTTTTTCAAATGAATGAAGCAGATGGCATTCACTCTTTTCAGATGGCATTTCTTTTGACGGAAACTCCGCCACTTACCACGGAACCACCGCCCCCGTCCTCCCGTTCTTCTCGCCCTCGCCCTCCTCGCCCTCGCCCCCGCCCTCCTCTCCTCCGTCCTCCTTGCCTCTGCCCTACCCGCCCCCGCCCTCCTCGCCCCCTCCCTCCTCGTCCCCGCCCTCCTCGCCCCTGCCTTCCTCGCCACCGCCCTCTCGTCCCCCGCCCTCTCTTCCGCTGCCCTCATCGCCGCCGCCATCGCCTCCGCGGCCATCGCCACCGCCCCCCGCGCCAGCGTCCCCACTCCGGCCCCGTCCTCCTGCTTTCGTCCTGCCCCGTCCTCTGTCCCAACTCGTTTTTCGTCCCCACTCATTTCCGTCCCAACTCATTTTCCTCCCCACTCGTTTCCAACCCCAATCATTTCCGACCCAACTCGTTTCCGTCCTCATTCGGGCTGGAGCAGTACCCTAACACAGGGGCCACGAACCGCGTGCGATCTTTCCTTCCTATTCCTTGTCCTATCCTCTCCCCTTACACACACACACACACACACACACACACTAACATTCCCTACACTACCACATATTCCAGGAGACCGGTCGGAAGCTTAGAGCTTGTTCTGGCTGGGGCGGTGCCCCGCTGGTGGGAGAGTCCTGGTTAGGGGGAAATCCCGCTAGCCGACGGTAGGTCGGCGCCGGATGTCGCCATCCAGCGGGGGAAGATCACAGTCATCTCTCGAGGGGGAAACACGCACTAAACTTACGGGACTAATGGCCTAAGCTGTTGACGCGCCGGGAATCTCTAACCAACCAACCAATGAACGTCCCCACTTGGGGCTCTTTTCCGTCTCCTGCTCGTTTACGTCTGCACTCGCCACCGATCCCACTCTGATCACACTCGCCTGAGTTTCCATTCCCCGCAGCCGCCTTCACCGTCCCCTCTTCCCACAACGCGCAGAACTGGGCTCCGCGAGGCCTTCGCGCCCACGTAAAAAGGACACCGTTTCAATATTGCAAACGCCGAAATGGACCCTCGCGCGTCACGGATTGAACGAAAATATTGGCGCAACGCCGTGAGAACGAGCTAACGATTTTCACACTCGTAAAATATTAAAACACACTCTTCGACGTGTTATACAATGGAGTCGGTGCACGATTACGTAAATGAACGCCACAGCGAGATCCGAGGTTTGTTTGTGTGCGAATTGCCACTGCGCCAAATAGAGCTGTTAGCAGGGAAAACACGGTCTGCGAAATCGGTGTTCTGGCTGCTCGTTGTAATGGTTGTTATTTTTAACACCTTCATGTATGGATCCTTTCATTCATCCAACCATGGTATGGATCCTTTCATTTTCAGCAAACTATTGTGAATGCGGTTTTAATAAATCTGAATTACTTGGGGGTAATTTTTACTTTCGCATTAAAGGAATATAAATAGTTGTCACGCAGTGAAGAAAATTATCCGTTGGTCATTATTACATGAAGTGCGTCAAGTGAAAAATACGTTGGTGGAAATTCTGAACGATCAAGTCATAATATAGCTGTTAGTTACATTAGTATGGACGAAAATATCGAATTTCATTTTAAATGTAAATATTAATGTGTTAATGTGATTGCCTAATGTGTTGATTCAAGTTATTTTAAGAACATTTATAAGGATACTTTATCACCCTTCTTCACATAAAACTCTTCTGTTTTCTTACATTTCAATCAATCAATCAAATCAATCAATAAATAAGTAAAAATAAATAATTAAATAAAAATAAATAAATAAGTAAAAATAAATAAATAAGTAAAAATAAATAAATAAATAAGTAAAAATAAATAAATAAGTAAAAATAAATAAATAAATAAAATATACACCCTTCTGAATTGATTTCTTTAAATTTCTCTATTTCATTGGAAAGAGCATAATTATCAACTATATCACATTGTTATTGCGCGCCCACTTTTCACATCTAATATTCTACTCACAGTGCAGGAAATGTCATAAATGTAGATTACGTCTGTGGACGTAACGAATTCTGACAGAAGCACATTTTTCGGCAGGAATGGGACACTCTGTTTCACACAACTTAAATCTAGCTTATTTTTTTTTATAAATTTGAGAGAAATAGGTGCAACTGTAATCACGCGATGTTCTTTGTACCCATATGACGATCACATTCTTCTAACATACTTCTAGTATGATTTACAACGTGCGGTAAGTAATATAGGTAGTACATCAAGCACCAGAGACTCCACGAGAGTGCTTCCATTAATACAACTGTCTGCGAAATCAGTGCCCAGAGAGTAGAGTAATGATAAAATCTCAGCGTAAAATAAAGTCTTAAAATCACTGAGTCTACACTTGCCGTTTGTCTCAATATGCATAATTTAATTTTTTTGATAAAACATTTAGATAAAGTTAATGTACTTTATTAAGTTATAAAGCATTATAATTGTTTATCACTAACTCACTATTAAAATGTTTTAGATGGAAATTATCATACAACTTCTAAATCATATCATTTTCTTCCAGGTTTACTTTGTAATCTTTACATTTTCTCACTGAAAAAAAATTATGAATTTGACTGACTCAGGTTCCTTTTAATAATCGAATCAAAGACGACATATTTAGTATTTCTAACTTTATTGCATTTACACATTAATAGTAGTCAAAATCAGAAGGTTGAATGTAAAAGCTTCAAAAGCAAGAGTTTTCACTTTTACAAGAAAAATGATTGTCACATCATGTTTGATCAAAATTAGCGTCAGTATCAAAATTGTAACCGTTTGCCACTTCAGGATTTTATTATAAAACTCAGCATATTCCTTAGAAATATAATAGTACACTTTATTTAAATCTTCAATTTTATATATTTTTCAGCACTCATGCATGAAAATGTTTTTTCAGCACCCAAGCATTGAAACAAGTACTTACATTCATTGTTGTATGTTTGGAAGATGTTCCTTTTCTGGATGCGAACGTCAAAATGGACGTTGGGGTACGTCAATAGCCAACAAAGAAGTCAGGGGCATATGGTACCACTAGTTACTGCACAGCAAACAAAACACTGGGGCGACATGAATCAACAAGGCTCCTGCCTAACGTATTGAGATTTCAATAGTCTATTCTTGTATATTGCCATGAATTCGAACTAAAAATAATAATTTATGCAACTCCTACGATAGTCTTTTTGGCGTACTCATTTCAAAATACCGCATTCGGCTGCTGCGTTGCCTCGTCCGTCATCTCATTCGCACGCCAAATACTCACTTTCGATACTAGTCACGTAAATAACTATTAATAAGTATATTTCCTTCTGAATATTCACGTGATTTTCGAATGATGGTACCGGGAGCGGTAGCTCAGTGCAACAACTGATCTCACTGCAGCGCCTCTGACCGGGAGGTTCTAAGTTCGAGTCCTGACGGCGGCAGGATTTTCGACACTAGCTTTTCAGCTGGTTCGAATTCAGTCGCTGTCTGGAGGAGAATTCTAGCGGCCGGCTGCTCTGATCGGTAGTTTTCAGTGGTTCCTCCGATCAACACCAGGCGAATGCCGGAGCAGTACCCTACCAAACTGGCCACGGACCGCGCGCGATCTGTCCTTTCTGTTTCTTGTCCTATTCTCTCCCCTTACACACACCCTTACACGAACATGCACTACACTACCACATATTCCGGGAGACAGGTCGGGAGCTTAGAGCTTGTCCCGGCTGGGGTGGTGCCCCGCTGGTGGGAGAGTCCTGGTTAGGGGAAAACCCACTAACCGACGGTAGGTCGACGCCGGATCTCGGCATCCAGCGGGGGATGATCACCGCCATCTCCCGAGAAAAAAATATGCACTACACTAACGGGACTAATGACCAAAGCAACGTGTCCGGAAACACGAAAAAATCAATAAATCAATCAAATGATGGCTCCAGGGAGCTTTTTTATATGTGTCGTGTAAATATATCACTGATATACTCAGTGGAAAGAACTTTCAAAGACAATTCTTTGAAATGAGTTTCGTATGAACATGAGGTTCCATTATTATACTCGTATATCTTTATGAACGTACGGGAATAGTACCATAGCGTACACTGATATTTATCGTAGGTAAACTCACGAGAGCTTTGGAAATTGTCGATAAATTCCCAACTCATGAAACGAGGAGGGGAGAAAAGGGGAAAAGGGAAAGGGGTGATGAGAAAAATCGGTTCGAAAAAACGATAATTTTTTTTAGATAAACCGCTCTGATGTTATATGTGTAGTTCAATACTATTGATTTTAATTTCACGAGTAGAATAGTGAAAATAAGGTATGAGGAATTATCTTTTAATTAATCGTAGAGAGAAACAATACCGCTAGCATTTAAAACGAGAATTTTAAAGAAATACTACAGGCATGTCGTTCTATCACTTATGGATAAAATGAACCCAGATCAGATAAATGTACGATAAAAACCTACTCAGTTCGATAATTTACCCCATTTCCATTTACTGTCGTGTACTATGTTGGAAATCAATTTGTGATGTAGTGACGAAGGGAACTTAATTGACAATGCATTAGAACTATCCCTGTTTACAGGATACCCTTTCCTAAATGAGATTGTACAGCCTTAAATTCAAAAAATTGTTGTCAACGGCAGGAATTCTAGAATCTCAATTCTGAAAATTTACCTTTGTGCCCATTATCTTTCGTATAATGCTTCTTCAGCCATGCATTCCATGTTATCAGCAAAAGCATTATGGGTGCGTTTTACTTCAACTGACAACCAGAAAACATGCAATTATCGATTTAAACAAGGTTTTCCGTACCATTTCATATAATTTATCTTCCGAATAAAGCAATAATATTTTATAATGGTAACTAGTTTCGTTGGGAAATTGGTTTAGCCGTTTCCACGATTAGCCTAGTGGAACGATCAGAGAAAAAATACAAATCAGTTAAATTGGTTTTTATATCGTGTCAGTTACACGTTTAACCAATAACACTTAATTCAAAAAAGCTCATTTTAACGACCATTTATTTTGTTGAAAAATCTTATTTTTACCAAAAATATTTAAATAAAGAAACATTTAAAAACTCATTTGTTTTTTAAGTTTAAAAAACTATTCAAATCAGGTTTGAAACAGATTTGTGACCGATTCATTACCATTGGCAGCCGTCAAACTTCCCCTGCATCGTTCAAGGTAATATCTAGATACATATGTTAAATTTTAACTTCTCACCTAAGTGAAAATTTGTCTCCCGTACTTAAGAGTATCGATTTCATCACGTTAGTAGTCATAGCGAAAATCAATTCAACATATTCCGTGCTAACCGATAGCATGTCTGTTTCCTACAAAACTAAAAGAACTTTCACACCCTCCAGCCCGTCGATAGTGTTTGGACGACACGTCTATTCGAAGCGCGATTTCAATATCCTGTGGAACCCACGTAGCACCGCGCGGCGTTTCCACCCTCCGCGACCCTCTGTCTTGGCGTGCGCACGTGGCCTTGGCGGAGGCTGATCGGGGGCTGATCGCGTGGATCCCCCGCGAGAGTGCACGCGCGTCGCGACCGCCTGGGGCAGCAGGCATCGCTCCATACTCAAAATATTTGTACGCAAACATCTGAGGCGAAAATCGAATTCGGCATGAAACCCCGCGCCAGGAGCAAACACGGCGTGCGTGTTGACTCTCCGCCAACGGTCGCCCGGTTCGCTTCGCGAAAGCAGCCAGGCCGCTGTGGGCCGAGCGAACAGGGCATCTCCAGGGGTTGGTTGGTTAGTGATTCCGGACGCGTCAACAGTTTAGGTCATTGGTTACGTAAGTCTAGTGCATGTTTTTTCCTCTTTCTTTGCTTGCTTGCTTGATTGATTCGTGTTTCCGGGCGCGGTACCTGCTGTGGTCATTAGTCCCGTAAGTGTAGTACATTTTTTCTCGGAAGATGGCGGTAATGTTTCCTCGCTAGATGGCGAGATCCCGCGCCGACCTACCGTCGGCTGATGGGGTTTCCCCCTAACCACGACTCTCTCACCAGCGGGGCACCACCCCAGCTGGGACAAGCTCTAAGCTCCCGACCGGTCTCCCGGAATATGTGGCAGTGTAGAACATGTTAGTGTAAGTGTGTAAGGGGAGAGGATAGGACAAGGACGAGGAAGGAAAGATCGCGCGCGGTCCGTGGCCCGTGTGTTAGGGTACTGCTCCGGCATTCGCCTGGTGTTGATCGGAGAAACCACGGAAACTACCGATCAGAGCAGCCGGCCGCTACAATTCTCTTCCAGACAGCGACTGAATTCGACCTAGCTGAAAAGCTAGTGTCAAAAATCCTGCCGCCGTGGGGAGTGGGAACCTAGGACCTCCCGGTCAGAGGGGCTGCAGTGATCAGTTGATGCACTGAGCTACCGCTACCGTTATCTCCAGGGGCCGGCGATGGGGTGCCCTAATAATATTGGAGAGTTCAACATAAGAAACGCAAATCAATATGGAAATAAAAGTGGAACTTCGTAATTGACAAATTCAATATTCAATAAGTATAGAACAGAAGAGTGGCGGTAATCCGAGATGGAAAAAACCTGGTGCCAAAGATATCAAACAATGATAATCACGAGCTGGCTGTTGAAGGACTGGCAACGCGGCGTCGCAGGTCACATGTGCGAAAGTCAGTGCCGATGTCAGTCTGCTTCTTTGTTATGATCGGATCGCGCTTACACATGTATGTATGAATCTGTAATTTTAATAGTATCTGCACATTAAATTTGGATTCGTATACATTGTAAATGAAAATTCCGTTACGTACTTTCCTTTTTCCGTGTAATCTGAGTTATTTGTAATCCCAAGTACCATCAGCCTCAGCAACCTCCAATTAGCGCGATTCTAATGTATGTAATCTGAATTAAATTCATTATATTCGTGAATCGTTAATAAAATAGATAATAATGACTAGTATACCTCTTTTTTAAAACATTTGTTCTCCCCTATCCATTGAGCTCTAGGTGCTTATGTATTAAGCCATCCCTGAACATGATGCTAAGTTACCCGATGGAGACATTGCAGAAGCATGTGTACGCACTAGTCGGGTGAGCGGGTATGTCTTCTCAAGAGAGCCAATGGCCATAAGCTGGGGCGTTGTGATTGTTTCATTGCGGGTTTCAGTGACGAATGAAACGACATTTTGAACCGAAACGACATTTTGACCCGAAACGACATTTTAACCTTCATTTTCGAATAAATATTTCATATTCATTAGAACTATTGTGAGCTCATAAACGTAAATCGTGAACAATCATGCATGTGACCTTGTTTAATAATAAAATGGGACGGTCAGAAAACTTAAGAGAAATGATTAAATGTCGCGCGTATATAAATTTTATTTAAATGCACAGAATGGCAACAATAGGATAAAGAACAGATCCAGCCTATTACAAACATTATCTTATCAACGATATGCACAAAAGTATTTGAATAGTCGCAAATTTACGCCAGTGCAATGCTAAGACTAGATGCTAAAATGCTTCACACTCAGATTATAGAGAAATATTCTCAGAATATTAAGAATAATAAGATATTTTTATTTGTGTGACTCTTCCCCAAATATCTGTTTACCCTCTTTTATGAAAGTATACCATTTATTTTAGTATTAGTGGAAATATAATTCAAAATGGAATCTCTACCTTTCAACAAGCGAAGGTTAAACTGGTTTTATGACTATAACCGAGACTGCTTATTTCTCTGAAACGTGTAAGCGTAATCAATGACAGGATACGTTAACTAGTCAATATACTTAAGGGAAAGAAAGTGCATGGGAATTGATTTGAAATATAAACGCGTAAGTATAGAAAGAACACGGAAATAGAACAAGCAAAGAACGGAAAATCTAATGACCATACCCGGAACACGTGCAAGAGAAAATGTGAATAATGCCAACCGAGTGAAACACCCTGTAATCTACTCCATCGAGCCACCTCCCCGGAAATGTCAGCGAGAAAATATTGACACAGCGACATCCACACTCGGCAGTCGGCCACCGAGTGCGGGAGACAATCGCGGAAGAGCGGCCAGGCCAGAGTGGTGCCACAGGCGACGCGTCCGATCGATTGATTCGTGGTTCCGAGCGCGTCATCAGCTAAGGTCATTAGTCCCGTATGTATAGTGCAGGTTTTTATCACGGGAGTAGGCGGTGATCCTCCACCGCTCGATGGCCAGATCCGGCACCGACCTACGTCGACTTGTGTGGTTTCCCCAATCAGGTATCTCTCACCAGCAGGGCACTGCCCCAGGCAGGACAAGCTCCCGACTGGTTTCCCGGCACGTACGGTAATGTAGTGCATGTAAGTGTGTGTCAGTAAGGGGTGACGATACGACAAGGAAGAGGACGGAAAGATCGTGGGCGATCCGTGTGATAGGACACTGCTCCAGCATTCCCCGTGTGTTGATGAAAAAAACACACGGAAAACTACCTTCCAGAACAACCGACCAGCATTCTCCAAGAGGCAGCGGCTAAATTCTATCTAGCTCTCCGGCTCGTGTCGAAAATCCTCCCACTGCCTAGATTCGAACACTAAGGACCTCCCGATCAGAAGCACTGTAGTGACATCGATGCTCTGAGACAGCTAAACCGGTGCGACGCGCCCAAAAATTGGGCGCTCAGTGACGTCGCCCGCGCACGCGGTTGAGCGCAGTGTGGGCGGCGAGCGTGTTTCCCACCCCACGCGCCCGCCCACGCGCGCCGCGCCGCGGGGCGGCAATGTTTCATAGCTCGCCGCGCGCGTAATGAAGCGACTCGCGCAAACGCCCCTCTGAGTGTGCTCCACTTTTAACTGCAAAATGGATTGCGTTAATTAGAAGGTACCACAGCCGCTTTCTAGATTGCGACCACGTGTTTCATAAAGGAGATGTAATAGATCGTGGGCAGTTACGCTAACGGTATTTGTGTTTTTTTTAAATACTCACACACGTTACATTAAGATACGGGCTACATTAAGTACATACGATATTTTTGTATCACTAAGAATTGTTATGTGTATTACTATTATTGTTGTTGTTATTATTATTATTATTATTATTATTATTATTATTATTAATTACCAAGAATTATAATGTGAAGTAAAATATTGTGTTTAAGGAACAAATCGCAAAAGACGAAATTCAACAACCTGCCATTATCATGTTTTCATACAGTAAAGTGGGATCAATACGACTCTGCATTCATGCGTATCTTGGAAATGATCCGTCATTTGGTAGTCTTAAGAACTCATAGTTGTATGAACATTATTCTGTGACCAATCAATCGCTACGTATTTTTGGCGCACTGTTTCAAACTTGTTGATCACAATAATATGTCCCTCTTTATACTGTACATTGAAGAAATCATATCGTTGTTCATTGTCGTTTACATTTCTGTAGTTTTGAGATAATAGCGCTCACTAGCAGCGATATCATGTGTTCAATTGATGAACTAAAGTTGTTATGCGGGTATATAACAGTAGTCGACTGGCGCCGCAGTTTATCTTTACGTAATTGCTGCAAGATGCAGCTAGTATTTTGGCATCAAACATTTTTAAAGCGATAAATCGTATAATGTTTTGTTTCATCTTCCAATACGAGAGACTGGTGGCTCTGGTGGAGTTAAGCGGCTGAGAGCATCAGTTGACGTCACCTCTAAAAGGGAGGTCCTAGGGTTCGAGTCCCGAGGATGGCAGGGTTTTCAACACTAGCTAGAATGCTCGGCTAGAATTCAGCTGCTGTCTGGAGGAAAAATCTAGCGGTCGGCTGCTCTGTTCGTCTGTTTACCGTTGATTTCTTGATCAATTCCAGACGAATGTCGGAGCAGCACCCTAACAAACGGGCCACGGTCCGCGCGCGTTCTGTCCCTCTTCTTTGTCTCTTATCCTCAACCCTTATGCACTGCACTACCACACTGGGGTTGTGTCCTGGGAGATGCCTGATTAGGAAAAATCCGCTAGCCGAGTGTAGGTCGGCTCCAGATCCCGCCATCCAGCGGAGGAAGATCACCGGGACCACCCGCGGTGAAAAAATGCACTACATTAACGGGAATAACATCAGCCGTTGACGCGCCCAGAAACACAAACCAACCAATCAATAAAAATCCAATGTGGGATAAAAAGTCCGTTCGCAGTCGTTCAACCAGTTTCAGTTCACAACTTCTTCAAACAATCGTGTTGTGGAGTAACTAAGTGTGTCGGTTAGTGTTTATGTGCATTACGACGGAGGGAAGTGGAGCGCTCTGTTGTCACGCATTGCGCAACGCAGAGGCTCTCGGCGTTACGCCGCCTCCGTGTTGTTGCCAGGGCTTTCCCGGCGCCGCCGCACAGTGGGGCCTCGCGGGGGGCAAAGTTGGCAAAAAGTCCAAAATCAAAATACACTTCACAAGCTCCATTTCACATGAAAGAAGTAGCAAAATGCCTCCTTCATCGTTCCCTGATTAGGAAAGGAAGGGGGAATCAGGCCACTCCATTGGGTGCAAGTTTGAACTTGCACAAGTGATGCGTGGTGCACTTCTTCGCAGAGGTGTGTTTTTCGATGCAAATATTTTTGCTCTCTCGACTATCAGAATCGTACGTGCTATGGATACGACACCTGGAGATATGTACTTTAAATCTGTATTTCTAAGAAACATATTCCTTGAGTACTAATCTAGTAATTCGAAGTACAAACTTTACGTGTCAACATGGAATGAAATTTTAAAATCCGTTTTTTTTTTTCATATTGTCTTTTAATTCTCTTCTGAGAGTTTCCGGGCTATGATATTAACTGAATCTGGTTATGGAATGCATCTAGTTTTCAAAACATTTAATCAAAGCTTGCCCATGTTTGCCCATTTTACGTTATGGTACTTTGTTTATGATGATGCACATCTAATTTTTTTGGTCTTTCTACCAACAACATTAATTTTTTTTATTTTTCCTTCATGATTTGGTACTGATAGCTCTTTATTGACGAGAAGGGATCTGTATGATGTTAATAAACACATCGAAAAGAGAAAAAAAAACGGAAGAAAAGTAAGAAAAGTGAAATAAAAAAAGGAAGTGCTTCGCTGGCTGTTAATTGCATCTGACCCACTGATTTCGTAAATGGAATAGAGAAACATTGTCACAAAGCAATGAACCTACAAGTTACACCAATGTTAATGGCTTCAAGTACAAATTCACTTCTTGAAGAAGTCACATGATGAAAGTTTTGACTTTGAGGCTGTCTAAATAAATATTTCAAAGTTAAACAATTGAACCAGTCATTATTTAATTATAAAAGTGTTATTTATTCCCAAACATTCCGGAAAACGCTTGAAAATCCTTTTTGCCAACTTTTCTTTCTTTCTGGCCCCACTGTGCTCCACCACTGCTGCGACCTCCATCCACAGCCAGCGGGCCTCCGCGTCGAGGTAACGCCGTCGCCGCATACGATGGCTTTCCGCGGAGCTCTGGAGTACGCGGAGTAACGCTTGTGAATGAATCGAGTGAGGTGGGCTTGTATCGCAAGAGTATAATTTCCCCAGTCGTGCACACTCAGCGTGACGATGTAGTGTTGTACTCGTTGTGGCTGAGTCTGTTTCAAGAGATAAGACATTTTTGCGTTTACAAGTGAAATTTTCACGAAGCATGAACTGATATTCATTCGGCAGTTATATTTTAATACATTGCGTTACGTGAAGTTGAATAGTTGCTAATTGTCGTTTTATCGATGATCAATACTGGCAATGAATTAAAACTGGAAATTTTTTAAATCAAACTTTTTATTTTAAATATCCTTATATATTGAGATTAAAGATAATTTATAACGCTCCTTATTCGTATTTTTATTATGATATTGCCCTGGATTGTTTTTATCCATATTATGAAGTATTTTATAGTTTAAAACACATATTTTGTTGCAAAACTATTCTTAATAAGTGGCAGATAGGTTCCACGAAATCCAATTTCAATACTGTTTTCGTCTACTTTTCCTTTACTCATAGAGCAAATGCCTCTTCCATACCCTGTGGACAATTCAATTTGGTTTTTATCCTCTTGTTAGTCACATTTATTGTATTAATGTTTTCATTGTAAATAAATATAAGTAATATTCTTACAATATTGAGAAATAGTTATTCTTCGACCAACTTTAAATTCAAATAAAATACAGCAGCTTCTATTTTTTATCAATGCAAGCAGAATTTTAAGCAATTTTCATTGATTTTTAAAAATGGAGTTTCACGTTTTAGGAAAAAGCTCCTATCAACTAGTGGGTAGTTGTTTAGAGGCATAATCCACTACACGTGATTCTATCCTGTTGTTGCTTCAGTGGTTCCTTTTCCTTCCATTGACGTCATAGAATGACATCGACGCATTATATTTTCGATGATTTCACGCTTATTTTCAAAACGCATATTCTTCTTCCAGAAGACACCTATTGAACACCTGCAAGGAACCCCCTTGCAACACACAACAACCTTGATATTTTATCTGAAAAAGTAAAGGCGGAAATGAGTCCGAATATATTTAGATAATGAGATTCGAGCGAGTGAGAGAAATAAGAAAGTCGTTCTAGATATAGGAGACTAAATTTAGATTCTAGATTATTATTTCGAAGGAGACTAGATCTTTCAAATTAAATATGCATTATTCATTAAACTCGTATAACATTCTAAATGAATTGAACCTTTATTAGTGTTTTCCTGTAATTATTGTACACAATTATTGTCGAAATGTGACGAGGTGCTAATTTTTATGAGGTCTCACCTATTTATCTTCCTAGAAACGCGTCAGAGTACTCACATTCTTCACGCTCTTTGTGGTCCTCTATCCTTTGATATTTATTTTAGTGTCCATTGAAAATAAAACTGACTTCATTTTATCGAATTTGTTTCTTTAATTCTCGTCTTAAAGTTGGAGTTAAATAAATATGAGAACATTTGATCAAGAAAACACGGAAATCATTCATCGTTGTATTATTGAGTTTCAACCGTGTTAATTTACAAATTTAATCTTACTTGAATGGTTGCTCATCTGGTACTAAGAATGGTAGATCAAACCTAGTGTTTGTTCAATTACTTCTTTTCGCTTTACATTCGCCTCAACGAAGAGCCTCCGTTCTATGGGACGTACTTTCTTAACCTACAAAACTCACATTCAAGAAAATAACCTCTTCTCTATCAGTCGTGAGGTTCAGTGGTTAGAATGGCGACTTCCAGCTCCACTGCGCGGATTTCATCCCGATCGAGGTCGGCAGACATTTTGAGGTTCGAAAATCGACGCCATGTTGGGATGCAATTACGGCACTTGAAATAGTTCTTGAATATCGCTTGGATTTTCTTGGCAAAATTAATCACGGCGAGGTAATCTTCACATCAGAGATTGGGTTAGTGCTATTAACTAGGATCGTAGAACGCAACTGGGCCCTATCGAGATTGGCTGCTTACCTAACTCGAAACTCTGATAAACAGCAAACCCAAATGCCTAAAGTCTTTTGGTTGTAAACACATTTTTCGGTATGAAGAACCCTTATAACAGAGTCTGACTATACAATGTGTAATAGGAAGTAATTTAATACATGTAGAAATATTTATCCACGTTGTTTATATCAGGGGCCCACAAAAACGTTTTTCTGACAAAAGAACCGCCTCTTTCCACTGCAGATTTATAATACAAAGTATGTAGGTAGTAAAGAGAAAGTAAAAGGAGTTAGTATTACGCAAATGTACGATTCATTGATCATGTGACGAATTTTTATCCTGCGGATGTGTACAGAGAAGTGCGTTTTCATCTAAATGTTGATTAATATTTTATTCATTTATCTTGTTTAATTCGCCCTCACATCCTGTCAAAGTACAATAATGTTTCTTCCTCAAACATCAAGCATATATGTCTTTAAATGTCTGAAAAATAACTTGAAAATGACCTCCCTTTCCCAAGGGGCAATCCAACAGTAGTCAATTGCAAAACAAAAAGCGGTCGTCCCTCTCGCGCTGTGAATCTCGTTCTTGCTTTTCCAGGTTCCCCTTGCGAGGGCCTACGTCCCAAAATAGGCGCGGCTGCAGGCGCGGTGACCTTCCGCGACAAATAATTGACCTGGGGCGGCGCTTATCTCAGCTGTCGCTTCGACGGAGCAGCCGTATACCACGCGCAAAGCTACGGCGACGCGCCCGTGGCACACGTCGTAAAAGGCTTACACCGAGAGCCGACGACGCAGTACACGCCTCTCCGCTGTTCTCTCGGTTGCCGACGTGTTTTGTTCACGCGGGACACGTGCTACGGGAGGCAAGTATGCATTTTCGGCACTAACTTCCTTTCGACTGTTATGTCTGGTCTGGAAGATCTAATTTGTGGTTTGACCATTGTTTTTCCATCTCCCTTTGCGAAAATGGACATTAACCTGTCTCAATTTATTTATAGCATTTATCTCATCGCTCAGACCTTGTACTGTTCAGGGTTCTATTTCCTCTTTTCGGTATTTTCTTGGTCTTTCCTCTCAGAATCCATGTACCGTCTGTTTCGATGACTTGATGCCCTTCCTGGCCCCTTCAACGTCATATATGAGCGCTTCTTCTTACATTATCCCATACTAACTTTTTCGATGCGTTGCGTTTCTGCTTCCAGACGTGCTCTTTTCTCTTTGCGCCATGCCAGGAAATATAAGTCAAAACAATTAGAGTGTATTACGTTTTCAACTTTGACATAAAACTGCAATTTCCCTCTTCTCAGAATCTGATAATTAGTAATTACTTATTAGATTACATCTTAAATTGGGAATAATTTATAAGATTCAAAAACTATTTTCCGAGATGTTTTGCAGGAAAAATATCATGGAACGCAACAACAGGTGTGAAGAAAAAAAGAAAAATGCAAGAACAAATCCATGAAATGTAATGTCCACAAATTCAATGTTGGTCACAACAGCTCAATAGAATGTGAAAGATTGTGAAGCGTTTCATCCCATTTCGCAACAGAAAATGTCAAAGAGCTTTTCACTTCGTCACCAGCGTCCTAGAGTACATACGAGTGATCTCTTCCGCCGTCAAAGGATATCAAACAGAACTCCCTCTGACATTTGTCGTGGCAGGTTTGTCTTCCGCTGAGACTCGTGGGAGTTTGCAGCAATCAAGTCCCAATCGAAGCGTAGGATCACGCACCAATCAGGAGACGATTGAGATTGTCTCAAGAGATCAAAGGCTCATCCGCCGAAGACGTGGGCCCGTCGCGTTGAGTCGATACCCGGAGACGGCCGGCAAGCATAGAGAAACTAGTGAAGTTACAGCAGCACACATTTTAGATAGATAGAAGCTTTATTCTTCAATTGGGAAGATGTTGCCCGGTGGCAGAATGCAAACAACATGAAAGTACATTACCTAGACATGCAGATGGCATTACATCCCTATACTACAAATGAAAATGCATATAAACTAACATACAGATAAATAAACTTACATATTACACAAATATACATACATACACGTACAAACATACACGCGTATATACATACACAGACCAAGGAACCCTCGCAAACACACCAGCCTGCACCTATTCACTCGTATTCAGACAAATATGTTCTTGCTTTATTTCTAACTTTTCGACACTATTTTCAATTTTAGGAAAATCTGCCCACGGGGATAAATTTTTTTTCCAAACTATTTTCAATTTTAGGAAAATCTTCCGCCGGGGATACATTTTTTGTGTTGAAAACTCGTAATTGAAAGCAAGTTTTTTGACGTATTTAAATCAATTCACCCTGAGTACTTCGTACAAATGAAAAAATACCTGATTTTTGGCTTCTTATATAAGTTTAAACTTTTTAACCACATTACGCCTATCAATATTGACTTAAATTATCATTGCATTTTCTTTTGATGATAAAGATGTGTTAAGAATTTTAGATGAGAAAAGAAGGGAAAACAGAAAAAAATATTCCTTCGTTTTTTTAGAATATCTCATGTTCTGATGCAGATCATAAAAAGGGCTACAAATTTTATAAATTCTCTACAGTTTCCCAAAATTTCAACCATTTGTCTTATAAATTGCTCCCGATAGCTCAAAATAAATAAACCCAACAGCTAAAAATAATCTCAATCAAGAAATTGCATAGTTTTTTATTTACTCTCTTAAAATTAAGTTTGGTTTTATTAATTTCCGTGGTTTTTCTGTTTCATGTTTATCAGAAAAGATAAATAATGAAAACCAAAGTTTTGAGAATAATATTATAACCTATTGTCATTTGAATTTTGAATGAATTAAGATTTTAACAAAAAATAGTGAGTTTATTAAAAAATAGACCAATGTTACAAATAATGTTGTTAAGTCAAAATATACGTTAAATATTCACTACATGATGCACTCACACATGTTTTTGATTTAAGCAGCAGATATTGGAAACAAGCCATTTGGTTCTACATCGCAATGTGCAGGTTTACCATCTACCTGGAACGCGCAATATTTGATACTCGCGTCTTCTGGTTGGACGTCATCAGATGCAAAAAGTCTGCCATCCACATCTATAATACAATGTCACACACGTCACATCTACGTGAGACACATTGAAAGATGTAGACTGTATCATCTACTTCCGTACAACAAGATTCCGAAAGCTGTAAGAAGCAGAAATGGCTATCGGAACAATTGGAATCTCTATCAATATCAAACCATAATCTCAATCAAGTTACTATGATCTATTTGACACTGTTCAAGTAAAGAGATGTGGAAATAGAATTATTTAAAAAGCCTTTTTCAGAAAACCGTTGCTTCATATACATATTTTTCTTGCGCATTTCAAACACTGAACTAATTAATGTTCCTTCCGAAACTCGTATTCGTTTTTTTAGCCACGCGCGATTTTATACCGGAAGGAAATCGCAATTGTGGTACACACACAACTCGAGAACAGTTGTTTATTGAACATTTCCATAATTTCAGAGCATTTTCATACGCTGAATAAGTAGATTTATTAGAGAGAATTATTATTAATAATCTTTCAAATCAAAGTAACAAAAGTATTCTGATAAGGTGAATAAAGAAACTTATTACTTTTAGTTTAAACCTAATTCGTTCAATATTCAAATTTCAATAGGTTATAATATTATTCTCACAACTTTTTTTTCATTATTTATCTTTTATAATAAATATAAAACAGAAAAACTACGAAAATTAATACAACAAATCTTAACTTTAAGAAAATAAATAAAAAAACTATTAAATTACTGTTTCACTTATTTTCATCTGTCGGGTACAATTTATAAGGTAGAAGATTGGAATTTTGGGAAACTGAACAGAATTTACCGTGCTACAATTTGTATTTAACCCTTTTTATGATCTGCATCAGAACACGAGATATTATTAAGAAACGAAAGAAAAAAGGTTTTTTCTGTTTTTCCTTCTTTTTTGTTAATTGTAAGTGTCGAAATGCCTGAAAACAATTCTCATAACATCTTTATCGTCTATAGAAAATTGCAAGGATAATTTAAGTTAAGCGTAATGTGGTTAAAAATTTAAACTTGTAAAGGAAGCAGATATATATAAACTTATATAGCAAGAAAAACAACGCATTTTTTATATCTACGAAGTACTCAGGGTTAATTGATTTAAATCCGGCGAAAAACTTTTCTCACTTCAATTACGATTTTCAACAAAAAAATATTGTATCCCTTGGGAGCAGATTTGCCTATCACATTGCGGTACCCCGTAATCAAAATCTTTAAATTCAAAAAAAATTTAACGAATAAATTTCTTCCTTCAATTTTGTAGGTAGAAAGACGCCGAAAAAGATATGAACTTTTGCGATTTTCGAAAATTCAACGAAATTTCGACCTGTGACATTTTTTAAGCGTTATTTCCTACGAAAGCATTCTTTCAAGGAAAAATTTTAATCAAAAAATAAAAATATCCGTTTCAAGCTTGTTGAGCTTCGAGTTCGTTGAGATCGATTATAGAAAATCAATTTTGGAGAAAATCCTGAGATGAGTTTAAACACTAGCGTTGATCTCACGCAAATAGACGTTTTGCCGACAGTCGAGTTTTCGGTGTCAAGAACCCACATGAACAAAGATGAAGAAAATACAAGCCATTCAAAATAATTTTTTACGGAGAATTCTAAAGGGTGAATGGTTCATCTCCCCCCAAAGATATTTTCCACCCCCCATAAATAATTGTCTAATTTATTACTCAATAAAACTTTCTCTTAAAACTCTAAATTTATTACAAAAATTAATCAATAGTTATTAAAATCAAATTGTAATTAGTAATTACTATTAAAATAAAATCATAATTATCTTTAATTATGATATTAATTTCTGGCATCTCCAAAAATGTTATGTATAAATTTATTCATCATCCTCAAAAATTTGTAAAATCGAACAGGAAATAAATATATTTAAAAAAAAAAGAACCTACATAACATGACTACACATTGTGTAGTAAGAACATGTGTTCAGAATCCGTATTATGTGTGTTCCGTGTATTCAATAATGTACTGCATATAGAAGCAAGATTAATACTTTTTGATACCAAACACGAGTTTTTTCTCTGCCGAAGAACTATTCTCGCATATTTTTGCTGGAATACAATTCTTGACCTTTACTACGTACGAAGTTTCGTACTACGAAAGACGAGAAAGTAAAAGCTATCAATTTATTTTTTTTACATCTAACTTGAGTATAAATGATTCTGGAGAAGTCATTGCCCTGTACTGTATCAGTGTGTACTCCTCAGTGTATTTGTAGAGTAATGTAATGAATTTGTCTAGGTAAGTCTCATTATAGTAAAAAAATATTCATTTTCTGTTATTTGCAGTAAGTAATGATTAAAAGCAAAGAATATTAATCGAGAATAATAGATAACTCTATTCTCTACAAAAATGTTTTCTCGCTCTCTTTGCGAGCGTCTGCGTGAGAGGAATAAAGTCTTCCCATCCATCAATGTCATTTTTGCAAGAGGGGTATTTTAAGTGTTATCTCAGCATGCAACGTTCACGACATGACATCTAACTCATTCATTAGCCAGGTCGAAGAGAGCACTTTAAAATATGTTTAACCTACGATACTTCCCATTTCTCCAGTGCGTCGGAATTGGCTTTTCATGTGTAAAAAATGAATTACCAGACAAGCGAAGGATAAAATGTATATTTCAAATCCGAAAACACCAACATATTAGAAAATATGTCTTGTGTATAGTTTAAAAACGGTTTTATGATAGAAAGTGGTCATTCCAAATATCAGGTACCCGAGTTTTGTAATATCGTAATTGTAATTTTCCTTAACTGATAAATCTTCTAAAAATATATTTTATTTTCATATTTACACTCTCAAATTTCTTTTGAATATTTAGATCTTTCCTTCTATGTGCCGCTGCTTAGTTCAAAGATTTGTATTGATAATTTCTGCACAATTAGAAGTATTCTTTTTACTACAGGAAATAATGTAGCAAGCCTTCGGGTTTATGTCCCTTATTTGTGAGAAAAACGCAGGTTTAATAATATTTTAAGGCAATCGTAGGCTTCTGCGGCCAGTCAAATGTGTAGGCTCTCGGATGTCCAGATGACGCCACGTCGAGGACAGTTTTGTTTTGTTTTTTTTATTTATTTTCCATTCGGATGTACATAGTTCAATAACATTTTACTTTTTCATATGTATTGATGGCTTACAGCTATTCTTATTTCCTGAACTTAAAAACTAACTAACTACGGGAAGGGGTAGGGAGCTACACTCTGCACCTACTGTTCACAATTGTTGGAAAATAAGTTTAGGAAGGCGTTAAAAGGGTAACGGTTTTTTATGCGTGTTGAAGTATGGTCTGTTGAGGCCAGGTTGTAGTGGATGGCGTGTGGTATTGAGTTGATATTTGAATAGAATGTATTGGATGGATGGGCTATGTGTTTGGAGACGGAAGTTAAATTCAATTCTTTGTGTATTTGTTTATTGGATATAAACCTTGAAGCGTGGGTTGCTAATCGGAGAAATCTGTTCTGTATTATTTGTAGTTTATTTATGGTAGTAGCATCGTCGAGGACAGCGATGCCTATCTCCGTCCTCCACGCCCTCCTGTCCCTCTCACCCGAACAGTCGAGAACCTTTGACTATAATTGTTCTTCAGAATGAGATTCGATGGGTGTATATGTAAACATTTTCAAGAAAAATAGGCAATTATGTCGTAAAAAATCGCTTTATAATTTTTCCAGAAAAAGCACATAAAATACACACATTACATAAATGCTCTTAGTAGATTAAATTGTATATCTCAGTTATTTAATTATCTTTTATTAGTTTGAAAATATAGAAAATTATCTATATATACTGTCACCTTTTCCACTGTTTCTTTTTTTTCTCTTCAACTTAAGAAATCGTTACGTAGCTAAATAGTGAAACGAAAATCTTTATTTTAAAAAAGACTTCGGGTTTGAATCTTGCTGGCTCTGAAAATACTCGGACTTTTCGTTTCTGACGTTGAATTTCTGTGCGACGCCATCTAACCTTTTGCTAATATTGCTATGTCACTTCGATAGCTATTTCCCACTGATTTTCCTACATCATCAAATACTCATCAGAATGTCATCCAGTACTGACGTTCTCGTAGTATACGTAATGACCTTATTTATTTTTAAAGGCATTGCAAAATACCTCAGCACTCTGGAAAATATCTCCTGTTTGCTTGAAACACAACACACATGTCATATCTTCACATCAAGAAAATCATTTCATAAAGAAGTAAAATGTTCATGTTAAGTACCCCCAAATTCAAAATATCACTTTCAAACTTGCTGGGCCTGGAGTGAGTCCAGTTCTGACGGGGAATATTTTGGTGAAAATCGTCTAAACAGTTTACACGCAAACCTTCACAACAGTAGATACACCTTTTTCGACCAATTTTTTGACATCAAGGCCCCACAAAACATGAATTCTGACTACACAATTTTCTATATGTTACATTAAATAGCATACACTTTCCACTTAGAGTCTGGTAACTAAGGTTATTCTAGGCATTGTCGGATCCCTGGTTCCTAGACTTCTCAGACTTCCCCACGAGACCAAGAAGTTCATTTTTGCATTTATTGCCAGCACTGCTAAATTGCTCCATCGTAATTTACAAATTGTATGTAAATCTTAATAGAGCATCTGAGAGCAATTAACGAGGTAGTCAGTAAATCTCCCCGAGACATGATCCCCAACGTCTTGAGGGCACTGACTGTTGATCGTGGCATAGCCCCAGAGGTTCCAACCACCACAGGCAGGATTCTGGCGTTGGGCACTCCATGAAGTTGGGCTGCCAGGGGAATGACTGGTTGGTACTTTACCACTTTTTCCTCCCCTGCTTTTAGAAGGTTAGACCCATCCTCGTGGCGGACAGTCACATCGACCACATGGACCCTCCCGGCTTTTTATTACCAGGTTAGGTTTGAGTCTAACCTTCGGCAACGGAGAAGTGGTTCCGTGGACACCACAGTGTCTGATTTCCGGAGCATCTTCCCCTCTATAAAGTTCTTTATCTCGTCATGACGCTTTATTCTAGCTGGTTTCGTAAAAATGCACTGACCGAGGATGTGATTCATAGTTTCTACCGCTGTATTAATTGTTAGAGGAAGTAATTTACTATATAAAGGAACATGATTTATCCACTTTTTCCATGCCCACAACACTACTTTTCCTGTCGAATTATCGCCAATTTTTACAACAGCCTTACAATACTTGCTCTTTACTACGTAAGTACGTAATATGCGAAAAAGCAAATTTACAAGTCTCCATTTTCGGTTCCGGGGGAAACCGAACGTGTATTTCCGATAAAATCTCGAAAGCGATTTCCACGGCATTACGTAAATTTCTCTTATAGCACGTGTATTTTTTCGTATATAGTTCGTGTACGAGGAAGTAAAATAATAAAAAGGATTAGCAACTAATATTACAAACCACGTCGTGATGTAAGAGCGAACTGACAAGAACACCCAAACGTTATTGTAGTCAAAATCACTTCATCGGATTTTTCCACAATTACCATAATTTTATTAGGCTGTTCGTATGATTTATAGTAAGCATTATAGTATAAATATTCGCAAAACACATCAAATATTAAAAGGAAATGCTCACTAACAACGATTGTTGTAATTTCTCAAGAGCATTTCAGATTATTTGCTTTCTACCATCGATATTGGCTAGCTATAATAATTGCTGGACTATTGGCTCAATGGTAAAATCTGTTAAAATTTATTCATATAAGACTTTAAATTACTTTCATTGCAAATACAGTAGTTCTGAACTTACATCGGGTTTTAAAATTGGAATCATTGTGGAAAATTGGAAGCGCCAATGGCACATAGCTAAATCAAGTATTTGAACTAACCAATTTCTTGATTCACAATCACATAACATATATTGTAGAAGGAATGTGTGTCTTCACGTATTGATTCCTTTCATTTGATTTTATCAACGCGTTGATACATTGCCGCGCGTTGCATAGCGTTGCAACATTTCGTTCACTGATAGACACTGATCACGTATTCCGATAAGCATCATATGAATTACTCTAAAAATCGAAAAAAGGAATCTGTATTTTCCAGATAGAAATCGCAGATATAAAAGCTAACGTGAATCTGATTTGATTTAATTATTTTCTTTTTGACAAAAACCTAAAACCATATTGACGTTTGGTAGTGTAGTATTATTAAACTGAGCTCGTTTTCTTGAGCTCCGCAATATTTGCCCTCTCCTTTTTCTTGAATATACAGTTGAATTCACAGTTGAATATACAATCTTGATCATTTACATTTGCTTTGCTATGAATAAAAGTATCAACATTTGAAAACTAGACATTTTCTCTCCCGAATTATAGAACATTTCCGTCGGTAAACCAACTACACATTTGATTTGATAGTACTGCTAATAAAATAGCAACACACACTCTCTCATCTACGTCTACAACGGGAGAGCACAACAAAACGTGTGCATACTGAAGCTACACCAAAATGAAAAGAAGGGGCCATCTCAGCGTTTACTCAATTGATCAAGGAAAAACGACCGTGCATCGTATCGAAATGCATCTGGGTCATCGGTCCAGGAGCAAGCGTACATAACTTGTTATAGGTCTATTTAGTCATTTAAAATTATCTAATTAATTAAATATCACTGTTAAAAAATATATTGTTTTCCTTTTTGATGGTCAATATAATATCTAATTATATAGAAACAGTTACGAAGAAAAAATATTCTAGTAGCAATTTAAACTTGGTATCAATTTCAATTGTATAATGACATTGGGCAGTGGGTTGTAAAACACGTTATTTCATTATTCTAGAATATTCTAAGTAACCATGGTTAATAGAGAAGTGCCCTACCTTGAGTCTATTAGTTATTTCTTTATTCCAATCTCTTAAGCCAGCAATCATTTTCACATCTCTCGAAGAAAGTCTATAATAACCCCAAAATATTCTACCAACTACCTTTTTCAGTGTTTGTGTGATTTGAGAGTTTACGAATGTTAAGGTTCTACAAAACTCCGCAAAATTCAATTGTAATTACTAAAGTGATATTTATTAGTTTACGATCATTTTGAACCTACCATTTGATGTCACATAAGAAATAACCAATATGAATAAATCAAAATCGATTTTCTAAATATTTGGCATGATCTAGCTCAAAGAAATGTTTTTTTATTACCAGCTTTCAAAGGACGCCTATTCAAGGGATCTTTTGTATAAACACTTCGCCATTTTTCTTTTCTCAGTCGTAAATACTTTTGATTGGAGTTCAAGCTTAATGTTATGAGCACGCAAGAATCCAACTCCAGTTCATCATTCATCCACGATACACGCTTGTGTGAATCGGGGCCCTCCTTCCTCTTTCGTCTTTTTAAGACACATAAGTAAGACTCGCCAATGTGGACTTTTAGATCCTAGGCTTAAGTAAGTTTCTATTCGTATTTTTTTCAGATGAGTCTGCTGTTCCAGCCTTTACATTCGGTATTTTTAAAATACAGAAATTTAAGAAAAGGTTTTTGTAAAAATATTTTCATACTTTATTTGCGATATTCATGTTAATATGAATACGCTCGTCTCAAGGATGGCTCATGAGCTCTCCGTGGTATGGCCCAGTGTTCGATTCCCGGTGGAGACAAAAATAGAGTTGTAGTTTTCCTTTAAAATTGTCACAAATTGCCTGAAACTCAAGCATGCCGATCTTGCCTCACGATGGCCTATATGGTATAGGGAATGTGCCTGTTTCGCCACATGTCGCTCTTACCCCCAAGCATAGGAAATTAACTAGGCCCAGGCAAGGAGGTCACCGTCAGCTGGACTGCAAAATCGGACTATCTATCCAAGAATTTCAAATACATACAGGAATTTTTCACTTAACTATTCTTATCAAAATAAAAAACTACAAGTAATCGAAACGTTGACAAATACTGAAATAGTGTTTTGTTGCATTAAAAATTCGGTAGTAAAATTGCTTGTAACCAAATTTGACCAAGAGAAAATAACCTTAAGAGTCTTTAGAAATAATTCAGAACTACAAAAATCTTGGGAAATTATTTGTTATTTACGAACCGGCATAATGAACAGAATTTTCAATACACTTGTTGTAAGAAAATAGTTCGTATTAAATTATATTAAATAATCGCTTAAATTAACATTAATTAAAATTGGTATTAAGAGCATACGTACAACTTATCTTAAAAGATGAACGTGTATTTCCGTACCTGGAAAGCTAAAACCGTCAGGAAAGCACATGTAGTGCAGCTGTTTTTAAGCGGATGAGCCTTCAATGCGCTTTGGGCGGCAAGGGAGGGGCGGGGCGGGGTGCCCAGGGGACTCACCTGTCGGAGGGCGGGGGCGGGCGGCGGCTGTGCGGGCAGCGCGGCGACGGCGACGGCGTGCACCAGCAGCGCCAGCCACGGCACCAGCAGCACCAGCGACCGGCTCATAGCAGAGGACCTCCTGCGCATGCGCAAAGCCTCACAACCTCTCTTCACACGTTAGAATAGTACTTTCACAAATCGCATGCATACGAGTGAAACACACTAAGCCAAGTTTTGGTGTTTTTAAATTATTTACATTGTTAAATCATATTTCACTTTCTCGCATGCTATTTACCTAGTGTAGATAAAGTTATGTAACCAGGAAAAAGACGGTTTTTCGGATGGAAATGTATTGTAATCCCATGATACCGAAAAAGTGTATGATTCTTGTTCCTATATGTAGTCAATTACAAAAAAAAATTTCTATGAAGATCTTCAAATTTCACTTTTACGCCAAGACTTAAACGATATTTTCTAAATTTTTCAACCGAAAATTTACATACAGGACGAGGTTTTACTCTTCTTTAATATTCTAAAAGTAGTATTTCGAATCTACAATTAGGAAACTCAAAAATTGATAAAATCTTAGAAAAAATGTAGTTTGCGCGACGATAGATGGCAGTTGCAAGAGGATGGGGCAAGACCCAAAAACTAGTTCAGACCAAAGAAATTAGAAAACTAACTAGTACGAGAAAGTCTGTGACATTCTTTTGCACCACTTGTTGTTTTTAGGGGGGGGGTACTTTACATGAAGCCCAAATCACATTTTCAAATATTTTTCAAGAACGGTTCCAAATTTTTTCTTAATTTTTATTCTCGAACAGAGTAAAGCACGCTTGCGAAAGTGACCTACGAGTAGATCCGATTTCGTTATATTCATTGAGTATTAGAATGTTGTAAAGTGTCATCTTTTTTCAGTGTCTTCCTACAACAGTTTGGAAGATACTGATCTGCTCCTTAATGAAATTTATTATTCAAAATTAGTTCTTTAAGGAATATCATGTAAAATATTTTCAATATATAAATAGTTTACGGGAAAGTTTGCGTAGAATAAAGGCAATTAAAAATATTTTCTCAAAAACTGTTCAAATTCTTTTCTTCAAACTTTCTGAATGTTTAGAGCTAAATGCACTAAAGAATATGACTTGGAACATTCATTTCATAACACCTTTATTTCTTTACAGTTCACACTATTTTGCATATATCCAAGTGGTATTAAGCGACAAAATCCGTGTTACCTCCTACATTGCAAAATACATCGAGTAGACAAATTTATCAGAATGAACTTCCACGCGAATAATCTCGAAACACGGAGTTTTAACTTAGTTTGACTTCTATACCTACGAGATGAAAAATTCACATTTTCTTGATTTTCCTTGGAATGAAATTTTAACGAATAATTCTTATCTACATTATATTATTTTGAAACTTTGAAATCATTCTAATTAACAATTGTCACCGAGAATTTACAGACTACTTTATTTTCCCCTCTTAAAATGAGATCAAAGGAAAAGACACAAGTAAAATCGACTGATTTGCATTGTTCATATATTTTAACATCTATGATGGTTAACAACACTGGCGACGTGTTATATACTCGAGCATTAAATTACTTATTTCCAAAAACAATTGATAATATCCTGTCATTCCTAAATATAGTATTTTAACTACATATGTGCCAAGTGCACTCTTAAATATGTAAAGAGTTGTGATTCTTTTACACATAAATTAACAGCTTTCAAATATGTTATTTAATTTCTTAATTTGGATTGATGTATTCCTTATCTCAGTATTTTCGATTTCATTCATTCCAAAGGTAGTGATTTTGCCAACACACACAATTTTTTTAGCACATACTCCAGACTTTAGACTACAGATTAGTTGGGATACTTGACGGCTTTGCCGTTTTTTGTCTCTCGATTTGGATGTTCTAGCGTACTCGTGTGAGAACTCTTGCATCCACCACCCTCTTTCCTATTTTTTTAATTTCTATATTAAGACTGTAACATATCTTTTTCATCAAGACCCTGTTATTCTCCGTCACTTGTTCTGTATGTCTCCTTGTAATTGATGACAATACAATACAGTATACTCCCTTGTCAATACAAACCATTCATATTCAACGTTATTTTCGAGCAGAGGGGTAAACCCGTGTAATTCAGTCGTGTAGAATATTAAGTAATTAGTTTAATTTCACATACAGATGCAGATTTAACAGGCTCTGAACAGGTGTGATAGGATCGAGAAGCGTTAAACCAGCACAAATGTAATGGAATGTTCAAGAAGATCTCATTCCGTAGAATACAGTGTACGGAACGTTTCTATGAGACCTTTGGCCTCAAAATTTTAGTTTTTAAAGCCCTAAAACGCATCATTTAACGATATAGATCCAAAAATCTGGCTGAGTGCTGCGGGTATCTTTTGACATGAATATTTAGACGTGTATTTTAAACAAATGCTTCATATTTTTAAATTCAAAGTGCAATTCGTCACGTGAAATTCGTTGTCTTTAGAGACCTGATTTATAAACATTCGTTGCGTGTGAGAGGCGCAAAAGATTTGTATACTACTGAAATAATATGGGAGGCGCTTTTAATTCCTGAGAGCAAAGTTTCCTTTTCATTAATTTAATACTGATTACTATTTAAATAAATCGATTCATTCAGATATCTCCAACTACGAATTATCTCTTATTGTTTTCTTATTCTATGAAATATCTCTTTTTATTTATAACACTACTCTTCAAGGCGCTTAAAATCTTTATTTCCTTTGTTTCAGAGTGAAGAAATTTGTTATATAGTCCGCTACAAAGTGCTCTTTTTGGTACCCTCCTATCAGATTATTTTCGTTCGGAATGTTCGATTTTTATAGTCCATGCGACAAAATCATGGAATTTCATCGGCTATTGTACTGTGTTATAAAGTGTTCCCCTTCAGATCCCAGCACCCTCAGCGATACTCGTAAATCATACTGCAAATTGCTATTACCGCGCTCTAACCAATCCACACTCCCTACTGATAAAGCGAGGTATTTAGATGACAGTTCTAGCGCTCCGAAGGAGCTAGATTTTCCAAATTGAAATCTAAAGTAGGCCCGTGTTAACGCACGCACAAATCCACAAATGTAATTTTCTATTTCACTCACGTCGTTATTTTACGTCACATTATGGGCGTTGTTTTTACATTATTGTGTATTTATGTATAAGTTCTTCAAATAATTACTTACGGAATTTCTCGAAAAACTCAAAATTTCTCTGTAAAAATAATCTCAAAGTTATGCATTTTCTGAAACGCTCAAACGACATTTTCTCAAGAAATATGTTTTACTCTTCATTAATGTTCTTAGTCATACATCAATTCTACTCTTAGGGGTGGAATAATTGATCAAATGCGAACAAAGTAGTTTTGGTGCCGCAGCTGGGAGTGGGAGGGGCCGAAGAGCTAGCCTACACAAAACTATTTAGTGCGGAAAAGTCTGTGCCGTTTGGAACCAGTAGTTCCAAAAACGGATTCATATTTTCTATCCCCCCCCCCAGGGATATAGCAAAACAAATGATTTACAATGGCCTGATTTTCGTCGACCTCTGTGAAATTTCCAAAATTTGCTAAATGTAGAAATAATGTGAGAAAGTGTTTGCTGTGGTAGCCCCACTAGTTTCCAAAGACCGCGGTCTCCCATCGAAATCCCACCCCAGCCTCCTCCTGCGCTGAAGTTCCTCCTGCATGTTCCAACTTTGCACTCGGCGCAACTTGTGCGTTCCTCAGGGCGCAAAAGCGCCTTAGGGAGAATCGTCGTATCAGCTTCGGAATTATCATGCGGCAGCAGACAATGCACCGCCACTCAGCACCTTCACGTCGTTATTACCAACTAGAGTTCCAAACTGCGAAACGCCTTGCAAAATTAAACGCTGCTTGTAAGCTTCTTTGTCTCGATATAGTGCTTTAGGTGTCAGAAGGAAACCGTTCAACATGTCTGAGAACTAAGTCTGTGGTTGTTAACTGTGTTGGTTGTAGGTGTCTGATTGAGGGAGCCGATCACACACCGGAGTATCTTAATTTGTCCTCTCAAGTACATTTTTTACAGAAAAATTCGCCTGTTCGTGTGTTCGCATTCCTCCAAGATTTCATTGTGTTTTTAACGAGCGTCTTCTGTTCTTAACATTTTCACTGAGTGAATAGATTAGTACACTAAACCCTTGTTAGCACGAACTCGCTTAACACGAATTTCGCCGTAACACGAACAAAACTTCGCTCCTGGCGAGACATACGGTAATAAGGACGTTTATAGTACTCGGATAATACGAAGTTTTACAACACGAACTTCAATTATTTCGGTCCCTCGGAATTCGTGTTAATGAGAGTTTACTGTATTTGTTTGGTCATGTTTGTCCTTAAAAGCCAGCGTCGTTAACCGAATTGCTTACGTACGCTTCGTGAAGTCACGGACGTTATGTAACTCGAGGCCTCACAGATTCCTGGATGGGTGACCGTCTTGGAACCACAATTACTAGGCGCCATTAAAAGAAATAATTTGTTTATGACTGAAATTAAATGTTGTTGAAAACAACGCAGATAGTGTTGATTTTCCTCTCAAAATTATGTTTTCACACCCTATTATCTGTTTTTAATCCATTACTAGATATTAGTATCGTTTTCTATTGAACAGTCTTATTTTAATTCTCGTGAGAAATGATAAGTCTCAGTACGAGTATTCTAAAAAACAGAAAATCAATTGTTAAAACCGGTTAACTCTTAGAATCTTTCTCATAATTCATTAAGGCAAATTAGATATCTGTTGAAGACACGTGACTCTTTTACTAGTCTTTTGAAATCGTTTACGGAAGTTTTATACTTGAACAATAAGGAAGCCCGAGGCTGATTGGCACCAATTAAAAATGTTTAATTTTTTATGCAGTTCCGGTTTAATTTTGGCCAGTTTGGATATATCAATGGGAATTACATTTATTAGGCTGCCTTGTGCTACTTTTTATTTGTGGATGTTTGACTGTCGAACATTTAGAGTCTTTCAAAATCATCAAGTCAAAATGTGTCAACCAACCCCAGTTGTAATTGGCACTGCCCTTGGGGTTGATTGGCTCGTCACTTCCGAACTTCCACGAGAGTGTCGAGTAATAAATCAATGTCAAAATGCATATTCAACGTTTTATTTATGCAAGTGAATTCAAAAACGTTAACAACCGTTATGTCTTGCAGAACAGTTTCACAATGGCAACTACGTTTTGAAATTAAGTATTTCAAAATCTATCTTTCATTTTTAATTAGTATTTTATCTCTTTTTTATAGAAATGCTTACCTCGTTTGGAACATTGAATAGACTTAATTGTTTCACGTTTCTCGCTATAAAGAAACTAAACTTTGCAATAGTCAAGCAAGACAAAGTTGCTAATTGCGCATCGCCCACTGAACCCAACACTTTTGTGAATTCTCCAAAAAGGTTATTAACTGCCTTTACTGGAACTTTTACCCTATTTGAGCATAAAATAGCATAAAATTACTTTTATTTTGTGCATGTGTTTTGTGTATTTTGCTATGTGAAGAAACACTTAACAATATTGGAGTTGTTCTATGCAAATGGTAGTTTTTGGAATTTGAACAAAATTCCCTGCTCGTATGAAGCATCACAAAAGCTCTTCACAGGTAAATGTGAATTAATTCATGCAAATTTAAGAGGGTAGAAACGTGTGTAATTTTGTAACTAAATCGTGCTAATGAGCAACGATTATATTTGAGCTTTTTTAATTTTTGACTTGTAATTGATTGAATCTTAATCGTGGTTGAGATTCTAGAATGTATTCCGGGCTTTTCCTGGCATCAATACACCGAATTACTTGCCACACTGTGGGTAAATTGAAAATTGCAGTATCTTGAAGCGTGTTACGAGGCAGAGCGAATCCAATTCAGATTCACAGTTTCATAGCCGTTGTCGGAGGGGATTTAGAAGAAAATGGCCTGCTCATTCAAGTAATATTGTCGATTTCTTTTGTATAATTTGTGAAGGAAACTAGACCAGGACCTAATCAGAAAGTCATGTATTGCTTGTAATAGAAAGTGTAAAGTTTAATATTTCCAGTAGTTGAATAGTTCATAACGCAGTTATTAACTGCTTTAAACTGCTCTCTGATTTTCATTGTGCAAAAATAACATTGAGTAAAGGAAAAGGTTTTAATTGAAAGGAAAGATAAATTTGTATGTAAATTTAATTTAAAAGGAATTGAATGATTGAAGGTGAAGTGGATCTTGTATAATTTTCCAAGTTTCAGAAAAAATTGCAAACTAATGTTTTTAAAGATGCTTTTTATTTGAGAATCAATCTAATTACCAGTCAGTAATAAATCGAATCGGATTCCAATAAATCGAAGAGGATTTTGGCATCATTTAAAAGTATAAATGTAAAATGTGATTTTTTGCTAATTTGTAAATGTCAAGATAATAATAGAATTGTGCAAATCTAAGAATTTATTTCATGTAAACTGAAAGTGTTTCCTAAGAATTAGTTGAGTGCATCTTTTGTTTTGAGTTTTTCTTTTTAGGGTATTTGAAGTTTTCATGTGTTTTTGTATTTATATTTTTTTCTGATTTCTGAATATATTTGTATTTATTTGGTACGGAAATTCTTGTCATATTCAATTTTCTTAATCGAGAAAGTTTCCCATTTCCCTGAGATCCAAATAGAAAGAGTCCTGAATTATTTTAAGTTGGTAGAGGTAAATTCTGGCCGAGACAAAATAGGTCATTTGCTAAACTTTCTTTTTTTAAAACAATCATGTGCATTCAAGGCCAGGGTAGTCATGCAACCCACCCTAAGGGCCATCTGGGACGTTGATTTTTTTTGTTAAAAAAATAGGGTGGCGGTTGCAATATTTAATTACACTTTAATATATTTACATGTCAGAACGAAATATTTCCGGAACGAGTTTTAAGTAAATGTTCCTGGAATCGTTTTTCTGTGAAAAAAGAAGAGTAACACTTCGGTTCTGTGACCGCCGGACCTTCGCTGTGAGTTTTTAAATTTAACTCTTGCTTTTCAGAAATATCTTACTCGGAATCAAAGGTAAAAGAATATTTGCAAAGCAGAATTAATCGCAGCTACATGCTTGCTCATGTTCCATAGTGACAGTGTGTGACTCGATCGAAATATGACAAACATTTCTTACAGACTATTGGCTTGCTGCGCTTCCTGCATTCCGCCGAGAAATACACACCTCTGTATCGGGGACGCAAAATTCAAAACTTATATAAAAAATTCCGCCTACTAAATATCCAAAGAAATACACCGTTGGAAAGTGAGGCGAGCAATCTGTGACACTTGTTTTTAGTAAATTGAGTTCAGTTACATTCTCGGATGAATATCTGAATATTTATATTTTCCGTACGCTTAACTAATTAGATCATTCGTCCCGTAAGTGGGGTGCATGATGTGTTGCGAGAGGTGGCGCCACACCTCCTCTCTGGGTATCTGGAATCTGGTTCCGATGTATTCGTCGACTTGCGGCTCTTTCGTCTCCCGTCTCGAAAGGTTCCTTTCCCTCCCTCTGCGGAGAACCATCACATGCTCTACGCGCTCGACTGGTCTTTCAACATATTTAATAATATTGTGAATAATGTGTGTGTTTGTTTGTGTGTGTGTGTGTATATGTGTGGTGTGTGTGTGTGTGTGTGTGTGCGTGCGTAAGAGTAGAGAAGCGTAGAGAACAAGGATGAAAAGGAAAGTACACGTATTGTTCATGGTCCGTTTGTTAGAGTACTGTCCCGACATTCGCCTCGTATAGATTGGGGAAACCACGGAAAACATCGACCACAATAATTATCCTCCAGATAGAGGTGGAATTCGACCCTGCAATTTATCTAGAGTCAAAAATCCACCATCGCCGGAACTCGAATCCTACGACCTCCCGATAAACGATTCTGCGGTTAACTAGATTTGAGGTTCGTGTCCGCCAATGCTCTGAAATTCAGTGGACTGTTCGTACTTCGTAAACAACATTATAAGGTTATTTAGGTAGTGTTGTGGCCAGAGCGAACTGTATGCACCATCAGCTGCTATTTGAATAAATACTATTGTGAAATGACATCCTAATATTTCATTTACTTTTACTCGTTTTAAAACTCGATTGTTTTAAGACTTATCTATTATTTATTTATTATTATTTATTTATTTACGTCAATTAAAACTGCAGACGTATGGAAGTGATTGTGAATTCACATCTTCCAGTCTAGCTCTTCATCTGCACGTTCGTTGAGCTGCTCCAATTCTATTTTAATAAATGAACGTCCAGATGAACCTTGTGTTCGAAAATTTTAAAATGCTTGTGGAGCAATTTTTATTACATTATCATGAACTTTTATTTCACATATTTCTCAAAATATAAACATTTTGTATTTTTTATTATAATAAGGTTCCTTTCCTACACACGAAGTTTCGAATAGACAAATATGCCATCCAGAAAACTCGATGTTAATGATAAATGTAGAGTATTTCAACTATCATCTGAGAACTGAGGGCACAAATCTGACCTACAGACAATATCTTCAACGGCACATCCTAACAGCAAATATTATAGACCCAGGACTGTCAACCAAATAAATGGGTTTCTGGCAAGCATGTCATAGAAAGTAATCAGTTCAAAATGAATTACGACTTTCCAATACATTCTGATAACACAATCCCGGCAATAAACCACAGTCTACTACACATGGAAAGAAGACATTCACTACTGATATCACACACTCTCTAGATCACAACATCGAAAAGCATAAACAGATAAAATATCAAAATTTTTTCCCTTTCAATGAATTATAAACAAGTATACGAACTGTTATAATACAATATAATATTATATAATATATAATATAATTCTAATATAATAAAATATATCTGATGGTATACCAATTGTCATAATAGAATCTTGCCTTGCTAAAAAAACGCCTAAAGTAATATTTGGAAAATTTTGATCTTTCCCCTTACAAAATTATTCCAAAAGCTGGAAGACGGCAGGTTCGCGAAACTCGCCGGATTTTTTGCACGGTTCTAAAAACGTAAAGTTAGAATGCCTAATGGCCCCTCATACCTTGAACCCCTATTGAGAAAAAGACGATAATAATAATAATAATAATAATAATAATTATTATTATTATTATTATTATTATTATTATTATTATTATTGTTAATAATACATATTTTGAAATTGCCAGAATTACATCAGTCATTACACACAATCATTTATGCAACGAAAAATAAATCGTCGCTAGTAATAATAAAACTGGATTATTTTAAAACTCTCTAAACACGCGAAAGTTATTTAACGCTCGTTGATTAGTGCTTACTTTTCTGCACCTGACTGGAGTATTTAATTGCATTTCCTCTGCGGTATGGCGACATTACATTCACTTTCCATGAAAATACTGTTATGCTTCTGACAGCTGCTCCGCCGAGAGGCAGGCAACTAAAATGAAAACACTTGTGCGAGTGGTCGACTTATCGGCGTACTTATATCTAAATTGCGTTTGTGCTGTTGACTGCTTCAAGTGGGTCACGCTATTCTAGGAGATATAATGCCACTCCTGAAGTAACTTTGCAGAAAGATCCGTGTCCATTGAATCTGTGGTTTTACGAGTTCCTTGCACGAAGTGAATGAAGAAAACAGGACAGCTCATGCGTGAACCAGACACAATAGGAAGTTTTATATATGTAATAACACTATTTTTGAGGACTAAAGCAATCGTAATAACCGTACCGATTGATTGATTGATTAGTGATTTCGGGCGCGTCAACTGTTAAGGCCATTGATCTCTTAAGTATAGTGCATGTTTTTATCGCGTGAGGCGGCGGTGATCTTCCCCCACTGAATTCGAAAGATCCGCCGCCGACGACCTGCGGAACTTTCCCTAACTGGGTATCTCCCACCAGCAGGATACCGTTCTAGCCAAGTCAAGCTCTTTGTTCCCGACATGTAGTGCATATAAGTGTAAGTAAGGGGAATGGATAGAACTAGGAAGAGGAAGGAAAGATCGCGCGCGGTCCGTGGCCCATTTGTAAGGGTACTACTCAAGCATGCACCTGAATTTTATTGGAGAAACCACGAAAAACTTCCAATTGGCGAAGCCGATGGCTATAGTTCTTCTCCGAACAGCGGTTGAATTATACCTACTTATGTAGCCAGTGTCAAAACTGCCACCGTGGGGACTTGAACACTAGGACCCGATTGGAGTGACATCTGCAGTGACATCAATTGATTCCCTGAGCCACCTAAATCGTTAACCGTACCGTTTGCGGTTATGTCGTGGTCTGCGAATGCAACGGGTCGGGAGTCAAGTCCCAGGACGAACTAACTTTTGTTGTAGTGTGTAACACAGTGGATAACGTGCTGGACCACTAATACTGGAGGTCACCGGTTCAAGAAAAACGTGGGGCAAACTTTGCCGGTCTCGTAACGAAGGAGCTGGAGCAACTCCCTGAGTTTTCATTATACCATAAGCCTCATATGGGTTCGGATTCTGTGTAGAGCATAGATGTTTTTTCGCCAGGAGTTCATGGCATGAGGTTTTCCCACAGCCTCATCTGTTAAAACGTTCTTGAAGGTACATCAACAAAAACATTAACAGGCACATCCAACGCCTTTTAGGTAATATATTTAGTTATAATTGAAGAAAACGAACTTAAAAGAGGAACAGAGGGAATTAAACTATTATTCAAATTAAGTTTACATATCTACATTCTATGGGAAATGTGGAAGATCCGGGGTAGAGTGAAAAGAGTTAAATGAGTAGAAAAACTTGGAAAGAATCTTGGTAAATGATTATAAAAAACGTAAAATAAGCAATGAACTACACATGTTAACTATGGTTTGTTTACTTATTAAACGTTCACTTATGAAATAATATCTAATTTTCTTCCGTTCCAAAATGTATTGATGTGATTATTCATCATAATAATTTATCAATACTCTTGCATGTTAAACTCCACCCATTTCCCTATACTTCCATTTTCATATTAAGGGGGAAAGTTGTTAAAGAAACATGTTTATTTGTTTAGAAAATGTATAAAGTGAACTTTTCAATGTTCTGCAGCATATGGAGTAGAAATAAAATACAATGTAATTGATTTTTGAAACAAAATTTTAATAAGGTTTTTTTAAAGTATTAGAGACTGATTTTCTTGGAACAATACACAACATCTCCTTAGAAACAATATTTGAAGATTTCGCATTTTTTATGTTTTTTGATAACACAAATTTTAGAAAAGACTTTTACTCGCGACAAAGCTACGTTAAGTTATCCATGTGCAGGATTGCAAATACAGGATCGTGCAAGTACAACTCTTCTCTTCGCATTGGTTGCAATTGAAATTCCAATGCAATGAAGTATCGAGAAGCACCGAACGAGCAAAAATGTATTAGAATGTCGAAGATCTCATCCTGTAGATTACGGTGTGACGAACATTTCTTTGGAGCTGTTGGTCTCAAACCTCCCGGTTTTAAGGTTCAAAACGCTTTGTTTCGGAGTTATATAACTATATAGATTTTTAACATTACTGTCAGAGTGTTGCTAGTTGTATTTGGCATGAATATTTAGATGCGTTTTATTCTTCTCCAAATCTTTCATTTCTTTTAAGTACAATTCATCACCTCTCCGTGAAATTCTCTTTTTTTAGAGAATGGTTGTGTGTGGAACCCGCAAAACTCATCTTTACATCTTTACTAATAATACAGGGGAGAATTATTTTTCATAACTATTTGAATTAATTTGGAATTATTATTTTCCTTCCAAGTTCGTAAACTCCATTCGTATGTCGAACACTAACTCGCCGGGCATAAAAATTGGAATCACGGGGTGCGAATTCTGGATTGGGACGTATTTATAGCGCCTGTTCTTGTGTAGGTTCACTTAATTTCAGTTAGTACAAATCTCAGTCGCAATGCAGTTACAAGTCTCAACCTTCACCCTTCCCCAGGGAAATTCCACTCGCTTTCAGAACACACAGTAACCTCATTTGATTATACCTACAAGGGGTCTCAGAATTATTAATAACTAGCCCTAGCAGAGCGTGGGGTTTACGCCGAGCACGACTACGCACGTCTTAAGCCGTAGATGCCGGCGCGAGGGCGTGCTCACAGAGAATCGAAGAGGCGACTGCCGAATCCCTGCACGAAATCCTTCCGCGCCGCCACCGGGTCGCGCCGGTCCCAGACGTTGGGAGAGGAGGAGCAGCAGGCGGGGTAGGCGGAGCAGGTGGAGGAGAAGGAGGAACAGGCGGAGGAGGAAGAGGAGTAGGCAAAGGAGGAAGAGCAGGCGGAGGAGGAAGAGGTGGAGGAGAAGGCGTAGTAGGCGGAGGAGGAAGGGGAGCAGGCGGAGGATTGATTGATTGATTTTTTCGTGTTTCCGGGCGCGTCGACTGCTTTGGTCATTAGACCCGTAAGTGTAGTGCATGATTTCCCCGGGAGATGGCGGTGATCTTCCCCCGCTCGATGGCGAGATCCGGCACCGACCTACCGTCGGCTAGCGGGGTTTCCCCTAACCAGGACTCTCCCACCAGCAGAGCACCGCCCCAGCCGGGTCAATCTCTAAGCTCCCTACCGGTCTCCCGAAATATGTGGTAGTGTAGTGTATGTTAGTGTAAGTGCGTGTGTAAGAGGAGAGGATAGGACAAGGAAGAGGAAGGACAGATCGCGTGCGGACCGTGACCCGTTTGTTAGGGTACTGCTCCGGCATTCGCCTGGTATTGATCGGAGAAACCACGGAAAACTACCGATGAGAGCAGCCGGCCGCTAAAAGTTTCCTCAAGACAGCGACTGAATTCGACCTAGCTGAAAAGCTAGTATCGAAAATCCTGCCGCCGTGGGGAGTGGGAACCTAGGACCTCCCGGTCAGAGGCGCTGTAGTGACAGCAGTTGATGCACTGAGCTTCCGCTCCCGGTCAGGCGGAGGAGGAGAAAGAGGTGGAGGAGGAGGTGGCAGGGTAGGCGAAGGAGAAGGAGGAGGCGGCGGCGGCGGCGGTGGTGGTGGCGATGGCGGTGGCGCCAACAGAGGTGAAGGCGCCGCGCAGCGAGGCGGTCCCAGTATAGGCTTCTCGTACGCGTGGGGGCTGAATTTTTAATGCGGCTGGGGCGCCACGGCGCTCTCTGCCAAGAGACTTCCCAGCGAAAACAACAGATGCCGCGCCACCCGCCCGCTTCGGCCCGCTCCAACCCGCCCACCACCTCCCAGAGAGGTGATCACTTGCGTTCGTCGTGCACTTAGGCGGACGCTTTGGGATCAAGCTCTTCTTCTTCTTCTTCTTAAAAAAGCTGGTACGGTAGGATTTGTCGTAAAAATAGATAGAAAAGTGAACAAACAGGTAAAAATTAACGTTGGGATTAGTTTGGAACATGCCTAGACTACACCGAAATATCTTTTTTATAAGCAAGTAGATGCGACTAATTTATTTCATTGGATGAATTTTTATTGAAAATTTATAGTCCAGAGCTCTTACGTTCAGCTTTGACGTGTCCACATAATATTCGCTGTTGACTAAATTCTGCAATCCTTCCAAAATTTTATTCAAATGCTAAATACGGAATGACGGTTTGGATCCTTCTGCATTATACGAAGGCGTTCTCTTAATTGTGAATAGGAGATAATCTCATTTTACCAAAGAGACTGCGCCTTTCGAGAACCAAAATTTTTGTAAATGAGATGTTTGTAATCAAATTACGAATCAGAAAATAATTCATTAGGTTTTATACATCCGATTTATATAGTTTTTTATGTTTACTATCTATGTATTATATTGTTTTAATTCTATTTTAAAACTAATATTTTCTTCTGATCTCTTGATAAAATTTTAATCTTAACACGCACAAGGAATGTGATTCCTATCATAGAAACTAGATAACCCCCGCTAGCATTTATTCCTGAAACATTAAAGCGATATCTCAAATTTATATAACATAAATTATTCACAATTGAATATTCCACCTAAATTTTATACCTATTAGTGTGGATTATTCGCACAAGAGAGTTCTTTCACAGGTTTTCTGTGATATCAGAGGAGCTCACCCCGTTCTTAACCTAGGCTTCCTTCGTGCGATGTGGGCTAGCAGGAACAGTACTCATCGCTGTTTCGCATGCTGGAACGCATGGCAACCGCCCAAGGCACCATCCCTCACACGCAGACATGTGCTTCGCAAATCATTGAATCACTGAGGGGTTAGAGCGAGAGATTTCTTAGTGGATGGAGAATCCATGTTACTCCCAGAAATACTATTTATTTAGGAGAAAAGTGGCGTTGGTGAGACCTTTATAAACAAAATATGAAACTCGCATTAGTTTATTTTGCAAAAAATAAAATATTTTAATACTACATAAAATCGGCCGTTTAGTCGTTAATTTAATAATACCAACAGATCGTGTGACCTAAGAAGAAAAAAATAAGGCATAAATTGACATTTGTATGTATTATTTACGCAATCAGTATGAGCCAAATTATAAACCTGTTAGACATTCATCTGTGGTATTTTCACTGTGATCGCTAACCGTTACACCGTCAATCACCAAATTGTCTTGGTCTGAGTTGCGTGAAATCTAGCTACCTAAGGAATAGTTTTTAAAACATTTAAAATATTAGTATTATCACTGATTTACAATTTCCGGTCACGCTAAGAAGACAAATTTTACAGTCTTATTATTCAATATGTAGATCGTGAAATATATTCGAAAGCTACCAGTGCACAGAATAACGTCTCATCTTTCGATTAATATAATTGTTTACTTCTCGTGTAAGTAAATGAGCCTGTTAAGTGGGTCACTTATCTAGCTGTAACCACTCGAAGCAAAAACTCTAATTTAGCAAAATATTGATTGAATTGACGCTAATAGAGTTTTTAAACGATTTTGTTTACATTAAATCAATAAGCGTGAGTCCTTGTTACTACCCGTTTCGCGAAGCAAGGAGAGGGACGAAAAGCTAATATCTTCTTTTTTTGTTATTTATGGTCGCATCAACATCTAGGGGATTAGCGACCACTATTGGAGTTAATGTTATGGTAACTATGGAGATGAAACGAAATGGTGATGATAAGGGGTGAAAGGACAAGCACAAGAACAACCATGCCCGAGGCGGGACTCGAACCCACGGCCCTTAGGTCCGAGATCATTACGACACTACTGCCTTAGCAATCTTGGCCACCGGGCTGGCAAGCTAAACTTTTGTAAGTTAGCACGCGTTCACATGATGCGCAGCAAGCAAAGCACTGACGGAGATAATTTTTGAAAAAAACGCTCTTTCGATAGTTGAAAAGCAAAAAGAAGACTCTCTCATACTTAACTCTTGGATTGGATTATTTAAACATTTGCACTAGAGATGAGGATGTCTTGTCCAATATAGTATCTGTTGTGGTTTCCTGTGTGCTTTTGTTTCGGCGACGTCACCTCCCTCGACTTAAACCGACGAGGCAGGTATCGCGTGCAACATGAAAATTCCTCTTTCGAAAAATACTGCGTCTGAAAGGAAAATACTTCCTCCCTTCCCTCTCATTGCGTCTGGACAGGGCTTTTGTCCAATTTTTTTCAGTTGCACCCGATATAACTTGACCCTGTCTCCTTATCCGTGCCTGCGGCAATGAACCACGCTTGCTTTCATTTCAAAGCTGAACAAGCGTCTAGAATTTGAAAATGTAAAATGATTAAATAATATTCCCAAGCGAGGCATGAACTGCTACAATATATTGTCCAGTATGTACCATATTTCAATCAAATACCGCTACGATTAGGAACAGGTGTGTGTGTGTATGTGTATGTGTATGTGTGTGTATGTGTGTGTGTATGTGTGTGTATGTGTGTGTGTGTGTGTGGTTTTTTTGCAATGTTGCCGGCAGTAAGGGAGCAAAATAAAAGTACGAGGGCGAATCCAAAAGTTAGTTAAACTTCCAAGTTAAGGCCATTTACAAAACCACCTACGCATAGGCAACGCGGCAACATGTGAACTTAGAATGTAAGTTTACTTTCCTCATAGTTCAAGAGACTCAACATTTCTCGGAACGGTCAACCAACTTTTCGATTCCGAATGCGAAGTAACAATTTGGAAATTGTCTGCTTTTACCTCCAAATCGTTTCGGAATCGTCGTCTTCCGAGGTCCTTTTTCAGCTTACCGAGCACATAATAATCGCATGACACGAAGTCTGGACTGCATGGAGGATGTTGCCAGATCTCCCACTTGAATCGTTGCAGCAGTTCGGATGTTTGGCGGGCCGTCTGAGGTGTTGCGTTATCGTGCAACAAAATCACACCGGTGCTCAATTTCCCCGACGCTTTTCTTTAGTTGCCTTTCGCAACCGCTTCAACGTTTGACAATACGAATACACCTCCAATTTGGAGGGCAGTTATCCAGTGCATATCCAGTTAACGCGCCATTGAGCCTATCCCGCTCTGCACACACAACACGACCGGATACCACGTCGCCTTCCTATCGGTCGTGTCAGTAGTTATTGCAGCTTGCTCCTCATTGGCCACGGTCAAGACACACACCGCGTGCTGCCGTGACGAGCTAGTGTAACGTACTTTTTGATTTGCCTACGTGATTCATTCGAACCAGGAATTATTCCTGTAATGTTAAATCAAATACTTTCCATACAAATTTTCTTCTATTTTCTGTTATAAATCCTGGGTCTATTTTAACCAAACATCGATTCTTCGATGCCAGTAGTACCCGCACGAAAATATAGAACAAGCGTAATGCTCGGAGACATTGTCCGGACATTTAATTTACTCAAAAGTCTTAAATGCAAATTTTCGGGAATCGTAAAAGAAAGAATTGCTAGAGTTACGAAAATTAATTGCAAGCTCTCTTTAAAAATTTTTTTTTAGCATTCACTCGCAACTGATTATGTAAAATGGTGCTCTCGTTTACAAGTTCTACCATGATTTCCCTCAATGCACAGCCATCCGCGCGAAAAGCGTTTTAATGAAAAGGAAATGTTGATAAATAGAATTGTACGCAAATATTTCTAAAATACTTCTTACAAAGTTATTTAACTGTAACCTCAACTGTACATGCGAACTGCCGTATGTTTTTAACGCTTTATCGTATTGGGTTCATTAATGTTAACTATGTTTTAACCTGAAACCCAATATTTCTTCTGTGAAGAAAACATATTTTACGCTTGAAGCTTTTTTAATGAAGGAATAAATATATTTAATTTTGGGGTTTATGTGAACATACAATGAACTGGAAGAATTATAGGATACCTTTTATTATTGACAACTAATTACAATTAAATTACTGATTTCATTTCGGAGCAACGTTTCAGAGAAAGATTAGCCCCATCATCTGGCACAACGTTAATAAATACATTATCAGAAAACATTGGAATTCTTAATGGACCTGTAGTGGACTTAATGGACTACTACTAGTGTAAATACGTTATTACGAGAGCATTTTGGTAGTACGGAGAGAATCTTAGTTGTCATTAATTTTTTAATCAATTTTTGGTGCTAAAACATCTCAATTTTACAAAGCTAAAAATTAATGACAACTGAGATTTTCTCCTTACTACCGAAAAGTAACATCGTACTTACACTCGTAGAAGACATTAAAAACTTTTCTTTGACTATTTACATTCTGTTGTCATTTAATGTGATGTCATCGAAATGGAGGGGAGAGGCTTTGATATTGAGACTGAATAATGAGAACTATGTAATGTTATGTCGTGAGTGAATAGTGAGAAAGAATATGAAGAATACAGTGTATCATGAGAAAACCAACAGAACACGTCTCCACCGTGAAAGGGATGGCCGGATTCGAATCACCGGATCGAGATATAGAAAGTAAATGCGCTGTTCACTGTGACGCGGGTCGTCCCATTGTATTGTTGAACAAATAACCGCAAAAAATAATTTTCTATTACAAAATCGGTTCGACTGAGCCCATTTATGCATTTCGAAAGACGAAGCTTCATGTTCGTCTTCGTCCTTGTAAACAATTTCTCCATCTCTTAACATCGCATACAAGAGACCCAGTCACAGGCACCGCGCGTGACCTTTGACTCGAGGGAAGCATCCGTCCATCCATCCTCCCGGAGGGCGAATCAATGGGCGAGTGTGCCTCCCCCTCCCCCTGCCCCGCCCCGTCCGTTGGAGCGCTGCCAAAAGAGCCGAAGAACAATCGAGCGCGAATTGATTCCGGACGCGCCTCACTTGTCATTTCCGCACTCGTCCGCGCCTGCCGGGGCGGCGAAGGCGAGCACCTCGGCCACGGCGGATTCTTCGAACCCGAAAGCACTGGAAATCGTTCGCTCCCTTTCCTCCTTACGATCGAAATGTGGGGTTTCCAAATGACGGAATTTCTCGGAAGCGTTTTTGCCAACGAGATGACGAAAGTAATTTCTAGCTATTGAATCAATTGCTTTGCCTGTCAATTATTTTTCCGTGTTTAGACAGTTTCAAATGCCATATATTTTGAAAAATATGGTGGAATGAACATAAATACATAATCTCTTGGCTTTTTGCGAATCTAGAGCGTTTCTAATGAACGTTTAATATCCAGAAGCTCAATATAGCTTGTAGAAAGTTTAAATTTACTCATATAATCCATAAGTATTTGGAATATTAATTTAGCCGTTCTTATACATTGTTTCGGATATAGTGTAATAGTAGTTCTTAATTTATTCTCTAAAAATGTGTCTCTTCTCTTCGGCGAATGGATAGTCAAGGTTTTCTGCATACAATGCACTAATAATTAAATATAAGAGTAATTAAATTATTGAAACTGATCTTTTTATTGATATCACTGCAAAATTGATATTTCTCGAAATACTTTCTTTTATTTATGGATAATGTCTACAAAATCACAACATGTTAAAAGGAATTTTTTTTTTATGTACGTATACATAAAATATTTCGGAACACTAAACGTAATGCTGTGAAGTTAAAAACCAGGATATTTGTAACGAATGCTAAGAGAAAAGTGTAAATTCGTTAGGGCAAAACAAAAGGAGGGAATGAACACGCCAGTTGAAGAAACAATGGTTGAATTAGGAAGAGCCCTTCAACCATCGAACCAAAGGTATCTAGGAAGATTTCCGAAGAGAAAGCAATGTAGTTTCAGTCGCCGCACAAGTAGTCACTTAGGGCAAAATATAGCCATGTTTCATGTGAATTAAACGTCGCGCCAGTGCAAAGATGCACGAGATCAATGAGGATATGCTTTACTTTCAATTAGTTTAACTATAGAAGCACTGACATCCTGGTAGACCCCAGATCCTGTTTTATACGTATAAAATAAGTAAATTTGCATGATAGTTTTAAAAATTGTAACTTGTCCATATCAAATGATAAAGTATAACGAGCAAGATCAAAATCAAACGTTTGTATTAACAAATTGTAAAACAAACGGAATGTATAAAAAACAATTTCTCAAAAAGGTTTCAATTTTTTTTCACGGATAGAGCAAAAACACTTTTCATCGAATTTTCGAAAATAACAAAAGTTAGGAATAATGCGAGAGAGTATGTGATGTATCACCACTAGTTATTTACATGGTACCACCTAAACTATCTACTCTAACTTCCCTCAGTTGATGCTTCTCTACTCGTTTCAGTGTTAGGGTGCCGAGACTCCGACCGCGGACCATCGCAATTTACTTAAATCTTAAAAATGTACAACGCATGCTTTCTAATGTATTTAATACTTCGGAATTAACAAGACTTCTCACTTCGAATGATCAGCGTATTTCATCTATAATCCGCGACTATATCGCAAATTAGCGATTTCCCACAACATAGCCAGACGGTTTGGGAAAAGCTGTATGAATACGGGATGGATAAGATACGGGATTCCAGATAATTCGTGTGTTAGCCATATTTTTAACATCGCGCGTACAGCGAATTATACTTTGTATACACTAGCACACACATTGTTTATAACTTTGTGTACATAATCACACAAACAACATGGTTGTATAATTTAATTCCTTTAACTACTAAATCGATTGGTAATAAAATTCTTAATTCTGATGACTTTACTTTTTTCCAAAAAAAAAATTGCTTCGGTAAATGACAAAAAACATAGTGTCTCGATGGAGATTTCTTTATGTGCATATTATTAAATCTCATATATATTGTAATGTTTTTTAAATTTCAAAAATAGTTATAGATTTACTTTAAAGTTCCCCAGTTGCTGTAGCTCTGTGACGAAGAAAAGCTCAAGCAGGCGGATCTTGCTAGTTACGGCGAAGACAATAAGTCATGTTCGCCTCATGTCGCTCTTACCCCAAGCATGGGAATTTAACTAGACCCAGACAGGGGAACACCGGTAGCTGTTTACATTGACAAGGTAAAACAAACTTCAAACAAGTGAAAGAAATCGTAGGCATCTACATAATAACGCCAAATACATACCACATTTTTAATTAAAATTTAACGTGTTATTTTCATCGCTCAAATTTTTCCATAGTCCATAAAAAGCGTGGAAGAGATTCTTCAAAAACTTTTACATTGACAAGGTAAAACAAACTTCAAACAAGTGAAAGAAATCGTAGGCATCTACATTTGTCACGTAAACTTTCTACGCTGAAAGGTGACTTCTGAATGGTGGCAACGCGCCTGAAATTGAGCAACCGGTAGCGGTAGCTCAGTGCATCAACTGATGTCACTGCAGCGCCTCGACCGGGAGGTCCTAGGTTCGAGTCCTGACGGCGGCAGGATTTTCGACACTAGTTTTCAGCTAGGTCGAATTCAGTCGCTGTCTGAGGAGAATTCTAGCGGCCGGCTGCTCTGATCGGTAGTTTTCCGTGGTTTCTCCGATCAATACCAGGCGAATGCCGGAGCAGTACCCTACCAAACGGGCCACGGACCGCGCGCGATCTGTCCTTTCCCTTCCTTGTCCTATACACACACACACACACACACTTACACTAACATGCACTACACTACCACATATTCCGGGAGACCGGTCGGGAGCTTAGAGCTTGTCCCAGCTGGGGCGGTGCCCTGCTGGTGGGAGAATCCTGTTAGGGAAACCCACTAGCCGACGATAGGTCGGCGCCGGATCTCGCCATCCAGCGGGGGAAGATCACCGCCATCTCCCGAGAAAAAACATGCACTACACTAACGGGACTAATGACCGAAGCAGTTGACGCGCCCGTAAACACGAAAAAATCAATCAGTGAATGAAATTGAGCAGCGGACGCCGTGTGGCGCGCCGCTCCGCGCCGTGCGATTGCACCGCAAGGCAGCCGGGAGTGCGGCGCGGTGCGGCATCCGCCCGCCGCCGAGTGCTTCGCGCCATTAAGCTCGCTAACGACGCGACTAACGCACCCGGAACGCCAGCCTCTTTCGCCCGCGCCCGCCACGCCCCTCGGACGGGCGACACCGGATCCCGCGGCATCCCAAACCGCGGCCCGCGATTTGCATTATTGGGTTCCAGTGATCACACACCGGACTGAACGTTATTTAGCAAATGTTATTCAGTGATGCCTTGTTTTACCGGGAGAGGTGGCTCAATGAATCAACTGATGTCACTGCAGTGCCTCTGACCGGGAGGTCCTAGATTCGACAGGATTTTCGACCCTAGCTTGTCAGCTAAGTCGAATTCAGTCGCTGTCTGGAGGAGAATTCTAGCGACCCGCTGCTCTGATCGGTAGTTTTCCGTAGTTTCTCTCATCAACATCAAGCGAATGCCGAAGCAGTACCCTAACAAACGGGTAATAGACCGCGCGAGATTTTTCCTTCCTCTTCCTTATCCTATCCTCACCCCTTACACTAACATTCACTACACTACCACACATGCCGGGATACCGATCGTGGGCTTAGAGCTTGTCCCGGCTGCGTCGGTGCCTGATGAGAGATACCTGGCATCTCCCTAGTGGGAGATACCTGGTTGGGAAACCCTTAGCCGACGGTAAGTCGGCACCGCATGTCGCCATCCAGCGGGAGAAGATCACCGCCACCACCCGATAAGAAAACATGCACTATACTTACGGTGCTACTGACCTCTGTAGTTGACGTGCCCAGAATCACTACCAATCAATCATCAATCATACATTATTTTCCGTGTCAATGCTCAGGCCATGCGGTCTGCTCTTTCACCCGACCAAGCAAATTCCCCTACACTCCTTTTCCCGAGTTGATTGAATTTTGCTCAGAGGCTTCATTGAGGCTTCAGAGTCTTATACACGCCGTAAATTTATAACATGAAGCATCTGGTGTTACTTCCTCTCCGAAGGAAGGCATATGAAAGATTTTGTCGCCCTTAAAATCTACGGTTTTCAACGGGTTTGAACCCGCAAACGGGTATACCAGTCCGATACGCTTACCATTACACAACTGAAGTCACGGTTTTCATGATTTTCAGAGATTGTTTGTGGCACCTTTTTGAGGGAAAAGCTATCTAAATTAGTATTGAATGTTCGATTTTTATATTAAAGCAATTGTTTCAGTTTCAAATACATAAAATTTTTTAGTGTAATATAAAATACATTAAAGCTTCCACACCTTTCTGCCTTTTTACATATTAGTTACACACGATTCTTCATAAGTAAATGAGATTTTTAAGTGAAACAAAAAATATTTCTTTAAATGGTGTTATTAATATATTTTTCTATTTTTAGTTTAATAATACAAAGTCCCCTTCGTAATACGTGACTTTAAGGACAGGAAAATATATAAAACTCACTACTAAATTATTTGGTGTATTGTTAGATGAACGATACTGATAGCTTGCGTGCGGTCGCATTCATCAACTATATTCAACCGTGTGAAAATAATATCTCCTCATGCTGTCTATCATTCTTATCGGTCCAAGATACGTTCAAATGCAAGAAAACCGTACATCTTGATAGACACGAATTTCATTGTTTTTGGAAATATGTTAATTTTTGTATTTTTCTATTTTATTGTTCTTTACTGAAGCATGTTATTTTTGTTTTATATGGAATGTATTCATAGCAATTTTTTGTTGCTTCTAATTGGGTTGTCTCAAAATAAGAACAGTGACAGTTTCCCGCGGACCACTTTCCTCCTCACCACTGCAAGTTTGAAATCATTATTAGGACCCATTTTAAAATCATTTAGTCAGAGGAATCATGGTTACGAGTTACGAGATGCTGCTGTCAGAATACCTCCCAACAACACTTTTCGTTTAATCCTCAGTTCATATTTCAAACTTTTGTAACAGTTACAAGCTTTAACTTAGGAAAACAACATTCTACCGAAAACATCTGAAAGGAAAGTTGCACAAAAAATTCTTCTATCCACCGTAAACCTATTTAATCTGATGGGTTTCTAGTGATTAGTATGTATTTTACACGTAACTTAACTCTCTTTATAAATCATTATCGAAATAACCGACGGTGTCCGGGCTTTCTTTATAGCAATCCTTACAAAAGAGGAAAAATTACAATTTTGTATAAACCACTGTGTTTAAGATTATTATTTCTAATGTAATTGGTTCAGATTTTAATAAAATATTATAGTTTTCATTCATTTTATTTTACAGTATTTTGCTATTAGGTTAAAAAGATATCTTTTACGCCCTGCTACTAGTCTCTTGCAAATCTATTAGGTTTCTGCCACACAGCTTCTGGCCTGTGACGCAATATATTAGGAACGAATCTGCTCTAAGCGACAGGTGAAAAATAATGATCGTGATTCATCTACAACATATTTTTTATATTATTTATTTTCAACATTTGTCCCAGTTCAGAGGAGGCCGAAAGTGTGTTAGTGTCTAGTACATGGTCGAATATGCGTCACTTTGGGACGCAAAGGTTAACTGGCTGTCGGCTTGATAAAAGCTCTAGAAGGAAGAATTTTATTCATATTTCCCGACACACGGCGTACTGGTCAAGCCCCCAGAAGGAAATTTTGGAGCAAGAATGCCCGGATAAGGATTGTGCACACGGCAACGCGGGGCAAGGCGGCTCGGACGTAATTGGGACGCAAAGGGTAACCGGATGTCGGCTGGATAAAATCCCTAGAAAGAAGAATATTATTACTCATATTTCCCGACTTAAGGCTTACTAATCAAGCTTGCAGAAAGAAGTTTTTAAGCAACAAAGCCCGAATAATGCCCAGGGCAACGCGGGACGGGGTGGCCCTGACGTAATTCAGACGTAAAGGGTAACCGGCTGTCGGCTGAATAAAAACTCTGGGAAGAAGAATATTACTCATATTTCCTGACACATGGCGTACTGGTAAAGCACGCACAAGGAAGTTTTGAAGCAAGAAATCCCGATGAATGTGAGACTGTGCCCAGGGCAACGCGCGGCGGGGCGGCGCGGACGTAATTGGGACGTAAATTTTAACCGTCTGTCGGCTGGATAAAAGCCCTAGAAAGAAGGATATTATTCATATTTCCTGACTCAAGGCTTACTAGTCAAGCTTGCAGAAAGACATTTTGAAGCAAGAAAGCCCGGATAATGTGGGATTGTGCCCAAGGCATTGCGGGGCGGGGCGGCACGGACGTAATTGGGACGTAAAGTTTAACCGTCTGTCCGTGGGATAAAAGCCCTAAAGAAGAATATTATTCATATTTCCCGACTCACGGCGTACTGTTCAAGCTCGCAGAAGGAAGTTTTGAAGCACGAAAGCCCGGAGAATGAGGGATTGTGCCCAGGGCAACGCAGGACGGGGCGGCCCTGACGTAAGTCAGACGTAGAGGGTAACCGGTTGTCGGCTGGATGAAATCCCTACAAACAAGAATATTATTCATATTTCCCGACTCATGGCCTACAGGTCCAGCTCGCAGACGGAAGTTTTGAATCAAGAAAGCCCTTATAATGTGAGATTGTACCCAGGGCAACGAGGGGTGGGGCGGCGCGGACGTAATTGGGACGTAAAGGGTAACCGGCTTTCGGCTGAAAAAAAAACTAGAAAGAAGAATATTACTCATATTTCGCGACTCGCGGCGTACTGGACCAGCTCGTAGACGAAAGTTGTGAAGCAAGAAAACCCGGATAATGTGGGATTGTGCCCAGGGCCGCGCGGGGCGAGGCGGCGCAGACGTATTGGGACGTAAAGGGTAACCGGCTCTTGGCTGAATAAAATCCCTAAAAAGAAGAATATTACTCATATTTCGCGACTCGCGGCGTACTGGACCAGCTCGTAGACGAAAGTTGTGAAGCAAGAAAACCCGGATAATGTGGGATTGTGCCCAGGGCAGCGGGCGAGGCGGCGCAGACGTATTGGGACGTAAAGGGTAACCGGCTCTTGGCTGAATAAAATCCCTAAAAAGAAGAATATTACTCATATTTCCCGACTCATGGTGTACTGGTCAAGCGCGCACAAGGAAGTGCTGAGGCCAGAAAGCCCAGGAAATGTGGGATTGTGCCCAGGGCAACGCGACGCGGCGCGGCGCGGCGCGGAGCTCCCGTCCCCAGGCGCATATCCCCGTCCCCCTCCGCGGGCGGGCGGGCGGGGCTTTGGCACGCACGCGACGCACGGCACGCGCACGCAGACACGCTCCACGCACCCGGCGCTCGCCGGCCCGCGCGCGCTCCTTTCCACGCACTGCGTGTGCCGGCGCAGTTTGCGTACGCGTCCCTACATGCCGTGTGTGCTTCATAGTCCCTTTCTGGACTTACCTGACCATGTTACAGAAACAACGCGTGTGCTCTTGTCCGTTTATGCGTTTTTTGTGCATCTTGCTTGCTGCAAAGATCCTACTGCGTTTCTGCGTTGATTTTGTGGATCCCGGGTCTATTTTCGCTTTGTGTCAAGAGTATTCTAGTCAATTAGAGGGCCATTTCGACAGTGGGCCAGTGGGTTAGGTTTCAGATAATTGATCTTGAATGAGCGAGTGATCTGTAGCGCAGTCATTGTAGGATTTAAGTTACTTGCTGTAAAAATATCGAAGAGTATATTCTGCGTACCGACTATCAACCCCATTGATATTATACTTTAAATGAATAAAAAATATTTTGTGTTTATACAATATCTTTATATTTAGTTTTTCACTCTCACATTTTGTTTCCACCACCCAATAATGTATGCGAGGATACTGTATGCTATTAATGTGAAGAAGCCAATGATTGACCGCTTTATAAACATCAAGAGACACTCTTTAATTCTTATCTAGAGAAATTTTGTCTTTACGAAAACGAATATAAAATTGTAAAAATCATCCTTCAAATTTTATATGTACACAGTAGCTAGCGAACCTATTTGAACCAGGAAATGCATCCTCTTAAGTAAATGCTTTAGGGGCAATCAGGATATTTTGAAATAATAAATCTGGTTGGGCAAAATACTGAAAAATAAATGTACGTGCATTTAATGGCTGTTGCATTCTATGTTTGTGGTTGTTGCATTAGCAATTATGTTTTGATTCATCGTGAATTAAAATTATGTGTTTGTTTCCTTTCTATGATTTATGTGGTAATTAAATGTAAAAAAGGTTTTTAATAAACTGTCAATGCTTTTTAGCATTTATCTCAAATAGGTGAATAGCATTCTGTAACATGTATCTATCAAAAAATTATATTTATAATTAAATCGATATAACTGAGTGTATATTACAAAAATATTTTTAAAACCTAATTTATTGACGATAATTGTTTAAAAAATTAAAATCAATGTTTCCTAACAGTAATAAAAACACTTTTAGTATTTGTGAAAACTTATTCTCGAACTTTCTCATACTAACGAAGTTATATTCTATTTCTACACAAACCTAACCCTTACATTTCACAAATATAGTTCACAAGCTTCTAAAAAATATTAATAACACATGAATATTCGATATTTCATGAATCAATACGTGTCACTGATATGTGTTCAAATTCTCATTTGTTCCCTTTTCTGGGTGATGTTTGGACCATAAATGCTCGAATTGCACTTATTGCATAAGTGCTAAAAAGCATAAATGCTCGTTCACTTATGAAAAAATATTAAAAGATTCACGCCGTGTAATTTTGTGTATCTATTGCCTTCATCTTGGACTATTATTCATCGATATTTCGTTTATGTACAGATAATTTCAAAGTTGATCGTCCAAACGCCCCATTACAATACACCAGTTTTCATTGTGTTTAAAGATAGAAAAGGTATAATAACACCAAAATTTTAAGAGGTGTGTAAAACCTTAGCAAATAAAATGTATTATGAAAAACTTCTTGTCACAACTTTCGCAAGTTTTTCGCAACCCATGAAGCTTGTCAGATATTACTGCGAACTTCAACTCACTCGACGCATTTCTATCTTCTCCGGTGAGTGCCTCTCTCAGGCTCTGAGAAGAGTGCAGTGGCAAAGCCGCTACCAGAAACTCGTAAACTTCCCAAAATTCCACAGGCCTCGCGACACTCATCGTTCGGCATTCACGAGCGGCTTTGAAGGGTTGTCGAGTGAAAAGTTGGGTAACACTTCTAGAGCATGCCGTGCGAGACCTTACCTGCGGTTCGAACGGACCTCGACGGGCGACGACGACGACGTCGACGGCGGCGGCAGTGGCGAGAGCGGCGGCGGCGGCGGCGAAGGCGGCGGTGGAGGCGGCGTGGAGGCGGTGGAGGCGACTCCTCGTTGGGGGCGCGACGGCGGGCTGAGCGCGAGGCGCGGCGCTCGCCGCTTTATAGGCGCCGGCGCACCGGGACCGGCATGCGCCCTGCCGCCGCTGCCGCCCCGCCCCCGCGCCCGCCCCCGCCCCCCGCCGCCTGCCCGCCTCCCGTACGCCCACGCGCCGCCGCCGCCGACGCGCGCCTCCGGCAAGTGATTGAGAACCACTTAGGCGGCTCACGCCTACGTGCAGTCCATTAACCTTTCCTTGGGCCATCCGTGGTTTGAGACACGGCTGCATACCTGTACCTGTCAGACGCTGTCTAAATTCACAACTTGGTTTCAGAAGTATTCAGATATATTCTTTGCGACAATTTGAAGTATTTGATTTCATCTACCACCAGCCGCAAAACAAACTTAAACAACAATCACCTGAACATAGGCGCTATGACTACGTCATTTAAACGCTGAGAAATATTTGTAAATATTAGATGTAAATTGCTGTCACAATATCAGCATTTTCTTCGAAAAATGATGATAAAAATATTCTTCCTAAAATGTGAATAAATCCCGTCGATTCAGTTCCATAATTCAAAAGGAAACAACGCCTAAAATTGGTGAATAATGGTGAATTGGTAAAAAAGTGAAAATTTCTAGAAATGTAAGTTTAAATTCAATACATGTTCAATTTTATTCGAATAAACTCGTTATCGATGTAATGAAATAATCATTTAATCATATTGTCTACACATGTTTTTCATTTTGTTTAATTTTCTCATAGCTTTTATAAATTTTTAATTAAATTTAAACATTCATTGTGTTTAATTTCTTAGAGTCGTCATTTCTGTCAGTAATAAAATTCAGTTTCCATTCCCGATTTGTTTTATTGCCTTCGAAGAATCCTCCATAACTGCAAAGGTTTACAAAGATAACCATGAAAGGCAATATAACAGTGGCAAAATGAGTTGCAAATTAGCCTTCGTAAAATGCTTGTTATAATAATACTTATTATTCGTGTTGTTATTACGTCCATTACAGTTATTAAAACATAATTATTATTTAAAAATCATCTATAATAATGATAATAATTATAATTACGATAATAACAATTACCATAAGAAAATTGTGGCCAAATAAATTGTGTGAGGGTATCCTCAAGCTGAAAAGCACCTGTTTTATCAATAGAGAGGAAACAGCAGAACAACGCCGTATGACAAGCAGGTCGTCGGACAATAGGCACGAGACATCGAAAGAAAGGTGGTTCGCTCCCTTATTTGAGACTGACAGCGAGACGGATCTCTTGACGGAGGTCGAATGGCTGATCATTGAAGATCAAGAAGAAGCACTAAGGACTAAGACCATTCAGGCCAACATATACTACCAAAGATGGCATATAAAGACTTTGCAAACAATAGGATGAAACAATCACTTAATGCAGGCACGTTAATGCGAGCACACGAGCTACTTGCCCGTCTGAGAAACCTGGCGCTCCTACGTGTACGGGGAACTTCCCCTGACTTTGCTCGCTTTTCCCCTCCAAATTCAGAAAGAGGTGTACACGCGCAAGCTGGAATGGCGCGCGGCGGGGAATAGTGGCTTCTTACGAAAATATGTTTGCCAGATATATCATATAACCTAGAATTGTATTATGTTTATATTCTTTACTACTTATTACTATTTGAGTTTTATATTCTTTCTAAATTCTCCCTTATATAACCATTTTTGCTAAGTGACTGGAATATGTTTGAATGGCGAATTCTGTCGTTGTTTTCGAACTCTGTTACGATATTAAATCATTCAGTTATTTATTGTATTTAGAAATAATGTGAAATCAACAAATTAAAACATATATTAAAAAACCTTATTTCAAGATCTTATATTTTAGAACAAAATTTTATTTAAAAAATTTCCAGCATCTATATTGTAGTTTTTCAAACTTAATAGGTGCAATTTTTAAAAATAATTTTACGAAAATGGTACTGCGTCAATTTTATAAGCTTTCCTCTAGTCGAGAAAAAAAGTATTTAGAGTCTGTTTTGGGAATTTTTTAATTGCTTATATTTCATGAAAATTTACGAGAAAAATACTCGTAATCTCAAAAAATGTTACATGATCTGTTTTAAAAATCGATCTTTGTAAAGCAGATTTTATTAAAGAAATAAATCTCTCTCTTCAATCTTGAACGCTGAAAATATTTTGCACTTTTTCAATTGGCAATTTTCAAAATTTAAAATAGAATTAAAATGTGAAATGAACCATCCTTTCCTCTATCCCAAAAAAATTGTAAGGCAAAAAAAAGCAAGATCCATTTTTGAGAAACTTTGAAAATGTTTAGGCTTTATTTTTGTTGCATATATTAATTATATTTCGTAATACTACGTGACCTTACGCAAGGACATAATCCATTTGTAAACCTACATCCTAAAGTATTCTAGCTTTCGAATTCTAGTAATCACATTCATCGCACCAAAGCTGCGCAAAAGGAACCATATGGTACGGCTAAGGAAAAAAACCTCGAAGGAGCAAACCTCTCATCGGAAGACATGTACATACTAATCTAAGAAACTCTTATTTCCTGGCATGGATTATCCTTCCAGACTTTGACGTCATTAGCACCTGAAATGAAACAGCGCCAAGGAAGGTCGTCCATAAGCTCGCCTTTGCGCTTCCGTTTCGTTCACACACTCACACTTACCTCCCTAATGTGCTCATTTAATAATTTATTGGTTTACTAGTTGATTGATTTAGTTATTTACTTATTGCCTCATAACATAGATACTTGTAAATTATTAACATATTAATTAATTAGTAAATAACTAGTAATTAATTTGGTAGTTAATTAGTAAATAACTAGTAATTAGTTTAGTAGTTATTTAATTATTTCACCTCCAGTGTATGTCCCGTTTAAACTACTAGCCAATGTTATTTTTCCGGACTCTAAATATCGTTTCCATATTAGTCCGAACCTTTCCTAAAAAATTTCCTTATTATTTCATAAAGTGATGCATATTATCTCTTAATATGTCCTGTGTAAACATTACTTTTCTGTATCGGAAGTAGAAGTTCCCCATTGCCATCTATTGTCCTTTCCACAGTTCGGTGGCACATCAATTTACATGGATGTGGATCCAATCTTCTATATCGCCGCAAATTCCCATTGCCATTGAAGTCTTTCAATCTACATTGTATCTCCCTCTACCTTACACCATCGTTACTCCCTCTTGCGCCGCTTCTAAATGTGTGAGCATTAGTTTCGCAACCCCATACTGGACTATTGTAAATTCTAGTGTAAAAGGCTTCATGTATAGTACCCTCAAAAATCAAATTATCCTTTTCGAATTTGCAGGGCCTTAATTGAGTTCGGCCAAATCGTTTGGGGAATACCAATTTTGGAGAAAAATGTCAGAACGTTGCAGGCGCTAGTATTGACTCCAAATGGACGAACATGCGGACAGACAGAGACAAGCAGACAGATGGATAAACGAACGGATGAACAGAGAGACTGAAGGATACAAAAACAAAGATACTTTTTGCCGTAAACCAGCGTGAATTCTGACTACACATGTTGGAGGAAGTCATTTATTACATTAAAAAAAGATTTATCCACCTGTTTGATATCAGGTTCCCACCATACCATGAAAAAGCGCCCATTTTTGCAGCAGCATTTTTTCTGTGCATTACACAATGAAACTTGTCACTTTGGTACTCTTTATTTTGTCATAATTGTACATTTAACGTGATGCTTATTTATGACGCACTAAACTTTAATAATTATTGCTGAAAATTATATATTATTATACCGTACCTTTCTCGAATTTCTGCTTCAAAATCGTAATTTTTCATTCCACCTGAAGCTTCAGCAAACTGTTATTGATGGACCGGAAGTGGTATCAGTGCATCAACTGCCCCGGCATTTACCTGGTATTGATAGGAGAACCTCCGAAAACCAACAATCAAAGCAGCTAATTGCTAGAATTCTCCTCCAGACAGCGGCTGAATTCATCCTATCTAGCTAGTTTCGAAAATCCTGCCATCGCCGGGACTTGTAAATCAGCGACTTAAAAGCTCCGTTAAGATTCCCTAATCTTAAGAGATTGAATTTTCTTACGTTCTTAGCTCGAATTTTATTCCAATCTGAAATTTGAACTTGGACCAGTAACCACTGGTGGTCGGAGGCGATTTCGTTCGACACAACTGTTACGTCATTAAGCGATTGCATTAAGAACAGAAGGGGAAGAAGTATTTCAGTTAGGTGCCCGTTTCAGAATTCACTCCACTTTGAAGAATAGAAGGAAGATCGTTCTCTACAATCCAACCGTCGTCCACTGGCACGTACTTCAATTGATTGATTGATTGATTGATTTTTTCGTGTTTCCGGGCCCGTCAACTGCTTCGGTCATTAGTCGCATTAGTGTAGTGCATGTTTTTCGCGGGAGATGGCGGTGATCTTCCCCCGCTGGATGGCGAGATCCGGCGCCGACCTACCGTCGGCTAGTGGGGTTTCCCCTTAACCAGGAATCTCCCACCAGCGGGGCACCGCCCCATCCGGGACAAGCTCTAAGCTCCCGACCGGTCTCCCGGAATATGTGGTAGTGTAGTGCAAGTTAGTGTAAGTGTGTGTGTGTGTGTGAGGGGAGAGAATAGGACAAGGAATGGGAAGGACAGATCGCGCGCGGTCCGAGGCCCGTTTGATAGGGTACTGCTCCGGCATTCGCCTGGTGTTGATCCGAGAAACCACGGAAAACTACCGATCAAAGCAGCCGGCCGCTAGGATTCTCCTCCAGACAGCGACTGAATTCGACCTAGCTGAGAAGCTAGTGTCGAAAATCCTGCCACCGTCAGGACTCGAACCCAGGACCTCCGGGTGAGAGGCGCTGCAGTGACATCAGTTGATGCACTGAGCTCCCGGGACGTACTTCAAAAACCATTTAGAACGTTCAGAATTATTTCTAGTGCAAACAAGTGTAGTACATACGATTGATAGACCAGGCTGATTTTCAAGGTACAGTGCGCCAGGAAAGTCTCTCCGCAGTGAACCAAATCAGGGCCTCCTATTAATAACTGCATTTATATTCCTAGCAACGGGATCACTGGGAAACAAGTGAAGGGGACTACACGTGTAGCATCTACTACTCGCGCAACATTTTTTGATCGATGATCTTGCTTCCCCCTCCCTTGAGCAACAAACAGTTCGCAGCAAAAGCTCGCAGCGAGTACTGATGTCAACATTCCAAGTATTAAAACTTCGTTGGCGCGAAACAGAAGCTAGTCAAAGAGAGTCGAGAACTTCTGTTCAGCTTCAATGCCATTATCTAAAGAAATGGCTGTGGCAGGTTCAGGTCCTTCAAGGGAGACACCTAAAACTCGTTTCTAGTGTCCCTGCTGTTCCCTACCCAGAGCGATGGCCTGGCCACACACGTATCAGGTGGACTTTGATTTTTCAGAAGTTGGCGTTACTGTAAATACTCTAGTGGTCGACTTTGTAACTAATACCTCCACTTCGCCCGCATTTCCTCAGTCCATCGTTCAAGAAAAATGGCGCGAGTAGTATTATTACTGTGGTGAGTACACAATTTACGTTTTCAAGCCGCAGCTCGTACTACAACATAATGTCTGTTGAACACAGCAAGGTGCCACTGCAGAGAGACTTTGTGGCCATCTGAACAATAGACGCGAATGTTGAGCTCAACGTTACTACCAGTGACGCCACTACCAGTTAATGTTTTTTTTTACTTGATATTTACATAATTCAGATACATTCACTCTACATATATTTGTTGACTTACTAACTAAACTAAAATTAATCTTACAGCTAGCATTGCGGTTGAGGAAGCCTAATGGTCACCTCTAATCAGGGTCCATTTCGGAAAATTGTTTTAGAAATATGTGGAAATGGTACTTATTTTTTATTCTTGTGGATGGGGTTTTTGGCTAGGTTGAATCTGGTTAAATTTGGTATCTGCATTACAATGGAGTAGAATTGGGTGGATGGGTATAGGATGTGCTGGGTTATGGGTTGGAGATTGAATTCTTTATGGAGCTCTGCATTAGATATGAATCATGGTGCGTAATTAATTGTCCTTAGGAACTGATTTTGGATAACTTGGATTTTATTAACATTGATCCTAGCTGCATTTAGCCATATTGGGCATGCATACAGTAGATGGCTATTTCTGTTGATTAATTTTTCAATTGTAATAGTTTGTTTTTAGCCTGCATTACTTTATTGTCAATGTGACGTTTTCAATTTAGTTTTGTATCGATACTTGGACCTAAGTATTTTATTGGATTGTTTGATGGGTGCCAGTTTATCGTTTCATTATTTAATATTAATGGAGAAGGAGAGGTATATGGTCTAAGTGTGGATATTTTTGCTGTAGTTTTCATTGGGTTAAATTTTATTTTTGACTTTGCTGCTTGCATTCTATTGTTGATTGTAGTGAGTGAGGTTCCATATAAGTAAATTGCGGTGTCGTCAGCAAACTAGGCTATTTGTATGGGGTTCAACTTCGGAATGTCTGCTACATATGTTAAAAAGAGTGGATAAGAGGGGAATCTCTGGGGAATAGCTGCGTTTATTGTTTTGGGGTTTGAATGGTGATTATTGACTGCTACTGAGCATGTTCGGTTTTCTAAGAATTTCATTATAATTTTCGTTAAATAATATGAGGTGCCGCTTTCTGATTATGTCTATTTGTGCTTAGTACCAGATTATATCAAATGCTTGTGAGATGTCTAAAAATATTGCTACTGTAGCTATTTTTGTATCATATTATTTATTTTATCGTGACCTGGTGATTTTTTATTTGTAGTTTTCTGATAATTTTTTATTTCTTTTAGAGATATGTAGCGAAGTCTATGGTGTGGACCATATACTAGTTGTTTTGATGCTCTGGTGATTGTTCGGGATGTTTTGGATGGGGTTTTAAATGTTTGGGATGTGGTTAGTTAGTTGTGAGTTGAGTTAGTTGTAAATGTTGAGGCGAAAACGTGGCTAATTCTTCCGCTTTTAGTATTGAAGTGTATGTGTTTCCTTTTTAAGGTTTAAAGGAAGATTGTGGTTTTCTATTTAATGTTTTTTGGTAAAGAGCCATATTGAGTTCTTTTAGGTGTTCAGAGAATCGGTTTTAGAGGGGAATTGTTGTGCGTTGTGCTTTTTAATTAGTCTTTTGACTATGTTGGTAATTGGACTGAGTTTGGACATAATTTCTGGTGTTCTTAAGTTGTCATACAGTCTTCTTGTTGTATTATTTTTTATATTTATGGCATATATTTCCTGAGGCAATATGATGTCCTTGTTTTTGTGGATTAATTTGTAAAGTTTTTAGGGTGTAATGTATGTGTGTTTAGATCACGCACTGTTCTTGGACAGATGGCTACTTTGACTGGTACCCGCCCTCTTTTTTTTAGGGGGGGTGTCTTGAAGGTTTGAATTTTCACCCACTGACCTTTTTCGCCACTGTGTTCCGTTGCCTGGTGACTGGTGGATGAGCCTGTCTGGTGCGGTTGCCGTGTTCAAGGCTGCTGCGTGGTCGCCGACCTCACTGCTACAATGGCGACGCGTCCATGACTTCGCCGTCTGCTACATTGTGGTGTACTGAAGGCACTGTTTTGATTGATTGATTTTTTCACGTTTCCGGGCGCGTCAACTACTTTGGTCGTTAGTGCCGTTAGTGTAGTGCATGTTTTTCCTCGGGAGATGGTGGTGATCTTCCCCCGCTGGATGGCGAGATCCGGCGCCGACCTACCGTCGGCTAGTGGGGTTTCCCCCTAACCAGGACTCTCCCACCAGCGGGGCACCGCCCCAGCTCTAAGCTCCCGACCGGTCTCCCGGAATATGTGGTAGTGTAGTGCATGTTTGTGTGTGTGTGTGTGTGTGTGTGTGTGTGTAAGGGGAGGAAGAACAAGGAAGTGGAAGGACAGATCGCGCACGGTCCGTGGCCCGTTTGATAGGGTACTGCTCCGGCATTCGCCTGGTGTTGATCGGAGAAATCACGGAAAACTACCGATCAGAGCGGCCGCTAGAATTCTCATCCAGACAGCGACTGAATTCGACCTAGTTGAAAAGCTAGTGTCGAAAATCCTGCCGCCGTCAGGACTCGAACCTAAGACATCCCCGTCAGAGGCGCTGCAGTGACATCAGTTGATGCACTGAGCTACCGCTTCCGGTCTGAAGGCACTGTTTCGTTTATGTATAATTGCTATTGAAATTGACTGTAATCAGGGTTTGGCTGATAGCCTGCACTATTGATGAGGGTATGTCATAACACACAAAAAATCCTCGCTGTGAACACTATTAAGTAGAACTTTCACTTGGAACTGAAACGATGCATAGCTCCGCTCTAGCTATCCGCTCGGGTCGGAGGCTCGTTCGCGAATGAATGTCTACCAGTAGTTAAGGAAAGACTGTATTTAACGCATTTTATCCCTTACAGAAATGCGTTTTACTTTGTAGAAGAAAAAATCTTTATACTCTCAAACTATTTTTGCGTTAAGAAATGTAATGTAATTATTTTAATGTTAATTGAACTATAAGTTTGGTATAATGATTTGTTACTAAAGGATAAAGTATATTTCTTCCACATGTTTCATGTTGTCAAATGTTAGGTATAATATTTCATTACATTGGGAAATGTTGATGTGTATCAGATATTAGATTGAAGAATGCCAAAGAGACGCAATTTATGTAATATTGTTTTTTGTATAAAAGTCTGAATTTTACTGACTAAAATTTCATTAATCATCAAGAAGTACTACCGTGGACTTTAGAATTGAAATTCTGCTACCTGATGTAGAAATATTCGTCAATTTATTATTATTCAGTATCATTAAAAAATATTTTTAATTTCCAAATAAAGCATATAATATTTTTTTCTGCCAAATTAAAACTTTTTTGCTTCATGTCGTCGTCCGTTAATTAAACTGCTTTCTGTATAACTGAAAATGTTACATAAGGGTCTTGAAACAATGCCCATTATATTGTTGCTTCAAAGGATGAGAGACAACCCACCATAGGGATGTTTTACCCTGTTTTATCATTAACACCAAAAATGTTTCCGCCTAAATTTGATCCTCACTGAGACGAATATTGAGAGACATCCCGGAAAACACGACGCACCTTTTGTCGCCTCTCCACTACTGTTAACCTTTGTGCAAGTTCTCTAACAAGGCCCTCCTGGGGCTCGAGTATTAATGAATGACGTCAGCTCGGCTGGCGGTTGCGTGGGAGGCTGGGGTGGAGTGTGATGGGCAAAAAGTAGTAGCAGGCGCAGCTACGGAAGATTGCGTCCTGCGCACGCATGCGCGGGAGCGGCGATTTCTGCGCATGCGCGGAGACAGGGATGCGCCGCGAGACATCGACTATCGGGGAAAAAACTCTCCACAGCATCAATATTAATTCACTTCAATGCAGCTCCACGGAATAGAACGTTCTATGATGACTAGGGAGCGGATTTTAACGAAATGGCATTGTTTTCGTTTCACATTATAATAATGCCTTTTAGTATATGCATTAATTTTATGGTATAACGAAAGAAAATGACTCATTTTATATGACTTTTTGTTTTTTGCATTTTATCGTCGATTTCGATTAATAAGTCATTTGTTCTTTTCCTATCATTTTTAAAGCATTTTCGCCAATTGCATCGATTTTAACATCACTTTAATGGCACTTGCTTCAAATAATATTTACAAGATGCAACAAATTCTCCACAGGATTCCTGAGTAGCTTATTCTATTTTTTCTCAGGAATTGTAATGTTAGCCACTTTAAGTCTATTATCTAAGGTCACTGTGACTTGTATCAGCGCCACTGTCGGTTCGTACGATTTCGCGATAATTATGTAAAGACAGAGGTTTTCTGGTAAAAATACAGCCTTAACCAAAAATTAAAATCGAAAGTAAGGAAGCTCGATTACAATTGTAACACACCCAACAGCTTCAGTTGTTCATCGGTACTGGTTTTGATTGAATTATTTACGTCATTTTCCTTTGCTTTTAGGAAATTTTAAAAACATTTTAAGAGCACTTCATTGATCATTTTTTGCGGTTTTACGTCATTCAAATCATTTCTTAATTATGATATTTCAAAGCACTAATTATGTTTATTGCAATTTTTATGTTATAATTATTGTGCACCATTGTTTGAATTTGAATTTATGAAGTTGAATGTATGAAAAGGAATATTTTTTGAAGAAAGCTTTCTATTAATATATTTAATAATATTATATAATTTGTTTTCCGATCTTCTTCTCAAAGATAGAACTCAATAGATAGTTGATTATGAAATAAGTTATATCCATTGCCTGGCTATTCTGAAAACAAAAACATTAAATTCAAGAAGTGAAAAATGTAACTTTAAAAGATGTGTGTTAAGAAAGTTATTATTTTGACTTTAACTCTTGGACAAGGGAAGTATTGTAATAATAGATATAATGAGGGCAAAGAATTCACCGTGATAAATGTACTGCATTATTACATATGAATAATTTTGAATATATACACCAATATATTTCACATTAATTTTCCATTTTAGATTTAACTATATCAGCTTCTAAAGTAGTCAAGAAGTAGATAAAACGTTATTTTTAAATTAAAAGAGTTTGTGATAGTTTCACCAAAAAATGTCAATTTGCGTCTTTGTGTTCGTAACTTATATGCTCTTCTTCATGTTATAATCAATGTAAACGTTGAGTGTATTATCACTATATTCTAACGTGCAGGAAAGAAAGAAAAGGAACATTCCTTAACATGAAATATGTGATTTTTTTCCTTCTCCTTACCTTCGGTGTAGTCCAGCTTATTGATCTAGATAAGAGAAAAAATTAAGTATTACGTGATGAACAACATCGCCAGAATATAAAAGATTTACAGATAATTCAGATAATTGATTTATTTTTAAGTTGCAGTATATTTGCTTCCTCAAAAAACTTGAGTACACTTCCCTGATTCAAATAATGCAGTGGAATTGAATGCATTACTGTGATCACGTATTATGAGGTCTTTCATGTGAACTAACTTTCATTTACTTCCAAATGTCAACGTCGCGTGACACATTGACTTTCTCCTTGTGATTCAGGAGGTAGAAGTCAAAGTGCGGTATTCCGCCCTTCTGTAGTACTTTTATTAGAGAGTTTCGTATGTATATATGTAAGTACTATTTATAGTTAGTAGTATGCCTAAATACATTACAATGTACCAAACATGGATGTTACTAGAATTGGGATGACTTAATGACCACCATGACCCAAAAATGTATAAACTGAGCGTGAAAATAATATGTGGATATTACTCAAATTATGATTTAAACATTTTTCCAGTATTTTTGTCATTTTGTCCATTGGGTGAAAAATTGGAATAACAAGGGTTCAAATGGAATTTAATGAAAATATTACAATATATTTTATTTTGTTATTTTAGCTGCTAGATCATAGCAGACGATTTTCCTCTGCCTTACGATTGATAATAAATGGAACATCTTCTAGACGACTAACGAACAATCCACACTGCAAAGTTCTAACGCTTCTTACCTAGAAAATCAGATGATATAACCCTGACCACATCAACTTCACTATGTATTCTCACCAAAACCTAAAGCTGAAACCCTGATATCCTTCTCTGAGCGGAATGAAAAGCAAATAGTGTTCAATTGAAAAAATTACAAGAATATGACCTATTTGAAAATTGTGTAAATTTGCCGAAAGTCCAAAAATATGCTGGAATATGATTTAATATGACTTATATAAAGTAGATCACATTTGTATTAAAATAGTTTAAATAAACCATGCAAATTTCAAATATTCAATGCACTAACCTACAACACGTGCCGGGAGACCGCGGGGGCTTAGAGCTTGCCCCGCTGGTGGGAGATATCTGGTTAGGGACAACCCCGCTAGCCGCCGGTAGGTCGGCCCCGGATCGCGCCACCTCTCGACGAAAAAAATGCCCTGCACTTACGGGACTAATGACCTCAGTCGTTGACGCGCCCGGAATCACTAACAATCAATCAATCAAATATTCAGTTAAAATATGTCCAAAACTAAAATTAAAAAGCCACAACCTCCAAATCCTAAAAATTAGTGCTAACATTTCTTAATTTACTAGCCTAAAGAAGCCTTTACCTGCATAAACCGCGCCATACCGTTCATTAACCAATATTCATACCAATGTTTGATATAAAAAACGCTCCAGAGGAACAGAAAAGTACTACAATATTAATACCCCACGATGAACGAATATACCCATAAATGAAGGATAAAGTAACTAGAATGAATATAGTTGATTTCGTCGCACCAATAGAAAATACGGAGTATCTTAATTCGACCATAAAACTTTTTTATTAATAGTTCACTACAGCAATAAATTAATTTATAGTAGAATATCTTTACAAATATCTCTATTATAATTTCAGTAAGAATCATGTCTTCATAAAATGAAGATATATATTTCATACCTCGTATATTTGTAAACTTTTCAGTCGGTTATCAAGATGAAGTTCGTTATACAAAACTTCCAAGTGAACATTTTTAAATTGTCACTACGTACAAATCGCAATAGCATAATTATAGAAAATGATTTAAAAAGAAATCTCGATATTTTTAGCTATCGTCTCTCTCGGAAGAGCCGTTGACGAGGGTTAGTTGTCCGTTGGGCCGCGAGGGCGCGCGCGGCCGGTCATGACTGTTGCGGGCGCGGTCGCAGCGGTAGCGAGGCAGTGGCGGCCGGGCGAGTGGTGGCGGAGGTCGTGGCCAGCTTGTGCTGAGCGTGAGCCACCAGCAGCGCCATCTTGCTAGCGAGCGCTGCCGCAGCACCGCCTGTTGAAGCCCATGGGCACCTGCGCGACAGCGCCATGAAGCTCATCACCATCAGAGGGAACATGTGTTTGTAGTGGTGTCGGCGAAGACGACCTGCCATCAATTAAAAATGATATTCAGGCGGTTCTTAGGTTTCTATTAGTACGAGTTATGCCCTATATTTGAGCACAGTTCAGAGGAGAAATAACAAAAAATAAAGTGTTTTCTATTTAGATTTCTACCGGTCAAATTGTTTATTAAGGTATTAAATGCTAGTAGACATAATGTTAACAAACAGAATTTTCATTTACGTAAAAAGTCGTACAAACATCTCCACCCCTTTCTGTATGATCTACTTCCACATGCCTATCTAATTATAACTCCAAATCCTCTGTCAAAGTAAAAACTAGTGGGAATGTGCAGCATAACATAACTTTTCTTAATTATAGTATTACTGCTCAACAACTACTCCTGTTTTCAAAAAACCTGTAAGACCCCGTTTAAAGATCTAAAATTGAGAGAGAAATTTTATTCTGAAAGAAATACCTCTTTAATTTTGAGGCTTATGACATCCGCAAAGTATTTGAACATTTGAAACTTTCAAAATGACAGGAGTTTTAATGAGAATCCAAACTATGCATTATTTTTAAATGTACTTTCTTGTATTTGATCAATAATATAGTTCTTCTTCAGAATTTTTTCAAAATGTCAGAGGCGTCACGTATAGTTCCCCTAAAATGAAAATACTCGTATGTTAATGATCTGCAGAACGTCATAAATAGATATAACTTCTGGCATATTCAATAAGTATCAGCTCAAAAGCTTGTAAATTGACGTAGATATGAGTGACATCCATCTATCCGTCCACCAAAACATTTTGGAAATTGAAGAAAGGAAATATTACACGTATAACATGTTTGATGGCATATGTATTCCAATTGACCTGTTTACTTGTCACACTGAATGTTGCGTTCACCGAATTAATAAAACAATTTCCATAACACACTGCAGTTACGCTATATTTGTGTCAGGTTCAATGGAAAATAAATCCATGAAATAATGTAAATTTCATAATGGATAAAGCTGATAACAAATTTATCGGATGCGACTTTTGACGTCAAATGCCAAATACAAATTTCCTTTCAATTGTAAAACATATTGATAACGTATCAATGCATTTTCAAATTTAATAACTAAAGTTTGTCATTTGCATGTATAGTTGTCAACTATTTCCGCCGGGCCGGCCGCACATAGAAATTGCTCATCAAGCGCTCTGTGAGATCTGGAGGGGGAGGGGCTTTGCTGCTGCGAGTGCGCGGCGCTCCAAAACTCTCAGGGCCGTTTCGTAACCGATGGCCGATCGGCGCGCCTCATCCATATTTCATGCGCGGCTCCAGAAGCGAGTGCTGGATCCGCTCCAGACGGCCGCGCGCGCGCCCCTGGCCGTTATGCAGCCCTGCTGACAGCGCTGTACGCCGGGTCACGGCGCCCAAGTGCCCCTACCCGCTTGCCGCCCCGCCCCCCCGTCCCTTGCCCCCTCTCCGGACGTCCCGCCCTGCCTCCCTGCCCCTGTCCGCATCACACAACCTGCTCTTCCAACCCGCCCTGCTCCGCCCCCCCGCCCTGCTCCGCCCCCCCCCCGCCCTGCTCCGCCCCCCCCGCCCTGCTCCGCCCCCCCCGCCCTGCTCCGCCCTGCTCCGCCTCCCCCCCCGCCCTGCTCCGCCCCCCCACGCCCTGCTCCGCCTTCCCCCCGCCCTGCTCCGCCTCCCCCCCGCCCTGCTCCGCCTCCCCGCCCTGCTCCGCTCCCCGCCCTGCTCCGCACCGCAACCGCACCGCACCGCTCCGCCCCGTCACGTCCCACACCGCTCCGTCTCTCCCCTCCCCTCTCCGTTTGTGTTACAAAGCGACTGTCGATACGTGCGAACGGAGCAAACGCTTCCCGGAAGGCGAGATTGATATTTCATCAATGAATCCCGCCACCCCCGCTCCCAGATAGCCTCTTTTACGAATGGCGAAGGGATATATCATGGGTACGGAGAATGAAGAAAAGGGTCATTAACTTTTTCGTTAAAGGGAAACTAACAGTTTACATTGTCCTCTTAGCATTGGGTCGTTTCGCGATTTTCTGTTGTTTTTAATTCACATACAATAAATTCCTATTAATAGTACATGTGAATATTGTTAACTTTTTGTTGACTCATTATTTTCTTCACTCTTTTCAAAATTTGGAAGTAAATAAATTTTGTAAGTTGTCTAAGTTTCTAAGCTGTAACATTTCAGATACTTTTATTTGGTATTTATTTGTTTTTCTTTAATAACTATCGTATAATGAGCCCGATAATTATAATATCGTATAATTCATATCTAAACACCAACCATTCGAGAGTCACATACTGACACTGGCAAATACTCAGTCATTATCCAAACTATAAATCGTATGAAACAATGAAAATTAAATAATTTATAAAAAAATATTTTACACAGTTTGTATATATATTCTTATTTTTTTATTAAATTATAAATATGTTTGGCAGTATCTTAAACAGTAAATAATATAGCCAGTGATTTGTCTGAAATTTAATTTCATCAAAAGACAATTGTTAATGTGACCAATCGGAGAATAATCCAGATTTTTGACAGTAATGTCCGTATTAAGCACACTAAAACCGTAAGATTAAGGCACTTGTATAGAAAACATTTTTGTAATGAAAATCATAATCATAAGTGTAATTCACTTCCTATCCTCCAATACTGCTCCAAAGGGCAGTCCAAGTGCTCGGACCCAGCATTTGAGTGCGGGTAACAAGTGTTGCCCTCTGCTTGGCGGGGGGCAGGGGGGTAGGGATGGGGAGGGATGGCGTTAAGGGCGTTCGGCCCCAGTTAAATGACAGGCGAGAGGCACGCAGTCCACCGGGGGAAGTTGGGCTTGAGCCGCTCTGCTCTAGAATACATTGAAGCGGGCGGCTTTGCTAACATGCCAGCGTTTCTGTCGAGGGGGCGTGGAGGCTTACCTTCGTGTGCGGGGCCGTCGGGCGGTCCCACGCGCAGGGAGTAGGAGCGGAGCAGCGCGAGCGCGCGTTCGAAGGCGCCCACGCCCACGCCCTCGCCAGCGCCCGCCGACCGAGCGCCGTCGCTGCAACAAGCGGTCCACTGATTGGCTAGTGATTCCACCGGGAGCGCTAGCTCAGTGCATCAATTGATGTCACTGCAGCGCCTCTGACAGGAAGGTCCTAGGTTCCAAGATTTTCGACACTAGCTTTTCAGCTAGGTCGAATTCAGTCGGTGTCTGGAGCAGAATTCTGGCGGCCGGCTGCTCTGATCGGTAGTTTTCCGTGGTTTCTCCGATCAACACCAGGCGAATGCCGGAGCAGTACCCTATCAAACGGGCCACGGACTGCGCGCGATCTGTCCTTCCTCTTCCTTGTCCTATCCTCTCCCCTTACACACACACACACTTACACTAACTACCACATATTCCGGGAGACCGGTCGGGAGCTAAGAGCTTGTCCCGGCTGGGGCGGTGCCCCGCTGGTGGGAGAGACCTGGTTAAGGAGAAAGGTTTTATGTGACATAGTGAAATTCAAAAAGAATTATTTCACTGTTGTTTTAATTAGTTATTAATTCGTTTGCCATTCAGAACTGGCGATGGCAGATCTGGCCCTATGTGTCATACCACCTCTATTTCGGTTATTTTAACTCTGAAACAAAAAAAATGTCCCAGAGAATCTGTGTTAAGTTATTGCCAGCACTGTGAAACGTGTTCATGTTCTTTTAAGTCATGAACATGTTTGGAACCATTTTGGAATTTTGAATTTGAAATTTTTACTTATTTCCTCACTTATCTGACCTAATCTTCTCTCACTACACCAGATACATATTCATTCTTTCGACCCCTTCTCATTGTGTTTTTCAAGTTCCGTGATGGTATAACATTCGCGCGAAAATGTCCACAATTTATGTTTCTTGTTAGTGGGTTTTTTTCGGCGAACCAGTGAAACTCTACGTTTACCTTTTTATACTCCGCATGACATTCTGACATTGCATCATTTTGCGACGCTGATGTTCGTTGACACACGTCATCCTGACCTTTTCAAATTTCTCGGTTCATTATCTCTCCACGATTACTAATTCAAGTCCCTTTTGAAGTTCCGCCATCCGTAGCCGAAATTTTGCAGACAAAGAGAGATGGCGTTTTTGATGATTCAGTGAACGTTTGACACTTAGCAAAGGCGACAAAGTTGACGAAGGACCCGTATTTTATTTCATTCCACGAGTCACCATCGACTTTGAGACTTTCCGTCCAAATATTGGTCTGAATACAAAAGATCTGTATCTTATTTTGCTGTATTTTGTTTTAGCAATCTCATAAACGTTTTTATGACACGCTTCGTAAAAGAGTTTAGGGCAATTGTTTCCATGTTTTTCGTCAATTTCCTCTTTGATTTTACCTTAATTTCACCTCGTGTCACAGTCCTCATAATAAAATCATTCTACTCTGTCCTCGAGTTCTTCTCGCATTTCGTCGATTTATACTATGTATTTTTCTTTGTTTTAGTGGCCTAAATAAATAACTTATAACTTTGTTTCACTCTTAAAGTGCAAGATTTATTATTATCATTTAATTTAATAATCAATATATACTAGGAGCATTTTCTTCAAGTAGCGTAATTTTCTGAGGCAGACTCTCTGCGGTCAGGTTCTGTAATTAAAGCATATCCGAACGGTACAAAATAGTCCAATGTGTCCCTTTTAAATTCAACCACAATCATGTTTAGCAACAGGAAACCTAGCGTGTGGGAAAGCTGGATTGCTTGATCAATGATATACGAGGGCATGCGCGTCGGGGCGGAATAGCTTGTGAGCGACGAATTTCCGGAACTCAGTGCGCTTCGTTCGTGGAGGTGTGTAATTAACGTGAAAAGGGCAGTTCCTGTAATGTGCGCGAATGTTGGACGAGGGCTCAACGCTTCCGTGACTGGGATTGGCGAGTGCGGAGCATCGTTCGGCGTAAACCTAGAATATACGCACCATTCTCATGCTGTAAATGAAATAATACACAACGCATGCCAAACTTTCCGATACAAACCTTGATGGTTGTTCCTAGATGAGATTCAAAACAATATAGCTGCTTATTAATAGAAAATGACGAAATGTGTTGCTTCTGAACGTTCTGCACTCGATGATCGACTCATCATAAAGGAATTTAAGATGAGTAGATGAGAATTACATATATAATGGAGGAAAAACTGAATATGAATATATTCACTAAAAATTAGTGTTTGTAGGGTTCTATTGTCGACAGTTCTTTCGTTTCATCTGTGGGACGCTAATTATTTTGAACAATTTTTTTATGTTATTTCATTTTTCTATTACCTACGTGAAATGTAGCAATAATACGCAATTTTCCTCTATTTTTTTCGTGTTATTTAAGGTCGCATCAACATCTAGGTCATTAGCGACCACTATTGGAGTTAACGTTGTGGTAACTGTGGAAACGAAACGATATGGAAACGATAAGGGGACGGACACAAATACAACCATGCCCGAGGCGGAACTCGAACCCGCGACCCTTCTATCCGAGATCACTACGACACTACTGCCTTAGCGATCTCGGCCACCGGGCCGGCTTTCCTCTATTTTTGAAGTTATTTTTAATGCTAGAACTGCCCTTAATATTCCATTGAGCTCCACCTAGTGTTGAAACTAAATTAAAACAAGTTCAACCTTATTTAAACTCATCGTTCCTCATCCAACCTGCAGCAGTGTTAGCTGTCGAACGAGTGTTGACCGCACGAGAGCTCACCTGTTGCGAAGGCGCACCAGCTCGACGCCCGGCGCCAGCTCCACCCTCTCCTGGCGCAGCACGTCGCCCAGGCAGGCGAGCGCCGCGTCCACCAGGCAGCGCTGCAGTCGGCCCAGCGCTCCGGCTTCCTCCCCCAGGTCGGCGGCGTGCGGCCGGCAGCCACGCACCAGCTGCGCCACGCGCGCCCACCCGCTCTCCGCCCGACCCCGCCCCCGCCGCCGCGGCGCGCGCCGACCGCGACCCGGCCTCCGCCGCCGCCGCCGCGGCCGCCGCCGCCATCGCCGCCGCCGTCTCCGCCGCCGCTGCAGGTGCCGCTGTGGCAGCCGCCGCCGCCGCAGTGGTTTGGAAGGCAGCGAGCGCCATCACTGCGACTGAAAAGACTCGCCCGCCTCGTCGCATCCTGGAAGGACAAACAACGTTAATTTCGGCTGGATACATCCATGTTTGCCACCAACACCGGTGAAGACGAACGTCGAGACCTCGCGTTCGCCTTATTCGCGGCAGGTGCCGGAAATGTTCGTGAAGCGTTTAGTATCCGAGTGTTTGTGGTGCTTGACGGAATTGTATGGCCGTCCGCCTTCTCAGATCAGTGGTTTTCATGGTTTCTCTGATTACATCTAGGTGAATACCGGAGCAGCACCCTAGAACGCGACCCACGGACAGCGCGATACTTCATTCCCTATTCTGTCCCCTTTCCCTATCCTTTGGGCTGAGAGATGAACTGAAAACTCACTATCGAATGGCCACTTCCTCACTGAAATAGAAAAATCCAGATTCGGAGAAAATCTAAAATAAAATTGCATGTGTTATTGAACCATAAAAAGAATATATCAAGCTTTGTTAGAACTCTTCCTGACGGATGATAAAAAGATATTTTGTTTTACTCTGTAAAAGTTTGTAAAGAAAGCTCAACGTTACTGTGCATGAAATCTCTTTTCCCAGTCTTTCACATTCGTCAATAGGTCATTGCAAGTGGAGCAGAAAGCATTCTGGTATGAACCACAGGTCTCGTTTCGAAACGGGAGCACCCAACATCCATTACTCACTTGACCGTCAATAGTTAGGCGAATTGTCCATGCTTCTGAGTGGCGTGCTAGTAATAAATACAGCTATTAATTTGACAAAGCGAGTGCCTGAGTGACAGGGAGTTGCGATAAAGTTCCACACCGCACCAACTGCTGTGAATGAGGGAAATGAAAAAAGGAGGGAGGATTAGCCGCAAATCTCCACTGTATGACGTGTGGTCTGCTTTGTGCGATATGTTTTTTTTTGTTTGTGCGAGTTTGCTCTATTTGTCAGAGCTTAAAGAAATATTATATATATATATATATATATATATATATATATATATATATAATATTTCTTTAAGCTCTCTCTCTCTCTCTCTCTCTCTCTCTCTCTGTCTCTGTCTCTCTCTCTCTCTCTCTCTCTCTCTCATATATATATATATATATATATATATATATATATATATACACATACAGAAATTCAAAATGTAACGAAAAAGGTTAATATTTGTTTACAATATTATTAAACTATTGTATACTAAAATAATAAATTTAAGAAAATCATGTAAATATCATCTTCATCTCTGCATTTGATCGAAAAACATTAAGTAATATACATAAAAAACATTGAATAAGGAACTGATCTTTTGAAGCACAATTTTATGCCTGCACAAGAATTCCCAACCCCAACCATTCACAACTGTTTCATGTTCCATAGAAAAACAACTTTCAGAACTTGATTATAATTTTATTACCTACTCTTAAAGCATATGGAAAACATTGTTTCGCAATGTCCGAATTCCAAATATCAGCTTAAGTAAACAAAGGAATATAGCCAATGTGTCTCAGGGATCTCGCCACATATATTATACTTATCTCACAAGTTCATTGGTAGCCACATATCAAATAATTCATATTTTCATGAACATATGAAAAAATTAAGATTTGTGAACATCAAACCTTGTAGTTCTTCTTCTTTTACATGTACAATATTTGATTTTCGGACAGTTTAAGACAAAATTCTTCTACTAACCCGTGTAATTTATCGCCATTTATAAATAATTTATAACATTATAAAGCTTAATATGTCAAATAATTTGCACAAATATCTAAGTCGTACGCTTTCGTCCAACTGGGTCGAAGTCTTTTATTTCTTTGGTATCCCAGAAACATTCCGAAGTTGTGCCAACTTGAAAAAGTAATCGCTGTGCCAAATCTGCTTCAGGTTTCAATATGTACCATCAAAAGAAGTAGCTTAATATAGGTTCCACACTGTTAAATCTTGAGTACAGATCCTTCTGATAGACTTTCAAAGTATTCATCGCTGTTTACAAAATTTTTCGGAGTATACTAACTCAATAAAAACTAATAATGAGCCTAATATCGTTTTATTTTTCTCTAATGTTTCAATCTATTCATTTTCTTGTAAAATATTCGCATATCACACAGGGTAGTTGAGATACAATAACGTGGACCCATTATCAAAAAAGATTGATTCGATGCATTTTAAAAATATACCACTACATGTGTTGCACGTCACATGAATATGCACAGTAATATGAATAAACAATGAATGAATAAATTATTATTCAACACCACTCGAATATCTCACACTATCACGGAAGCTTCGCCGACTACAGCAACGTACTCCGAACTCACCTGTCAGCTCCTGACGGCGATGAAAGCCAAGTGTGTGCCTATGCGGAAATCGTGTCGGTATATAGCTGTTCTTGAGGATGTGGGCCGGAACAGTGCCGCCCACATAGACCACGCAAGTGGACATGTCGCACGAACTGTCCACCTCCCTCCACAATGGTGCTGGCACCGACGGCATTGTATGGTATTTGCAAATCATATACCATTGTTGCAGTTTATTTCCTTCTGACTGGTAGTAGTGGCAATAAAAACAGCTTTTAGACTACTTCCACCCTGTCTGTATCTTCAATGTGATGTGACTCAAGAAGAATGAAAATGAACAATGGCAATACTGACACAATTACATATTATACAAGCAGGTCATGATTTCACTTGAACAATCAGATTCATTCCAAAGAAATAAAACTTCAATTATATCTTCTGAATTTAGCGTCCATCCCCAACTCAGTAATAATAATAATAATAATAATAATAATAATAATAATAATAAAAGAAAATTTGTATTTAGTATACTAAGAACAACAATCATTTCTTGCTACTACTCGTAACATGATCAGTCTATTTCCACATCGTAAGAGACATGAGTGAAGAATTTTCTTTATTTTAATTAACTGAGTCATTGATTTTGATTTAACTAAATGTATAAAATCTATTTTAAACGTGTTTCATTAGTATTAGTATCTATTCATATCATTTTTTCGGCTCTTGGAGAATAAAAGAAAAGAGACCTGCTCGTGAAGAAATGCCGCAGTTAACTGACTAAATGTTCACAGTATATAACATTCACAGCAATAAAATGTTCGTCGTTTGAATGAAATTTATTGTTTCTCGTTATTATGATGTTTTGTTTCTAATGAACTAATAATTGGGTGAAATTTAAATAAAAACCCTGTTTTTGTTAAACTGCAGATGTGATTGAAGGCTTTATTAAGAGTAACGATTTGCAGGAAGTTTAGTACTACAAAGAGATAAATTATGTGGGTGTCCATGCACAAAATCTCACCTCCGTATTTTCTGCAATATCATGGATCAACTACGCATGAAATCGACAATTGTCGTGAATAGAGCAAGCGTTTTGCATAACGTCTTTCAAACAGATGCACTCACTTCATCATTACACTTACGCTCTTTTCCTCCAATCTTTCTGTTAGTAAGGAAGTGCAAACATAGCACTCGCGATGTAAAAATCATAATAGTAATAATAATAATAATAATAATAATAATAATAATAATAATAATAATAATAATAATTGAATGTTTTTATTATTGATCTAATTATGGAATTCTCATTATTCCTAAACATTGTTACGTCAAGAATTCCGCGAATATCATTCTCTAAAGCAACTCCCCTCGCAATGAATGTACAACACTTACCCCTAGGGTTTGTCAGTAATTCTTGACCTTCTCTTTGTCTCGATGTGTGCCAACAGTAGAAATCCTCACAAATTCGAAGTATTCGAGAAAATGTCAAATCTAAATTGTAAATGGTAAATCGGTCTAACATCTAATTACTTAGTCAAAATAAGGACGGGATGAAGAATGCTTTTAAGAGATGTGGGCGCGTTAGCACACGCCTACATTTTCCGTGAGACTCATTCAAGCTACTTACCAGAGCAGACAGCCTCTAGAATCCTCAAGCACAGTGTGCGTTGATTCTACCCAGCTACTTGTTCAATGTTTCAAAACCATCACTTTGGAAATAGAATCCTGAATACGAGTATTTACAGCAAATGTGTTTTAAAACCTAAACGCGTCATCATTAATGAATACTTTTTAGAGCAGTCAGGATTGTTGGTATTTGAAACAGAGATAATCATGTTTAAACAGTGCAAATGTTTTACACAATCAATGTATCGAAATAGGAGTGGGCGTGCACCCAACTATTTCCGCGGTGGAAACAGACGGTCGAGGCTCTGCACAGCACCCTCTCCAGGGTGCTGCTCTGCATCGTAGCCACCGCCACCTACGTTTTCCGGCGCCGCCACCGCCTCCTGTAATTCGACTTGGCGCGCGCCCGGCGTTTTTGGTGTGTGACGAACAGTCGGAGCTTAGTTCTATTCAGTCCCAGCGCTCCGTGTCCGGCGCTTTTATCTACAGAAGCCATGCGTTGCCTCCACGCGCAGCTTATTTCGGGGCGACGCATGGGAACTTTTTTTCTACTTAGGGAGCTTATCGAATTTTTCACACGTTACTTTTTTTTTTTTTTTTTTACTTTTTCCACCCTATTTACTTTGGCCTGTTGTGAATATCTAGAACGTTATCGAAGTATCAGGAAGGCCTTACAAAAAAATTGTTACAGGTCATATGCACTTGCCTGGGTGCACTCATTATTTCCAGAAAGTGTGACCGGACCGGCAGAGTTCAGATATCTTGGAAATAGGGTGTATTAAACGAACGAGTCTATAAAATTTATATTTGTTGATATTTATTTGAGGGTCTCAAATATAAATTTCTTCCACGTTTTTTTAATTAATTAATAATATCAATTATATTTGTGGTAACAGTAATAATAATGGTCATTTACTACATTTAGTGTGCTGTAAATGATCAAAGTGATTTTTTTTCTGTTTGCAAACAAAGAATTTCAGGAAACAAATTGCTCTGATATTGGTAATGTGTAGTGAAAATCTAAAACAGAGCAACTATCAACTGAAACTCGGGACACAAAACAATTCAATTGGAACCGGTTCGTATAAATCGGTTAGCCACAAATGTGTGGCAAATAGTGTTCGCTGAGGCTTGCACTCACATTCCAGCTTTTACTTTGCTTTCTTCACAGTGATAAATAAATGTATTATATAGATGAAACGTTATTTACGCACATCATTACATGATAATGTACGAAACTTTTAACTGAAATTTATACGTGAATCGTATGATCGATATGAATTTTTATCTTAACTTTCTCTCAGATTTTCCAGTATCGAGCTTGTTATCACTTGTTACTAGATTTCTAAAAATTTCTATTTCAAATAAAAGTGAGGTAAAATTATGTTAATTGGGCCAGTAATTGCTCTTTATTTTTCTACATTATTTTTATTAATTTACCCAAGCTTTAATTTCATAATAATATTAAATCATATGTAAGGGACCTAATTAAAATCACTCATTTTCTAGCTTTAAATTAATACTGGTGTATGCAGGAAAGGATTTGAGAAAAAGTTATTCACTTAACACCAGTCTGAAGTTAACTGGATCTCAGTTAACCCATTAAGGTTAACTGGGCTATTAGTGTCGACGTTAAAAACAATTCTATGTTATGGAGAAATATTCCAAAACCCACTTATCTTTATTCATTATGAAAAGTTTGAAACAAAATAAGGCATTTTCCACAAAAAATCTGTTTCTTTTACCATGAACTATCGATTCGGATACAAGAAATTTTGAATATTGATCATGGAAGTTTACTTTCAGGTTCGGTAGTAAAACCATAGTGAATATTGCAAGCTTAGATTTCTAGTTAATTCAAATGAACAAGTTACCTTTCTTTTTCATTTGAAAAAATGTCATGTGTTTATTACTATTACTAAAATTAACAATTTAACGCCAATATTGCTTTTTGTCAGTATCTTGTCAATTGAGCCCTTGAAATACGTATCCAATGTTTTGTGAATTGGTATTGTGTCTAGAAGATGTATCCTTGGCTGTATCCATCAAAAGCTCCTCTGAAGTAAATTAATATTGGGGGGCGTTTAACTCTTTGATCATTAGTCGTAGTCGTCGTAAGTGTAGTGCATGTTACAGACGAGAGATTGTGATGTTTCTTGCCCTCTTGAACGTGAAATGCGGCAGCGATTCTCTTGACTTTACCCTCTCCAGGTATTTCCCATTAGAAAGGCAACCCCCCACTCTGGAACAAGCTCTTAAGTTCTCGACTATTCTCCTGATGTGTTACCACACATGTAATGCATGTAAGTGTAAACACGTGCAATGACTGTAGGTGTGAATGTAACTGTTTGTAATTGAAGTGAAGTCATGGATGAGAAAGGAAAGAATTTCGCGTGGTATGTGTCCCATTTCAAAAAGTACTGCTTCGACATTCGTCTGGTATTGATTGGTGAAAACATGTAAAACTGTCATGCTGTCGGCTGCTATAATTCACCTCCAAACAGTGGCTGAATTCGACCTAGCTATATAGCTAGTATCGAAAAGTTTCTGCCGTGAAAACACAAATTCTAAGACCTTACAGTTAGGGACGCGGCAGCGTCAACGGTTATTGTCATTGCGCAAACCTAGCCGGTGATTCTCTGGTTAATCCCAATGTTGGGTTGTTATAGCTCGCACTGTGGATACTCTGAACTCTTAAAGACAAGATTGAGATATTATATCCAATATGATTCAGTATGATTTCTGAGAGATTACCTGGGCTACTGTCCACCTAATCCCCAAACTTTTTGGCTCAGTTAACCCTGTTGGCATTTATGTAATTATAATTTAATCTCAATCATCTTACGCTGTGTAAATTACACTTTTACTAAATGTCAAACATTTTCTGACATAATAATATGATCATTTATTAGTTTTATTGTCATGTAAGTTAAAATTAAATTGTCGAGAAAAAATACTCACCTCTTGTCATATTTAAAGGACGAAATAACACCACAAGCAGCAACAACATCCAGCAATAGAACATCTACAAATGTGCAATGGAGAATCTCTAATTAATACTAGTACAATTGGGAACAAAATTTCCATACAAGAACGTTTTAGATGGTCTCCCTCAGTTAACGCCCATGATGAGTTAAATTGACTTAGTTTTTTTCGTGTTTTAATGTAGTTTAACATCAGACTTTTATATGAAGTATCTTCTCATAACTCTTGTTCTCTTCCCTTTGGGTAATATATTGCCTTAAAAACCACTTGCTTCACCCAGAAGTAATCGATCGCATTGTTCCAGTCTTGGAAAGTTAGGTCCACATAAGAAGACTGATTTTGCCACCACGCCTGAGGGCGCACTATTCGCCAACGGAGAGCGTGCGCATCTTGAAGTGTAGTCGTTCTCTAAAACCGCGCCCCCTATCATACATCGGTCTGTCACTCGTGCATCTGCTGTAGTGGTATCCTAGGAAGTGTAATTTGCCTCGAAGGAAGTTTCGCTGCAATACGAAATAGGTTAATGCGTTCGAAAGAAACCTCATCGTCGTCCGGGGTGAAGCTGGTTGGTACGACGTCGCAGACTGTGGGTCGTGCAGTTGCCACTGCACGATGCTGGAGGCAGTGAATGCAAGAAAGCGCTAACTATCGGACGTGAGCTTGAAGCTCAGAATGTTTTCAGAGTTCTACCGCAACATAGGACGAAGTTTAAATTTTTGACAGTGGGTTTTATATATTCTACATCGTTTCTCACAAAAGTAAATTTTCCTATTAAAGTGTTACGCACTCTTTTCCTACTGTTTTTAATGTTTAATTAGAGTTTTCATTTATTATATCCTTATTTGCATCTCATTCAGCTTCAAATATTTGAACTAGACTGACAACTGTATTCAGCATTATTAAAAATTTTTATTCGCATAAAATTTCAGTGTTAAAAACATACGATGGGAAAATTTGGTACCCGTACATTTCAGTATCTTAGTACGCCCTGTCGACGAAGATAAAAATTATAAAACGTGTTGCGATTTAATGCACGTGAACTTGGCGCAATATTCTTTTACAGCTAATATGATATAATATTGATGCACTTTTCTATGATGAAATACCCATATAACAATCATATCTAGACCAGAGTAAGCAACTAGTATGTACCGAGTTAAAACGTGCTTTGTTTTCTTTTCTCTTATACGTAGTTCTCCTTCATTAAACTTCGCCTTGCTCGTAAAATCCGGTATTAATATTTTTTATGTTTATACTCCCATTAAATTCTTCGCTCGACTTCCTCCGTGTGCTCAAAACGAAGTCGTGTGACATTTTCCGATTAATATTACGACCCACCAAGTAAAGCCGATTAAAACAGGATCACGATACAAACTGTCAACATTTTTTCTCCCAATGTCTCTCCGCACATACATCGATGTCGCATAGGCAGAAGCGTGTGTTCTTATTTAAAAGTAGAGTACATTTTACGTCTTTCGTCAAATACAAATAATCTCCTACAATATTTGCCAATTCCAATTTAAATATTGTTTAATTTATTCATTTAAGGCTAAGTCAATAATAATCTGCACTCTTAAGTTGTGGGTAAGCCAGTAAGTACCTGCCCTTCCGTTCTAATAGTCTAGATTTAGTGTTGAGCTTTGTGTACTTACCAGCTTTTAAGATGACATTGTTCACGTTGCTTGCCGTAAGTTTCAGCGTCATCAAATGTTCGAATTGTTGCGACGTGCACATGACCGCTCCACTCCCCTTAAAAAATTTGTGATCTGAATGTGTACCAAAAGGTGAAAACCTTAGAAGGTGTAATTTTTTCATTCTAAAGAATTTACTAACAGATTGAATCATTCAAAAGCAGTCAAACAAGCATTCAGATTGAGAAACGAGTAAAATGTTCTGCTGCATCCACTACTGATTCCAAAACTGAGCAAACGTGGTTCTCAATAACTGAATGACTGATTATTGATGAAGTGGTAAACCAAATTGTCGTTAGTCATATTCTGCATATGACATCGCAGAGATGAATTGTTGAAAGATACTACATTGTTGCAAGGCAATGCGCCTTCACATTCCGTGGTCCCAAGATCTTCAAAATCTGTATTTCAAGGTCTCCAGGCACTCTGAGTACAATACTGATCTTGTCATGTCTCATTACCATTTGTTTGGTCTACTTAAAAATGCTTTAAGAGGCAGATTTCCCTCCAAACCTCAGTTGAGGAAGCAGAGCATGTTTGGCGTTCTGCTCAATCCAAATTCCTTTTCCTGAAAGTATGTGAAAGTTGGTGCTATGATGAGCAAAGTACATTGAAAACCATGGTATCTATGTTGAAAAACTGTCTCATTGTAAATGTTGTACCGTTGTTGTTATCAATTTTAAACGTTGAATGCAAATACATATTGACTTACCCCCGTAGATAGTATACATGTTGTGATTTTGTTTTTGAGATCAATTTCGCCAATTTTGCTGGCGAAAAAACTGAACTACCGATAATAATACCAACACGTCATATAAACATGTTATATTCAAGTAGTTATTTAATTGGTGTGTTTTCATATCCACTCATGAGTTTTGACATTCCTTACACACCTTCACACTTGTTCATTGAATGTAAAGCACTAATCTCTTGAATCCTGGGAAGAAGAGTTCAAAGTAAGTGCCAAGTGTTGATTCATTGACTAGTGATTCCGGGAGCGTCAAGTGCTAAGGACATTTGTCCCATAAGTTAAGTGTGTGTATTTTCCTCGGGATATGGCGATGATCATCTCCTTTTGGATGGTGAGACGGCGCAAACGTACACGTCGGCCAGCGAGGTTTTCCTCATCAGGTATCTCACAACAGCGAGACCCCCTGGCAACTGGAACAAACTCTGAGCTCAGTAAATCAATATTTCTTCTAGATTATCAATATATGTTTGCAAATAAATGTATCCAAAGTTTTTTTATGACAATCATTTATTTCAGCAATTGCACAACGTTTTGTAACTAGTTTTGTTACATCATCAGGTGCTTAGTGAGGGAACTGCTATCCCACTGAATTACCTCTGCATTATCCCTCTGAATTACCTCTGCATCTGATATCACCTGTAGTGAGTGTGAGTTAATTTCGTAATGTTTTCTTGATTGTTCTACTGCAGAGGTAATTCAATGGGATAGCAGTTCCCTCACTAAGCACCTGATGATGTAACAAAACTAGTTACGAAACGTTGTGCAATTGCTGAAATAAATGATTGTCATAAAAAACTTTGGATACTTTTATTTGCAAACTCTGAGCTCCCTATGCTAGGCTTGTGTGGTAGCGTAGTGCATGTTACTGTAAGTGTGGAAGTAAGCTGTGAGAGGTTAGAACAAGGAGTGAGAAGGAAAGATCCCGCGTGGTTTGTGTCCCGAGGCCTGTTTGTTAGGGTACTGTCCCAGTATTTGCCTGGTATTGATCGGAGAAACCACAGAAAACCATCGATCAGGGCATCCCGGAGCTAGAAATATCTTCCGGACAGCGATTGAATTTGACCGTGCGCTAGAATTCGCCTCCAGACAGCGATTGAATCCGACTTGCCACCATCAGAACTCGAACCTAGGACCACCCGTTCAGTGACACGACAGTTGACAGAGGACATCAGTTTATGCCCTGAGCCACCTTTCGTGGTGAAATATTAGGAAATTTATTTAAATCACCTAATTATTTATTAAGGAATAATTTTGTTTGTTGGAATTGATCATTGTGTAAAACTAAAATTCTTATTTGTTTAAAAAGATGGGTTTCTTTGCTGTAGAACGAAATTAATGCTCAATTTTGTTTATGAGTAAGAAATAATATTAGTTTAGATGTTATTACATCCAAAATTTCACATTCAAGTTGAATGAACATAAAAATGTAAAATGTTTAGATATCTTTATTCATTTTATGTGTGCGTCATGTTTAATAATACATTCGAGTAGGTACGTAAAAGAAATGTTGGACAAGAACGAAATGTTACATGTTTTGCGTCCTTCCGCACTCTTTCGTTCGTATTGCCTGTTTCGTATTGCCCTTGATTAATTTAATATCATTAATTTTGTCCCGTCTTTCTGTGAAGGGGGAAAATGAAAGGCAAATGTTTATGCAATGTTCAAGTTTTCAACGTTATATTTACAAAATAAATTACGTTTTTGCTAAGTCTAATTTTAAATATTTGAACTTCCAAATTAATGTTCCTTTTCATATTTGACTTTTCCAAAGATGAATTTCAACTGAAGGCGCAAGATAATTATTTTTGGTCCCATCTATCCGATTATGAATGTGAAAATAAATAGCAATGCACTTAGAAAATTTTTATTTTCAATAAACTCAAGTTATGCAAATAACAGTAATGCATGTGACAGTAATGTATAAATTGAAATGAAATAATGACCCTTTGTGGAGAGCTCTGACAACAAACTCATACTTTGTCCATTGTATGTGAAAAATTATTTCGTTTAATGTAATAGGTATTGCTGTTAGTATATTTTAGTACGTGAAAATTAAAACCTCACATAAATGAAAATACTACTAATAAAAAACATAAACATACTTGATGTAATTGTGAAAGTTCACAAGGGCAGCGAATTTTTTCAGTCAAATTATCCTTCATAATTTATTCTCAGTGATTACAAAGTTATTACATAATACTCTAATATTGCATTACATGTTCTTTCATTTCTATTGTTCGCACACGTAGAATAAATCCCTTCCTTTTTTTAAAAAAATTTGTTGCGTCCACATCTTGACGCAACGCGTCTCCCAGCCCCTCAGGGGCGTTGAGCGCATTTTTTGGAGTAATCCTCCGTTAATTACTAAGTCAAGTCTCGTCACGTCGCAGTCAGTCAGTGCCTTTATCCTTCGGCCAGGGGTCGACGACGTTAGATCCCGGGGTTCCTGGCCGGTCACCCAACCAAGAACCCACGAGTCTCGAATTCGCTTAACCTTCGTGACTTCACGGAGCGTAGTAAACGAATTCGGCTAGCGTCGTCCTCGATTGATGTAAAAACTATCCAAATTGTAAAATGTAACTATATTACAATTATATTCGTAACTCAGTTTATTTTGCGAACCTGATTCCATTTCCTCCAAAATAATTTATTGAAGTGAGAATCATGACTTGCAGAGTATAAGTGTGTAAAAAGATGGCATTTCGCAATGCGTAGGCAATAATCTTTTTCATTACTGCTAATTTGTTTCATTAATTTGGAGTTCATTAGCACTGATTCTCTTCACAATACCTGCTCAACACACTGCTCACATTAAAGGAAATAGTATGTAGATTGAAGCGTGCAACGCAAAAAGTCAGAAAACTCTAAAGATGAATTTAAACTGGCCCAATGCACTTATTTATGTTTTGAAACATATATCTCTATAAAGAAGCACGAGGTGATTCAGCGTCTGACAGTCCACACACCTCTGGGACTGCTAGTTCTAGAAAGAAATATTTGACTAATGATATGAATTTACTAGCATCAAAAGAATATTGCCTAATTTGAACGAATGCATTTTTGTTTCAGTTACTGAACGATGTAAATTTGCGTGAATTAAAATGTTTATCAACTACAATTGAAATCATCATTGTTTAAACCAGGTGGCATCGCACCTTTCAGTGTTTTCTTTGTATTTTTCAGCTGCGCACCAAGGTCATAAAAAATTGCACAAGTCTGCAATGTATCCTGCTGACGAGCAAAACGTTGACAAACTTTGCACTGTCAGGCATTCTTGAGAGCGTAAACGACACGCCTCATCTGCAGAACTTCGTGCATTCCCCGCTGGAAGTCGCAGCGAAAACGGGCGAAAATGCATCCACCTTCGAAAATGAGATGAGATTGTGTGTCAGTTCATTGAATAAGGATGTGACACTCGACTCCAGTTATCATTATTTTAAAAAGTATTGGCATCACCACAACAATACCATCTTGAATATTCGCTCGTAAGATCTGTGTTTAAGTTTCTTTTGAGCTGTAACTCCGCACACATGTCAGAATTATTGCCTGTTAATGCTCTTCCAAAGCCTTCGCGGTTTATCTCATTGGTCGGGGTGCTAGCTTTCCATGATGCGACCCCGGGTTCGATTCCCGGTTGGGCAAGTTTAAAATGTGCGTTTTCCTTGCAATATCGCAGTATTTCATTGCAGAGTGACGATGATGAAACTCACTTCTCAGGTTCAGAAGACCAGAATGCATGGGTATGTCTTCATGTGAACCATACGTACCCCTAAATCCATGGCCGCGAGGCCAGGAAGATGTTGGTAGGCCATGGCCCGTAGGCGGTGGAGTTCCTCCTGTTGAATGCTGTCTCTTGTCAGCTGTTGGCAGATGCGACAAATACGGAATTCTATTAGTAGTGCCAGTTATTGATGCGACATCGATAACAAAACATTGATGTTCAAAATTGTAACTTCCATGTTAATAAAATATCAATCAAAAACCATAGATTTTTTTAAACAGCATTGCGATGTTTTAAAATTGGTTTAGTTATCTCTAAAATAAAATTTGTGAACACAAAATTTAATTTTACAGTGACCATGTTTATTACGTTGTGTTGGAGATTAAACTTAAAACAACTAAAAATAATAAGAACATATAAAAGACTCAGAGTGGAAGCCTGAGCGCCCACGGATATCCCAAGAGGTCGCAGCTTCCTGAGGTCGCTGAAGAAGGGTTCGGGAAGAGGAGGGGAGCCTTCCAACTACGGTACGCCGCTTCTCTATGTGGGAAACACAAGGAACGACGTACGAAATAGTAGGGCATCGCGGTCATTCTGAGAGAGAGATAGTCTGCTCGATTAAGACGGAGCCATTAGTGCACTCTGTGGAGGAGAATGTGAACTTCTGTGCCACTTCGATTGTGGCATCATCGCGTCCATAAGACAAGCATACAAACCAACCAGAGTTCTTCTTACAGCGTTAAATGGATATTGGCGGTGCCAATCCGTAGGTGGCTTAGAGGTTTAGGAGGCCGACAGATGGCACTGCGTTCTATGCGTATTAATAAACCATCGAAGGACGTGCTAGTTCAAATGAATTATTATAAACAAAATATTTTGAAGAAACAATATTTTATACACGATTGTGGTGAAAATTTTCTTTTCGTTCCTTTTTGTTGGTGGTGCCATGGCACACTGGCACTACCCTACCAGCTGCCAATGGCTGTTGAAATTAAATGAACACTCGGCGCCTCCTGGGTTCTCATACGCCAGGTCGTAGGTAGAGGTGTTGTAATATCTCAAACCCGTGGCAGCATCCTCGTTTGGCAGAAACCCGGGTGATAGGGCAAATTGAACCGACGTGTCTCTTTCTCCCTTTTTCAATCTCAAGACGATGAGCAGGGTGATAACTAAACAAAGCTTTTTGATACTCAGTCTGTGAAGATAGCGTCTAGAATAAGTGTGTTCTTTTTGTGCTCCCTTCACAACTTGATTTGTGCGAAAGTGTCACAGCAGTTGGAACTTAATCGCATAATTTCACCACTTCTTACAATTTCTTCATATATATATATATATATATATATATATATAAAATATATATAATATATATGTGGTGTGTGTGTGTGTGTTGTGTGTGTGTGTGTGTGATAATAGAACATAAATGTGAGATGTAATTCATATTTCAAACTCCTCGTGCCAGATTGAGTTATTGAATGACAAATGTGAAATATTACATATCTTGACAACAACCTACCATTTAATCAAATAATTTGCATTAAAATTTTGCTGATATTTAATTATGACGATATATTGAAAGGATTAAAATTGTGACCATTCAAAATTTTAAAGAATTGAAATGAATATTAAATCAAAATTTTACTTTGTACCCATGTGTTCGATGTTCCATTCTGAGCAGTCCAATTTTCTCCATCTAGCGTTGAGTTTTCGCCGTCTGCATATATTAAGAGAACAACTTCAAAGACTCGGTAATCTTTTAATCCCATTATCCCACTTCTTTATTAGGATACTGAAAGAATATGTAAATGACGAGACAGCTCTTTACAATATCTCTTTAATAAGGATAGGCTTTAATCTTTGTTCAGGGAATCACGAAAAGACTTTTCATATCTGAATTTATAGAACGTCTTACGGCTACTTTCGGAATCAAGTTTTCAAAATCGAGCAAATACCTCCACTCTTATTTATCTGAATGTTATCTATCAAACCTTCTACATTTGAAATAGTGGACCGCGAAACTCTCTTTAATTTGCATAATTTAAATAAATTGATCTTCTTCATAATTTACTTCGTCACAGTTTCAATGTCGTACAAGTTTATTACCAACCTAATTATAGTAATTTGGACGACAGACTAATTAAATAGGGTGTGGATACCTGTCGGCCAACGGGTTGCGTAGAGTCGTGGCAGTTGAACTCCATCGGCCATCTTGCCCCGCGGGGGCGCAAGATGAGCGACGAGCGCGGGGGAAGGGAGCGTCACATTTCGCAGATGGCTTTGTGCTGTCACCCCCCGTGTCATCGCGGCAATCCCTCTTCGACCGCCCCGCCCCGCCCCTCCCACGGCCCCGCGCAGCTGCGCCCGCGCCCCTCTCACCCTCCCCGCGGTCGGGTTTCCTCCCTCTCCCACCCCTTCTTTCCTTCCTTCTTTCCCTTCCATTCTTTTCCTCCTTGTTGTTGTCCCTGACCTCGTTGCTTCCTCACGCTTATATTTTATACCTTACCATCGTTATGCCCGTCAACTTCAATTCCCGCTCTTCTTTTATCTCAAACTACCTCTCTGCGTATCACCCCATCCCACGTCTATTTCATCCCTCACCAAACTTCATTCCACGCCAACCTTATCCTAGATCTCCTTCACCACCTTCATTCCAAACACCCTTTATCCCACTTCTTCATCCCTCCACTTCATTCCCCTTCATCCCACCCTTCTTCATCCCACGCCACTCTTCATCCCACGCCACCTTCATCCCACGCCACCTTCATCCCACGCCACCTTCATCCCACGCTTCATCCCGCCACCTTCATCCCACGCCACCTTATCCACCCTTCATCCCGCCCTTCACCACGACTTCATCCACTTTATCTCACCCATCACCCACCCTTTATTCCTCGTCACCTTCGTCCTACGCCATCCTCATTCCTCTCCACTATCATCTCACACCACCTTCATCCCACACCACCTTCATCCCACACCACCTTCATTCCATGATACCCGCATTCCACGCCAGCCTCATTCCACGCAACCGCTCACTAACCCATGCCACTCTTATTTTTTCTGCCATTCTCTTCAGTCGCCACTATGTCGCCAACTATGCTTTTCTGTTACGTTACGTTACCACCTCCCTCTACCTTTCCTGATGCTGTAACTTGCGCCACTTTCAATCGCATATCTATAACCCACGCCCCTATCATCACCTTCTCTCAATCTCGATTCTCCCAATCTTGCCTTTCCTCCGTTGGGTTAATTTCACTTACTTCCCGGAAATTTTCCTGCCCTTCTTCTGTACATCCTTTGTCCGTCAGAACCATACTTCTGCACTTACTTTCTTTTTGAGAGCTGCTTCCTTCTATCCAAGACATCCTTTTCTCTAATTCTTTTAATTAAACATTATCATCAATTTATTTTTTACAATATGTGAGCTTTTATTTTAGGTTATTACTCTGGTTATCAAATATCTTAAATACCCCTGTCATGTACGATTATTTCAAATATTATGGTCTCTTTACACGAATGATTTCCTTAGTTTCCATTGTTGCATAACAATGTACATTTTAAATACATTTCTTGTTGTATTCTTTGCCAATGCTTGTGTCAGCATTACGATTATTATGTTATGTTCTACTAATTGTTCCAACTATTTCAATAATGTACCTTTACCTTTCACTTTGCCCTTTCCCTTATTTCAATGTTTCTCGACATTGTGGATGGGGTGAAGCGCCCAAGACAGACCTCTTCTCCTGCAGAAATCTTACGACGCGTCGTCGTTCTGCACTATCGTCACAATCATTATTGCTATCACTTCTTTATTCTCCGGCCTCCCTCCCCGAGCCAGCGCCTCCCCACCCCCGTCGTGGGCCGCGTTGTCATCGCCGCTCCGCGCGCGCCGGACTTATTAACTCGCGCCAGGGGGCAGCGTGGGATTAAATTAGGCGGCGCCGCGCGATGGAGGGGGAGGGGGAGCGTCGCGGGGGAGGGGGCGGGGCACGTGCCGGCCGCCGTGCGCGCCTATTGGACGCTCGCCCGCAGAGATGAAAGCAGCCCCCCTAAAGAAGGTGAGCGCTTCCACGAGCCTTCGTGACGTCTCCGTAAAGGGATAACGTGATGTCGTTGGTCGTTCTCGGACCGACGTTTGCCCTCCGAACTACTAACGCGCTGGTAATTATATGCCTGCGAATGAGTTGCTTAGAAAATGTGATATTCCCCAACTTGGTGTGTTTTTAGACAAGTTTAAATGCACGTGATTCGCTTTTGGAGAAGTAGGAAGTAGTTTTAAAGATTGATGAGGTTCAATTTGGCTTATAGTTCAAAATACACAAACTTGGTCGTAAGTTACGCTTGGCCAAATGTGTTTTTTAAGGATGTCACGTGTTCTAAAACAATTTCATATTATATATAACAACTGGACTAAAGTAATGTCTCAATAATATTATTGGAACGAAGTACATTGAAATATTTTACAAAATGGATTTGCCTTCATTCTGTCGGCTGTTTTGATGATTTTCGCTGCTATGCATGTATGAACTATTTAATGACGGTAATTATGATGTACGTGGTAGCTTTCAATTGCCATTGGCGCTCAAATTACAAATAAAAAAACACGCATTACTTACCAGGGTGACTTACATGCGAACCCATAACCTTTTGCCCCAGCTACAGTGGTTGCCACCTCAATCGTCTGAACTTCTTAGTTCTGCTTTAGTCAAATACCGATACTCAATTCTTTCTACCTGATAATCCAAGGTACATTGTTTTTGAATTCAATTACTAAGTGATATATCTGCTTAATTCGTTTCACCATTTCCATAAAAGTTCAAGTGCATATTGAAACATTCTTGGGTCAAATTTGACCGTTTGCGTTCTTATTCATACATTCATGGTTACATTTTTTCTCATGACATTTTTCAATATTTTTTTCAAAGTTAAAAGAAATCGTGAACATATAAATGTAGTTATCGTCTCCTGTATTATTTCTGTAGTACACATACCTTTTGAGGCTCTCACAGACAACTAATCTTTATAAATGAGGTCTCTAAAGAAACAGAATTTCACTGAGACGTGACGAACTGCATTTTGACTTTAAAAATACGAGGGATTTGTTGAAAAAAAACTATCTAAATATTTATATCAAATGCAATCCGCAACGCTCGTTAGTATTGTTTGATTTGATTTGATTTGATTTTTTCGTGTTTCCGGGCACGTCAACGGCTTTTGTTCATTAGTCCCGTTAGTGTAGTGCATGTTTTTTCTCGGGATATGCGCGGTGATCTTTACCCGCTAGATCGCGAGATCCGGCGCCGACCTACGGCTAGTGGGGTTTCCCCCTAACCAGGACTCTCCCACCAGCGTGGCACCGCCCCAGCCGGGACAAGCTCTAAGCTCCCGACCGACCTCCCGGAATATGTGGTAATGTAGTGTAGCTAGTGTCGAAAATCCTGCCGCAGTGGGGAGTGTAACCTAGGACCTCCGGGTCAGAGGTGCTGCAGTGACATCAGATGATGCACTGAGCTACCGCTCCCGGTCGCTAGCATTGTCAAAATGCTTATAGTTAAATAACTCTTAAGAGAAACGTTGTAGAGCCTTAAACGTTTGACGTCAAAGGTTTTTTAAAGAAACGTTTCTCACACTATAATCTACAGAATAAGATATTTTTAGACATTCTATTAAATTTTTGCCAGTTCGCGCTTATCGACACTGTCAATAGCACCTATATACCCTTGGTGCTGGTGGCCATATTTGGGTGACGTCACACTTAGAAGGCGTAGATTCCTTCATCTAATACTTACTATTTCTGTGAATATTACAATGTATTTTGAGCAGAGTGATGAGATTTATTTGCAACATCATTGATATTCTACTCCAAAAAGAAGAAAGAAACAATATTGACAAAGAATTGACGAGTGTGTACTGTTAAGAGAGGTGACTGTGTCTCGTTAGATTTCATTTGTGTTTTACCTGCGCCAGTATTTTTGTTATCAGCAGCGATTCGGTCAAATATTCAAGTTAGCGTGATCGGCCATAATATTGCATTAAAAAAGCTTGGAAATAATGCTTTCCATAAAGTAATTAGTAATTGCCAACAAGTTGGTTTAAAGGCCCATCTTGGACAAGTTGAAACATTTGCTATTGAAAAGTTGAAAGTTGAAATAGCATTTGTAAATGCTATTTTGAGCAGGTTAGTAAAAGATCTTGATGATACATGCAAGCAAGATAAATTTATTATTAAATAGATCGATGTATTAATCACTGAACAACAGTGTTACAGATACAGTGCTGATTTGTCTGCTTACTGCAGTATTTTGCTTTATATTAACCCTCGTGCACTTTTTTTTTATTTGAGATATGTTGTCTCTTCATAACTACGAACAGTAAGAGCAAGCAGATGAGATTTGAAGTGTGCTAAGGAGAAATTAAAAGCATTACAGATATCAGTTTGATTAATGTTGAATGATGGAATTTGTATCAAATCTTTCTGACAACAAAAGTGGAAATATAGTTGGCACAGCATACGATACTCCAGATGCTGCTACTCCACCTTACGTTTTATTGTGTATGTTATATAAGTTCCCCTCCTATAATTTTTTAGAAGTACAGATGAATTTTACATCACTCACACGCAACCCATTTTTATAAAGGAAGTCTCTAAAGAGAGAGAACTTCACTGAGACGTGACGAATTTCACTTTGACTTTAAAAGATGAAGGATTTGTTGAAAAAATCTAAGTATTGACGTCAAATGTAATCCGCAACACTCAGGCAGCGTTGTTAAAATCTATTTAGTTAAATAACTCCTAAAAATCGTTCTAGGTCCTTAAAATGTGGAATTTTGTAGTCAGTGGCCTCAAGAATAAGTTCCTCGCTCCGTAATGTATAGGACGACAGCTTCTTTGGCATTCTATTACGTTTTGCTGGTCTAGCGCTTTTCCATAGCAGCCCACGTGTTTAGAGACGTGCAGAATCTGTAAATGTATGTGAAATTAAACTAATTACTTGATATCGTAGGCGATTAAATTGCACGAGTATACCTCTCAGTTCGGTAATAAAGTTAAATAATACTCCAAAAAGTAGAATTGTACTTGCACAATCCTGTATTTTCACATGGACAACTTTACATAGCTTTCTTAAGAGTAATTAGCTTTTCAAATATTTTTGTGACTGAGAAGGAAATCGAAAAGTGTCAATCAAGGTTGTCTAAATACTATAAATGTTTTTAAGGAAGTGTTGTGAATTGTTCAAAAATCTGCCAATAACTGAATAATCCTTTATTCAAAATTTGTTTCAAATATCAATTTTATTGTAGTCAAAGATTTCTTCCGGGCTGAAGGGCCGTGGTCCATTGGAAAACATATTTCCAAACGTTTCGTCCGCAACTACGGCAGACATCCTCAGCGGCGATGTGGTCTCGGACGAAGAATCCTATTTGAAGTTTCCCCTGTGACTGTCATCACCACTGAGGATGTCTGCCGTAGTTGCGGACGAAACGTTTGGAAATATGTTTTCCAATGGACCACGGCCCTTCAGCCCGGAAGAAATCTTTGACTACAACTCCGGCTGTGAAAGCCTACATTGTTTTATCAATTTTATTGTTTTTTTTTATTTTTCTTTGTTATTCCATAAGTACATTCAATATCTTTATACATTGTGTAAATATTAAATGCGTTTCGTTAAGAACTTTCCCTCTTAATGTGGAAATGGAAGGATAGAGAAGACAGTGGAGTTTAATATGCGAGAATTCTGGCACGGGTACGCTAGTAACAATATAATAAGAGTAGCCTTTTAAAGTGCCAGAGTACATTTAAACATTTAATAGTTTTTCTAGTAACATATATAATATAATACTCGACGTAGAAATCATATCCATCAGATGACAGTATCAACAGCTCATTACAAAAATTTCACATACAATTCATGTACATTATTTTACAACACTTCGCCAGATGACATTAAACGATTAAATTTGATAGAAAAGTTTAAATCCAAAGTGAAATCGTTTCTGCTGCATAACTGTTTCTATATATTTAGAGACTATACTGAGCATCACAAGGAAAGTAACATTAATTTTAATAGTGATATTTAATGTATTATTTACCATTTGACTGTATAATTCTAAACAATATTTAACAAGTATTGTATCGTAACTTCTGGGTCAATGACCCCGATCTCGATCAGGTTTTTCGTCCAGTTTCCCTCATCCATTGAGCAAATGCTGAGATGGCCCCTTGTTTTGCTTCTAGACATAAATGTAACTTCATTATCTGTGCACGTCTTCTAGAATTCAGTGGAAATATAGTTATTCAAAATATCGTTTCCATGTTGTCGCGGCAGGAAGTATTATTCCTTGACGAAGGACATCATGGATAAGAGCCCAAAATGTATTGCTTATTTATCCTTGAAAATAGATTTTATTACATGGGAGCAGTTTTTTTTTTCATTCAAAATTCGAGTAGCATATGACTTAGTGTAGGGATCACAGAATTTTGAAAATGTGCACAGAATTCACATCTCTCTATAGCACGCCATACGCAGTTTTAACTGTTTTTGACGTAAAATAAATAAATAAATAAATAAATAAATAAATAAATAAATAAATAAATAAATAAATATATAAATAAATAAATAAATAAATAAATAAATAAATAAATAAATAAATAAATAGTAATATTTCGTTTTCCACTTCATTAATTAAATGTAGTTATGTTCTAATCACATGCAATCCTGATGTTCTGATGTGTCTACAGTTTCAAAATTATCTTCACTTTGTGTGCCCTTTGTAATTGTCAAACTTAATGTACACGTACTATTCAAACTGCAAATTCCAATATTGCAATAAATTGCTTCAATAGCTGAATCTATATCGTTCAGATCAGATGGCATTATTATGCATGTGAAAACAACAACCCTCCCTCAAGTACATTCAATTCATTCTACACAGCCCTTTCACCAAATCAGGGGCTGCATTAATATTTACATGTATGCATTTGAACAATTAGCAGTATTAATAACTATGGGCAGAACTTGGAAAGGATAAGATTCGTATTTCTTGTATTTTCTGATAAAATTTTCGAAGACTCGAGAGATTTGCTTCCATCTTCTCTGTCTTCAGTGTCCTCGACTCTCCTCCCATGAGTACGCTATTATTACTTTTCTCTCCGGTTTCAAATTGGGAAAAGAAGATTTGTGTGCTTGATTGATTGGTTTCATTTCGCTTCTTACGAAGATGTGTTCGTTACTTGAATATCACTCACTTACATGTAAATCTTCCGTCGCAAAATTAAGTCGTGTCCACACGTAATTGCATTATTGAATAGGTCAGTCCAATCTGAATACAACGGCTTATTAGAGTGTGCTTATTTTCTTATAAAATACTCGATTTATTCGTAAGTACCCTTTCTTATTTTCTTGTAAATAGTTTCGTTTATTAAGTAACAGCTTACTAAATAGTTTTAAAGAACTAAATGATGTTTCGTTAGTATTTATAATTCATGTAGTATGAAAAATAGTATTAGTTATTTCTTAGATATTTTAGAAAGTTGTTTTTAGTCCTCAACATCAAAATTAATTGTCTTCTAAAACTGAAAATAGAAATCTTTTATTTTCTGTTCTCTGTATCGTAATAAAATAGAATATTATATCATGGTGTAATGGGCTACGGAAATAATGTGACGATTTTCTACGATTTACTTATTAAACTCAAAAAGTCTCCTGAATCTGTTAATAACACAGACACAATAACGTGTTATTAGAATACATTTTACACACATTTCCTTCAGTGCAGTTCTCTTTCGTATTAACACATTTCTACCAGCGTGTGTAAAACGACTGGAAACATTCCCGGGAGTCATTCTCTTACTCCGTACTCATGTCACTTGTCGCATTTCCAGTAGCTTCATTAACGTTCGTGACTTTTCATTCCTTCACACAATATTTCGGCCGTGGGAAGATAAAAAAACTATTTAGCAACATTGTAAATACGGAGAATGCTTTAATGCAATAACATTCTGTCCGGTGACATTTTTTTACCCAATCTGTTATGTCGGTGAGCAGTCGTGCAAAGGATACCGCATGTTTTGCGTTCATTTTTTTCGAACGCTTCCGTCTTAGTTCGTTTCTGAGGAGACGAATCTTCAAAAACAGAATTCTTTTGCTACAGTGCCAACTTTTAGAATCGTGGACTATACCGAGCGTCAAAGAACACTTCCACAATAATTTTACGTCTACTCCTTACGAAATAATTTTTCGCGAGGACGAGTTTTGGATTTGCTCTCACATGAGTGGAAATCCAAAACAATCGTGTAGGCCAGGGCTGTCCAACTGGCGGCCCGTGGGCCGCATGTGACCCGCGGTGCCTTTTATTGTGGCCGCCGAAAGGATAACGGATAAAGGAAAGAGATACGTGCAAAACCCTTGCATTCATGTCGGGCGATAATATTGCGCCTAGCGCACGCGCCCTGTCGGGATCCACACCCATGTAATGTAAAAATAGGTAAAGTTTAGATTGAAGGATTTTTTCTACTATCGATTGATTGATTGATTTTTGCGTGTTTCCGGGCGCGTCAACTGTTTTGGTCATTAGTCCCGTTAGTGTAGTGCATGTTTTTGTGGGAGATGGCGGTGATCTTCTCCCGCTGGATGTCGAGATCCGGCGCCGACCTACCGTCGGCTAGTGAGGTTTCTCCCTAACCAGGACTCTCCCACCAGCGGGGCACCGCCCCAGCCGGGACAAGCTCTAAGCTCCCAACCGATCTCCCAGAATATGTGGTAGTGTAATGCATGTTAGTGTATGTGTGTGTGTGTGTGTGTAAGGGGAGAGGGTAGGACAAGGAAGAGGAAGGACAGACCGCGCGCGGTCCGTGGCCCGTTTGCTAGGGTACTGCTCCGGCATTCGCCTAGTGTTGATCGGAGAAACCACGGAAAACTACCGATCGGAGCAGCCGGCCGCTAGAATTCTCCTCCAGACAGCGACTGAGTTCGACCTAGCTGAAAAGCTAGTGTCCAAAATCCTGCCGCCATCAGGACTCGATACTAGGACCTCCCGGTCAGAGGCGCTGCAGGGCATCAGTTGATGCACTGAGCTACCGCTCGCGGTTTTTTCTACTAAATTCTGAAAATCCTCCCAATGTGTTTCATTGCGTTATGCATGGTAGAGACTGATATCATGCATGGTTCCATACCCCATATCATTCGCTTCAGAGCAGTCACAAATTGCCGAGATCATCTATACAGGGTCACGTGTGGATCGCCCGAGTAATGCAAATGTGGCCCGCGACCATATTAAAGATTTTAGTTCTGGCTCTGGAGGCCTTGCAAGTTGGGCACCCCTGGTTTAGGCACAGGGTCGTGCAATAACACCTAGTTTCATCTCATCTCATCTGTTGTTTAAAAAATTAGCGTCATGATCAACAAAAGTGATCAGATCCCCCGCAAGAATCGCTCTTGTTCCTTTATTTTCAGAAGACAACAATTCAGAAGACAGCAACAAGAAGGAACCAACTTTTGAGAAAAGTAATGGATGTTCAAATGTTTGTGAAGAATTACATTAACACTCCATCTCGATCAGGTTTTTCGTCCAGTTTCCCTGATCCATTGAGTAAATGCTGAGATGGCCCCTTGTTTTGCTTGGGAGTTTTTTGTTGTTTTTTTCTCCCTTTTCAAAATTCAAAATTTAATAGTATATGCTTATTTATCCTTGAAAATAGATTTTATTACATGGGAGTTTTTTTGTTTGTTTTTTTTTCTCCCTTTCAAAATTCAAAATTTATTGCTTATTTATCCTTGAAAATAGATTTTATTACATGGGAGTTTTTTTGTTGTTTTTTTCTCCTTTTCAAAATTCAAAATTTAAGTAGTATATGACTTAGTGTAGGGATCACAGAATTTTGAAAATGTGCAGACAATTCACTTTTCCCCATAGCACGTCATACGCAGTTTTTAACTGTTTTTTTGACGTAAAATAAATAAATTAAATAAATAAACACTTCCAACTTTCATTCGGAACCTCTGAGTATATCTAGAAACGTTTTCCTCTGTCACCTATCACAGCAACGCGTGAACGCTCAACACCAATTCCTCTTGTCACAGTTCCTGGGCGGGAACTCTGAGGGTCGTCTTTGACGCTATCACGGCCTTCACTGCAACGTTTATGTAAGGCATTCCTGTTTCTTATTTGTGCTTCAGCATATGCATTTTCAAAAATTCGCAAGTCTCTGAAGAACCTTTTCTGTAGTAATACACAAACCTTTGTTAGAGCATCCGCGGGAGGCTCCAACAATATCAAAGATGATCATTACACACGCATTTGTTACCTTACAAAGTCACCTACGATCATAGATATCTACATATGACTAAATAATTCTTCAGAAATGACCTTATTAATGTTACTTCCACCTAATAAAATCATGTGTGTTAAAAGAATCTTAAATATTGCTAGAAATATTGTTTAATAAATATAAGACGCCACTAAACCCAAACCCAGTAAAAGTGCTATTCCTGGATGGGGAGCATTAAAACGAGTACATTGCGTCGTGAAAATCACATTCAGTGCACATGTGCACATGTAATCCTCAACTCACGTTACGCTGCAACTCACGTTATCATCGACATAACTCGAAAACAGTGTCCTACGCCAAGAAATCCTTGAGAACATAAGTTGTATTTCTTACTATGTAACATAGGAAAAACTCTAATATATATTACTATACTTTATTCAAAATATTCATCAAAATAAGACATTCATTAAAATAAGGCAAACTGTTAAAACAAATGCCAAAACTAAAAATAATTCGAACTTAATAAAATTAATTAAACCACGAAAGCCATACAATATTTGAGATGCGGGATTTGAAAATTATTTCCTTCGTTGAGAATAATTATTCTGAACAGTTTATCCAAAAATATATTTCGGAAAAACCAATTTATGAAAAAAATCAAAAACAGAATGCTATTAGTTTACGTGAGAATAAAATATCATTGCTTATATACATTGTAAAAAAAAAAAATTAAATGTTAATATTAGAAACAAATTGAATAATAAGCAGGTAATTGTGTGAAATATCAAGGATGAAATGTTGTTCCTAAAGAGTGAGAACGAGAGTTATGGTGTCTAATGCAAAACCTTTACTTTATAAAGGCCTATAACGTCTAAAGGCTCCATTTACTTATGCGTGAGAATTCTACTAATATCAAAGAGAGTCTCGTATAAATTCTCTAGAAATAGATTGGATCTTTACCACATCTTTGACTTTGATAAGCCTCTTTTTTTAGACAAGGAGTCAAAGCACTAATCTAGGATCACGTCAGAGACTCTCCAGAAAAAAAAGACATGATACAATTAATTCTAATATGGAGTCTTATCCACAGCTTATGATAATATTTTAAGTGGAATAAAAAGTCGTGTTGAAGATCATTATCATACCCCTTCGGAAATTGTAACTATTTTTTCATAAAGTATCACAAATGTCCAACTCTACGAGGAATTGATTTAGACTCGTTAAAACACCAAATAACATATCTCTCCGCCCAATCCTATTACACCTTTTCTCCGATCCCGCACCTAACACTACAAAAATTCCCCTGGCAGAACTGGAATCAAAACTGATTTCCAATCCACATCCTCAGTGAATTCGCTGACCTAAGTTGTTCATAAATGTTTCTCTCGTTGGATCCCTCAGCCTGTTTAGATTTAAATTATTTTAATTAGTATTGTAAATTATATTAAGCTTATATTTGTAAGATGTGTATAGTTCTGTGTCATATTAAACTTTACAAACCCAATCAAACCAATAAAAAAATAAAATATAAGTAAGTTTTTCAAAAAATATAGCTCCCTTTTTCAGTTTTGGATCCAGGTCAAGGACCATTTCTTATTGCTTTGGTTGATTGCTTCCTTCGTTCTAATTGACGTCATCACCATCCTCTTCTCTTTCCCATTTGTTTCATGAGTCCAACCCTCCCCTCCTCCGCCGGGGCTAACTCATTTCAATATGACCACCAAGGGAGGAGGCCGTTGACATGTCTCATTCCCAGATATTCACTTGAAAAAAGTTTGTAAGTTTGTCATTGTTGTAAGTTGTTTTACTATTTCTGAAACTTATTTGTAAGAAAACTGAGAACTGGTTACCTGCATGTTAATTTTAGAAAGTGAGTGTTTGTGATTTGTTGTTTATTTACAATAAAGTTTTTATTTGATTTTTTATCTAATTGACCTTATATTTTTATTCAATTTAACCTCTGAGGAATTGTTTAACTTATTGTGAGAAAACATTTCTACTATCGTTATTTAAAAGGTCAATTTATCATGAACTCATATTTTACACGTCAATTATTTTGGCCTCCTTGAGCTAATTATTTTTTAAGATCAAACTATTTTTGGTTTTGAAGTTTATCAACTGTTCATTGTTTTATATTGCCTTATTTTAATGAATATCTTGTTTAGACGATTATTTTGAATTAATTAAAGTACTACCTTATGATGCAATCACATCTGACGTCATGATAAATAAAAATAAAATGTTCATATGATAATAAAATGTCTTTAATGTACTTGGAAACCTCATTTCAACATAAAAATATAAAGATACACCATCACAAAGATTTCAGAAATAAGAGTACGATTCCCCTAACAAATATGGATTCCTGTTATAAACCATATGATGTCCATATAATAACATAGAATCAGTTAGGAAAATTCAATGTTTCTGCCTAATATTTCAAGACATAGAATAGTGAGTGGTTATGGTATTTCTCGAGTTATACAATCTATGAACGACATTAATACATGATGCATTTTATTAATAAAAATAAATAAACATTATCTCGTGCATCTAGTGTACAGTGTCGATTGAATCCTGGATGTAAATGCTCTATTAAATGCTCGAAAATCGAGTCCAGAAGCCCATGTCTTTGTTTTCAATTACGGTGCCCGGCGAGCGCATCCCAAGCTCTCTCCCAGTGCATCTGCTTTAGAGTGGCTCCGCAAAAGTGCAAATTGGCCCCCGACGCACGGAAGAGCAGCCAAGCGGGCCAGCGCGGGTCGCGGCGTCGCAGCGTCGCGGGGCAGGCTGGCCGCAAGCGGAGCGGAACGCCCGGCCCGCGCGCCCGGACCTCGTTCGGCCCCACGGCGGCGGCTAATGGGCCCCACGGCCCACCCGCCCTCGCTCCAAGCCACCTCGCCCCACTACGCCACCCCACCCGCCAAACATCCATCCACTCACCCATCCTCTCGCCCATCCATTCATTCTTCCATACACCCATCCATCCATTCATTCATCCACAAACTCTGCCACTCGATTGCCCGCCCTCGCCCCGAGCTACCCTTCCCCGCAACGCCACCCCACCCGCCAAACATCTATCCATACACCCATCCATCGATCCACTCACATATTAATTCACCCTCCTATCCATCTCTTCATTCTAGCCACCTCACCCCGCTCGCCCTCCCAGGCAACGCGCTGGCCCACCCTAGACATCCAACCATCCATTCATCCATCCACACACCTATCCATCCATACACTGACCCCCAATTCATTCATCCATCCATCCATCTATCCATCCCTTCATCCATTCATCCATCCATCCATCCATCTATCCATCCCTTCATCCATTCATCCATCCACCCATCCATCCATTTATCCATCCACTCACCTACCCATCCATCCACTCACCTCTCTATCCAACCACTCACCTACCCATTCATTCTCCCTTCCATCCACCCAACGACTCGCTGACGCTTTATTCAGACGCCCGTGCACTTTTCGTCTTCCTAATCCTCAATTATTCTATCTATTTATTCCGTATTCTTTCATCCTCCCGTTCTCAAGTCCCGCGCTCTAAATTTGCTTACCTGCGTTTCGTCTCTCTTTGGCGTGCTTTCTCTTCCTCTGTTCCAATTATCTTTTTCTTCTGCTTGCTATCTGCACTCTCCCTTCAGCACCAGTCTCGACCAGCCGCCATTTCAACTCGGCTCATTTCCAGTCTCACAGCAATTATCACCACAGTCCCTATCGACCAGCACTCGCCCTCGTCTCTCCGCTTCGCTGCCGCCGTCGCTGCGCCCTCCCTTCCCACTCCCCTCCGCTATCTGCGCCGCCCCTCCCCTCCCCGCCTCGACCATCACGACGGTGGCACTGACCACTCGAATTTCCTGGAGCGGTCGCCGCCCTCCAACCTGTCCGGCCCAGAGAGCGAAACCGTCATATGTATTATTACAAGAGACCGATTTTAGACCAACAGCGCTATTTGCATTGGGAGAGGCAAAGGGAGAGAATTTTTTTTCTTTTTAATAGAGAGAATAATAAAAGTGCGACCTCCAATCTAGTGCGAAAACGGAATAAAATGTTGGAACCTTTGTGCTAAGTTCTGTATTCGGTATTACATTGTCACTGATGATGATAATTCTTGTGGTCATAATTCGTAATCTGTAACCAATTAAAATAATCTCTAATCTTTCGTTTTCATCGTTACCGTTGGTAACTTCGTAGATGGTATTTCCTAAATGTTCAGTCTTTATCCTTTGCATAACACACTTCTTATATGAACATTGAATAAAATAAGTATGTTACCGACAGAAAACATAAAAATAAATAATGTAAATAAATGAAATGAAGTATAAAATATAAGTATAGTGTGCAATTGGTAACAAGGAAAGTACAATTGATAAGGATAAAAAGAAGAGAGGAAGAGGAAACTGAGAAATTTTACGATAGAAAGAAAAGAAAAGGATTTCAACTTAGGTTCTGAGAAGTCCATTTTTTATAACTATTAGCATATGTGCAAAATCAGTAATTAAATCACTTTAAATCAAAAGCAATTGAACAAAATCGCACGCTGCTTCGATTAACTGCGACATCAAACCATGTTTTTCATGCATTGCACGTTTTTCTATAACACTCCCTTTCGAGTGACTCAAAATAAATATTACAAACTTCTCAATGTCTCAAAATAAATGTTACAAACTTCTAGGGGACGTAGATATTTGGTGGGTACACGGAATATCTTGGATTGCGACAGATGACCCGCCTAACATCTGTACGTATAAGTTGCCTAGAAATTAGAGGCAAATGCCCGTGTTCAAATGTAAATAATTCTGTTATATGCAATTTCTCAGTGTATGTTCATTGGCAAAACAGTTATCATTTTGGAGCCCCTCAAACTTCCAATTCGTCAAACTCGATTTTTTTAAATATACAAATATTTTTACTTTCATTTTTATCTTTTCATTTATGCTGCAAAGCAAAAACACTCGTGGTGTTATCTGTTCAGAATTACCTCACCCGAGACATGATAGTTTTGATTACAGTTTGGAATACGTAAGTGGCAAGGGGAAGATAAAACTTTCTTCCGCGTTTAATGACATTATTCTGCCGAAGACATTTGTTTAACAATTACATTTTTCGTGGTATATTCGTACTCTAAACGTCGTACACGTGGTTGTTTTGCTATCTTTTCACAGAGTATTCATATATTTCTTACTCTTTATATTGTATACGGGTGTTACTTGAATCGCATGAACCATTCAGGGCATCGTCTTTTTCTTTACCTTCTCACATATTACTTACGTACATAAAGAAAGTACAGTATTTCTGTGCCACAAACTCTGGCGCCTAAATTGTTCAGGCGATTTTCTCCAAAATTGATACTCCCTCATCGATCTAGCCGAACTCGTGACACAGAGAGTTTGAAACGAGTTCGTTCATTTTTTACGAAACTTAACGTTTTCAAGATCTTCTCAAAAAGGCTTCAAATTTTTTTAAAAGTTTGTTTCCTTATACAGAACTAAGAAGGCTTAAAAATATAACAGATACTTTTAGTTAAATTTTCGACATTCGTAAAAGTTTAATTTTTTAGTCGTTTTGCTACAACCACAATATTGAAAATTCAGATATTATCCGTAATGAAGTTTGACTTTTAAAGACAGGCCTTTAAATAAGATCGTGTACGATTGATCTAATTGAGTATTTTGCGTAAAATATAGGCAATTAAAAAAATATTTTCCGCAAAAACTGTTCTATTTTTTCTGAGAGTGAAGTATATATACAAAAATGGGGCAAGTCTTCTTTTCACCGAATTCTCTGCAGTTTCTAATGGTGCAAACAAATAACTTACAAAACTACAAAATTTATTAGAGATTTTTTCTTTAATGAAATCTGTTATAAAAAATAAGAAAATCGTGAACAATATTTTGAAAACAGAGTTGTTTTCACGTAATTTTTGCTTGAAATAAGGGCAATTTATTTTTTTCCCAAGAAAGGGTTCAATTTTTTTCATTAAATGTTTTTTCCCTGAGAGACAAAGACGTTTAAAAATAATGAAAGTTTTATTTTCATCGAACTCTCTGAATTTTCTAAAATTCCAAAAGTTACAAAAATGCAAGAAAGTATGTGTTGTTGTAGCACCACGAATTACCTTCTTTATGAGTTGAAACAGAGCTGGGTGTATTGTACTGTACTCCAAAGCTGCTACTGCCAATTTGTTCTCTTCCTTGATAAATGTCGTCAGATGCATGAGGCATACGAATATTTATATTTTTTAAGTTCTTCCGAACTATTTTCTCAGTTCACCTCTCTGTAAACAACACGATTTCTTTTTGCAGATCAATACAGTGTAGGATACCGACGTCAGTGTGCGAAGGCGAAGGTGCAATTAATCGCTTCAAGTGTGCCCCATGTAGATATATTCAAAATGAAGCCATTAGAATCAAATTACCAAAATCCTCATGCCGCTAAAAATACTACGTACAAATATTGGGCGTCTCACCATCTTTGTCGGATAATCCTTACTTCAAGTAATAATATGTGAACACACTCACCGTTACATTCTTTCTGTAACTGCAATCTCATTGAGGAACCAACCTCAGAACACTAATCTCTTCGAAGGAAAACTCACAACCTGACAGGAGAGCTGCGTCCTGACAGGGTATTTATTGCAAAGCCTGTCTGTGATGAAGATCAACTGTAATGTTTTCTCCCTCCTCCTCCTTCTCCTTTTTCTTTTTTTATTCCTCCTTCTGTCCTCCCTCTTCTTGGCGAAATGGGCGATGTGTAAATGAAAGGTGTCACTAGTTCAAATGCGGCCTGATCCCCGCTACAATTAGAGTTGTGGTACTGAATTAAAATTGCCGGTACAACAGATGTAGCAGGTGTCAAGTTCATAAAAAATATATCCAAAATGCTGCTGAGAAATGCAAATAAATCACCATGATGAGAAAAAAGGTTTTACTTCTTTTTAAGAAAAGATGTCCTGAAGATTCGAAATACAGAGCTTTCGGTCAGAAACGCGTGTGAGATCTTGAGTCTACATAGCGTAAGTAGACATACTAGTGCTGGCTTTGTTTCCTCTTTATTCTTTCCCTCTATTTCAGTCTGAGCCACGGATTGACCTTCGATTGAATCTTCACCACGAAATTCAAATAGTTCCCGAGAAAGAAGATCTTTGTACAAAATTCGGATTTCATATTTAAATTATAAAGTAATGAAGAAGATTCTGCGTTATCAATGTCTTATTGAACTCATTTTTCAACATGTTAATCACAAAATTAGAAGAAAACACACTATAGCTTTGCACACACATACGTAGGTCGTTGTGTAATTCCTGCACCATATACACCATTTTCCCTGCTTCTACCTTTCATGGCGAGAAAAGGATGACCACACTTCTGAATACTGTCGACACGTTGCTTCATAGCCAAAGTCGTCACAGTTGAATAGCAGAAGTAACGCAAGTCAGGGGAAGAAGAAACAAATTCGACGTCCCACCTCAAGTTTATTCCTCTGCTTTGTAATTCTCCACGTTTCACAGATATTCCCAATACCACTAGGTAAACCAGCTGACAACAGTATGTATACGAATTATGATTAGCTTAGTAAAGTATGCAATTCTCACCGAGTAGAAAAGTACAATTATAGCTCTGATTTCATTGTCCTTTCGTCGACAGAAATGCGGGTAACCGGAAGAACTCAGAAATCGTAAGCTACGACTCAATAACTCGGAGACCGAACTCCGGCTGCCAGCACTAATTACGAAACCACCAACCACGAGGCCAACGATCGAACTTCCGCAGGTAGGATTCCTCAAAGCCACCACCACATTTCCGAGCGTGCATTCCTGCGCCGCGCGGGCGGCCTTGTTCGCGCGCTTGGGAAACGCGCGTGGGGCGGGGCTGCGTCAGCGGTCGCGCCGCGCCGCGCCGCTTAAAAGCACCCGCGCCCTCGTCCGCGCGCCCGCCACCATGACGCCGGGCCGCCCGCGCCCGCGCCCGCGCCGCCGCTGCCGCCGCCGCCGCTGCTGCTGTGCGCCGCCCTCGTCCTGTGCCTGGGTGAGTGCCAGTGGCGCGCGGCGCCGCCCCCGCTCGCCCGCCGCCACCTCCGCCTCCACCCCCGCCTTCGCCGCCCGCCGCCCCTGCCACCGCGCCTCTGGAGGTGGGTTCGCGCTGCGGAAAGGACCGGGATGTACAATCAACGATAAGAAGAAATAAAAGAAGTCATCTTCGTCAACATATCAGTTGTTGACGAAGATGACTTCTTTTATTTCTTCTTATAAGAACGTCAACAACATCCAAGCAGAATTCCCACAATCAGCGATAACTCAATCGTTTGATGATGATGATGATGATGATGATGATGATGATTAGAGACCGGACTTTTATGTAATTACATATTTTTTTCTCACTACTTACCATTCTCAAAATTGAAATCTTGGCGAATCGTCGCCATCCTAACACAATTTCAATTGTTTTCGTTACATATTTTTACATATTTAGTTCTATATTACATAATTTACTTATTTTTCTATTTTTACTTTTGCTATATTTTGCTACAAAATATTTATTAATCTCTCTATTATCTTCAATTTTATTACATGTTTTTTATGAAAAATATTTTTTTAAATACTTTTTTCCTACATAAATACCAAGTGATGTCGACTCGAGGTGCGCTACATTAAGACGCGGTCGGATGATTTTACAGACCGGCGCGCCTGCTTCAGTTAGCTCAGTGATGAGAAGTGCGCGACTGAGATTATTTTCACCTTTAGGTGTGAAAAGTATTATGGACGACGCGTTTCGTGACCTTTAACCATAAATTCCGAGAAATATTGGCAATCGTCGACGAGTAAAAAATTCGATGAGAATGCCGCAGTGATTGTTTGCTAGTTGTAGGTATTGCCAGTTTGTATGAGGGCTTCTATTGCGCCTAGTTTGGCTGCTAAATTATGGTCCTGAATAGCGATAGTCAAAGCTTTTATTACTGACGGGAATGTTGTAAAGTGGAAAACGTGCATCAATTTGTGCTCTTCAAATTATTTTTAAAACGTTTGAATTATTTTTAAAATGTGTTTCGGAAATTGTTGATAATGTTATTTCGAATTAGATTAATGTGTTTTATAATTAGTGTATTTTAATATTACATATTATGTCTGATTTTATATATTTATTACATATTCTTACTGTTTTCATTGCTTATTTTGACTATCATACTACATATTTTTTCCGATCTCTAATGATGATAATGACGATGATATAAGCACATTGAATCCCTAAAAGGGCAGGATCCTCCTGTCAGAACACAGGGATGATTCTGCTTATCTCTTTAAGTAAACCAGTCCTTAAGAGATTTAGTGTCATTACTACAGGACTAGTACCAGCCTGCATAGTACATTTCACAATATGCTATTTTAATACTAACAGTACTCAATTTTCAGATACATTCTAGTTTCACTTTTGTTGATCACTTCAATTGTTTACCAGTCAAATACATTTAGGTGTATTTGACTTTGGTGAATCGAGACATCAATTGGTCACTGGAGAGCCTCTGACCTAGAGTTCGCGTCCCGACCGTAGCAGGATTTTCGACACTAGCTACTTAGTTAGGTCCAAATCAGCCGCTGACGGAAGGAAAATTTAGCGGCTACCTGCTCTGAGTTTTTCGTATTTTTTCCGATCAACACCAGGCAAATGCCGAAGCAGTACTCTATCAAACGATCACAGACCGCGCAATATTTCCTTCCCCTTCCTTGTCGTATCCTTACTGGCACTTACATGCACTCCACTACCACACACCTCCTGTGGCAAACTCGGGAGCTTAGAGTACGTCCCTGTTGGGCGGAACCCTGCTGGTAGGAGATACCTGGTTTGGGGAAAAACCCCGCAAGGTGGCATGTAGGCCGGCGCTTGATCTCCCCATCCAGCAGGGGAATTTCTTCGCCACCTCACGCAATAAAAGTCATGCACTGTACTTACGGGACTAATTATTTTACCAGTTGACATGCCTGTAAACATCAGTCAATCATAGTAGTAAATAATTTCCCTTTTCATTCATTTCATAATATGCGTTGAACATAAAAAAGGCTGCATTTCAGAATTCGCTTTTTTCAACCTTTTTCCTTGCAAGCAATTGACATTTTACATTAAGGAACTGAGAATTTTAGAAAGGAAGAACTTTAGAAAAAATAAGCTTATACTGTTTATTTCTTATTTGGTAACTTGCTAAATATTTTAATCGATGTATATATTATGCCACATCTCTACCAATTCACACAACACAATGGTCTTTTTTCATTTCTATTTTCATATTTAAATACAATAGAAAAATATTAAATATTAATCAAAAACATTTTCATAAAATATGTAGACTTCCTCAGAATATTCTATGAATAGCAAACTACTTCAAATAATAAATTTTGCAATTAATCTGGAAAACACACTTTTTTGAAAAGTCGAAGGTCGGGCTCAATAGAGGCAAAACAACTTAATATATTTCTACGGTTTACGATGATTTTTGAAAATTCGAACTTGGAATCTTGGGAAACACGATTTTCATTCCATAGTCGCTACCTTCAAATGAAACGAAAAAATTATTTCATCCATTCTCTTTTCGAAATGTTAGTACAAACACAAATTAAAATTATGACAGTGAAGGAAATAAATTACTTTTAAAATGTACACAACACACAATAAATACAATTTCAATAACCCGAGTGCGTAAATAAAATAACAGTTAAGAGAATTAATGAAAAGAAATGATATTTCATTGACTTTGTCCCTTGTCCTATATATATTTTTAGGCGGCACCTGTAACCTTAATAGAGTACATGTGACCTCACAACGTTAGTTAATATCACTGTTCTAAAAGTTGATGCTGATTTTGTTTCAAAAAACGCAATACAAATTGATTCCTTCATTACTATGCTTAGTCATTAAGAAACATGATAAATAGCACGCCTCAATGTCACACGACGGGCAGAAGGCTGCCAGGCCAAACGTGGAAGACCAGTGTCAGCGCAAAGAGTCGCAGATTTGCGCAACGCGTGCGCGTGTGCGCCCGTGTGCGTGCGCTCGCAAATATCGCGCTGGGTGCGGTTGCAGCGGTGCGAGCCGGACGCAGGGCTGCCGGTTCGACGAATCAGGCCGCGTCTGCACCTTCGCCATCCCCCTCGACCCCCCTAAGGGAGCTCCGCGCACACGAGGTTAGTCGCTCGCGCCGCCCGCGCAGCGCCCATGTAGCGCCCCGCCCACGGAGAACGACACTGGCTCGCCACTCCACTGCCACACTGTCAGGGTTGTTTTGTTTTTTTTAATTAACTACCGTACCCGTGTGAGAACTCACCCTCTTCCCTATTTTTCCATTTCCATATTAAGCCTGCAATATGTATTTTTCTTCAAGATCCTCTTATCCTCCGTCATTTGTTCTATACGTTTCCTTGTAATTGATAACAATACAATGCACCCTTGTCAAACTATTCTGATTTAACTTTATTATCGAACAGAGAGGTACACTCGTGTTATTCAGTCGCGTATAATAACTAGTAATTAGTTTAATTTCACGTTTAGTTGCAGATTCTGTACGTCGTTGGGCAGGTGGGGTAATATCGAGAAGCGCCGGACCAGCAAAAATGTAATAGAATGTTCAAGAAGATATCTTCCTATAGATTAGGGTGTAAAGAATGTTTCTTTGAGGTCTTTGACGTCAAAATTTTAGGGAAGATACACCTTAAAACCTTAAATAATTCTATTTTTGAAAACATTTTCCCCCTATTCATTAATTATTCAGAAATATTTTGGTGAAAAAATATTTCGATATCTGCAATAGTTTTCGAGTTATGATTTAAAATGTATGTCGCTGCATCATGTATCTATTAGAGTAGTAAGGCAAACAAAACTCGTGAATCTAACTTTGTCTCCTGTTTTCCAGAATTACCGTTTTTAAGAATCGTTTCCCTTGTAACTTAAAAACTAATCAGTTTAAAGCTAAAAAAAATTTTAGGATGCACTTAACCAAATATTATCAACAAAACCATGCTAAATCATACACTTTAGGTGAATAGTTTTTGTGATAAAATATTATAAAACTGAAAAACTATTAATAATCATAATAATAATTTTGGATTTAAATTAAAAATATTATTTATCTCGAGATCTAAATGAAAGTGCGTAGCTTTGAACCTGTGAGTATTGCTAACAAATTAAAAGAAGAATTTTGGAAAAATCTTCAAAATTATTGGAGTTATCAGGGAAACACTAAGTCACTGCATGAAAAACTGGTTGAATTTTTATTTTAAAAAACAAAAAACCTTTTTTTTAGTTTAAAGCAATTTTTTCCTTCCAGAAGAAAGATATTTTTGTGTGTCAGTTCATTTTTACTGCTATGGAGTATGATTTTAAAGAAGAAAAAAGTGGTAAAGTTACACAAATTTAACTGCTGTAAGCTGTATCTTCCCCCTTAAGACCCTGAATCGTTTCATTTAGGAGTTATTTAACGATATATATTCAAAATTGCGGCCGAGTGTTGCGGTATGCATTTGACATGAATATTTAGATGCAGTTTTTTCAACAAATCCTTCATATTTATAAAAGCACAGTACAATTCTCGTCACGGCTCCGTGAAATCCTCTTTCTTTGGAAACCTCGTTTATAAAGATTGCGTGTGCGAGTCGTGAAAGGTATGTATACTACTGAAATAATGTAGGAGAATATTTTTGTTGATTAATACATAGATCAATAAAAATAAACATACGAGTTCGTATGTTTTTGTTGCTTACTACTAACTTACTATGCAAGGATAATACAAGGGTGAGGAAGCCAAATAGGCACCTCTATTTGATTGACAATTTCATCGATTTTTTTTCTTTCAGAAATACGTAAAAGGGGATTTTTTTTTAATTCGTGTTGGTTGTATACGATTAAGGCCGAGGTTGAGTGTATTTGATGTGGGGATTTGTGGTACGGATAAAAAGAAGTAGTGAAGGAAATGTAATTGATATAATATGCTGAAATTGGTATAATTGTACCAACAACCAGTATTCTAAATAGTATCTACATCACCAACAGTCTAATTAGTAATTGATATAATTGGCTACAGGTTCAATGAATAGTCATTCAGTCAAGAAGGGATAGAATCAAGGCACTGAGTTGTAACTTTCTTATTATTTTGTAGCAGAAGATAAGTTAGTTCTAGTTTCTCTGGTAATCTTTCTATGACACCGATTTAGTTTCAAAATTACCCAACAAGTCTTGTCGCGTATTTCATTTGCTGTACCATCTAACAACGGGAGTAAACAATAAGTTATCGTTAACTAATACATTATCCATTACTTCATTTGATTTTATACTCTATCTTTTCGCGAAAAACTTTATTTATTACAACGTGGTGTCTCCGTCGGGTTCTTCCTTGTTAAAAAGTTTTCCTGATGCTTTGCAAGTTCATAATAAAAATAAATTTTAAACATCTTACGTTCTCAGGCTCGTCCATTTTCAAACAGAGAAAGTTACAAGGAAACTGTCGGTTTAATAGGTTTAATTGTCATCAATCGGATGAATTGTGTCGTAACAATACATGTAAGTGCTGTAAAGAGGGTATGACGTAAACCGCATTTCACCAATGTACTCTTAGTTGCATTGAACCCTACGATTAATACAGGGTTGAGGCAGAAGTCGTGGCAACTATTTTTTTCTAAAAGAAATGTTTCCCGATCACACAATTTTATTTGTCGCGTGAAATAAATGCAATACTAATGTGTGTTCACAACAACAGATGGCTGCGTGAGTGTCTCTATTAGCACAGGGAGCAATGTGAAATCAGTTGTCTGACTGCCGCCGTGCGAAATGAAGATAACCCGTTGAGAACAGAACTCATACACCGAGAAATACGTTCTCCATGGGAGAAATGCTTGAGTATTCATATGGAATTCGTGGAATCTCTGGGGTATAATAACCCCCTTCGACCCCCCCCCCCGCGCAGTACCGGGAGCGGTAGCTCAGTGCATCAACTGATGTCACTGCAGCGCCTCTGACCGGGAGGTCCTAGGTTCGAGTCTTGACGGCGGCAGGATTTTCGACATTAGCTTTTCAGCTAGGTCGAATTCAGTCGTTGTCTGGATGATAATTCTAGAGGCCGGCTGCTCTGATCGGTAGTTTTCCGTGCTTTCTCCGATCAACACCAGGCGAATGCCGGAGCAGTACCCTAACAAACGGGCCACGGACCGCGCGCGATCCGCTTCCTCTTCCTTGGCCTACCTTCACCTCTTACACTCACACACTAATATGCACTACACTACCACAAATGCTGGGAGACCGGTCAGGGGTTTAGAGCTTGTCCCGGCTGGGGCGGTGCCCCGCTGGTGGAAGAGTCCTGGGTAGGGGGAAACCCCACAAGCCGACGGTAGGTCGGCGCCGGATCTTGCCATCCAACGGGGGGAAGATCACCGCCATCTCCCGAGAAAAAGCATGCACTACACTAACGGGAACAATGACCAAAGCCGTTGACGCGCCCGGAAACACGAAAAAATTAATCAATCAATACCGCGCAGTCTGCGAGAACGATCAGCAACGATTGTGATGACTTGTGAGTGTGCAAATCGATGTGGCACGCGCGGTTATCGATCATCTGCTTAATCGAGCCTTTAGAACGGATATGTAGGATGCTTTTGGAATGTTATGAACTCAAATTTGGTAAAATCGATCACTTTTGGCAGAGGTCATAATTACAGTGTAACAAATTACCATTTAAGTAACGACATTATTCCGAGAGTTTCTTCATGTAAGTACCTAGGTATTCATTTCGACAGTAAATTAAGCTGGAAAAGTACATCAGTACAGGCACGAAATAAATTTAAGTCCGCAGAGAACGGATGTCGCGAAATTCTCTTTTACAAATCGAATAAGGGATTGGAATAGATTACCTGCAAAAACCTTTGAACCCTTTCCTGAAAGTGTTCAACAATTTAGGAAATTAACTTAGGGTATTTTTAAGTTTATGAGGTAGTTAACTAAGAATATTAAGTTATACAGTGAAGTGAGGTGTCGTGCAGTGTAGAGCAGAAAAATAAGAAGAAATGTTTTAGTGTTATAGTGAAGGAAGTGAAGGATAGTGCAGCTTTTATTGTATAAATACTTAGTGCGGCTTTAGATGATAGACGTTTCTTTTCTTTTTCGTGAAATTTAATGTTTTAAGAACCGTCAGTTTTTATATTAGCATTACTGTTATTGTTATTATTATCATTTTAGCATTATTATTACCATTATTATATTATTTGCATAACATCTATTATCTTATTTATGTAATTAACTGCCACCGGGTTACACCCAATTGCAGTTTAAATAAATTTATCTTTATCTTTAAAATGTTTTGGAACATGAAACGAGCACTTTCATTTCAAATACCTTAATAAATGTGAGAAAGCCAATTTTGTTGTGTCACTAAATGACTATGCACTTAGTTCATACCTTGTCCTTCCATGTGTATATTTCACATTTTCCACCTGTGCTCTTATTCTCACAAAAGAATATTTGACACTTACGCCCCAACCCTTTTATCTATTATAGTTATCTTGGTGACGACAGTTCCTTTCGATATCGATACATTAATGCGTTCTTCATTATCATTATAACATCTTATTGATTATATTTACTAAAATCATACAATTTTTCTCGCCATCTGTTTAACATATATTATTTCCTTCACGCATCAAACTCCTTTCCATTACTTGTGTCTCTTAACGACACATTATACTACAATATGCGGCTCACATAATACTCCATACTACAAAACCATCAAAAACACGTGTTTTTCTAGAATTCGTTCAGAATATCTCAGAGGGAACCTGTTAAAAATCAATTGTTCCAATCAATTAATCTCGTCGAGAGAAATCGAATGAGCAATTTATCACCTCTGTAGGTGCTGTAAGTCGCATAAAGTGCGTTTTAGTTGCTTAAAAAACACGTTTTTAAAGAATTTCTTAGAATTTTCTGGATGGATTCACAAAACAATTTCACCGTTAGAAGTTCCAGACGCGCCGAATGACAGATCATTTGTCTCCAGTGTTTTACCAAGGTTACACGATTACTACGTAAAACTAATAAAAAAAATTATTTCAACAAACATAATTAATCTTTTCTCCAAAAAATGCTTTAAATTTTTATTTGAATTATAAGCACACACTCGTATTTTTTCTCAAGTATTTCTCTCTCTCTCTCTAATCAGGTAATTTAGGAATTATTATTTTCACTGGGAGGGATAAGTACCTCTCTGTATATGATCAATAAATTAGTTAATTTATTATTATTTTGTTTTTTTTTTTTTTTTATTATTATTATTATTATTAAGAGTAGTAGTAATAATAGTATTATATATTAGACAAGTATTATTTAATTATTTAAATATTGTAAAAACGGCGTCACAGCGTCCAATGTAGATCATCTAACCTCTAGCGCATAATTTTTTCTGCATAAATTACTACTTCTTTTAAGCAAGGGCTATTCACGAAGATTTGTAGTACCAATTAACTTTTAATTTCTTTTTCTGGGTGTTCTTCTTATAAACAGCTGTAACACTTTAAAGCGGATGAATCGAAACAGAAGCCCAATGCGCGTTGCCTTGTTGCGAGTGAGCGTGAGGCAAGACAATGCCGCGTCATGTCCGCGAAGGCTCCGAGCATCGATCTCCAAGGCAACCAATTACACGTCCCCACTGCCCTGCGGCGTGGGTGGTGGGGCAGGAGGGGCGCCCGCGTGCGAGTGTGGGAATGGGCCGAGAAAGGCAAAAACGAGGAAAACAATGACCGGAGATAAGAGCTTATGATCAGGGATGTTGGACGTCGGCTAGGAGAGCTAACTTTTATTTAATGAATGACGTTCAGTAAAAGTTGCGCCCATATTTCCTCTTTACTTTGTCAGGATGATGCAGTCTCACATGCACCAGCTTTTTCGAAGTGGCTTTCTAAAATGATTTTTGTTCATCAAATATTAGTAAAATTTACTATTACGAGTACAGAAGTATAAATTAAGTTCTTTACAATTTTTTTGGTAAATACGGAAAGCATTTAAACATTTATCTTTCCTAATCAGAAAAAAATATTGTAAAAGGTGATGTTTGTAGTGAAAAAGTTGAAAGATTAGTATATGATCGCAAAATAAATTTTTATTGCCTCAATCAGTTATTTTTGTGTGTAAATCTATCACTACATCCTCAAAGTACCCACGAGCATTCCTACACATTATTGTATTGCTTGTTCTTCGTAGCTATCAGAAGCCAATGATCATCAGCACGACAGAGCGGTCGACAACCTCCATGAATGTGGAATAAGCGAGAAGTTAAACGGTGGGTTTGCGTGCGGGTGGTTTGTCTGCTAAGCTTTGGACAGCCAAAAAGTATCAGAGAAAAAGATCAGACAGATCGACGGAAAAGATGAGCTACAGAGAGTGTAGAGCCAACGCACTTTTAGAGACGTGAGCGGTTGATCAAGTGGGGACGTGAGCCGTACATGAAATCGCCCGGAAAATTACGGTTACGAAGAGTGCAATGTGGGACACAAGGGAGATTAGCCGGAGCATGACGGCAGTAGGTTAAGATGCACAAATTCTAGATTTCAGCAGTTCTTAATTTTTTTTTATTTGCAATTTCCATATTTCTCTACGCACTAAAGTAATTCTTATAAATTTGTTAATGTCTCTGGTCATTGTTTTATGCACGAATCCAAATGCTTATTCATTCATTTAGTATTGCTTGCTGTGACAATACTTACTAATTTAGTATTAGTAATTCTCAAAGAAGGTACATCGTAACACGGAATACATAAACATATAGTACGATATCGATTAGATACCTTAGTTGGTCTACCATGTTTAATCCGTAAAACTGATCGTATCCTCATGCTCACTGAGCAGGAGATGCCACTGCTCACAACTGAATACGAAGGGGAAAGCAGCTGATCAGAAAAAATACTGGCGACATGAGAAAAGTTGGAAGCAGATAAATAAGTGAGATGGAGCAAACAGAAGCATTACAAACCCTGGGAAGGCATACTACGTGTAGATGTAATCAGGTTGCCTACTGGTGTTTTCAAACAGTTCTCTTAATACTTAAACAAACACTTTTCGGCACTCATTAAAGGATGTGTCAAAAATATACTTGTCAGAAAACTTCCCTGAATAATTAAAAATAAATTATATATTACAATTTTCTTGATTTTTCTGATTTTAAGCAATGGCGGCTCGTGATTAGGTTGCACGGTTGCGCAACCCCCAGAAAATGAAAAAGATTTCACAATATCTTAGGAATATACATTGTGCTTTTAATGACATTCAATATTCAAGATATTACCGCATTTTTTATGTATATGAAACCATTCTGAAACCAAAGAGCGTCCAACTGGCGCTCTCACCGATGTCTGGAGCCTTGCCAGGAATTGCACCACGCTCTTGGCTCTTGGCTGTATTCATGGGTTTATTGTCTTTACTCTTTGGCACTTCGATTTAACACTGAGAACATACGATCTTTTGGTGATGCAACCAGGTCAGTGGCGCTGTTTAGCGCTGCGCGGCGACGGAGGGAATCTCAGGGGAATACCCATATTCTGTCTTCGTCTCATTCACTGCAACGTAGCTTTATGAATTTCGCTTGTTATTGAAAGTACGCAAGTTCAGTCCATTATTGACGATATTCAATGCATTGTTTATGATATTTGGAGAATTTGTTTTCATTTGATATTAGGTTTGTTGGCTCAAAACGTACATTTGATGAGTTGTGGCCTTTCTGGATGGAAGTCCCTTAATGTCTCGCGGAAGCCAGTGTGGCTGCAGCTGGCCAGCGGTTTGCGAACGTTCTTGTGAATACGGATGTGTGTCGAAGATCTTTCATTATTGCCAAAATATACCAAGGTAGTGAAGTTTCCAAAATAAAATAATTTTATTTGTGTGAAACGAGTCGAAGCAATAGTGCTTGTTGCGATGTGCTGGAGTCGAACTTAAGTGCCCAGTGGAAATCAAAACCAGAACCACGTGCGCGGGAGGTGTATATGCCTTACGCGGACACGTCGCATAAGATTATGTAAGTTGTGTTTCAATATAGACTTTTATTTCACTTCGTTTTCATTGATTTGAATTGCTTACATTTTTATTATATTTTCGTATTTTGAATTTCGGAAATTACATTTCCGTCATTCGAGGGAATTGCAACCTTCAGTCTGTTGGGGCACACGCCGCCACTGATTTTAAGTACTAAACTTTGTTGCGCATTTATATTGATGAAATTGTTTTCCCCGCAGGCTCCCCGGCTGAAGCTTTCGTAGACGAGGACTACGAGCCAACTTCGTCGCAACAACCACAACCTCCACAGCCGACTGACCAGTCCTACCGCTGGTCGCCCCAGCCGCCACCCGAAAACGATTATTGGCCACCATCTCCACCTCCGACAAATCCTCCTCCTCCTCCTTTTCCTCCACCGCCACCATCAACACCTCCGCCAACACCACCACCATCCCCATCCGAAAACGATGATTATTGGCCACCACCTCCACCTCCTCCACCACCACCCCCACCACCACCTCCTCCACCACCACCACCCCCCACCACCTCCACCACCTCCTCCACCACCACCACCCCACCACCACCACCTCCCTCCTCCACCACCACCACCTCCTCCTCCACCACCACCACCACCTCACCACCACCACCTCCACCACCACCTCCACCACCACCTCCACCACCACCTCCTCCTCCTCCTCCACCTCCACCTCCTCCTCCACCCCACCCCACCCCCACCCCCACCTCCACCACCTCCACCGTGCAGCGCCCCGCATTGCGCGCACAGCCCCGCGTACGAGGCGGAGGTGGAGGCGCCGAGCGCGCGAGCGGCCGGGCAGCCGTCGCCGTTGGCGGGGTATTACTGCACGCGCGTGTGCGCGTCCGCGGGCGGACGCGGCACCCTGCGCGGCCGGAGCCTCTGCGTCTGCGAGCTGCCGCGCACGCGCCTGCGAGGTGAGTGCCCACATTCTCTTCTTTTCGACTTGAGAAGCATCCGAGGGTTATCAGATCCATTGCTTTTTAACAGGAAGTGGAACGCTTTGGCAGTCAAAAAATTGCTTTTCGGTAGTTTATTTTTTCATATATCTCCATAATGTTTTCTTTAAACTGGCGTTTGAATTGTATTGTTATCATTCTGGCAAGCTTTTTACTATTATTTATATTGGAAGTCCTCTTTTCATTGGGCCTAGGTGCTGGCTCCAATACTGTTCGGTAGTTACATAATGCAGCGCATAAATACTGAAAGACTTAGACGTGCAGAAACTAAATTGAAAATTTTATGTTGTCGACATAACCAACGTAAAAACGTGTCAAAAGAAAGTAGTTATTTGAAAATGATTATTCTGATGAGGCAAATTATCGAGCTGGCATGTTCTGGAGGTTGCATTTTAAAGCCCTTTTCCTGAAATTGGTATTTTTAATACTAAATGTACCTTTATTCGATTTACATTTGTAATAGGAATAAAATGTTTGAGGAGTTGTTAATACATGTCTCCTACATTTACTGAAACTTTTTTCTGATTACCTTAGTATTATCCATTCTGGAGAACATTTTACTAGAAAACGTGGGCAAAAATTGCATTACGGAAAAACATTTTTATCTGCAAAATAGTAAACATTTTTCAAAACCAGTGTTATTAAAAGTGGTATATTTGTGACATGTAAAAATTTCACAAGCCTAACTTCAATAGATTCTGAGAATTAGACTCAAATATTTAACGTTGCCGGGTTGAGCATTTCGCATCCCCTTAAATCCCTTCCTGAAATAACACTAGGCAACAGCTGTTGCCTCTGCAGTGTCTTTGGCCGGGAGGCCCTGGGGTTGAAGTCCCGGCTGTGGCGGATTTTCGACACTAGCTAAATGGCTATGCCGGATTCAGTCGCGCGCTGTCTGAAGAAGAATTCTAGCGGCCGGCTGCTATGATCGGTAGTTTTCGTGGTTTCTCCCATCAATACCAAGCGAATGCCGAATCAGTACCTAAATAAACGGGTCACGAACTACTCGCGCTATTTCCTTTCTCAACCTCTTATACATACTTAATCTTGAATGCACTACACCGCGTCGGGAACTTAGAGCTTATCCCGGCGGGGAGGCTGCCCGACGACAGACGTACCTGGAGGAGGAAATCTCCGCATGCCGACGTGTAGGTCGACGCTGAATATCACGTTCTAGGTAGCAACACAGTCTTCTCCAGACATTCACTACACTCACCACTGCAGCGCCTCTCCCGGGAGGTCCTAGACGGCAGCAGGATTTTCGACACTAGCTACATAACTAGGTTGAATTCAGTCGCTGTCTGGAGGAGAATTCTAGCGGCCGGCTGCTCAGATCGGTAGTTTCCGAGGTTTCTCCGATCAACACCAGGCGAATGCCGGAGCAGTACCCTACCAAACGGGCCACGGACTGCGCGCGATCTGTCCTTCCTCATCCTTGTCCTATCCTCTCCCCTTACACACACACTTACACTAACATGCATTACACTACCACATATTCCGGGAGATCGGTCGGGAGCTTAGAGCTTGTCCTGGCTGGAGCAGTGCCCGCTGGTAGGAGAGTCCTGGTTAAGGGGAAACCCCACTAGCCGACGGTAGGTCGGCGCCGGATCTCGCCATCCAGCGGGGGAAGATCATCATCTCCCGCGAAAAAGCATGCACTACACTAACGGAACTAATGACCAAAGCAGTTGACGCGCCCGGAAACACGAAAAAATCAATCAAAAACTACGCTCACAACGTAGCCGTTGACTGCCCGAACACGAAATAATCAATCAATCAAATTAAATCTAGTTGTCATTCAAGTTAAATGGTCGTTGCCCCTAAGTCTTGAATTACTTTGATCGCTCTGTACTTTATTCTAGTTTAAAGTCGATGAATAAATTCAAAAATGAATACTTACTCGACGTGGGTAAAGGAGTACCATTCCATTTATTACCTCCATCATCGAGATCATGATTACATCTCCGACATTGTGATATATCGAATAAAAGACTGCGCTCCCCGATGCGTTTCTTCCCCCTACCCTTGTTCCAATTCTTTTCACGCAACACCTTATTGGAAGGTTATAGTTTTACTTTTATTTCGATTTCAACGTGCGTGACAAAATTTACAGTGGGTGACGATTACGTGCGTGACAGAACTGGTTCGAAATAGTTTTTACTTACAATTAATTTTACATTCTTATTTATATATTTAAGGTATTAATACGTATCTATGGATGTGAACATGAGAGAGAGCAAATGAGAGGGAAGTCGTTTGTTAGACGAGTCTTGTGAAAGTAATATAAATAAACGATACGAAATTTCGCTTCAGAGATTTCTCAAGAATGAATCATTCTTTAAGATTTTTTTAATGTTCCCTGTTACATACTTAGTTTTTTTAGTGTACAGAATTTTCCCAGTGTTTGTTGAATCCGGGGATGGACTTAATATGAGCCCTGCTAGTCCAAACAAGCTTTGTTTTGAAGGCTTGAGAGCGGAGAGTTTTGATAATATGCAAATTCATGTGTTGTCAATTCAGATTACAATAATCGTGCTCGTTCGATGCATCACCTATCTCTCATTTAAGAGAATGTATGTTATGATTTGTATTGATTTTCAGCAAAACTTATTGCCAATAATCTGCTGTTTTCCATCTGCAATCCACTCTGATGTCTCTTTTGCTGAGGGACTTTTTACATACATTGATCACTGCAATCTTGCATAATCTTCCAATAAAAATTAATTTTCTAAAATACAAATTGAAGTGTTAATGTTATGGTTGCCTATTAAATTAATAAAATGTTAATCAGTAGATATCCTTGTCACCTCTCCAATGCTATGTGTAGGTGTGACTATAAAATGGAAATGAAGTCCTCTTAAGCGTCCACTTGAAAAGTTCGTTCTGTTGTTCCATTCCGTAGCTAGGGACGAAGTGTTAGCGAAGAGTAGAGCGGACGCAATGAAGGAAGGTATTTTTATGGTACCTGTGCTGGAGCGCCCAGCGGCACGAGGCCCGAGTCGAACCAAGCGCTCTCTCTCCTCAGCGGGCGTCCCCAAACCATCCAGCCTTCACAGTGCAGGCTCTGACAGCCCTGCGGTAGCGAACCAAGGTATGTGCGCATACGTCTGCTTTTCTTCAATAATAAAAAAGTTTCTCGCAGGGTGAAAATTTAAGGACGTCAAAATGTTGAAGTAAACACTTGACTATCATTTATAGTTAATTTCTTCGTAATTAAACTATTAAACTCCACAGTAAAATAATCATCATATTCATAAGAGTTCTGGGAATAACTGATAAAAAAAATCACTTGTCTAAGATCAACACAGTTAGAGCTATCATCGAGTAAACATGTCAAATATATGCGCGTGAAACAGGATGAAACCCCGAACTTCTTCGTGAAGTGGCAACATAGCTTGCGGTAGATAAAGAGAGTTTTATGTAAAATTGTATTAGACAGAAAGAGAGGGCAATACTCCATAAGACTCCGTATTGCAATCAAATGTTTGGATGCACAATAGATATTCTCTCTTAGGAAGTTTCGGGAGATAGCTACCCCTGAGGGAGGCAAGAAGAGCCAAAGCCCTCCTGACAAAAGTTGCCGATTCAGTGCGGTAACTACGAATGAACATCCGCAAATTTGATGACTTCCGCAATATTTTAACAATTAAGAATTTATTTTCTCCAAGAAAAGTAGTATTTGAAATGGAAAATATTTCCGGAGTGGCACAATTGTTTCTTTAGACATGTTAAATAAATACCAAAAATCACCATTGCGAGGGTGAGAGGCATAAAAAGGCGTGTTTTTTATCACTATTTATTAAAAAGAATTTTAGTGTCTTGCTTTTCTCAGCAATGCCAATCCTTAGAAATATATGTACTTGGGTGACAACTGGTGCATCATTGTTCAGTTTAATGTAACGTGTTATAACTGTAAGAGGAAGAAACTTTTCTTGATGCAATTGCCTCATAGTTGCAAAGTTGTTTCCCATCATTCTTACAATGTTTTTTTTTTTTTTTAAACATATTTTCAGGGTTTGGTCTCATGTTATAGTTATGTTTTCTACAATTTCTGTGGAAGGCGACTGTTGGTTGTATATAACATGAAAAGGGAGATGCTTGTCAAACTAAATACAAACTTCTCCCCCTCCCTTCTCTACCACCAACACCATCAAAAACATTTTCTTCAATTAAATATACTAGTATACCTCATTCTGAAAAATTTCCAAATTGCCCCTTCCTCCTATCACTGGAACTTTTAATGCTAGAAAAAGTTGAAAGATCAGTTTTGTAGGCAATTGTAAGAGTATCTACTTTTATGTCATAGTGACTAGCATTTCAGCTAAAGCCAACATTTTCTGAGATATTAAAAAAAAACCTGAAGAATGAGGTCTTTAAAGCCCCCAGCACCTTTTAGCTTTCACATTGATTTTCAGTATGTTGTTTACTATGTTTTAAAGAACAACAATCTTCAACTTTTGTGAAATTACTTTTGTTTAAGATTCAATTCTGATCTGTCATCATTTCAAACTCATAATTAATGAATATTTAACTGGTTAATATTTGCTTTTGAGTTGCATAAATTAGCATACACAATTCATTGTTATGCAATAAATTTCATTCATTTACAATAGTAAAGTAACATCTCTGTCAATATTTTTCTAATTTTCAACCTAGAAAAACATCATGAAACAAATTGGCCTGCGTCAAAACACTTGCATCATGAAGTGGAAGAAGAGAAAAATAAATAAAAATTAATTAATAATTATAAAAAAGAAAATTAAAAAAAAAAAAAATTAAAAAAAAAGGTTGAATTTCACAGGAAATTGAATCTGTTAACCCTGCTGAATAAAAAATAATAGAAGAAAATGGTTGGTAAGTACTTCAATATTTCGACAAAAAATTTCAAAAGAATAATTTAAATTATGTTACGCGAGATTTGAAAACTAATATTTTTAACACTATTTAATCTATATTGTAGCTGTAAGTAATTTTAACTCTTACAAATATTCGGTCTATATTGTCTCCAATTTATCCATTACAAAAATCATAAAAAGGTGCTACAAACTCAACCCTAAATTATTACAGACAAAACTATTCTCTCTAAACACAAAACACCACAAAAATGGTTTCTTTTTCTTGATAAAAATTTCCAAATCAAATTTTAAGGCAATCAGTTTTTTGTTATTGTTCGACTTTAATTAACATATGATAAAATTGTTTCTCAAAAATAGTTATAACAGTGCAACTAATATTTCCACATTCATTTTGATGTTCCTTCCAGGTTTTTTGAATTCATCAACAAAAGATCAAGTGTAAAGAGTACAAAACAGAACATTTAATGAAGCAAACTGCAAAAACAACAAACACTCAAATATCTAAATCTTTTTTAGCATCTCTTGAAATGTGTATTGCTTAGACATTAGGCAGTGAAGATTGCTTCATTAAATTGTTTATAAAATCTGCTAAAAAAGTAAATTATTTGAAGTTGATAATGTGTCATTCCAAGAAAATGTGTACAGTAAATCTTGTATATACTATTATATTTTTTAAATGAAAATACAGCACACTGAAGTTGAACTCCTGAATTATTATTTTCTGCCTCTGATTATTCTAATTATTAGTTACACTTCTGAATAATTTTCTGCTTCACTCCTTCATAATTACCTACTCCTTGTACTCACAACATACATTAACTTTCACCTTTGTGATTCAAACTTTGTCTTTTAGATCAAATGTAGATGGGAATAAATAGGAAATTTTTTTATTCAAACTTTTCAGGACTGTTGCAGTATTGTAAAAGCCATTTAAATGCAATGTTTAATGGTACTTTGATTTTTTCAAAACAGTTTTTATGTGTACATTGTTCATCATAAAATTTGGAAACATAAATGATTTCTAGTTTTAGTATCCTTGGATCTATATTACAATTTTGTAAACTCACAAGAGCCTGATTTCTTTCTCTCTCACAGAAGATATTTGCAACACTAGATACTTGTAGAATGATTTCATTTAGTTGTTAAAATTGAAATATAACAAGTGTGGCCAAAGAGTTCGAGATTCAGGGTTCACAAGGAATTGAAAACAAAAAATATGTACAAAATTATTGATTATGTAATAAACAAAATCTAACTCATTTGGGAGGGGGGAGCTTATTAACATCAAAAGAAAAAAACAGATATAAATGTTGATAATAATTCATTAGAAACTTTAAATGCATAACTTCCAAATTCTTCGAGAATGTTGATATCTATTGAAACTGTACTGAGTGGAGAACAAAATAGCTACTCTAAGTGGCTCTTTATATTTGAAAGCAAGTCCTCTCAAAAGAGAAAGGCCAAGAGCACTGTTTATTATTTATTTAGAAAATATGTTTTAATTAAAATATTTTCAGGAATTCTGAAGCAAATGAATTAGTTATGTCATTAGCATGTATTTCAAGGTATTATGGATGATTCTGACATTGCCACTCATAAAAAAAATCCCAGAAAATATTTAATTAAACACGTTTTTTGAATATGTAGCAAGTAATAAATAACAACTTTTAGCGCTTAACTTCTTTGAAACTTTCAGTCATCCGTAGACTTTTTTCACAAGCTTTTAAGAGTTGTTTACCATACTTACATTACTTATAACTTCAAACCTTTTCAAATTTCAAACAATAAAGAGGATTAGATAGCTTTCTGTTGACAAGAAATGGCAAAATATTGAGAAAGAAAACAAAACCAAAACCAAAAAATAAAATAAAATATACAAGTAATGTTTAAATAACATTATAAAATGGATGTTTTTTAACTTTTATTAATTGGAATTTTTAAAAAATTTAATATGTAAGTTCTTAATATAAAACATGAATCAGAAATGGACTTGCCAACAAATGTTTATTTTATTTGTATTAATTTAGATTTTTACTCTCCCTCCCTTTAGTGTAGTGTAAAGAAGAAATCACCTCATTGATAATATCTCAAATTTTTAACAATGATTTCAGGGCACCTGAAGGATTCAGCCTACTTAGATATCTATGAACCCTTCACTCTCCCATTAATCTATTTCTTCTGAACTATGTTCCTATTCTTCAAATCACATCACAATAATAGTTTCAGTGGTCTAATAAATACTGTTTTTAGATAATTTGTAATGGTCAATTAGTAATTCACCAAAATTAAATATGAAATCATGAAATATGAATAATGAAACTCATGAGAACTCTCACGCAAAAAAATCCATACAGGAATTTAATGATAAGTACATTTTTTTAATCTGTGTTTTTCAAAAACAAAAACATACAATCATCTATTTTAGAACTATTTGATAAATTATTTTACAAGATTCCTTGTCTATCAATAGGTTTTGTCAAACTAATAGGCTGACTAGAAGCTCACCCAAAATAACAGTCTTGTATCTGCACTTTGGAAATATAGCCATTATAAAAGTCTTTACATGACATTGGTTTCTTTGCTGGAAGACCTACATTTGCCAAAGAAATCCATTTTCCATCACTACACTTTACTCGTAAAAGTTTACTTTGCCTGTGATAATACACATAACCAGGCTGGACACTTTTTAGAAACTGATCAACAGTTTCCCTAGCAATGGCACTTTGATTTAGTTCAACACTGAAAATTTTGATGGTGATTCCATGCCATTTACTTATCAAAGGATGTATACCAACTAATGCTCTCCATAGATTATAAATTTGCAATGCTGACATTTTATTCCAATCCACCAAGGCAAGAGAAGGTGATATACGAGGAGCTGAAATTTAAATATTTATAACATATGTTAATAACTACATGTCAAGTGAAAATCTTCAATGGGCACTAACATTTATAAAGCAGGATTATGCACATTAATTACATCACATAAATAAAGACAAAATTTCTTACCATATGTAACCCCATCTTCAGTTTGTTCATTGATGTTTTCCAAGCAAAAAGGCATATGTCTCAAACTCTCCAACAATATTTCTGAACCAAGGAGTGCTAAAGCATCTCTCACCATTGGAAACGTTGCGTCTGAAGATAAAGGAAATGTTGCTTGTTTTAATATTCCACCAACATCAAACCTGGTGCATAGAAACGTTCATAAATGAAAATTATAAAAATTTATATTATTTTGTCAATTCTAATTTTACAGTTAAATACAATTGTACAATTTTGCACCAAGTACAACACTAAGTAGAAAAACCTATATTTTTAAATACATAATGAAATAATTGCGGTTTTTGTTGATGGAAACTGATATTGACTTGTTGAATAAAACGTGCACATTAGGAGAGCTAAAATGATAATTTACATGAGGATCACAGGGATCCTGTGCGTTGAATCTTAAGTACAATGGTTCCACAATACATGATTATCTTCACTACAAAATGAGTGGATACATTTCTTATTAAATAAATTGATACATTTATAAACATATTAACCAACAAAAAAATGCTAACAAACATTGTTGTTTCTTTTTATTTGCATGAGAGGTTGTAAGGGCAACACTCTTAAAGTCTTAAAGACTTTTTTTATTTCCAATTGAAAAAAATATATATATGATAAAAATTATGAATATTTTGAGAAACTTTCATAAAATTATTTTACCTCATTTCCTCAAGCAACCCTCAAAATCCGCATTATCATGTATAGTCATTGAAATTACAAGTCTTCAATGTTTTATAAGTCCAAGTTAGAAATGTCATAATTTTTAGATTTTAAACGTAAAAGTGAAACAATTTTGCATGGAAGGATTGTAGATAACACCCGAACAGTCAACATACTTGTGTATAACATATTATCATTGAAGTTAGTGTGTGGAAAGCACAAATTGTATACTTGTGCTCTTCACAGTTTTGTAAGACTAAATATAAAACAATTAATAGTACAAGATTTCACCACTGTAAGTTAAGAAAACGTGTTTAAAATAGACAGAACGTCTTCAAGCCAGAAGAAATTTTCTTTACTTGCTGTCCGAATCTCAAAATCACTGAATAATAAGGTACTGTTAAGGAAAGAACAGAACTGTGAATCTACAGTTTGCAAATCAAAAACAACTCTAAACTATGAGCAAATAGAAACATGACTTTCAGGAAGATCAGTAAGAGAAAGAACCTTTCCCCTCCAGTCTGAACAAAAGTCTGTACTTATTATTAGCATGAAATTGATATTTTAGACTCATTTAATCATAACAATGTACAGAACACTTACTTGTGTGGTTTAATTTGCATGACTGTGACACCTGTTTCTGGGTCACCATTCATTAAAGCATACACAATTGGAGCAGCTCCTCTCCATCGAGGAAGTAGACTAGCATGAACATTAAACATGCCTCTGAAATTAACATTAAACTAACATGTAATTTCATTTAGAACAAAAATTAAATAATAACAGAGTAATAAAATTATGCCCAATTACAAATGCATGCAGTAAGATGCTTACATACAATGGGAACATCGAAATAATAGCTTTTGGAATCAGATGGCCAAATGACACTACAATTCCAAAGTCAAATTCTGCATTGGCAATGCCAGGAGGCCAATTATGAACTTTCAGCATTTTCTTTTCTGCATACTTCTGCACAACATTAGCTTTAGTTTTAATAGATGTTACCACTTCCAACTGTTTTATAAGATTTCCACATTCTCTAAAATAACAGTATAAAAGATACATTAGATGTGGTTTCCTCACTCATCATACCACTCAATTAATTGTAATATAATTTTATTTACTTTTCTTCGGTTAATTTTTTAAGACTTATTACCGAAAAATCATCAGTACCAAAAAATAACACTTTCCATGGTGGTACAGGTGATTTTAAATTTGTGCATACAAATCTAGTTTTTATTATCAGACTATTTGATAAACGCCAACAACTCAATGATAATAAATGTTTTCCCATGTGATTAACAATGTACCCATAGCTAAATGAATTAACCAAGGAGGCATACATGAGAAATTTTAATAAATGTAACAAATGATATCAGTGAAAAATTCATTCATAATTTTTTAATGAGTCAATGACTGAACTATTTACAAAATGTCAAATATAATAACTCTCAGCCTTTAACAGTTTGTATAGAAACTATAACCACAACATAACTATGTACTACAAGATTAGGATTTGGTTAGGCGAGAGGTTAGGAAAACACAACTACACATGACGCATTCTTATCAACCTTCATGTTTTGAACATGCATTTGTCACTATGGCTGAAAACATTGCAATCATTATTGAACATTGTAAGTTTACGATTAACGTGTTAAAGTGACATCATTCATTTGCCAACTTAATAATCTCGAAATAGTTCACATTTTAAAATGAAGTTACATTTTTCCTGAAGAAGAGTGAAATGAATCGTATTGTGAATCGTGTTTGGAAAACTTTTTCGGCAGTCTGTTGGCAGCAGTGAAGCATGCAGGTGCGTCACGAGACGTAAATCTGTCGCCGTCTGTCCCAGTGCATCTTCCGCTGCCTGAGAATTCCAGTTCTCTTTTTTTAAAAAAAATAATTTTGGAGTTGATTTTAACGAGAATATGAACCGATTGTTTGGTAAAGGAAAACCAAAGGAGCCTCCTCCAAATATAAATGATTGCATTGCTGGTGTAAGTAGTGTATTGTGTAGATGCCTGTACGATTTGACATATCCGAACTTCATATGCTTATGATTGTTCGTTGTTAAAAATTCTGCCGTCATTTTGCAACTGAAGTATGCAATCTTAATTACGTTAAATATCCATTATTTCAATTTGCAGGTTGACAGCAGGGCAGATTCTGTAGAAAAAAAAATTGCTCGTTTAGATGTTGAATTGAAGAAGTATAAGGATCAGATGAAGAAAATGCGGGAGGGACCAGCCAAAAATGGTGTGAAACAGAAAGCAATGAGAGTTCTTAAACAAAGAAAGATGTATGTTGAAAGTTATTTTCAAATTTGTGATGACAATCTAGAATTGAACTAGCACTAAACCCAACACAAAGTTTTGTGGTGTTTAAAGGGCAAATGATTGGGTGTGCAATAATTTGCTTGAAAATGTACTTTTCATGAAATCACAACTATTTTCTAATATTTTTGTTAATGAACAATTGAGGATATCAGCACAATAATGGCCTAACGCACGTTTTTGGGAAATTGGGTTATCGGTGTTAATCACATCTTAATCTCCTTTACTTCAATGTGTAATTGTTTCAGCTTGTCCTCATCAATTATATTCAGAGTAATTCCAAAAAACAATGTTGTTGCACTCAGCCCATGATTACATTACTTTGCGCAATAATGGCCCACGTGACATAGGCCACTACTGCACACTGTTAATGACAGTCCAAGCAGTATTTATGGGAGTAGGCCGTTTTTTCATCTAAACAATCATAATAATATTTGTATATTTTATTAACAAAACTAACTTAGCTTACGGATCAATTCATAAATAATAATAATAATTAAATATTCAGTGATTGACCCATTGTAATTACATGTCTAATGGTTTTTGAGTTTGGGTCACAGGAAAGAAGTGTCTGTGTTCTGTAAAATGTAAAGTGTCTGTTTTCTTTCCTGTGACCCAAACTCAAGAACCATTAGACAAATAATAATAAAAGTTAATTTGACCATGATTGTAAGTACATCCATGTGTTCCTTTCTGTTTGTTGAGCAGGTAGATGCAAACAGTACACAAGTACTAGTATAAAATTAGTTTTTGTTGCTTATTGTGTAATAGTGATGAGTATTGAAAAATCCGTAGAAATGTTCTTACTTGGCCTGTGACTGTTCAGTCTGATCGAAAAAAATAAAAAATTCCATCTCGTTGTTTTGTCACCAGCAGATTGGGTAAATGTTATTGCTACTGCAAGAAAAGTAAACGAATCGAATGATGTGATAAAGGGGAAAAAAGATTTTGTATCAATAAGAACATTAGAAAAGAACATGGCCATTACTTGTGAATAATTTTTTTGTTGCAATAATGGTCTAACTTTCATTTATTCCTTTTGTCTGTAAAATTAGTAAATGCTACAGTGGCCTATCACACATAAAAAATTCTGTTTTTCATCTTTCATTACTTGCACTATTATGAATAGTAAGGTACAACTCTAAAATAAATTAATTAAAATTTCAGCATTTGCAGCACAATAATCCACTTACAAATGAATGTTTTAATATTGCCAATAACTTCATCAGTCATTTTCTCCAAACACAGGATCTGTGGTTAGGCCACTATTGCGCTGACTCCCTCAATTTTGCTGTTTTTGACAGAAATATTTCTCTATGATGTCCCAAACAAAATTTATTCACAATATCTTTTTATATCATCATGAACTGTTTAGGTGTTATGGAACTGTATAGGTAGTCCTTTCCTATTCTTCCAATAGTTCCCTAATCACTGCCAAGGTATTTCTGGTCTTCCCATCTTTTCTTTAGTCGCCTCTTTCATCTCTTGTCTAATCTTTAGAACCTGTTGTGGTAGCCTGGTTCATTTCATCCTTTTTATATGATCTTGCCATTTCTTTTTTACTTTTCCAAGTCGTTAATGATGTTTTTTTTTTTTTTTTTATTCTGGCTGTTTCGTTTTTTTTTTTTATTCCATTTTAGTAGTGTTGGTTTGGCAATGATATTATGGTCTAATTTTTGTTTCTTTCTAATTATGGTCATGTGTTGGAAGTGTCTTTTTATACAGCCATTGATTTTGTTGTAGTTTGCCAACTTTGATTCAAAATCCCCTTCCTGTATTGAGATTTTGTTACCCAGGTAGGTAAAGGTTGTCACTTCAGTAATCTTGATCTCAGCCACTATTTTTTGTCCTTGTAAAGTCCTTGCCTTTAAAGCCCATTGCTTTAGTTTTTATTGTAGATATTCTCAGTTCAAATTTCATTACAGTGTTGTTTGGTCTATATACTGCCATTTGCAGTAAATCCTCTGATATCATCACAATAACTTGGTCATCTGCATAACGCAGGGTTGTCCAACTTGCAAGCCCTCAAGGGTTACAACTAACACCTTTAATATGGTTGCAGGCCACATTTTCATTACTTAGGTGAACCACACATGATTTCTCCATAGTGTTATTGGCAGTTTGTTCAGTTGCTCTGAAACCAGGGAGAGGGTATGGAACTGTGCATGATATGCCATATTATGCACAATGCAGTGAAACACATTGGGATGATTTTCAATTTCTGCTTTTTTCCATGTTCAGCTTCTTTATTATTTTGAATCCTATTTTCTGTGGACCTGTTATCTCTCTCTCCAGTGATTTCATGAATTTCTTCCAGTCCTCTCTTGTTAAAGAAAAACAAGAGAGGACTGGATATTTTTACCTTAGCTCGTCATTTCTTATATTCTGTATATGTTCTGATGTCTCTGGTCTGTAAATATCTTGTGTACACTTTTTCTTCTCCATATGTAAACATTCTGCTATTTATATAAATATATTAAATATTTGGTGATGGTGAACAACTGGGAAAATGCCCTTGTTACCATACAGTTACGTATTTTGTTTCTTTGAATAAATATAATACAAATATTTTACTGTTTTGTTAAAAGGTATGAACAACAACTTGACAATTTGAGACAGCAATCCTTCAATATGGAACAAACCAACTATGCAACACAGACATTGAAAGATACTCATGCTACTGTGACTGCAATGAAAGCAGGTGTTAAACAAATGCAAAAGGAGTTCAAGAAAATAAATATTGATGAAATTGAGGTAAGGTATTGCATTTCATTGTAGAAATAGAATTAAAAGGAGAGAGTGATGTTTTTTTTTCCTCTGTCAGTTTTGACTAACAAGTAATTTTTTACGTTTGCCCATTATTTTTAAAGCATTTTTTGCCAGTTTCAAAATCATTTTAAAGGTTCTTGCTTTAAATATTTACCTGTTGCAACAAATGTTCTCCATTTGTTGTTTGTAAACAATATGCCTTCGTCTATTAAAAATGGAAGAACAGTTCTGTTTGCCGATGAGATGAATGTTCTTTGCAAAAAAAAGAAGCAATAAATAGTACAATTTCAGTAGTTTCACCTTGGTTTCATTATAAGAAATTAATAGTTAACGAAGGAAAAACTGTTTTAATGCGTTTTTGCATTTCAAATTGGCAATTGCATGCTTCATTGAAAATGAACAATATGCAATTGGCTGATGTTAAAGTAACAAAATTTCTTGGTCTCTCAATTCAGTCAAACCTCATAGAATGTACATACATCAGAATTAAACACTAAATTATGTTCATTATTTTACACATTCAGAATTCTTTCAAATTCTGTCAACCTTCAAGCAGCTGGTTGCATGTATTTGGAAATATACATTCCCGCCTGAGATATGGCATGATATTCTGGGGAAGCTCATCCTGTAATACCCAGATCTTTAGATTGCAAAAGAAAATTATTCAAATAATGAAAAAATGCCATCCACGTGATCCCTGCAAGCCCCTTTTCATTGAGCTTGGAATCTTACCATTGCCTTGCCTATTTATTTATGAATCTGGAATCTTTGTCAAAACTGACTTACTTAACAGGATCATATTTTCATGCAATACTGATAGTAATAAGTACAACACATGTCATAGAAATCACATTCATCAAGTGTCAGTAACAACAGTTCACTACAAGATATCCACATACAATACATGTACGTTACTTTACTACGCATTGCTAGATGACATTAAACAATTAAAGGTGGTAAGCAAATTTAAGTTAAAAGTAAAATCTTTTCTGCTGCATAACTGTTTCTGTACAATTAGAGACTATACTGATCATCAAAAAGAAAAATAATATTTATTTTAACAAAACAATGTTTTATAATGGATTAGTTTACATTTGTATTGTATAATTTTTTTTAAAAAAGACTTAATATGCCTGTAATAAGTAATATACTTCAGCTTCTGAATCAATGACCCCCATCTCGATCAGGTTTTTGTCCAGTTTCCCTGATCGATTGAGCAAATGCCGAGATGGCCCCTTGTTTTGTGTCTGGGCTTCGTAACTTTACTATGCGCAAGTTTTGTTGAGCTCTCTGTTTGCTTGTAGTGATAGGAGTAGAGCTGAGGGTGATTTACTATTGTTAGTAATGCAGAGAAATCAAATCTGCAGTTTGTTTACCATTGCAAATAGTTTTTTTTAATAACTTGGGAACGAAAATGATAGTTTTTGAAATGTTAATCTCAAGTTTTTTAAAATTTTCTATTATTATTATTATTATTATTATTATTATTATTATTATTATTATTATTATTATTATTATTATTATTAAACTTCCATTCATCTTTCAACTATTTATCATTAAAATGTTGGGATGGGATTCTGGTACTCAAGAAAACGTGTGCAGATAATCTTCTCCCTCATACATCATATACAGTTGTTTTTTTTGACCAAATAAATCAATAAATGAAATCCACAGAATTCCTGAGTAGCCTATTTGATTTCTTCATTCAGAACTTGTAATGTCGGCCGTTGTATGTAATCTAAGTTTCCTGTGACGACTATCAGTGCCATTATCAGATCGGCTGATTTTGAGGTAACTAAAGACAGAGATTTCATGGTAAAGAACAGTCCAAACCAAACGTCTGAAAGCTGAGTTCAGTTGAACAAAAGGAAGAAGTCATTAATATAATCCAATAGTTTGAATTGTTTATCTGAACTGGTTTTGATCAAATTTTTTGTGTAATTTTCCTTTTTTTTTTTTTAAGAGTATGTTTTAAACATTTTAAGAGCTTTATATATATTAATTTATTTAGAGTCACATCAACATCGTGGTTATTAGCAACTGTTACAGATACATTAAAATTGGGTACAATATTAAATCAATGGTAGAGGTGGAAGTTCTATTTACAAGTGACAATAGTGTCAAATGTCAAAAAAATATTTGTGGCTTTACAGAAGTTAAGAATGTAATTTTGATCTTCGATAGAATGAAGTATTGCTTCATGATTAAATCCAAATGACTGCCTTAGATGATTGGATTTTGGACTAATTAAAAAATGTGATTAGATTTAGTTGGACTTTGCACAGTTCACACATGGGGGGAGAAGGTTTTTACATTATGTAAAGATGGCTTTACTTGGGGTGTCCAGATCTTATTCTCGAGAGAACTACTTGTTCTCAGTGGCACATTTTCATACTGTAGATTTGTGAGTTAAATGTATTTATAGTTTTGTGAAATAAGGTAGTTTTGTAATCTGTCCAGTCATGGTTCCATTTATTTTGCATTTCTTTACTAATATATTTCATAATATCTTCTGTAGTACATGATATGCTATGTACATTGGTAGTCATTTTTAAGTCAACTGAAGAGATTTGTTTTACTAACATTTTTACTTCATAATAGAGATTCGATTTTGTTAGTGATCCATGCTAAGCCTAAATTTATCCTTCCTTTGTAGATATGGACATAAGTTTCCATCATTATAATATTTATTTCATTTTTTGCTTTGTTGCACCAGTTCATTAATGATGTGAGCTTGAAAGTAAGATCACATTATGGCAGTGAAGTTAGAGGATAAATTTAAGGCCTGGCATTAATGCACAGGACTTTGCAGTGTTTTATCTAACAAATTCTTCAAGCTGGTACTTAATAATTCTATCGGGCATGCAGACTGTGGCTGTTCATGCATCACTGGTTATACTGTTCAGTGTGACTACTGTAGTTGGAGTAGTTCATGTCTATAAAATTAGAGAATTTGTCAAACCGTATAGTTAATGTTAAGTCGATTTTGAGGTTTGGAATAATCCATAGTTGAACTGAAGATCTATGTTTTTCAGCGTAGTTGATTTGGATTTTATTGATCATTCTTGGCAATGTTTTAGATCATCAAAATTTACCCCCTAATTATAACTTTTTTATTATATAATAATGTCGACAATAGTAACTCAGAACCTGACATTATTTGTACCTCTTGACATTATTTGTATAGAATAAGTGTAATAAAGAGAGTACTGTATATTTAATTTGGTATTATGTAAGATCAATAATAGTTAAGTAGAGGTGGATTACAATAAACAATTTTATATAGATAAAACTTTGATTGTTTTTTAAAGCAAATTTGATTGTAAATTAATTAATATGAATTTATTTATTGATTAAGGCTGTAAACTGTGTACACATTTCCCATTCCTCTTGTTATAAGATGAGATAAATTGTCACATAGTAGATGTACTGGAAGATCCGGAATGGCAAAGTAAAGCTTGATAGTGAGCCTTCCATGTACATCGGATGGTTTGTGTGCAAATCACAATATTTGATTTATGATGATGATGATGATGATGATTATTATTATTATTATTATTATTATTATTATTATTTTCTCGTCCTTATGAAGGTACTTTGTAAGAAGAGAAAGTTTTGTAAATTTGCCCCAGAAAATGGTGAATTTTCAACAGAAAAGTGCATAAATCCTGTTGCTAAATATAGAAGAAAAAAAATCCTCTAACTTGTGGTGTAGCCAGAACCCACGTTTTGCCTATCCAAATTTTGTCTTTAAGAGTAAGAAAGTATGTGCTGTTGTAGCACCAGCAGTTGTTGTTGAGTAGAAGTATTTTTATCTTTTTTTCATTTTAGTAGTGTTTTAAGTTTGTGCTTTATAATTGTTATAGTTTAATGTTGGTGTTGGATTTATGAAAGAGTCGAAATGATTATTTGGGGGGAGAGGACTATTTGTTCCATTTGCATCAGGGTTTATTAAAAACTATTAATTAATTTGTTTATTTCTTGAATCAATGAGCAGTACCGAAATGTGGTCTTAAATGTCATGAAGTGCCAAGTGTATTGATTGATATTTCTGAATTGCCATCAGGACATACAAGATGAGATGGCTGACATGTTGGAACAAGCAGATGAAGTTCAGACAGCTCTAGGTCGTTCCTATGGCACTCCAGAAATTGATGAAGATGAACTCGAAGCTGAATTAGATGCCCTTGGAGATGAAATTGGACTGGATGATGACACTACATATTTAGATGATGCCATTGCTGCTCCTAGTGCACCAGACAAAGAACCTGGAGCTGAGGCCAATAGAAATAAGGTGAGTGGATGATTTTTTTCATTAGTCATGTAATAAATAAAAAGTCTGTTGGCTGTGATCAGTAGAGGTATGATCTGTGTTTAATGAATTGTTGAAGAACTCAAGAAATTTTACAGATTTTTTTTGGTAACAATGAAAGTAAAAACAATCATGGTTTGTCAGTGCACCGAATATTTAATCAGGAAATAAATTGAGTAGTAAGGGAGTAGTCAGGAAATTAATTTTTGATACTTTTTATTATTGAATTGATTCAATAATGTTCAATATTCTATAAAATAATGTGCTTTTCTGAATTTGAACTAATGTTGAATTATAAAAATATAATACAAAAGCCTTTACTAAAATTTTAAAGTATTTATGTTATAGTGATTCAGAACTTATTTTGTTATTAATGATTATTACAATTTATATCACTTTGATATCTCATTGAATCTATGAGATTGAGTTTTCAATTTCATATTATTTCAAATTTCATTGTTCATTTCTGTACATTTTCGAAAAAGTGTATAAAAATGTGTGCATGTCATCTGCATCATCTCATAAGTGAATTTATTTTTGTAAATTAAAAAAATTTAAAACTTATTAATGCACAAAATCACTTGTTATTTATGAAACTTATTCATTCACAAAATTACACATGAAAATTAAATGAAAATTGGGATTAAATATTGTTGCAAACATTTAAGAAGATTATACAATCCATACATCATCAAGATAACATGAAACATCCGAAAACAAAATCACCCATATCAGTGTTTATTGACAGGTTGATCATATTTTATAATTTCAGAAATGCCACTTGGTACATTCTGGAATAAGTTTTGAGGAGTCTATAATTGGTTTGAACCTCCATACAACTGTATGTGATCAACCAGTCAATCCAAAATTATTTTTGTTCATTTTTATAATCATTTTTTGTGACTTCTGAGTCTCATGCGGGGAAAATAATTTTTACATATTTGTTCCTGTATTCCAGGATGGTGTGCTTGTTGACGAATTTGGACTGCCTCAAATACCAGCATCGTAAGACTCTTTGTCTGACTTTTTTTGTCCTTACATTCTCCAACTGTCTTATTGTAGTGTTTTGCTTGAAGTTCATTTATAAAAAATGGAATGGGAAAAGCCAAAGAATTGTAAAGAGTTACAAGGTTTTTCTTTTCCTTTTCTTTTCTTTTTTATTCTTTTTTCAACTATTAGAGAATTTTTTGTGAGCTTTCTAACAGCATGTGCGATTCTAAGTGCTGATGTGTTTGTGTAAACTGTAGATATGACTGACTATGAGTGTTTAATAACAAGGGTTTGTGATGTACATATCTTTTATTTAATCATCTTTTTATGATGTGTAGTTCTTTCTAATAAAGTCTTGTATTTTCATATATTTCCACAGAATTACTTCACAGATTAATATAAAAACTTTTTGCTTGTTTTGTGATTATGGATATTGCTTTCTGTACTAGAGAATGCTTAAATCCTATTAAATGCATCTGGTGAATTCTAAACTAGAAAATACTACTCTATTAAATACATTTAATGTGTTTTATGTACTACTGCATTGGAAATCATAATTAATGTAAAAATAAGAATAAATTAATAATAACAACCAAAGGTGCCTTTGGAAATACACAGAGAGAAATATACTTTCCCTCCTCTGGCTTATGAAATAAGTGCAGTACTGTTCACAGCACAACAAGTTAACATGACTTTAATGATAACATTGGAATTCGTAGAGTATTAATGAAGCTGTATTAAAATTAAATAAATGGCAGAAGGTTTGTTAACAGATGTTTGATTAGACAAACATACATCAGTGCACTTAAATTAATGAAGCAATTCTTACATTTGCTTTACTTACTGCTGGCACCCAAGTCAGTTGTTACAAAAGTGTAATACTGTAATAAAATCAGAAATAACAGAAATAAGCATTTTTAATTCTCAATTTTTCCTCTCTTTATTCTTATTTTATGAAAGCCTGAAATTGAGAACCAGTTTGTAGTTATTTTTATCTACACATTGAGATATGGAAACTACAGTATCTGAAGTTTCCTTGGGTCACCCATTCTTCAGGTTTGTTTATTTTGACTTGCGCGTATAATTTCTCACTTCATTTCTGGGAATTATGGTTAGTTAATGTATTTTTAACCAATTTAGAAAAGGTGAAGTAATGCAATAATTCATTGTGTATTCTTATTGTTTGGTGGAGTGGGATCAGTCATAACTTCCACAAATGAACCTCAACATAAATCATTTTTCCTTTGCCTTAAATGGTGTAATAAATCCACCATAATTAAGTGATATTTTAATAATGGGATACAAAGATATCATAGTAAAACGTATTATAATTTATTATTTAATGATGAGTGATGCCACACTTAAACTATTACATAAGCTGTATACAATATTTATTCCAAAATTGCTGTTCTGTTATGGACTTAACATTAGCCATGCAAATTTGAACAAATCTTTCAATTTTTCAGGACACTTTGTATCAGTCTCGTTCTACTTTCAAAAATTTCACAGAAATGAATCCAATGTTTTCTGTAAATATCTAGCTGAAATAGATCAAAATGCTTATGAACATGGTAAAAGTCCATTTTTATTGAAATGTTTTAATTTTCAAAAATTTCAAAAGAAACTTTTAAGTATGTAATAAGATATTCTTAGAAAAGACTGAACATTTTTTCTTTAAATTTGATGAATGAAAAGAACATCTTGAATCAAATGACTTGAATGCCCTTTTTTTAATTAAAACATTTGAATTTTCAAAAATATACACAAAAGTGTACATGGCTTTTTCTCCAGGATTTAAGAGAGACTTTGCTAGGAGGGAACAATACACATATTTTTCAATCATTGCTACTGTAAAGTTAAAAAAATCAATATTAATCTTATTTAGAAAATTGAGTAAAAACAATATTTATAACAATGATCTTGAAAAAACAATAATTTCCAACACATTTTCTCTTTCACTTGTGTAGTGACTTTATATAGCAATTTTTGTTTAATGAAATCAACAACAACTTGAAAAACTTAATGCTCAGAGTTGTGTGTGTGTGCACATATTTTTGTTTTGTTTTTTATGAGGGTAGGTGGTAACCTTCAAAAGACACTGGATAGCCCATATTACCAGTATGTGAGATTTTTACTCATTAAAACTGAACCTCCCTTCTCCTTCGTCCTCCCCTTGGAACTGCCTATATGCATTTCATCGCAAGGACTGGAATAGTGACTCAGCCACATGATTTATTTATTGACTTATTATCCTGGTAAGAGTTGAGTGGAATCAAGAAATTTTCCTCTTTTGTTTCTCCAGGTGTCTTTTAGTATTGTGTGGGTGGGGAGGGGGCTGCTCACGAGTGTATGCATGTTTCTTGGTTTTTCCTGAGTGTCTTTTTAAATCTTGTAGTTGGTTCTACTTCTTTTTAACTTAATTTTCTGCGTGTATGGTGTATGGTAGAATGTTGAACTAACACTATAACTGCCTCTAGAAACCAAATACTGCCTTCTGTACTCCTGATGTGTTTCAGCACTTCCTCTAACATTAGGGCATTGGAACTTCCCATGTTTTTGTCATTTCTCTTAAGTTTGAACTTTTGATTAAAAAAGTAGTGAAGTGGAAGTAGTATAATTTTCATGTATAGTGCATGTAAAATGATAAAAATCAACTTTGGCATGAACATGTCACTTTAAAGCATTTTGTCTTCCTGCTGCAGGCCTCTTACTTAAATCTTCAGCTCAACGAACTTTTGTAGATATTCAACATCAGTGATGGTTTATTGTTTAAAGGAACAAGATTTAGTATTGTGGATATTCTGTAAGTACGCACAGGATTCTAGAAGAAGGAAAAGAAGAAATCTCTGAGATTTGAGTATTATCAAATGAATCAAGAAACTAGTATCATTTATTGTTCTTATAAAGTACACAGTACTGCTGCTTCTCAGATTTGTTTGTGACTGATTTTGAAAATTCCTGAACTTATTTAGCTCCTACATTACCACTGAAATTAATTTTAGTTATTAAGCTTTTTCAGAATTGAGATTTTAGTGGAGAAATCTTCAAAGCTCTTATAAATGAGAAATATTTTTACATATATTTTTTCATATTTCTTAGAAAAATATTTCAGAACAAGAGCAAAAGTCATTGTTTGATAAATGAAATATTTAGTCTACATAAAGATTTGAAAATAAACTATTAAGGGGTATTGACTCATATAATTAAACTATTAATTAACTTAAGAGTTGAACTTCAACCCTTATTGCAAAATTTATTCTACAAATAGTTCTAGTTTTATTACTTTCTTTCATGTGGAAGATGAGTAACCAAAATGAAACTTTAAGCAGGGACTTTGTTGTGACTACAAGTTTTATTACCATTCAACTTCATTGGTCTTTATTGTGATGTTCATTGAGGAAAAAAATATAAATTTCAATGTTTCTTGTCGTAACTTGAAAATGAATTAGGAATGTTTACAATTTTTGTAGGTAACTGACAGAGTATTTCGAAACACATTCGCTTAAACGATTTTAGAAAAATTGTATGTATATCTGATAGTGTTGTTTTTATTCTATTAAGAACTCTTTTTTTTACTACACAAAATTTATTTTCAAAAATGTCAAAATACATTTTACTTGTTTTGTTAGTGTTCCAATTTTTGTTGCTGCAGTATTCTCTACCTCATTCTTTATATCTCACAATTCCCTTCAGGAAATTACCTATTCCAAGAAATACGAGAACTCTCACGTGCTGTGAATAAGAAAAAACCTTTTTGTGTTGACCTGTCATACGTTCATTGTAAATGTCTCAGATCTTAATGAGAATATCGAAGTATGTCCATTACCTTGCCAATTGTCACACACAGTCCTGTATTAAATTAATTTTATTAGCAACGTATGAAAAAGCAGGTCTGCCTGTAAAATTCTGCTTTATGAACTTATTTGCTTTATCCCTTTCGGATTATTTAATTACTGACTTCTTTACCCCTCTGATTTGAAACTCAAGGTTCCTTCCAAATTCAAGTCTTGTTCAGGGACACTTGTATTGAACTTAAAAATTGAGTATTTATTTAGTTGCATTTTTATCTTTACATCTTTCATCACTCAAAGGTATTAGGGTTGCAATTCTCTGGCATATATTTTGAATTCTTATTTCATCTCACAAAAATTGATGATTAACTGATAATATCTTGTACCTCAACAAAGCAAATCTTGTTACAATCTATTGTATATTTCCTTTTGATAACAAAATATTGTATTATAAGAAACTTTTGTTATTTTTTTGTTTTAAAATATGTAATATTAAAAAATAAATGCTGTAATATTGATGAGTTCTTATTAAACAGATATTGTTGACTTCAGGGTAAATGAAATTTTTCTGTATTTTAGTATGAAATAACAAAATTGAGTTCTCTCAGTTTGATTACAATGTGTTTTATTCCAATATTATTAAAATGAATTGGAAGCTTTTACTTTACAACTTTGATTTCATGAACTTTCCTTGCATTTTCTTTGGATTTAGGAGCTTTTCTACTGATGCCTCAACTACAGCCTCTCCATCAGTTTGTGTGCTATTACTTTCTGTACTCTCAAAACCAGTGTAGCACTGCAATATTGGCTGTATTCTTTCATTATACATGTCCAGGATGAACAGAATTCCCCACATCAAATTGAAACCACACATAGGCTTGCTCAGCCCAAAACAAGAGGGGGCCCAAGTAGGTTTTTGGGCCTTCTTTCCCATCCAACTTTTTTACTTGTTATGTTTTAGTAGTAAATAAATAAAAAATATTCCACAAAGAGAATGAAATTACAACATTAAAGACACGGCGGCGATGGTGTAACGGTTTAGCGTATCGGGTTGTTATACCTAAGTTCACGGGTGCAAACCCGATCGAAGCCGTGGATTTGTAATGGCGAATAAATCCTTCGTACGCCTTCCTTTTTATTTATTTATTTATTTATTTTACGTCAAAAAAACAGTTAAAAACTGCATATGACCTTCGGAGGGGAAGTAAAGCCGGCTGTCCCATGTTAGTAGATTTACTGCATGTAAAAGATTTTTAGGAATATTAATAGATCAGAACCTAACTTACAACAAACAAGTTGACACACTTTGTAATAAAATAAACTCAAATATATTCCTCTTGAGATACTTTTCTAGATACCTGGAAACAGACTCACTTCTGTCAATATACTATGGCATAATCTTCTCACAACTTCAATATGGTATTGAAATATGGGGAGGTACAACACAAAAGAATATGGATAGATTGATGGTCCTACAAAAGAAATGTATCAGAATTATTTTCAAGCTGAATCCGAGACAGTCCTGTAAATATTATTTTATTAAATATGAATTACTGACTGTTGTAGCACTCTACTCTTACAAAGTAATACTCCTATTGAGAAATAATCAGAATCAATATCTTGTGAGTAATAAAGAAATACATAACTATCATACTAGAGGACATAGGGACTATCACAGGATGTACATTAACAAGTCTTCAACTAATAAAGATCCCTTCTGCATTGCAGCTAAGCTTTTTAATAATCTCCCAGTCACCGTAAAATCGGCTGATGATAAATACTTTAAAACATTGCTTAAACGTCATCTCATCAGTCTGGGTCCATATAAGATAACTGAACTGCTTTAACTTTTCTGTATTTTAAAACCATGTACCGCTACAAGTGTGACCACTTCATGTACCAGTTACTCAGTTTTGATAAGACAATGTATTACTTAGTAATATAGTAAATAATGTAATTATGTCATGATACTGTAAGCACTTACAATTATTATTAGTAATGTATAAGATTAATATATATTTTAAAAAAATTAATTCCTAATTTAAATTAATTACTAGACAGACTTTGCTTGATACTTTGTACAAGTCTATAAGCAATAAAATATTATTATTATTATTATTATTATTATTATTATTATTATTATCCTCAAGCCTAAATGAAGCCTCTGAGCTAAATTCAAATTGCCTCTTTCGTCGCCCAAGTAATACGTTCTTTCTCCCCTAGTAGGTGAAAGGAGTGTAACGAAATTTGTGTGGTCAGGAAGAGCAGGCCTCATGGCCTGAGTTTCACCACGTAAAATAAGGCATTCATTCATTCATTTACTTAACATAAAAGCCCAAGTATACTCAGGGTTTTAATTTTTTCAAAAATATAAAAGCCTGAGTGAACTCGTGTTTTTTACTACAACAATAATAATGATAATAATAATAAATATTGGACGTTTTTGGACCACCTTTCGTTTCATTATTGGTAAGTTAAGGGATTAACAAAACAAAATACAATTAATTTTAAGTTAAATCATAGAAGTTGCCAAATGACTTCTATAACAGTTCTCCAAAGTGTCAGGTGAAAAGAGGGGACATTCAGGGATTGAATTTACAAAATTAGAATAATTTATGTGCTGCAGGGCCCCTTTCAAAACTTTTAGGGGGCCCATGCTTTCGTCTCCCTCCGCGCACGCCTACGCAACTTGTGGTGCACGCAAACTCGTAAACAATTCATGAGGCGGGAATGCTCCGCCCATTACGTTTTACTGCGCTTGAAAAGTAAAGCGTTAGCTAATTAGAAGCATATTTGTCCCAGGCTGCCCAGCAAGAAAATTGATGTGGTCTCTCTTTGCTGCCGTCTGTCATCACAGCACTGGCCACGTGCCCTGGCAGCGGTCGCTCAGGCGAGAAGCTTCTACCTTGTGCATGATCGCGAAAACGGATGGGGTAGACCGCCTCTGGACGGCGGCAAGGAATGAGGTAGCAACCTTACTAACAACATAGAATATGTACGGCATGTGACACTCGTTTATGTCATCAATACATGTTAAGGAAACTTACAAATATTATTCAAAATCGCTCTGCATATGAGAACAAGCAAAGGCACCGGTCTCAATGTTTTTTTGCGCATGCCTCAATACGTCAGCCACAGTAGCATGTACACACGTAACAACCTCGTGCGGTGGTCGTATACTCCTATTCCTTCACGGCCGCAATAACACACGTGTTGCACGCATTCGAAAATCGAGGAAAAGAAATACGTGGCCATTTCGAGTGCATGTATCTCAGTGTACTTCGAGCTGCAGCACTGGCATGGATCCAGCATTTTCGTAAAGTGTGGAACATTTATTTCATATTACTTAGTTGTGGTACATGCATATATTTGTGCTGTACGAATAACGCGCCGCAATCAGCCTCGACTGCTTATCAAATGTTCACTGCTCTGCAAGAACAAATGCTCGGCGGTAAGAGTGCACCGCGGAGACCGCGCGACGTAGCAGCAATTAAAAGCGTGAATTTAAGTTGATCTATTTATTCAAATAACAGTAAAAACCGTGTGGTGTGTGGGGGAGAAGTACATCTGCGCTCGTATTCTTCAGCTCTAAAATCTCTTCCGAACATTTTAACTGTAAATAGTTAAAATGATGGGGAAAAAGTTTCAAAAAAAGTGAAGTTACCAATATTTAAAAACTAGATATTTTCGCTCCCGAGTTTTAGAAAACTGATTTGCATCGGTAAGCGAACAGCAAATTTTGTTTTTGTTTTGCTAATAAAATAGTAAGCTTTACACCTGCCATTTCCAGCAAACGTAGAGCCCAACAAAACGTGCGTGTAGTGCCCAGCAAAACGCAAGATGCAAATCAAGGGACCTTCTCAGCATTTGCTCAATGGGTCACTGAGCCGCGGCCGACGTATACTCAGTAGTATTCAATTGTTCCTAGTTGTGTGCGAACACGGTACAATACAGGGTAAAGAATGTGTACAGTATTTCTTAGAAGAAAATAGGGCTTCTGCTTTTTGATAATGCATAATGCAGTTTTGTATATACTCACACATCCACGGTGCTGCCTTTTGCTACAGGTAAGTCTGGACAGCTTGCATAAAGGAATAAGTATTTGTACAATTTATAATTTATCAAAAAATATTTATTTTATTTCATTGATTTCTAGGTAAAACAAAATAATATGACTTTTATGTACTATTTATAAATAAATACCTCGAAAATATCAAGTTTCTTCTTAAGTGTTATAAGTATGAATAAATAAAAAATTGTCAAATAGAAGTGCATGAAGAGTATTAGTACTTTTTTACATTTTTTTATTGATTGCATTGATAGTAAATATTTAGTTTGACTTGACCATATAACTTTGATTATTAGTCTATGATGTTTTAAGCGTAGAATAGCCAAGTATGATGGTAGGTCTTCAGTCCATCTTCTACCCTTTTTTTTTATTATTAGTAGTATTTAGTAATTTTTTGGAAAAGATCTTTCTTTTAAAGAATGTATTCTGGATTTTATTTGATACTTGGAGACTGTGATAATGAAATGTTCAATTTAGAATCAAACAATTGTGAATTTGATTATCTTGTATAGAAACAAGTGTCTGTAAGTCCCAATTTTTTGGCACTTGATTATAGATTCATCATACGATTGATCATATAATGCTTATGATCTATAGTTTAATCTAAGTCTGAAGATCCTTCCAAAGCTTTCCTCAAGCAACCACCAAACCATGGTACTACCATCATTACTTGACTGTAGGAAATATATGTTTCCCTCCCTCCAGTTCTTTCTTTTTTATTCACACTTTCTTATAATGATCCTGAAAAACAGAATTTTCCTTTATCAGTAAATAAAATTTCATCTCATATTTCTGTAAATAGAACAAGTCTTATAATTAAAATATTCTACATTTCCCCCCTATTTATTTGACCAATGAGTTGGGGCCTTTTGAGCACCAATTTACTGGACTAGAGTTATTTGTCAAATTTCTGAAATCTAGTTTCCTCGCCTAATCGTTTAATTACAAAAACAACAACTTCCATCTAAATTTTTCTGTGAATATCCATCTTCAAACCTGTTAACAATTATCTGAATAGTGGATCTTCATCTCCCTACCATGTTTTAGATATTTGACCTAGCGACAATAAAAATGATGAGGCCATTAGAGCATCATTAGATTATCCTTCTAGAATCAGTGGTCACCCAAGAAATCTTTGTCGAAAGTAACATGTAGAGGTAAAAAGAAGTAATCTTATATAATATCAATTTATATATCATGTTACATCAAGATATTAAGGCGGCCCCACACATTCGGTGAGTGGGGAGCGACCGCACCCTAAATCCCGAGTAGTGATGTGGATGGGTTGCTTGCTGTTCGCCGAGCGATGAACATTCGGTGCTCGTCCTACTCAGCACCGACCGCGTGTCGGTCTTCTGCACACACCAAAGGAACGTTCGCCGAGTACATCGGCTGTTCGGGATTGGGCGAGCGGTGGCTTGCTGCTCGGCGAATGAGGAATGTGTGGAGCCGCCTTTTCAGTCTTAGCAAGTATGTTTTGAGAAAATTTTCCTCATCTTCAGTGCTCCATACCAGATGATAAAGGAAACGTATATAAACATTCCTTTATGTATATTCAAAATACAAAAGATAGGACAAAATTGCTCAAAATCCCAAGATCCCATGTATATCAGGTAAAAATCAATAAAAAATGTATAAGGTATATCATGGTTGATTTAATTATGAATAAACATTTGGATTATAGGTTGATTTTGACGACATTCTTTCTGCCTTTTTTAAATGGCGTAAATATGTTTTCAAGTAGTATATTTTATTGTATTTCATTAATTTGAGTTTTTATTCACAAAGGTAAATTTCCAACTTTTCTGCCTTTCCTATTTCACAATATCTTTTAAGGTTTCGTTCTGTATTAATTATTACATATTTTGCCAACTTTTTATAGCTCTCACAATGCCGGGAAATCTGACTTATGAAACGTCGGTAATATTTTTATATAGTACTGCGTTTGACTTGCTGTGCCGAAAGTCATTTTTTTTTAGTGCTACTACTATTGCTATTCATTATAACTTCTTTTTATGCGAAATATGAAATGGTCTCCACGTAAAAAGATTGAAGATGTTGAGTACATATATTTACCCGTAGAAGATATGTAAACTTAAAATTAAGAGTCTACGGCGCAACTTTGGTCTCTTGTGAAAGGGGATGATCGAGTTTTGACTCCTTTTGTCTTGCTGCTCGACAATATTCACTACATTCTAGGCAGGGTTGGGCACTATTTAAATACTTTTATTTGAAATTCTTGTTTAAATCTATTTTATATTTAAATAACTGTATTTTTGAGTTTTTTTGGACATGCATTTTAGAAATGTATTTAAATATCCTGAAAAGCATGTCCAAAAAATAAAAATAATTATTCAAATATAAAATAGCTTTAAACAAGTATTTAAATACTGCCCAACCCTCATTCTAGGTTTCTTTAAGTAACAAATGTTGGCGCGCCGTAGCACAAAAGGATGCACAAAAGGACACATTTCAAGCTGGGCTACAACAGAAGCATACTTGGTTCGAGTTCCACAAAGGTATGGTTGTTCACCTGTGTCGTGACA